>OY740809.1:1832500-2450000 GCA_963514005.1 Raja brachyura
TGGAGCTTGTTTTCATTCTGAGACTTCAAATCCCACAGCAGTAAAAATGAAGGCATTCTGGCAGCATGACTTCCACCCAAAAGGTTGTTTAAAAATTGATTTCTCTTTTCAAAATGCTTCAGAGGTGGATCACTTCAATTATCATGACTGAGGTGTATAAATTGCACTTGGTGCAGGTATCAGGACACTGGGATTGAAGCCTGATAATGAAGTTGAAGTATAGATCAGTCATAAGCTGAATTAAAGATTGTCCACGAAAAACGTTGCTTTCTAAAGCACAACATCCCTTTGCAGTTCATCGAGACTTTGGATTGGGTCTTTGAAAATGTAAACAACTATTGATCCCCGTACACTAGAACTATCTGACATTCTAGCGACAATTTACTATTTTTACCAAAGCCAAATTACCAAAACCAGGAGCACCCGGAGAAAACCCATGTAGTCACAGGGAAAACGTACAAACTCCGTACATACAGCTCCCATAGTCAGCTTAGAACCCGGGTCTCCGGCACTGTAAGGCAGCAACTCTACCACTGCACCACCGTGCTGCCCCAATTTATTTTGTGAAATAAATGCATTAAAAACTTTTTTTAATCGCATGGCCCCACTATTACTTAAATCTTCATCCTCTGATACTGAACTTGACATGTAGCTACTTTTGTTGCAATCTCACCCTGGCTCGTTCAGACATTGATCAATTGTACTTTACCTGACAATATAAAACATCTGAAGATGGGCCTTGACCCAAAACGTCACCTATTCATGTTCTCCAGAAATGCTGCCTGACCCATTGAGTTAGTCCAGCACTTTGTGTGGTTTTGAAAAAGAGTAACACGTTTTTTTATCAGAATGCAACACGATCAAAGAACAATTTCTGGTTGTTGAAGTATTATAGACAATAGGCAATAGATGCAGGAGTAGGCCATTGAGCCCTTCAAGCCAGCACCACCATTCACTGTGATCATGGCTGATCATCCACAATCAGTACCCAGTTCCTGCGTTCTCCCCATATTGCTTGACTACGTTATCTTTAAGAGCTCTAACTCTCTCTTGAGAGCATCCAGATTCTGCTGAGGCAGAGAATTCCACAGATTCACAACTCTCTGGGAGAAAACGTTTTCCCTCACCTCCGTTCTAAATGGTCTACCCCTTATTCTTCAACTGTGGCCCTTGGTTCTGGATTCCCCCAAAATCGGGAACATGCTTTCTGCCTCTAGCGCGTCCAATCCCTTAATAATCTTATATGTTTCAATAAGATAGAAACATATAAAATTATAAAAGGCCTGGACAAGCTAGATGCAGGAAATATGTTCCTAATGTTGGGCGAGTCCAGAACTAGGGGCTACAGTCTTAGAATAAAGGGGTGGTCATTGAAGATTGAGGTGAGAAAAAGAGAGTTGTGAATGTATGGAATTCCCTGCCACAGAGGGCAGTGCAGATCAAGTCACTGGATGGATTTAAGCAAGAATTAGATAGAGCTCTAGGGGCTAGTGGAGTCAAGGGAGAAGGCAGGCACGGGTTATTGATAGGGGACAATCAGCCATGATCACAATGAATGGCGGTGCTGGCTCGAAGGGCCAAAAGGCCTCCTCCTGCACCTATTTTCGATGTTTCTATGTAAGATCTCCTCTCATGCTTCTACATTCCAGTGTACACAAGCCCAGTCACTCCATTCTTTCAACATATGGCAGTCCATCCATCCCGGGAATTAACCTCGTGAAACTACGCTGCACTCCCTCAATAGCAATAATATCCTTCCACAAATTTGGAGACCAAAACTGCACATGATACTCCAGGTGTCATCTCACCAGGGCCCTGTATGACTGCAGGACATCTTTGCTCTTATACTCAACTCCTCTTGTTATGAAGGCCATGCTTTCTTCACGGCCTGCTGTACCTGCATGCTTACTTTCAGTGACTGATGAACAAGGAACCTCAGATCTCGTTGTACTTCCCAGTTTTCTAACTTGACACCATTCAGATAATAATCTGCCTTCCTGTTCTTGCCATCAAAGTGGATAACCTCACATTTATCTATATTAAACTGCATCTGCACACTCAGCCAACCTGTCCAAGTTACCCTGCATCCTCATAGCATCCTCCTCACAGTTCACAATGCCACCCAGCTTTGTGTCATCTGCAAATTTGCTAATGTTACTTTAATCCCTGCATCTAAATAATTGATGTATATTGCAAATAGCTGCGGTCCCAGCACCGAGCCTTGCGATACCCCACTAGCCATTGCCTGACATTCTGAACGGGACCCGTTAATCCCTACTCTTTGTTTCCTGTCTGCCAAGCAATTTTCTATCCATGTCAGCACTCTACCCCCAATACCATGTGCCCTAATTTTGCCCACTAATCTCCTATGTTTGACCCTATCAAATGCTTTCTGAAAGTCCAGGTACACTACATCCACTGGCTCTCCCTTATCCATTTTCCTAGTTGCATCCGCAGAAAATGCCAGAAGATTAGTCAAGCATGATTTCCCCTTTGTAAATCCAGTGTGACTCGGACCGATCCTGTTACTGCTATCCAAATGTGCTGCTATTTCATCTTTTATAATTGACTCCAGCATCTTTCCCACCACCGATGTCAGGTTAACTGGTCTATAATTCCCTGTTTTCTCTCTCCCTCCATTCTTATGAAGTGGGATAACATTAGCTACCCTCTATTCCACAGGAACTGATCCTCAATCTACAAAACATTGGAAAATGATCACCAATACGTACGTCCATGATTTCTCGAGCCACTTCCTTAAGTACCCAGGGGATGCAGACCATCAGACCCTGGAGATTTATCAACCTTGCGTCCCATCAGTCTACCCAACAGCATTTCCTGCCTAATGTGAATTTCCTTCAGTTCCTCTGTCACCCTAGGTCCTCTGGCCACCAGTACATCTGGGAGTTTGTTGTGTCTTCCTTAATGAAGACAGATCCAAAGTACCTGTTCAACTCGTCTGCCATTTCCTTGTTCCCTATAATAAATTCGCCTGTTTCTGTCCTCAAGGGACACACGTTTGTCTTGACTATTTTTTACCTCATCACATACCTAAAGAAGCATTTACTATCTTCCTTTATATTCTTGGCTAGCTTACCTTAGTGCCTCATCTTTTCTCCCCGTATTGCTTTTTTAGTTATCTTCTGCTGCTCTTTAAAAGTAGTCCAATCCTCTGGCTTCCCGCACATCTTTGCTATGTTTTACTTCACTTTTATTGTTATACTCTCCTTGACTTCCTTTATTAGCCACTGTTGCCTCTTAGAATCTTTCTTCCTATTTGGAATGAATCATTTGATTTTGCACTCTCCCTTTAAACTATTTATTAGTTCCAAAGGAATGCCATGGCATGCTGGGGAAAGTGACACAACATGGGATTTAACTTTGAACATTGTAGGAGGCCCAGAAGTTATCAGTAAGAAGGTAGACACAAAATGCTGGAGTAACTCAGCGGGACAGGCAGTATCTCTGGGAAGAAGGAATGGCGACGTTTTGAGTCGAGAGTGAAGAAGGGTCTCAACCCGAAACGTCACCCATTTTTTCTCTCCAGAGATGCTGCCTGTCCCGCTGAGTTACTCCAGCATTTTGAGTCTACCTTTGATTTAAACCAGCATCTGCAGTTCTTTCCTACACATTATCAGTATGAAGGATGGTTTTAAATTACTAATTTCTCCATGTTGTTTTCTTGCTTTCAGCTTTCTGGAGCAAAAAATCATAGAAATGGAAGGTAAACATGAATCTGAGCTGGAATCAATGAAGGTGAAGCAGTTCACCATTACTGGTGATCTGGAGAAGCACATGAACACCATCATGGAGAATAACAGTGCCCTGCAAAGCCAGCAAGTGTCACTCATGGAGACCGTTAACAAGCTGCTGAATATCGTTTTCCATTCCAACGGTTAGTGATCATGCCACGTCAGATGACCGTGGAACATCATTGTAGTATTAGAGTTGTCTGGGCTGCAAGAATTGCTTGGAAAAAACTGGTAAATGCATAGTGCTGCAGCGAGTTTGTTTCCGTTAACATAAACATCAACGATCTAGTGGGCTGATGGGACTTTGCATAGTTTAAAAGCATGCACAATGTTCAGCTTCTTCCCCAGATTATTACCAAGGCTATTCCTGCACTGCAGATGCTGACACTTAGGCTCATATCTGATGTTGACTTGCCAGAGTCATGGTCTCCTAGTGGTCCTAGCCATTCTGTAGTTGCACCCAGACTTTATAGATTTTAGAGATACTGCGCAGAGTCCACCAAGTGCATGCCAACCAGCGATCCCCTCACACTAACGCTATCCTACACAATAGGGACAACCTACAATTTTACCAAAGTCAATTAATCTGCAAACCTGTACGTCTCTGGAGTATGGTAGGAAACTGGAGGACCTGGAGACAACGCACGTGGTCACAGGGAGAACGTACAAACTGTGTACCGATAGCACCCATAATCAGGATCGAACACGGGCCTCTGGCACTGTAAGGCAGCAACTCTGCCGCTGTGCCATTGTGCTGCCCTTAGTTAACATAGAAACATAGAAACATAGAAAATAGGTGCAGGAGTAGGCCATTCGGCCCTTCGAGCCTGCACCGCCATTCAATGTGATCATGGCTGATCATCCAACTCAGTATCCCGTACCTGCCTTCTCTCCATACCCCCTGATCCCTTTAGCCACAAGTGCCACATCTAACGCCCTCTTAAATATAGCCAATGAACTGGCCTCAACTACCTTCTGTGGCAGAGAATTCCAGAGACTCACCACTCTCTGTGTAAAGAATGTTTTCCTCATTTCGGTCCTAAAGGAATTCCCCCTTATCCTTAGACTGTGACCCCTTGTTCTGGACTCCCCCAACATCGGGAACAATCTTCCAGCATCTAGCTTGTCCAACCCCTTAAGAATTTTGTAGGTTTCTATAAGATCTCCCCTCAATCTTCTAAATTCCATCGAGTACAAACCGAGTCTATCCAATCTTTCCTCATATGAAAGTCCTGACATCCCAGGAATCAGTCTGGTGAATCTTCTCTGTACCCCCTCTATGGCAAGGATGTAGTTCAAGAAAAACAAAGTAAAATAACAGAAACAATTCATTCACTGGCTTGAGCACAACAGGACTTCACACTTGCGTTGAACATGGAGTTTGGAGTAAACAATTTTACAAATCATTTTGGCTCATCCAGCCCATGGCCAATGCATACCTGTCAATTATGGAGAGCTGACTAGACTCCTGAAGATCATGTCTGTTACAAGCAGTCAAGCAAATCTCCAGGTATCCTAGCCGCTAGAGATATCATCACTGGATATTACTCCTTTACTGGAACTTTGGCCAAGAATATGAATATGAAATAATAATATTTTGGGATAATTTGATTCGTAAATTTATATTTTATCGCGCAGTGGATAAAGACCAGCTATATGTGGGAAGAAATTGCAGATGCCGGTTTAAACCAAAAATAGACAAAAGCAGGAGTAATTCAACGGGTCAGGCAGCATCTCTGGAGAAAATGATTAGGTGACTTTTCGCGACGACACCCTTCTTCAGACAGAGTCAGGGGAAATGGAAACGAGAGATATAGACAATGATATATAGAACATATGAATGAAAGTTATGCAAAAAAACAGTGACAATGATCAAGGAAAGGTGGAGCCTTTGTTGACCGTTGCCTCGGTAGCAACGAGTTATACAGACAATGAAACTCTACAGTATGACAGTGGAACTAGGTGACTAGGGTGGGGAGGGATGGACAGAGAGGGGATGCAAGGGTTACTTGATATTAGAGAAATCAGTATTCATATCATGCTTTATGAGCTGCCAAACAAAATATGAGGTGGTGTTCCTCCAATTTGAATGTAGCTTCACTCTGACAATGGAGGAGGCCCAGGACAGAAAGGTCAGCGTGGGAATGGAAATGTGAGTTAAAGTTTTTGGCAACCGGGAGATTATATAGGCCAGCGCAGACTGAGCGAGCTATGCTGTTTTCGTCTTATCATAGCCAGATGCAGGTGGATAGCAATATGGTTTTGATCCCAATCAATGTTTCATGATCTAATATTTGTCTTCCTGAGAAACTGGTGCTTCAAAACCAACCGATGATTCAAACTGGTCCTGTCCGACGGTCCTGTCACTCATCATTGGTGATTTTCTAACAACAACTTGCATGAAGGTCCTTCCTTGTGTCGTGACTGACTAACACAGTTCCGTCAATTTATTAAACTCATGGTTGGTGCTGATGCCGCTGATTGGTGGGAAGTGGACTAGGATAAGCAGCTGATTGGCAGTCAGATTCCAGCAGTTTGTTGTGTACTTTGCATTGTGTTGAGATTGTATCCTGTGTAAGGGGGGAGTATGAAGGCCAGGGCAGTGTACTGTTGTGGATGTCAGATGTGGGAGGTCAGGGAAGCTGACAGCCCTCCAGACATCCACATCTGCGCCAGGTGTGTCAAGATGGGGCTCCTAAAGGACAGTGTTAGGAACCTGGAGCAACAGCTCGAGGACCTCCGTCTGGTCAGGGAGAATGAGGAGGTCATAGACAGGAGTTACAGGGAGGTGGTCACTCCCAGACCATGGGAGGCAGACAAGTGGGTCACTGTTAGGAAGGGCAAGGGGCAGAGGCAGGGACTAGAGAGTACCCCAGTGGCTGTACACCTGGAAAATAGGTACTTATGTTTGAGTTCGATTGGAGCGGACAGCCTACCTGGGGACAGCAACAGCGGCCGGGCCTCCGGCACAGAGAACGGCCCTGATGCTCAGAAGGGTAGCAAAAAGAGGAGGGCAATTGTAATAGGGGACTCCATAGTTAGGGGATCAGATTGGCGATTCTGTGGACGCAGTTGGGAGACCCGGATGGTAGTTTGCCTCCCTGGTGCCAGGGTCTCGGATGTGTCAGAACGTGTCGAAAAGATTCTGAAAAGGGAGGGAGAGGAGCCTGATGTTGTGGTACACATTGGTACCAATGACACAGGCAGAAAAAGAGAAGAGGTCCTGTAAGGAGAATTTATGGAGTTGGGGGGAAAGTTAAGGAGAAGGTCCAAAAGAGTAACAATTTCAGGATTACTGCCTGTGCCACGTGACAGTGAGAGTAGAAATGGAATGAGGTGGAGGATAAATGCGTGGCTGAGGGACTGGTGCAGTGGGCAGGGATTCAAGTTTCTTGATCACTGGGACCTCTTTTGGGGAAGGCATGATCTGTATAAAAAGGACGGGTTGCACTTGAACCCGAGGGGAACCAGTATCCTGGCGGGGAGATTTGCAAAGGAGACTTTAAACTAGAAAGGCTGGGGGGAGGGACTCGGGTAGAGGGGGCTAGGGGACAGAGTGAGGGGCAAGAGGCAGAGAAGGGAAGCACTCGGACCCAAAATGTAGGCGAGAAAAAGGAAAAAGATAATAAACAGAGAATAAGGGATGGTGGGTTTCTAAAATGTGTAAGAAAGGCATTGTAGGAAAGGTGGATGAACTTAGAGCCTGGATTGACACCTGGAAATATGATGTTGTGGCAATCAGTGAAACATGGTTGCGGGAGGGTTGTGATTGGAAACTAAATATCCCAGGATTACGTTGCTTCAGGTGTGATAGAATTGGATGGACCAGAGGTGGAGGGGTTGCATTGCTTGTCAGAGAAGATATTACAGCAGTGCTTTGGCAGGATAGATTAGAGGGCTCGTCTAGGGAGGCTATTTGGGTGGAACTGAGAAGTGGGAATGGTGTAGCAACATTTTTAGGGGTGTATTGAACGGATTGAAGGCCAATAAATCCCCAGGACCAGATAGTCTGCATCCCAGAGTACTCAAGAAGGTAGCCACAGAAATAGTGGATTCATTAGCGATAATCTTTCAAAATTCCTTAGATTCTGGAGTAGTTCCTGAGGATTGGAGGGTAGCTAATGTAATCCCACTTTTTAAAAAAGGAGGGAGAGAGAAAGCGGGGAATTACAGACCAGTTAGTCTAACATCGGTAGTGGGGAAACTGCTAGAGTCAGTTATTAAAGATGGGATAGCAGTGCATTTGGAAAGTGGTGAAATCATTGGACAAATTCAGCATGGATTTACGAAAGGTAAGTCATGTCTGACAAATCTGATAGAATTTTTCGAGTATGTAACTAGTAGAGTGGATAAGGGAGAACCAGTGGATGTGTTATATCTAGACTTTCAGAAGGCTTTCGACAAGGTCCCGCATAAGATATTAGCATACAAACTTAAAGCACACGGTATTTGGGGTTCAGTATTGATGTGGATAGAGAACTGGCTAGCAGACAGGAAGCAAAGGGTAGGAGTAAACGGGTCCTTTTCAGAATGGCAGGCAGTGACTAGTGGGGTACTGCAAGGCTCAGTGCTGGGACCCCAGCTATTTACAATATATATTAATGATTTGGACGAGGGAATTCAATGCAACATCTCCAAACTTGCGGATGACACCAAGCTGGGGGGTGTATAGTTAGGTGTGAGGAGGATGCTTGGAGGCTGCAGGGTGATTTGGATAGGCTGAGTGAATGGGCAGATGCATGGCAGATGCAGTATAATGTGGATAAATGTGAGAGTATCCACTTTAGTGGCAAAAACAGGAGGGTAGACTATTATCTGAATGGTGGCCGATTAGGAAAAGGGGAGATGCAACGAGACCTGGGTGTCATGGTACACCAGTCATTGAAAGTAGGCATGCAGGTGCAGCAGGCTGTGAAGAAAGCAAATGGTATGTTAGCATTCATAGCGAAAGGATTTGAGTATGGGAGCAGGGAGGTTCTACTGCAGTTGTACAGGGTTTTGGTGAGGCCACACCTGGAGTATTGCGTACAGACTGTTCGCTGGGATTCACCAGACTGATTCCTGGGATGTCAGGACTTTCATATGAGGAAAGATTGGATAGACTCGGCTTGTACTCGCTGGAATTTAGAAGATTGAGGGGGGGATCTTATAGAAACTTACAAAATTCTTAAGGGGTTGGACAAGCTAGATGCTGGAAGATTGTTCCCAATGTTGGGGGAGTCCAGAACAAGGGATCACAGTCTAAGGATAAGGGGGAATTCCTTTAGGACCGAGATGAGGAAAACATTCTTTACACAGAGAGTGGTGAGTCTCTGGAATTCTCTGCCACAGAAGGTAGTTGAGGCTAGTTCATTGGCTATATTTAAGAGGGCGTTAGATGTGGCACTTGTGGCTAAAGGGATCAGGGGGTATGGAGAGAAGGCAGGTACGGGATACTGAGTTGGATGATCAGCCATGATCACATTGGATGGCGGTGCAGGCTCGAAGGATCGAATGGCCTACTCCTGCACCTATTTTTCTATGTTTCTATGTTTCTATTCATTATAAACCGCCAAATGGGGAGCGAGAATTGGAAGAGCTAATATGTAAGGAGATATTAGTAGTAAGCACAAGGTAGTGATTGTGGTAGATTTCAATTTACCAAAAATAGACTGGGAAACACTTTCTGTCAATGGGCTGGATGGTTTGGAGTTTGTTAAATATGTGCAGGATAGTTTTTTGCAACAATACATAGAGGTGTCGACCAGAGAAGGGGCAGTGCTGGACCTCCTGTTAGGAAATGAGGCAGGTCAGGTGACGGAGGTATGCGTTGGTGAGCACTTCGGGACCAGTGATCGCAATACCATTAGTTTCAATATAATTATGAAGAGAGTCAGAACTGGTCCTAGGGTTGAGATTTTTTATTGTAGAAAGGCTAACTTTGAGGGAATGCGTAATGATTTAAAAGGAGTGAATTGGGACATTTTGTTTGATGGGAAGGATATAGAAGAGAAATGGAGGACATTTAAAGGGGGAATTGTAAGAGTACAGAATCTTTATGTCCCTGTTCGGTTGAAAGGAAATAGTAAAAATCGGAAAGAGCCATGGTTTTCAAGGGAAATTGGACACTTGGTTTGAAAAAAGAGAGTTATCTACAATAATTATAGGAGGCATGGAGTAAATGAGGTGCTAGATGAGTATAAAGAATGTAAAAAGAATCTTAAGAAAGAAATAAGAAAAGCTAAAAGAAGAGATGAGGTTGCTTTGGCAAGAAAGGTGAAAGTAAATCCAAAGGGTTTCTACAGGTATATTAATAGCAAAAGGATAATGAGGGATAAAATTGGACCATTAGAGAGCCAGAATGGACAGCTATCTGCAGAGCCAAAAGAGATGGGGGAGATATTGAACAATTTATTTTCTTCGGTATTCACCAAGGAGAAGGATATTGAACTCTATGAGGTAAGGGAAAAAAGTAGAGTAGCTGTGGAAACTATGAGACTCAAAGAGGAGGAAGTACTGACACTTTTGAAAAATATAAAAGTGGGTAAGTCTACAGGTTCTGACAGGATATTCCCTAGGACATTGAGGGAAGTTAGTGTAGAAATAGCAGGGGCTATGACTGAAATATTTCAAATGTCATTAGAAATGGGAACAGTGCCGGAGGATTGGCGTACTGCGCATGTTGTTCCATTGTTTAAAAAGGGTTCAAAGAATAAACCTAGCAATTATAGACCTGTTAGTTTGACGTCAGTGGTGGGCAAATTAATGGAAAGGATACTTAGAGATAATATATATAAGCATCTGGATAAACAGGGTCTGATCAAGAACAGTCAACGTGGATTTGTGCCTGGAAGGTCATGTTTGACAAAACCTTCTTGAATTTTTTGAAGAGGGAAATTAATAAGGGTAAAGCAGTGGATGTTGTCTATATGGATTTCAGTAAGGCCTTTGACAAGGTTCCCCATGGAAGGTTGGTTAAGAAGGTTCAGTCTTTGGGTGTTAATGGCGGTGTAGCAAGATGGATTCAACAGTGGCTGAATGGGAGATGCCAGGTAGTAATGGTGGATGGCTGTTTGTCAGATTGGAAGCCGGTGACCAGTGGGGTGCCTCAGGGATCTGTGTTGGGTTGTTTGTCATGTACATCAATGATCTAGATGATGGGGTGGGAAATTGGATAAGTAAGTATGCAGATGATGGATTCTGTGTGGAATGATCTTCCTGCAGAAATGGTGGAGACAGGATCGATTTTAACATTTAAAAGTAAAGTGGATAGGTATATGGACGGGAAGGGAATGGAGGGGTATGGTCTGAGTGCAGGTAGATGGGACGAGGAGAAAATAAATGGTCGGCACGGACTGGAAGGGCTGAGAGGGCCTGTTTCCGTGCTGTAATTGTTATATGGTCACTGCACAGTGGTGACAGTCCGTTATGCAGTGTGAAGGACCTTCAAGTTACAAGTAACCAGCCCTTCTAAACGCACCTGTCCCTTGAGCCTAGGGCTAATCCTCACTGCATTAACAGAAGTGTAAATATATGTCACCAGGTGAAGATGAAGGGGGAAAGATTTAATAGGAATCTGAGCGGCAACTTTTTGACACAAAGGGTGGTAGGTGTATTGAACATACACCCACCAGAGGAGGTAGTTGAGGCATCCCAATGTTTAAGAAACAGTTAGACAGGTTTGGAGGTATAGGGCCCAAACGCTGTCAAGTGGGACTAGTGTCGCTGGGAAGTGTTGGTCGGTGTGGGCAAGTTGGGCCAAAGGGCTTGTTTCCACACTGCATCACTGACTCTAAAAATATGCAAAATGATTGAAATGGCAGAGGTCTGAGACTGAAAAAGGAACTCGACCTGAAACGTCACCTATTCCTTCTCTCCAGTGATGCTGCCTGACCCGCTGAGTTACTCCAGCATTTTGTGTCCATCTTCAGCCTGTGACAGTCTGCTGACAACAGTGTCATTGCAACATGATATCATGGGAAATGACCAAGTGGGTTGACAATCTATAGAGCGAATGAAGAAGAGCTGTGTTTGTAAATGGTGTTGTTTGGGGCGCACAGTGTTGCAGTGGTAGAGTTGCTGCTTTCCAGCACCAGACCAGGGGTCAATCCTAACTATGGGTGCTGTCTGTACGGTGGTTGTACGTTTTCCCTGTGACCGCGTGGGATTTCTCCAGAAGCTTCATTTGCCTCTCACACTCTGAAGACGTGCAGGTTTGTAGGTGAATTGGCTTCTGTAAATTGTCCCTAGTTTAAGGACAATTGTCCCTAGTTCCAAGTTTAACAACACTTTGCTGGTTGTTTATTTTGGAGAAATCTGCAACATACAGAAAGATTCCGTGCATTACAAGGAAACTAGCTTTTTTCCGTCAACGTGTGAGAAGGGTCAGCGAGGCCTGAGATAGAGATAAGCAAATAGAAAGCAGTTTGTATCTCTTAAAGGTTAAATTAATATTAATGCAGTGCTTGAACCATCAATCCAAAAAGTACTGAATGTGGTAATGCCAACCCATATATGGGATTTCATGAAAAGTAATACAAAAAAAAAATTTGGTGATTATGGTTTTAAACTGTCTGCCCCGTCTCCTGCCTCTCAATCTGATTGGCAGTGCAAGATTAAACACAGTCTCAGGCGCAGACAGCTGAGATCAGCCTTGAGACACAATGCTGGGGATGTCCCCCTGGGTTCTGCGGCAGGGCTTAGTGTTGACGCTCTGCATCACATATCTGCAAAATCACTTGCCGACCACTTGAGAGGATCATCAGTGGCCAAGGGGACACCAGACACAATTAGTTTAGAGATACAGCTTGGAAACAGGCCCTTCAGTCCACCGAGTCCACGCCAATCAGCGATCCCCGCACACTAACACTGTCCCATGCACACTCGGGACAATTTCAAAATTATACCCAGCCTATTAGCCTACAAACCAGTACGTCTTTGGAGTGTGGGAGGAAACTGGAGATCCTGGAGAAAATTCACGCAGGGAGAACATACAAGCTCCGTACAAACAGCACCCGTAGTCAGGATCAAACCTGCGTCTCCTGCGCAACTCTGCCGCTACGCCACCGTGCCGCCTCATATTTGTATTTGTTGTTGTTTACTTTGATACATAAGATCTAGTTCATATGTTCAGTTGGTACCTAGTAGGGATGTGGGACTATTTTCACTGATTTATTTATTAAATTATTAATTTAACAAATAATGGCCACACTGATTTTTTTTGTAGTCAATGCCTACTGTGTTCTGTTGTGCTGAAGCAAAGCAAGAATGTCATTGTCCTATCAGGGACACATGACAATAAACTCACTTGAAATAAAAAGGCTGTTGTTTCACCTGGAAAAATACGTGAATTGGCACAAATTTTTTGCCAATAAGTCTTTACCATGTCCAACATGACCTTTACATACATTTCTTTATTACCCGATACTGTAGACAGGTAAAATGACCACTGTCAATAGGCCCCTTTAACTCACCCTGGTCAATACAATTGGGGCAGTACTACAGTCGCACTGTAGCAGAGTTGATTCCACACATCGCCAGAGATCCAAGTTCGATCCTGACTACAGGTGCTGTCTGTGCAGAGTTCTTCCTGTGACTGTGTGGGTTTTCTATGGATGCTTTGATTTCCTCCTTCACTCCAAAGACCTGCAGGTTTATAGGTTATTTGGCTTTGGTAAAAATTGTAAAAGTCAAGAGTGTTTTATTGTCATGTGTCCCAGACAGGACAAGGAAATTCTTGCTTCCTGCAGCACAACAGAATATGTAAACATAGTACATAACGGGAGAAACAAAGTTCAGTGTGTATATATACACATGCACACATTCTCAATAAATAAACAAATATAATGCAATAATAATAGTAGTCTGCTGTAGTTCACAGCTTATTTGTTGTCGTGTTTAATAGCCTGATGGCTGAAGGGAAGAAGCTGTTCCTGAACCTGGACTTTACAGTTTCCAGGCTCTGGTACCTTCTTCCCGATGGCAATGGTGAAATGAGTGTGTGGCCAGGATGGTCTGGGTCTTTGATGATGTTGGCTGCCTTTTTGCGGCAACGACTTCGATAGATCTCTTCAATGGTGGGGATGTCGGAGCCGGTGATGGGCTGGGCAGTGTTCACAACTTTTTGCAGACTTTTTTGCTCCTGCACGTTCAAGTTGCCAAACCAGGCCACAATGTAACCGGTCAATATGCTCTCTACTAAGCACCTGTAGAAGTTCAAGAGAATCCTCTTTGACATACTGAATCTCCATAATCATCTCAGGAAGTAGAGGCACTGATGTGCCTTCTTCATTAGCCCTACAAATTGGCCCTATTGTGCAGAACAGTGCTAATATACAGGGTGATGGGTGGTCAGCTTGGACTCAGTGGGCTGAAGGGCCTGTTTCCGCACTATATCTTTAAAGTTTAAAGTGTAATTGGAGAAAGTGATTCCTTTAACCTTAAGATACAAAAAAAATAACGTTAACATGATGTCAGTGATGATATTATGTCAACCGTCACATATAAGTCCCTTATTGAACAATGTGCTTACAGTAATAGATTTACTTTTCATGCTGTCTGGAATAAATGTTTTCCCTGTTCATTACATAGAAATTCATCAAATTCAAAAAGAAGAACCAGTAGTTTTTAAAGATTGCGCTGAAGTGTTCAAATCAGGAATAACCAGAAGTGGCATCCACACGCTCCACATCCCAAATGTCACGGAATCGGTGGAGGTAAGAGGAAAGCCCACAGCATTTATCTTGAATTTCACAATGGCTTTTCTTTAGCTCTTTACTTGTGCTCAGGAAATCCTCCACCTTATGGGCCACTGATCAAGGTGTATGTGTGAAATAATTTAGTTTACTTTAGTTTTGTTTAGTCTAGTTATTAGTTTCGTTGCTAGCTTTGTTTAATCTAGTTGTTAGTTTGGACTATAGTTTACATAAAAACGTAGACAATAGGTGCAGGAGGAGGCCATTCGGCCCTTCGAGCCAGCACCGCCATTCATTGTGATCATGGCTGATCATCCCAAATCAATAACCCTTGCCTGCCTTCTCCCCATTTCCCTTGACTCCACTAGCCCCTATAACTCCATCTAACTCTCTCTTAAATCCATCCAGTGATTTGGCCTCCACTGCCCTCTGTGGCAGGGAATTCCACAAATTCACAACTCTCTGGGTGAAAAAGTTTATTCTCACCTCAGTCTTTTCTGAAAATGGGTGCAGTAGGAGGCCATTCGGCCCTTCGAGCCAGCACCACTATTCATTGTGATCATGGCTGATCGTCCCCAATCAATAACCCGTGCATGCCTTCTCCCCATATCTTTTGAATCCACTGGCCTTCATCTAACTCTCTCTTAAATCCATCCAGTGATTTGGCCTCCACTGCCACCTCTGGCAGGGAATTCCACAAATTCACCACTCTCTGGGAGAAAAGTCTTTTCTCTCCTCGGTCTTAAATTGCCTCCCCTTTATGCTAAGACTGTGGCCCCTGGCTCTGAACTCGCCCAACATTGGGAACATATTTCCAGCATCTAGCTTATCCAGTCCTTTTATAATTTTATATGTTTCTATAAGATTCCACCTCATCCTTCTAAACTCCAGCCTAGTCTTTGCAATATTTCCTCATATGACAGTCCCAGAGGTCCAGTGATTTCAAACGCTCCTCAAACCTTAATCTTTTCATCCTCTGGATCATCCTCCCCTGGACCCTCTCCAAAGTCAGCACTTCATTCCTCAGATATAGGGCCAAAATTGCTCACAATATTGCAAATGTGGCCTCACCAGTGCCTTATGGAGCCTCAGCATTACATCCTAACTTTTATATTCTAGTCCCATGATAATGAATGCTGGCATTGCATTCACCTTCCTGATAGCACATGCTCACTGAACTGCTTCAAAATGTCAGCATCACCACTTAGAAACATAGAAACAATAGAAAATAGGTGCAGGAGTGGGCCATTCAGCCCTTCGAGCCTGCACCGCCATTCAATATGGTCATGGCTGATCATCCAACTCAGTATCCTGTATCTGTCTTCGCTCCATACCCTCTGATCCCTTTGGCCACAACGGCCACATCTAACTCCCTCTTAAATATAGCCAATGAACTGGCCTCAACTACCTTCTGTGGCAGAGAATTCCAGAGACTCACCACTCTCTGTGTGAAAAATGTTTTCCTCATCTCAGTCCTAAAGGGGGTACAGAGAAGATTCACCAGACTGATTCCTGGGATGTCAGGACTTTCATATGAGGAAAGATTGGATAGACTCGGCTTGTACTCGCTGGAATTTAGAAGATTGAGGGGGGATCTTATAGAAACTTACAAAATTCTTAAGGGTTACACAAAAAGCTGGAGAAACTCAGCGGGTGCAGCAGCATCTAAGGAGTGAAGGAGATAGGCGACGTTTCGGGTCGAGACCCTTCTTCAGACTGGTCAGGGATCAGGGAAACGAGAGATATAAACAGTGATATGGAGAGATAAAGCAAGAACAATGAGTGAAAGATATGCAAAAAAGTATTGGTGATAAGGAAAGCAGGCCATTGTAAGCTGTTTCTGGTGTGAAAATGAGAAGCTAGTGCGACTTGGGGGGGGGGGGGTAGATGGAGAAGGAATGTCAGGGCCCGAGGGCTGAGGGAGAGGTGGGGGGGGGGGGGGGGGGGGAAGGAGCAGTCTGGGTTAACAGAATTGAGAAAATTCAATGTTTAAGCCCAGAGGATGCAGACTCCCCAAGCGGAATATGAGATGTTGTTCCTCAAACTTGCGGTGTTATTCACTCTGGCCATGGAGGAGGCCCAGGACCGAGAGGTCGGATACGGAGTGGGAGGGGGAGTTGAAGTGCTGAGCCACCGGGAGGTCGGGTTGGTTATTGCGGACCGAGCGGAGGTGTTCGGCGAAACGATCGCCTAGCCTCCGCTTGGTCTCACCGATGTAGATTAGCTGGCATCTGGAGCAACGGATGCAGTAGACGAGGTTGGAGGAGGTGCAGGTGAACCTCTGTCGGACTTGGAATGACTGCTTGGGTCCCTGAAAGGAGTGGATGGGGGAGGTGAAGGAACAAGTGTAGCATCTCTTGCGGTTGCAAGGGAAAGTGCCCGGGGAAGGAGTGGAGCAGGAGGGAAGGGAAGAATTGACGAGGGAGTTGCGGAGGGAGCGGTCTTTGCGGAAGGCAGATAGGGGGGGAGATGGGAAGATGTGGCGAGTGGAGGGGTCATGTTGGAGAAACTGGCGGAGGACTATCTGTTGTATGCGCTGGCTGGTGGGGTGAAAGGTGAGGACCAGGGGGACTCGGCCCTTGTTGTGAGTGGGGGAATGGGGAGAGAGGGCAGTGTTGCGGGGTATGGAGGAGACCCTGGTGCGAGCCTCATCGATAGTGGGGGAGGGGAAACCCCGTTCTCTGAAGAACGAGGACATTTGCGATGACCTGGTGTGGAACACGTCATCGTGGGAGCAGATGCGGCGTAGTCGGAGGAATTGGGAATAGGGGATGGAGTCCTTACAGGAAGCAGGGTGGGAGGAAGAGTAGTCCAGGTAGCTGTGGGAGTCAGTTGGTTTGTAGTGGATGTCAGTCAGGAGTGTGTCACCTGCAATAGAGATGGTGAGGTCAAGGAATGGTAGGGAAATGTCGGAAATGGTCCAAGTATATTTGAGTGCCGGATGGAAGTTGGTGGTGAAATGGATAAAGTCAGTCAGTTCTGCGTGGGTGCAGGAGGTGACACCAAAGCAGTCGTCAATGTAACGGAGGTAAAGGTCGGGGGTGGGGCCCTGGTACGTCGAGAACAAAGATTGTTCGACGTACCCGACAAAGAGGCAGGCGTAGCTAGGGCCCATGCGTGTGCCCATAGCTACGCCTTGTGTTTGGAGGAAATGGGAGGAGTCAAAAGAGAAGTTGTTTAGGGTAAGGACCAACTCCGCTAGGCGGAGGAGGGTGTCAGTGGATGGGTATGGGTTGCTCCTCTGGTCGAGGAAGTACCGGAGGGCTTTGAGACCATCCTGGTGGGGGATGCAGGTGTATAGTGACTGGACGTCCATGGTGAAGATGAGAGGATGGGGGCCTGGACAACGGAATGTGCGGAGCCGACGGAGAGTGTCTGAGGTGTCTTGAACATAGGTGGGGAGGGATTTAACAAAGGGGGATAGGATGGAGTCAAGGTATGTGGAAATGTGTTCGGTGGGGCACGAACAGGCAGAGACAATGGGTCTGCCGGGGCAGTCGGGTTTGTGGATTTTGGGGAGAAGGTAAAATCGGGCTGTGCGGGGCTGGGAAACGATGAGGTTGGAGGCTCGGGGGGGTAGGGAGCCGGAGTTAATGAAGTCAGTTATGGTGCTCGAGATGGTGGCCTGGTGCTCGTCAGTGGGGTCATGGTCCAGGGGTAAGTAGGAGGAGGTGTCCGAGAGTTGGCGCGTGGCCTCTGCTTTGTAGATATCGACGCGCCAGACTACCACAGCACCTCCCTTGTCGGCGGGTTTGATAACCCAGTCTGGGTTGTTGCGGAGTGAGTCGATGGCAATACGTTCGGAGGGGGAGAGATTGGAGTGAGACAGGGGAGTGGAGAAGTCGAGGCGGTTGATGTCCCGACGGCAGTTTTGTATAAATAGTTCTAAAGCTGGAGGGCCACGAGGGGGGGTCCACGAGGAGGGGGTACGTGGGAGACAGGAAAAGGGACCATCAGTGGGGGGCGAGGACTTGTTCCCGTGGAAAAACGCTGTGAGGCGGAGGCGACGGTAGAAGAGCTCCAAGTCGTGGTGGGCACGGAACTCATTGAGGTGGGGACGGAGGGGGACAAAGGTAAGACCTCTGCTGAGGACCGACCTTTCGGTGTCGGAGAGGGGGAGGTCCGGGGGGATGGTGAACACACGGCAGGGATGGGGGTTGTGGCTGGAGGAAGGCAGGTGAGTGGACTGAGGACGGGGTGTAGTGTGGTGGGGGGGTGGAGGGTGGTCAGGGTGTGGGGGGATATGGGGGCTGTGATGTGGGTGTGAAAGAGCAGGGGTTACATGGTAGGAGGGGGATGGGAAAGACCCAGTGGAATAGCCACTGAGGTCACCGGGGCTGGGGAGACGGGCACTAGGACCCAGTGCCGTTAGCAACAGAGTGGTGGGAGGAGTGAGCAACGTGGAGGCTTCAGGCCCGCTGCAGAGTCCAGTCTGTAGGTGAGGCGACGGCTGCGGGCTGCTGGAGGGCGGTGCAGTGTCGCGGGTCGGCGGGCCCGAAGGTAGGAGTCCGCGGGCAGTGGAGTCGGGGTCGGCGGGCGATGCGTGGGTGGTCCCGGTGGGCGAGTGGTCGGTGGGGCGGCGGCAAGGTTCAGCCCGCCCGGTGAGGCGGCGAGAAGAGTGGGGTGCGGTGCGGCGGCCATGTTCGGGGGGCCCCGGTCCGGCGGTGATGCAAGGTGAGGCGGGTGCGGCGCCGATGCTCTGTAGGCCCGGTCCGGCGGCGATGCAAGGTGAGGCGGGTGCGGCTGTGGTCTTCGGCGGGCCCAGTACAACGGCGATGCTGGATGGGCCCGGTGCGGCGATGAGGGTAGGTGGTCCCGGGGGGCGGCGAGGTTCGGCGGTCGCGTTGTGCTGGTGATGGGCGGTGGAACCAGGGAGGGTGAGATAAACAGAGTTACCGGGCAGGCAGCGGGGCTGGGCATCACCGGTAGGCAGGTGGAGGTCGGCGGCAGCATCGGCGTGGAGGTCGGCGAAGGCGGCGTCCTGGTGAGTCCTGGAGGAGCTCCTGGTGGCCAAGATGGCGTCGGGGGACTCAGGCCGGAGGCTCGGGCCAGAGTTGGGGCCCGGGGCCTGCGGGCGGTCGAGTCGGGGATTGTCGGTAGCTGGAACGGCCTGGAGGCGGGCTAACTTCAGGTCCTTGGTGGAGGTAAGATGGGACAGGAATTGCTGATTGAAGCGGTGGATCTTCCGGAGGATGTAGTGTAGTTGGGGTCCGTTGCAGGTCTGGGTGAGTGAGGCCCGAAGATTCGGGAGAGCCAATGCGAGGTCCTGCTGGTGCCGGCGCATTGCAACCAGGGTGGATCTTAATGCCCGGTTGGAGAATTGCACAGTGTGGCGGCAGATGGCCAGTTGATACCGATAGTCCGGCTGGGGTCCAAACTGGGAGGCAGGGAATTGGAGCTGGAATCCACGAGGTATGAGGTGGAGGCGCAGGCAGGCCCCGAGGAAGCAGATGTGGCTGTGGTATCGAGTCTGGGTGAGGATGTGGTCGTAGAGTTTGAGGGAAGGGGATATCACAGAGGGGGAGCAGTTAGAGAGGAGGTTGTGAAACTGTCTTCGTAGGGAGGAGGAGAACTTCTTCAAAGTAGGCATACCTTGAGGAGATATCGCAGTGGAGTAGACAAAGTGTTAAAGAAGGAACTGCAGATGCTGGAGAATCGAGGGTTACACAAAAAGCTGGAGAAACTCAGCGGGTGCAGCTGAGGTTCACCTGCACCTCCTCCAACCTCGTCTACTGCATCCGTTGCTCCAGATGCCAGCTAATCTACATCGGTGAGACCAAGCGGAGGCTAGGCGATCGTTTCGCCGAACACCTCCGCTCGGTCCGCAATAACCAACCCGACCTCCCGGTGGCTCAGCACTTCAACTCCCCCTCCCACTCCGTATCCGACCTCTCGGTCCTGGGCCTCCTCCATGGCCAGAGTGAATAACACCGCAAGTTTGAGGAACAACATCTCATATTCCGCTTGGGGAGTCTGCATCCTCTGGGCTTAAACATTGAATTTTCTCAATTCTGTTAACCCAGACTGCTCCTTCCCCCCCCCCCCCCCCCCCACCTCTCCCTCAGCCCTCGGGCCCTGACATTCCTTCTCCATCTCCCCCCCCCCCCCCCCCAAGTCGCACTAGCTTCTCATTTTCACACCAGAAACAGCTTACAATGGCCTGCTTTCCTTATCACCAATACTTTTTTGCATATCTTTCACTCATTGTTCTTGCTTTATCTCTCCATATCACTGTTTATATCTCTCGTTTCCCTGATCCCTGACCAGTCTGAAGAAGGGTCTCGACCCGAAACGTCGCCTATCTCCTTCACTCCTTAGATGCTGCTGCACCCGCTGAGTTTCTCCAGCTTTTTGTGTAACCCTCGATTCTCCAGCATCTGCAGTTCCTTCTTTAACAAAATTCTTAAGGAGTTGGACAAGCTAGATGCTGTAAGATTGTTCCCGATGTTGGGGGAGTCCAGAACAAGGGGTCACTGTCTAAGGATAAGGGAGAATTCCTTTAGGACCGAAATGAGGAAAACATTCTTTACACAGCGAGTCGTGAGTCTCTGGAATTCTCTGCCACAGAAGGTAGTTGAGGCCAGTTCATTGGCTATATTTAAGAGGGCGTTAGATGTGGCACTTGTGGCTAAAGGGATCAGGGGGTATGGAGAGAAGGCAGGTACGGGATACTGAGTTGGATGATCAGCCATGATCACATTGAATGGTGATGCAGGCTCGAAGGGCCGAATGGCCTACTCCTGCACCTATTTTCTATGTTTCTAAAGGAATTCCCCCTTATCCTTAGACTGTAACCCCTTGTTCTGGACTCCCCCAACATCAGGAACAATCTTCTGCATCAAGCCTATCCAACCCCTTTTGTGCGTTTCTATAAGATCCCCCCCTCAATCTTCTAAATTCTAGCGAGTACAAGCCGAATCTACCCAGTCTTTCTTCATATGAAAGTCCTGACATCCCAGGAATCAGTCTGGTGAAGATTCTCTGTACCCCCTCTATGGCAAGAATGTCTTTCCTCAGATTTGGAAACCAAAACTGTACGCAATACTCCAGGTGTGGCCTCACCAAGACCCTGTGCAACTGCAGTAGAACCTCCCTGCTCCTATACTCAAATCCTTTCGCTATGAATGCTAACATATAATTTGCTTTCTTCACTGCCTGCTGCACCTGCATGCCTACTTTCAATGACTGGTGTACCATGACACCCAGGTCTCGTTGCATCTCCCCTTTTCCTAATCTGCCACCATTCAGATAATAGTCTACCCTCCTGTTTTTGCCACTGAAGTGGATAACCTCACATTTATCCACATTATACTGCATCTGCCATGCATTTGCCCACGCACCCAGCCTATCCAAGTCACCTTGCAGCCTCCTAGCATCCTCCTCACACCTAACACTAACCCCCAGCTTAGAGTTATCCACAAACTTGGAGATGTTGCATTCAATTCCCTCGTCCAAATCATTAATATATATTGTAAATAGCTGGGGTCCCAGCACTGAGTCTTGCGGTACCCCACTAGTCACTGCCTGCCATTCTGAAAAGGATCCGTTTACCCTTTGCTTCCTGTCTGCCAGCCAGTTCTCTATCCACATCAATACTGAACCCCCAATATCGTGTGCTTTAAGTTTGTATACTAATCTCTTATGTGGGACCTTGTCGAAAGCCTTCTGGAAGTCCAGATATAACACATCCAATGGTTCTCCCTCATCCACTCTGCTAGTTACATCCTCAAAAGATTCTATAAGATTCGTCAGAAATGATTTACCTTTCGTAAATCCATGCTGACTTTGTCCAATGATTTCACCACTTTCCAAATGTGCTGCTATCCCAACTTTAATAAATGACTCTAGCAGTTTCCCCACTACCGATGTTAGACTAACCATAGACCATAGACAATAGGTCGGGCCAGCACCGCCATTCAATGTGATCAAGGCTGATCATCCCCAATCAGTACCCCGTTCCTGCCTTCTCCCCATATCCCCTGACTCCACTATTTTTAAGAGACCTATCTAGCTCTCTCTTGAAAGCATCCAGAGAACCTGCCTCCACCACACTGAGGCAGAGAATTCCACAGACTCACAACTCTCTGTGAGAAAATGTGTTTCCTCGTCTCCGTTCTAAATGGCATACCCCTTATTCTTAAAATGTGGCCCCTGGTTCTGGACGCCCCCAACATCGGCAACATGTTTCCTGCCTCTAGCGTGTCCAAACCCTTAACAATCTTATGTTTCAATCAGATTGCCTCTCATCCATCTAAACTCCAGAGTGTACAAGTCCAGCTGCTCCATTCTCTCAGCATATGACAGTCCCACCATCCTGGGAGTTAACCTTGTAAACCTACCCTGCACTCCCTCGATAGCAAGAATGTCCTTCCTCAAATTAGGGGACCAAAACTGCACACAATACTCCAGGTGTGGTCTCACTAGGGCCCTATGCAACTGCAGAAGGACCTCTTTGCTCCTATACTAGCAATGTTACAAAATTTTGAGATTTTAAAAATCAAGTCTGCAATTTATCCCATCAGATAAAGCATAACAAGAAGTTTAATTTGACACCTAATTTACTTTCATATCTTCAGTATTAAGAAAGTTATGGCCATTTTCATGCTCGGAAATGAGTATCTTGCTTCCCATTGCCTTTCAATTGACTTAACTCAAAAGCTGTGATCTGGAAAAATTAAAAGCCCATAACTTTATTAAAAATTAAGAGAACTCAATGAAATTTTCAGTCATTATAGATTGAAGCATTCTGAAACAAATATTAAACAATCTTACTTGGATTACCTGAAATTAAAGTATATAATTAGTTAGTTATCTAATTGTAGCTAATTACAAAATTCAATGAGTAGATCTAAACATCTATCAATTTCTTAAGAAAAGATAAACTTTTTTTTAATTGCCTAAGTGTCCAAATAACATTCACACAATAATCCACAATATAACATAATTTTTAAATCTCATTTTCATGAATTTCTGGGCCAAATGGAAGGAATTTAGTGTTTAATGCCTGTAAATAAATGGCCATTTAAATCAACTAGCGAGTGGGTTTTAGCGGAATGCGGTGGATTGGAACGTTGCGGTTAGCGGTGAAGTCGGGGGGGAAAATACTGGGGGTTCATACATTTTTTGGGGAACCCATTTCGCAACATTAAAATAGTATTTATGCCTCCCAAAAAACCAACTTTTAATAAAAAAATAAAGTATTTACCTTTTTTTCTCCCCTATGGAAAATGCTTCCGGTGGTCTGCGGTCACGGCTTTTGAAGGTGATTTTTAAATTACTCTAGTTAACAAATAACTTAGAGTAATTTAAAAATACCTTAATGGATGAAATGTCGGAGCGATTTTTCTTCCGCAATTAAATCGCCCGACATTCATCGATTATCCTGGTCTGGTGAAAATCGGCACTTTGAGCCCGCCCCCCTCTGACAGGCGCTAAAGTCGCGCACACGGGGAGCGGCAGAAGTGCAGCGCCGCTAAAGGTAAGTTTTGTAACATACCTACCTATACTCAACTCCTCTTGTTATAAAGGCCAACATGCCATTCGCTTTCTTCACTGCCTGCTGTACCTGCATGCTTACTTTCATAGACTGATGAACAAGGACCCCCAGATCCCGTTGTACTTCCCCTTTTCCCAACTTGATGCCATTTAGATAGTAAGCTCCCTTCCTGTTTTTGATATCAGTGGATAACCTCACATTTATCCACATAATTATCCACTTCTGCCATGTTTCTGCCCACTCCCCCAACAAGTCACCCTGCCCACTCCCCCAACAACCGGCCCTGTCCCCAGCAACAAACAACCTGCACTGCCCCTAGCAACTGCCCCGCCCCTAGCAACCTGCACTGCCCCTAGCAACCGGCCCTGTCCCCACCAACCAACAACCTGCACTGCTCCTAGCAACCGGCCCTGTCCATAGCAACCAACAACCTGCACTGCCCCTAGCAACCGGCCCTGCGCCTAGCAACTAACAACCGGCCCCTCGGCAACCAGCAACTGATCCTGCCCCTAGCAACCACCCTCCCTTGCCTATCATGTGCCCAAACCTGAGAACCAGCCCAGCTCCCTCCTACTGACTATGTTCCCCACCACCCACCTGTAACCCGCCTACTGCTCCTCCTCTACCTGCTGCCTTCAACCGAAAACCGCCACCACCCCCTGCAAACCCCACCCAGTCAGTTTCCCACCTGTGCCACAACTAATACATAATGGCCTGCCTACCTCTCTGACTTGCCTCTACCACTCTACAGCCTCCCGTGTCCCACCTGTAGTCTGACGGCCCTCTCCTCTAAGACTCACCTGTATCCTGACCACCCCCACCACGTTCCAGCAGCATTCTCCTGTGGGTTGCCTGTATCGACTGTCCCTCTGTTCCACCAGCATTCCCCTGCACATTCGCCTGTATCCTGACTGTCCTCGCGCTGCCGCCCTCTAGCATATCCCTGTGCGTTAGCCTGTATCCAGGTGCAGCCTTCCCTCTCGCCTGTATTCTGACTGCAGCATCTCTCTGGCCATGACACAGGCCTGTACGTTGCCTGCTCTGCCCCCACGCCGCTGTGTTCTGCCTGTTGTCTGACTGTAGCCTGCACGGTGTGCAGCACAGGTGAGGTTACTGGTCTGTAATTCCCTGCTTTTCTCTCTCCCTCCTTTTTTAAAAAGTGGGGTTACATTAGCTACCCTAAAAAGTGGGGTTACATTAGGTACCCTACTTCTGCCAGAATATCTGGAAAGAATCTGTGTGATGACGTTGAGAAACTAGAATCCCTTCTGCAGTGGCTGATCAATCTGCCCACTGCTGTGGAGGCATTCTACTCATGGGGAAAGAAGCAACTGTTGCTAAACTCTGTGGTTATTCACCTGCTACTGTCCAGCAGGACTCGATGCAGAACACTCAGTTCCATAAAAAGAACTTCACTGACCTTGCTCACACAGCAGTGAACTCTGCATGGAGCCCAACGCATTAACGTTCATGATTCTGGTCACATTGATACCCACAGCCAATACAGCCCATGCTCCACTGAAATAAATGGCTGGAGAATTCATCATCATCATCATCATCGTTGAAAACATTAGTGACGCAGTCGTGTTGGTTTCCGATGGGAACGGTGACGGATGCACCACACATCTCTGTCCACCAGTTCCTGCAGACCTCCACCGCTAGAAGTTTAGGATTTTGGTGTGTGTGTGCTTTATCATCATTCCTTACAATGCAATGTACGACAGTGATCGCAAGTTCTACTGAAGTGTGGATGGCCGTCGGCTCGCTAGAAGCTCATCTGCTCTTTGACAGGTCTTGTTTTTGGTCCTGCTGGGGGTCCACAGCCCCCTCCTCACCTGGCAAACCAGGTGGGGGAGACGGTTTAGTCTCCGACTATCCAACCATGGAGCTGGTGGCACAGGATTACATGGTACCCGTGGTGGGTGAACTTCCCCTGACCTGACCTGAAAGGAGAACTGGTATATTTTAGTGTGGCCCACTTTACTGAGGTTCACTTAAGGGCCTGTCCCACCAGCATGCAACTCGATGCGATTAGCGCGACCTAACGTGGTCGCTTGAGCCGTCCGGCGTCGCGGGGCCGGTCCCACTTCGATCGCGGGAGCCGTGCGGAATTGTGCGGAGTTCGTCCCGAGTTCGTCCCGACGCCGCGCGGGGCTCCGAAAAACCGACAATGTCCAAAAATCCCGCGCGGCAACGGTTTGTCGGCTCGCAGTCGCCGCGACATTTACATACCGCCCGGACATCGTGCCTCCGTGAAACTATTCGTAAGTGCCTCCATGACCCTCTATGTGTGTGGCTCCGTGGCCCTGTATGTGTGTGTGTCTCGGTGCCCCTCTCTGTGTGCCCCTCTAAGTCCTGGCGAACTTACCTTGGACTTGCTTCAAGTTCGCCTCGCATTGCGCCGCGTTGCGCCACTCACCCAACCTCCGCGCGGCCCCTACTGCCGGTTTATTGCGCTTGCCGCATGCAGGCGCATGCTGGTGGGACCGGACCTGTACAGGGGATCACCCGACCTCCGCGCGGCCCCCGCTGCCGGTTTGATCGCGTTCATCGCATATTGTTGCGTGCTGGTGGGACAGGCCCCTTACACAATGCATCTGGCTGAGGCTGAGATGGGAATTGTTCTCCGAACGCTCTGGGCCAAACGAGCCTCTCATCCCTCTCTCTTTGTGCCCTTCACTCATCCATTCAGCTAATTTGTACTTCAATGGAAATGCTTGCTAATTTGAGCAGCTAGTTAATGTAGGAGCACTGAAGCCAAGGCTATTTATTTCAGTACAAAAAAGACACAAAGTGCTGGGGTATCTCAGCGAGTCAGGCAGCATCTCTGGAGAACATGGATAGGTGCAACTTCAAGTAGTACCTATTTTCTCAAATAACTTTTTTCAGTGACATTTTTCAGCTCGGGATTATTTGGCACATGGAATACAATTGTTTGGAAATTGTATCTAGTTTAAAGAACTTTACTGTGCTAAATTCTCCTGGTTCTTGAGCATCAGCCAGCACACTGGAATCAGTAATTATTTTAAATAAGATTGGTGCGGTTGTTCTTCCAGTTGTAATGCCTGGTCAGCTGCACAAATTTAAGAGCAAATTAAGGCGGCATGGTGGTGCAGCGGTAGATCTGTTATGTTCCAGGCCAGAGAACCCGGGTTCATTCCAGACTTTGGATGCTGTCTGTACAGAGTTTGCACATTCCTCCTGTCACCACATGAAGTTTCTCCGGGTACTCCAGGTTTGCTCCCACATTCCACGGATGTGCAGCTTTTTAGGTTAATTTGGCATAAATTCTGTAAATTGTCCCTAGTGTGTAGGATGTGAAAGTGGGAAAACATAGAACTCGTGTACGGGTGACCAATGGTCGACGTGGATTTGGTCAGCTGAAGGGCCTGCTTCCACGCTGCATCTCTAAACTAAAGTAAACTAAGAAATGCATTACATGGAACATTGAATTATGACTGAAGTTTCGGTGTCCAAGCCATTTGGAATCAACGACCACGGTGCTAGTAGTAATGAATAAAACAGTGCTGATCCACAAGTGAACTTGGGGCAAGGCCAGCTTTGATGGGATTAGAAACAACGGTCAAAAATGAAACACCAAATTCTGGAATAACTCAGCGGATCAGACAGCACTCGTAGAAGGTGGCGTTTAGGGTTAGCGCCTTTCTTCAGACTGATAGTAATAGTACAAGGACAAAGGACAAAGGACATTTATTGTCACTTACACCAATTGGTGCAGTGAAATTTGATTTTCCATGCAGCACACAAATAAAGATAAGACACAACATCATAGGATTTAACAGTAGACATAAAAACATCCCCCCACAATGGTTCCCACTGTGGGGGAAGGCAGCAAAGTCCAGTCCCATCCCCAGTTCACCCATAGTCGGGCCTATTGAGGCCTCCACAGTCGCTGTTATGGGGCCTGATGTTCCAGGCCGTTCTCGCCGGGTGATGGAGCTCCGGCGTCGGGAGAACCCTCTCAGCTGCTTGGGACACCTGGAACGGCTGCCTCTAACTGGAGTCTGCGGCTTCCGAAGCCAACAAGGCCGTGGCGGATGGAGCTCCACCACTGGGATGGAAGCTCCCGATGTAAAGTTCAGCGCCGCCGCCCGCGGCTGGCCGCTCCACAGTCCCGCAGCTCCGCGATGTTTTTTGACGGCGGTCTTCAACTCACTGGAGCTCCAGCGCGGCGACCCAGACAAGACATCGCCCACTCCTCTCCGCGATGATGCTCCAGCAGCCATTTCAGCTGTCTCAAGCTGCCGGCGAACAAGAGGTTCCAGCCGGTCCCATCAAGAAATGCCGCTCCAGGCTCGCTGATAGGCTGTGAGGATGGGTCGAAGATGCAGCTCGGAGAAAAGCTGCCTCTCCGACCAGGTAGGGACCAGGAAAAACAGTTTCTCCCTTCTTCCCACCACCCCCCCCCCTCCCCCCACATAAAAAAGAATAGACTCCAAACAAAACACTTTTTACACACTAAAAATTAAAAAAAAAGCTAAAAGACAGACAGCTGCAGGATGTACCCACTGGACGGCCTAATAGGGGGGAGAAAGCTGGAAAAGAGGTGGGAGCAGGACAAAACCTGGCAATTAATAGATGGATACAGGTGAGGGGGGTTGATTGTCAGAAGGGCAGGCTAAGACAAGAGATGAACTGGAGACAAAAGGGTGTCGCACTTGGACAGGTGCGGTGAAGTGTGAAGTCCTAAGGGGAGATATAGCTGGAAGGGCATGGGGGGCAAAGAGGGGTGATGATGGTGGTAAAAATGGGTGAGCACTGTTGAGAGGGGGGGGGGGGGGGGGAGTTACAGGATAGAAGGAAGAGAAAGGGGGATGTTTCCTAAAATGATGAGTATTCAAAGTTGGGTTGTAAGTCACCCAAGTGGAATATATGGTGCTGTTCTACTTAGGTAGCTTACAATCCGATGGTATGATCATGGAGTACATAGTTTCTTGAAAGTGGTGTCACAGGTAGATTGGGTGGTGAAGAAGGCTTTTGGTACCTTAACCTTCATAAGTCAGGGAATTGAGTTTGTTATGTTGGCCTTGGTGAGGCCACATTCGGAGTATTGTGTTCAGTGTTGATCACAATGCCACAGGAAAGATGCCATTGTATCCGCAATGAAAGGGTGCAAAGAGGACTTCCAGGGATATTCTCAAGTGCCTGAGCTACAGGGCGAGGGTGGGCAGGGTAGAACTTTATTCCTTGTAGTGCAGGAGACTAAGGGGTGTATAAGATCCTGACGGGAATAAATACAGTGAATGCACCAGGCCCTTTACCCAGTTTGGGGGAATCAGGTGCAAGAGGGCATATGTTTATGGTGAGAGGGGAAAGATTTAATAGGAATCTGAAGGGAAACATTTCACACAGATGGTGGAGGGTATATGGAACGAGCTGCCAGAGGATGTAGTTGTGGTAGATTCAATGACAATATTTAAAATATATTTGGACAGGTAAATGGATAGGAAAGGTTTGAAGAGGAGATATGGGCCAGATGTGGGGAAATGGGACTAGCTTAGATGGGGCATCTTGGTCAGCAAGGAGTTGGGCCGAAAGCCCTGTTTCCATGCTTATGACTCTATGATAAGACTATTGCCGTTATCAAAATCATTGTTGCGCAATTATCTCTTTTACCATGCAGCAAGCAACCAATGTGCTGGTTTGGCATGCCGTAGATGTCCACATGCATATCCATTGTCAAATTCAAAGCAAATCACATCCAAGAAGTGTTGACAATGCCAAGTGTCTTCTATTTAACAATCTGATTTTAAGAGCCTTTAACACATTCTGTTTTGGGTGAAATTAGGCCACTATTCTTCTCCAGTTACAGTCTCTCATATTAATTCTATTCCAAATTAGTGGTAGTTCAAGTAGCCAGTTAAAGAAATGGAAATGCTCTTTGCATGTAGAATAGTAAGATTAATTGAGAACTTACCAGTTTGATCTTTATTTTACGAGGAGTTACGATGAGGGATTACGTGAAGAATCCCTCCACGTAATTGATTACGCCAGGTGCATGCACGTCATACTTCAAAGCAGCGGTGTGAAAACACAGAAACTATAGCCAAAGTGATATAGTAAGACTCAGAAGACTAGAACTACCAAATGATCTTTGTGAATATGAGGGCCAGGAGCGGAGGGCATGTAATCCCTCATCGTAACTCCTCATGAAATAAAGATCAAACTTCAAACTGGTAAGTTCTCATTTAATCTTACTATTTTACTTCAGAGTCACGTGAGTGACTACGTGAAGACTTCAAAGCTCTGTGATTTCATGCCGTAGATCCATTCCATACAATACACTGCTTCAGTTGACACAGTAGTGAATAAATAATGTATTGAACATTGCTTTGAATTATCCAATAATCATTTTTAATAATAATAACAAACAAAACAGTAATAACCCCTCTGTCCGAGGGGGAAATTACAAATGAAATTTAGAAAGAAAAATAAATCAAACCGAACCCAAAACAGCATGGCCAAAACCTTGCACTGTCAGGACAGGTTTATTAAAACATTTGGAGAAGGTCGCCTCCTTAGACCATCCTGCGGCTGCTCCGATTCGGATAGACCATCTGATTTGGTCCAGAGGCACATCCTGTGCCTTCGCTGTGGATATTGATGCCGCCCTGGTGGAGTGAGATTTAAACACATGAGTGTCTACTCCAGCACAATCCAAAACCTGTTTTAACCATCTAGAAATAGTTTGTACTGACACCTTTTTATGAGTTTTTTTGTGGCTGTTGAGCATTGCTGTCTCAGAACCTCTGAGGCTCTTAGTTACCTCGATATATGGACTCAGGTGCTTGACTACACATAACGTTTGGTCAACGGGGTTTGCTTTAAAGCTTACTTTGGTTCCGGCCTTTCCTGTCCTGCTTTGTTTGATTAAATCATACACATAAAACGTAATGTTATCTGCAGAAGAGTACATGTTATCTAGTCGTAGCTTTTGCAATATTTGAACTCGTTGCGCAGATAGATAGATAGATAGATAGATAGATAGATAGATAGATAGATTCCAGATACTAGCACCATGAGCATAACCACTTTAAGTGTTAATTTCTGAAAAGACAGTGACGTGATTGGAACCAATTGTCGAAGCAGTGTGAGAACTATACTGACATCCCAGATTTCTGTATATCCAGGCTTAGGAGGATTTTTGTTAAAGATTCCTCTCATGAATCGGGATACTAACGTGTGAAACCCGATAGATTGTTGTTCTGAAAACTGCCCTAAATAGGAGGACAAAGCACTGAGCACTATTAATGGCATTATAACTCAAGTGTTCATTAAAATGCAATGTAGCTAGGAACTCCAATACATCCGGTATGCTAGCAGTATGATAAGATATATCTGACTGCAAGCAAAACATCTCCCATTTCTTAATATGAGAACATATTGTTTTTTAGTACGATCTCTCCAAGCTGCAGTTATCACATCCATGGTCCTATCGACAGTCCAAGCCCTTGGAAGGTCTGGTCAGAACCTGCAGATTAACAAATTAATACGATCATGTAACGGATTACTTTCTCCTGTTACTGGATGCACCAATGAATTACTGCAGTTGGGGATAGCCATGAATGGCTGAGTCATCATTCTCAGCAGCAATGGGAACCATGGCTGTGTAGGCCAGTCCGGAACCACCTGCTCTATTTTGGTGAGGCATTGCCTAATGAAGGAAAATGGGGGAAAAGCGTAAAAGAACATACGTCCCCGATGTAATGAGAATTCATCTACCACTACTGCTCCTGGATCTGGTTCCCACAAAACGTATTTAGGCAAATGTTGATTTAGCCTGGATGCAAACAGATCAATATCTGGCAAACCATAGCAGCTGGCAATCATTTAAAAAACATCAGGATTTAGCATCCATTCTATGTTGTCATTAAATTTCCGTGACCTGTTGTCTGTCCCAACATTATCTCTACCTGGTAAGTAGATAGCTGAGACCCAGATATTTCTGGAAATACACAAGTCCCAAATGAGGTTAGCCAGATTATCACATGATACTGACCTTATTCCTCCCATGTGATTGATATAGGCAACAGCCGTGGTATTGTTAATCTGGAGCTGAACATGTAAATTATTCATTGCTGAACAATAAGCTCTTAATCCATTGAATGCACCTAGCAACTCTAAGTAAATTACACCATGCCTGTGCAGGATTAAATCCTCTTGGACACTCCATCTACCACCACAGCTAGACTTGCTGTCTGTGGCTCCCAATCCCAAAGCACTCGCATCTGTTTATAAAACCACTGAAGGTTGTTGTACGAAAATGTTTTTGGTAGTTTGTTCAATATTGATGATCCACCATTATAATTCAGCGATGGCTCTAGCTGGCAACTGCATAGGTCTATCAAAATGACCTGCATGTTCTTTAAGTGCTTGTTCTCTAGCCCGTTGCAGACTTTGATAGTGCAGGGGTCCAAACTCCACTGCAGGGAAAGCTGCCACCAATTTTCCAATAACACTGGCTACTTCCCGGATGGAGGGGTGTTGTTTTTCAGCGAGGTTGGTACAGACCTCCCTGATTTCCACAGCCTTGGCTGTAGGCAAAGTCACTGACATATCAACTGATTCAATGACAAAACCCAAATAATCAATTTTTTGGGATGGCTCTAACTTGGATTTTGTTGGATGGACAAGAAACCCTAACCTCTCAAACAGGTGTTTGGTTGCTGAAACTGACTGAGCGTTGCTTATAATTAAAATATCATCTAGATAGGCCATCACAATGTGATTCTGGGCACGAAGTAGCGCCAGCACTGGTTTTAACAATTTCGTGAACAACCTAGGAGCTGAGGTTAACCCATTGGGTAATGCTTTAAATTGCCACAGCTGTCCCATCCACCTAAATTTCAAGTATTTTCAGTACTGATGATGAATTGGTACTGAATAATATGCATCTTTCAGATTCAGATTCAATTTTAATTGTCATTGTCAGTGTACAGTACAGAGACAACGAAATGCATTCTATGGTTCTATGCATTCTATTCTTTCAGATCTATGGTTGCCATATAACAACCTTCTGATAACAGCTGTTTAGCAGTATTGAAGGTGTCCATTTTTAAATGCCTATACTGGACATAGGAATTGTATTAGATCCAGAATGACTCGACATCCACCATCTTGTTTCTGTCTGTGGAATATATTGGACACAAATTGTTGAGGATGGTATGTCGTCCTCTCAATTACCCCTTTTTGGAACAAAACCGCAATTTCTTCATTTACCTGCTGAGTTTCTGGTCCAGAAAGAACCAATACCCGACTGGGCATATTTTGTGCAGGTGGATGAATTCCTGACATAAACTCTATTCAAGTCCCTGAGACAGTGTCCAGTATAAACAGATCAGATGTTATGCAGCACCATTCATCATAAAATAACTGTCACCTACCCCCAGAAGATTTATCCTGGACTGAATGAATCAGCCATACTTCCATAGTCGGCCTTGGAGTTCTCGTCCTTTTTGCCATGCTGAGGTTGTAGTTGGCGTATACATGTGGGTAATACCGCCGTGCCACTGGCCCCACTCTGCTTGGCCCTGCCCCCGGATCTGACCCCCTTCGTGTTGAAAACGACCTGCGAGGTGGCATCCTGGCGGAAGGGATGTAGGTCTTCATGAGGCCTATCATCTTGGCCTCTTGCTCCAGGTCTTTGACTTGTTTGAGCAGGTCCCCCCCAAATAAATAATTTGGTGCTTGAATATTGGTCGACCTGCAGAGAGCTGCAAATCGCGGGTTTAGTGTAGGCTCTATAGCTATTCACTTCGAAATATGCATTACACAGCAGGGCCAACATTTCCTGCTGTGTGCCGGACATCGGTGCCCCTCGAACCATTTTTCCAAAAGCCGTGATGCTTGCTCCTACCAATCTGAGGACCCGCTGGAATCGGATTTTTTGTCCACGCATCGTTGCACTCATTTGTGCCCAGATAGCAGAGTTCACAATGGGCACTTTGAGCGACGCACAATTCACAGGTGTTATATATCGGGTGGCTGTTTGTTCCGTTATAGTATCTTGTAGCTGGTGAGAGACCATGTAATTGTTGTTGGCCGCCAGGTTTTCCTCCATGGCTTCACCAGTACCTTCCGGAATAGCAAAGTTCCTTGCTACATCCGGGACACCTGGAGCATGGCTCATGTGCTTTGTTGTGTGCCCAAAAGCAGTGACACCAACTTCAGGGTCAGACACTTCCTGCTGTGGCTCTCCCGAGTCTTGCTCCAGCAAGGTCTCTTCCAGCCCTAAACAAGGTGCTGGAGAGGGTGATTCCCACTGATATTCATAAGCAGCGTAGTCTTCGCTGTATGGGCCTCTACGTGAAGCTGTCTGGGGAATCCTAGGGGCATTCGACCCCGATTGAAAAATTTCATGGCTCATTAAAGTTTGGAGCATTTTCTCCATCTGGTCGAGCCGTCCCCATACCTTTTTATTAGAAGGAGGGGAGTCTCATCAGACCCGTCAGATAAGACGGGCCTGAGAGATTTTCTTTTGGCCTTCCTCCCTGGTGGAGCGGCCTCAGTGCCCTGAAGCACTGGAACTAATGGAGGCAGTTGAGCTGCCTGTAGAACAGCAGCCGGTATCGGAGCCGGCATTACTGCAGCCGGTATCTCCCGACCCGATCTGCGAGCAGTAACTGTGGGCCAGTGGGGCTTCTTCACGTAGTTACTCACATGACTCCGAAGTAAAATAATTGCATGTAGCATAACAAATGATTACATAACAATGAATTGACTCTGTGATTGCTGTCTTAAATATTGTGTCTATAAGAAAGTTCCCATTCTGTATGTAGTATAACCTGTGGTAAGTGCAATTATATTTTCAAATGCTATTTTCAAAGCTGTTAAGAAGCTACCTGAACTTTCAGAATTTTGGAACAGCATTTATGGAAAATGCTCCAATTTTGCAAAATTAGTATCAAAACTGATAGACTGAAATCATTGAAACGTAGATATACATCTGAGTAAGGGAATGGTTTTAATCAAGGCTTACTTATGCAGCAGATTGAATCTAGTTAAAACCTCCCAAAGCCCTTTATAGGAGCGGTGCTAGGTCCTGAAATCACATTCTGAGATTTATGAGTCCAGGGAGTCCTGACGGGTTATAAATGCTAACTTTTACATTCGTGATTTCTAATTCTGAATTTCAGTCCCATTGAAGTTTCTTGTATCAAGCATCTGAAGCAAAGTCCAACAGACATGATGTATGTTACACCTTAACACAGAGTATTGGTTTCCAAGGTTGAAGACTACTCTGTTCAAGGAGCTGAGGCTACAAGATCTAACAAATCTTACTTTCACTGAGATAGCAAAATGATTTCACTGAGAAGGCACTTCTAGGGTAGACAAAAATGCTGGAGAAACACAGCGGGTGCAGCAGCATCAATGGAGCAAAGGAAATAGGCTACGTTTCGGGCCAAAACCCTTCTTCAGACTGATGTGAGGGTGGGGGGGGTGGGAAGAAGAAAGGAAGAGGAGGAGCCAGAGGGCTGAGGGAGAGCTGAGAAGGAGAGGAGACAGTGAGGACTATCTGAAATTAGGGAAGTCAATGTTACAAATTGGGATACAAATTGCCCAAGCGAAATATGAGGTGCTGCTCCTCCAATTTCCGATGGTCCTCACTCTGGACATGGAGGAGGCCCAGGACAGAAAGGTTGGATTTGGAATGGGAGGGGGAGTTGGAATGCTGAACCACCGTGAGATCCGGTTGGTTATTGCGTACAGAGCGGTGGTGTTCGGTGAAGCCATCGCCAAGGCTACGCTTGGTCTCACCGATGCAGATAAGCAGATCTAGAGCAGCGGATGCAATAGGTGAGGTTGGAGGAGATACAGGTGAACCTCTGCCGCACCTGGAATGACTGCTTGAGTCCTTGAATGGAGTCAAGGTGGGAGGCAAAGTGACAAGTGTAACATTTCTTGCGGTTGCAAGGGAAAGTGCCCGGAGATGGGCTGGTTCGGGTGGGAAGGGATGAATTGACCAGGGAGTTACGGAAGGAGTAGTCTCTGCGGAAAGCAGACAGGGGGGGAGATGGGAAGATGTGGCGAGTGGTGGGGTCACGTTGGAGGTCGCGAAAATGACAGAGGATTATTTGTTGTACGTGACGGCTGGTGGGGTGGAAGGTGAGGACTAGGGGGACTCTGCCCTTGTTACGAGTGGGGGCATGGGGAGTGAGAGCAGAGTCATGGGGTATAGAAGAGACCCTGGTGAGAGCCATATCTATGGTAGGAGAGGAGAACCCCCATTCCCTGAAGAATGAGGACATCGCCGATGCCCTGGTGTGAAACACCGCATCCTGGGAGTATATGCAGCGTAGACGGGGGAATTGTGAGTAGGGGATGGAGTCCTTACAGGAAGCAGCGTGGGAAGAAGAGTAGTCCAGATAGCGGTGGGAGTCAGTGGGTTTATAGTGAATGTCGGTCAGAAGTTTATCACCTGTGATGGAGATAGTGAGGTCAAGAAATGGTAGGGAAATGGCGGAAATGTTCCAGGTGTATTTAAGTGCCGGATGGAGGTTAGTGGTGAAATGGATGAAGTCAGTGAGTTGTGTGTGGATGCAGGAGGTAGCACCAATGCAGTCATCGATGTAACGGAGATAGAGGTCGGGGATGGAGCCCTGGTACATCTTGAACAAGGTTTGTTCGACGTACCCTACAAAGACGCAGGCATTGCTGGGGCCCATGCGCATGCCCATAGCTGTGGCTTGTATTTGGAGGAAATGGGAGGAGTCAAATGAAAAGTTATTAAGGGTAAGGACCAGCTCTGCTAGGCGGAGGAGAGCATCTGTAGACGGGGATTGGTTGGTTCTCCGGTCAAGGAAGAAACAGAGGGGTTTGAGACCCTCCTGGTGGGGGATGGAGGTGTAGAGTGACTGGACGTACATGGAGAAGATGAGGGGATGGGGGCTTAGAGAATGGAATGCGCGGAGACGACAGAGAGCGTGCGAGGTGTCTTGAACATAGGTAGGGAAGGATTTAACCAGGGGGGATAGGATGGAGTTGGCGGGGAGAGGTTAGAGTGAGACAGGGGAGTGGAAAAGTTGAGGGGGTTGATGTCCCGCCGGCAGTTTAAAATATAAAGGTCTAAAGCCAGAAGATGGCCATGAGGGGGGGTCCAAGAGGAGGGGGTCCATTGGAGACGGGAAAAGGGATCATGTGAGATGCCTTGAACATAGGTAGGGAGGGATTTAACTGGGGGGATAGGATGAAGTCGAGGTATGTGGAAATAAGTTTGGTGGGGCATGAACAGGCTGAGGCAATGGTTCCGCCAGGACAGTCGGGTTTGTGGATTTTGGGGAGAAGGTAAAGTCGGGCCGTGCGGGGCTGGGCAACGATGAGGTTGGAGGCTTGAGGGGGCAGGGAGCCGTAGTTGATGAAGTCAGTGATGGTGCTAGAGATAGTGGCCTGGTGCTGGTCTGTGGGGTTATGGTCCAGGGATAAGTAGGAGGAAGTGTCTGAGAATTGGCGCGTGGCCTCAGCCTTGTAGAGATCAGCGCGCCAGACTACCACGGCACCTCCCTTGTCGGCGGGTTTGATCACCCAGTCTGGAATGTTGCAGAGTGAGTGGAGGACTGTACGTTCAGGGGAAGAGAGGTGGGAGTGAGACTGGGGAGTGGAAACGTTGAGGCGGTTGATGTCCTCATTGATCATTGATGATCCCTTTTCCCGTCTCCAATGGACCCCCTCCTCTTGGACCCCCCCTCATGGCCATCTTCCAACTTTAGACCTTTATATTTTAAACTGCCGGCGGGACATCAACCGTCTCAACCTTTCCACTCCCCTGTCTCACTCGAACCTCTTTCCCCCCCCCGACTCCATCCTATCCCCCCTGGTTAAATCCCTCCCTACCTATGTTCAAGACATAGCCTCGTCTACTATAGATGAGGCTCTCACCAGGGTCTCTTCTATACCCCGTGACTCTGCTCTCTCTTCCCATCGCCCCACTCGCAACAAGGGCAGAATCCCCCTAGTCCTCACCTTCCACCCCACCAGCCGTCATGTACAACAAATAATCCTCCGTCATTTAGCCACCTCCAACATGACCCCACCACTTGCCACATCATCCCATCTCCTCCCCTGCCTGCTTTCCACAGAGACCGCACCCTCCGTAACTCCCTGGTCAATTTGTCCCTTCCCACCCAAACCACCCTCTCTCCAGGCACTTTCCAAGAAATGCCACACTTGTCGCTTTACCTCCCCCCTTGACTCCATTCAAGGACCCAAACAGTCATTCCAGGTGCGACAGAGCTCCACCTGCACCTCCTCCAACCTCATCTATTGCATCCGCTGCTCTAGATGCCAGCTGATCTACATCGGTGAGACCAAGCGTAGGCTTCGCGATCGCTTCGCCGAACACCTCCGCTCGGTTCGCAATAACCAACCGGATCTCCGGGTGGCTCAGCACTTCAACTCCCCCTCCCATTCCGAATCCGACCTTTCTGTCCTGGGCTGGGCCTCTGGCCACAGTGAGAACCACCGGAAATTGGACAAGCAGCACCTCATATTTCGCTTGGGCAGTTTGTACCTTAGCGGTATGAACATTGACTTCTCTAATTTCAGGTAGTCTTCACTGTCTCCTCCCCTTCTCATCTCTCTCTGAGCTCTCTGGCTCCTCCTCTTCCTTTCTTCTTCCCGTCCCCCCACCATCACAGTCTGAAGAAGAGTTTCGGGCCGAAACGTAGCCTATTTCCTTCGCTCCATAAATGCTGCTGCATCCGCTGTGTTTGTCTACCTTCGATTTTCCAGCATCTGCAGTTCCTTCTTAAACTAGGATGTGTCATCGGACAAGGTTTTTAACTACGCTGTAAAAGGAGACAGGTGACCCCAAGTGTGGTCTGGAGGTGATGCATGCGTATGAGGGAACAAGTGAGTGGTGAGGTGATCCAGAGCTTAGGGTGGAAACTCCCCTAAGGACACAAACACTGGACAAGAAATCACATAAAAGCAAGAGGATTTGTTTTTAAGCAGAAATACTTAAAGCTGGCTTGGAAGTGGCAGGAGATTGACAATGAGGTGCTGGGGTGAACTGAATTATCGAGAGATGAAAAGACAGATGTTGTAAAGAAATTGGAGAATTCGGTGTTCATACTGTTGGAAGGTAAAAACAAAACTTCCACCACTACTCTTTGCTTCCTACCATGAAGCCAATTCTGTATTCAGTTAGCTAACTCTCACTGTATCCCATGTGATCTAACCTTCAGGAGCAGCCTACTATGCAGAAGTTTATTAAACTACCTGCTGTGGTCCACATAGACTGCATCTACAGCCCAGCCCTCTTCTATCTTCTTGGTTATTTCTTCAAAAACCTCAATCAAATTTATCGGACTAACTCCTATGCGCAAAACCATGCTGGCTATTCTGAATCAACTCCTGCCTTTTCAAATGCATGTGTATCTTATCCCTCAGAGTCTTCTCAGTAATTCTCTTTCCACAGATGCTCGGCTCACTGGTTTAGATGTTAGGCTCAATGGTCCCAGGTTTTTCTTTGCAGCCCTTCTTAAATAGAGACAAAATATCAGCTGCCCTAGCACCTCACCCATGTCTAACAATGATTCATATATCTCAGCCAGGACTCCTCTTCTTAAGCTTCTATCAGCATCTTCACTATATTTTAACATGCCCAGGAGATGTATCTAACTTTATACGTCTTAGGATGATCCAGCAACTACTAGACTCTAATACGGACTGTCCTTAATATATCTCCTAACCTTCTCAAGTTTCCTAATCTTCATATCTTTCTCCATGGAGAAATTATTCATTGAGGACCTTGCCCATCTCCCGTGGATCCATACAGAGAAACATAGAAAAAAGGTGCAGGAGGAGGTCATTCGGCCCTTCGAGCCAGCACCGCCATTCATTGTAATCATGGCTGATCGTCCATAATGAATAACCCGTGCCTGCCTTCTCCCCATATCCCTTGACTCCACTAGCCCCTAGAGCTCTATCTAACTCTCTCTTAAATCCACCCAGTGATTTGGCCTCCACTGCCTTCTGTGGCAGGGAATTCCATAAATTCACAACTCTCTGGGTGAAAACGTTTTTTCTCACCTCAGTCTTAAACGACCTCCCCTTTATTCTAAGAGTACATACTATAAGGGGCCTCAGGCTCTAATTATGATTTTTTCATTAATATTTATAACATTTCAGATTCTCTTAATACTTGAACATGAAGTATTACATCACCAAGTAGATTCATCAGCTCACTGAACTGCTGAGGGCTCTGTAGTTGATCATCAGGGACCTTTAACGAGCACCATATGTGTTCACTCTGCAACACTGGTCTCCAAGGGAATAATTGGTTGCTTGGCCACAGACCTGGGCACAAGTTCCAGCTGGGTTTGTACTGCTGTGCTTTAGAGGCTCATGCCAGCTTCTAACCCCTGTCAGGGTGGTCTTCTGGTTGATGTTAACCAGACTGTGCAGTATGTAAGACATCGTCACAGGTTAATGCTGAGTGCACATTATTGCAAACTCTGGCACTGAACTAAATGTTTTGATGCCAGAGGAACAGCAAATGTATTTGTCAGTGCTAGTTTTATATCAGTAAAACATTCATGAATGTATAAAGTATGTAAATTATCAAATTAAGGAGCACCTGGATACGCAGAGACAAAGTTAACAGGCAGAGACAAAGCCTGGCAAGTGATAGATCGATACTGGTGTATCCTCCACCATATCCCTTTCTCGGGCTTCACATTTCACTCCACTTCTCTCCTTACCTTAAAGCGCTTTGTCTTCTTTTCATCTCCGTCCAACTATCTGCCAATCAACCCCCCCCTGCCCCCGTATCTGTATCCACCTATCACTCACCAGGTTTTGTCTCGCCCCACGTCTGTTCAAGCTTCTCCCCCCTTACAATCTTACAATCAGTTTGCAGAAGAGTCCCGACCCAATATGCTCCCCAGACATGCTGCCTGACCCACTGAGTTACTCCAGCACTGTGTTTATTATTGTCACATGTAACAAAGATGCATGAAACACCCTTTATTAGTGTGTTATCCAGTCAAATCATATATGAGTACAACCAAGTCATGCATCCTTTCCTTACAAATTCCTAGTGTGAGGTTGCACTCACTGTCTTAATCAGCCCTCATGTGGAACCCTAACATTGATTATCAATAGGCCACTTGGCATTGATACTACAAGGACGTCAACCTGCTGGGCAGTTAGATTGCCCTCAATGCCATCACTCCCAGTTATTGCAAGGAGACAATTTTCACACAAAGGGTGGTGGGTGTATGGAACAAGCTGCCAGAGGAGGTAGTTGAGGCAGGGACTATCCCAACATTTAACAAAAACTGTTAAACAGGTACATGGATAGGACAGGTTTGGAGGATATGGACTAAAGGCAGGCAGGTGGGACTAGTGTAGAGGGCAAGTTGGGCCAAAGGGCCTGTTTCCATGCTGTATCACTCTATAACTCTCTGATATCTTCACTCTAGGCCCTGACGAATAATTGGACTGTATCTGCAACTGCAACATTAACTAGCAATGTTACAACATTTTGAGATTTAAAAAATCAAGTCTGCAATTTATCCCATCAGATAAAGCATAAAAAGAAGTTTAATTTGACACCTAATTCACTTTCATATCTTCAGTATTAAAAAAGTTATGGCCATTTTCATACTCGGAAATTAGTATCTTGTTCCCCATTGCCTTTCAATTGACTTAACTCAAAAGCTGTGATCTAGGACAGTCAAAAGCCCTTAACTGTCTTAAAAATTAATAGAACTCAATTAAATATTCAGTTATTATAGATTGAAGCATTCTGAAACAAATATGAAACAATCTTACTTGGATTACCTGAAATTAAAGCATATAATTAGTTAGTTACCTAATTGTAGCTAATTACAAAATTCAATTACTAGATCTAAACATCTATCCATTTCTTAAGAAATGATAAACATTTTTAAATTGCCCAAGTGTCCAAATAACATTCACACAATAATCCATAATATAACATGATTTTTAAATCTAATTTTCATGAATTTATACGGCAAATGGAAGGTATTTAGTGTTTAATGCCTGTAAATTAATGGCCATTTAAATCAACTTGCGAGTGGGTTTTAGTGGAATGCGGTCGATTGGAACGTTGCGGTTTGTGGTGAATTTAACCCACAGGCGGCTGGAAAAATACAGCCAGTTCGGTTTTTTTTTTGCCTTTTTGCATGATGAAAATTTGATTAAAGGCTTCCTAAGAAGCACGTTTTTATGTAAAATTAAACTGCGTAGCTTCTTTTATCGCCTACATTAGGTCCATTTCGCTTTCGGCATTCACGGCTTTAGAAGATGATTTTTAAACTATAGCTAATAAATAATCTAGCGTAGTTTAAAAATACCTTCCTGAATGAAATGTCGGAACGATTTCTCTTTAGCAACTAAATCGCCTGAGATTGATCGATTTGGACTGTCTAGGGAAAAACGGCATTTTAAGACGCCCCCCACTGAAAGGCGCCAAAGTCACGCATACGGGGAGTGGCAGAACTGCAGCGCTGCTAAAAGTAGCTATTGTAACATACCTACATTAACCCATCTGCAATACCAACCCATTAGCCATAGACTTCCTGCCATGGATTGTTGCCTCCTTACTCCACTCCGTGACATTGATTTTTACTTGTGCAACAACTTCCTGTTGTGAAAATTGGCCAAGGAGTTGCAATCACGAGGCACCCTCGTGAGCCTAACTATGTATCTTGTGTTGGCCCAAGGACAACAGGCCACATGTATTTCAATTGTTTGTTGCCCCAAGCCAGACTTAAATGGCAGGTGCTTGGGGAATTAACATCAGTTGAGCATTTCCACTGGAAAGTTGCAGCCACCTGAATGGAGCCTGTTATGTCTGAAGCAGGCCCTGGTCTGAAATGTCACTCATTCTTTTTCTCCAGAGATGCTGCCTGACCTGCTGTGTTACTATGTGTCTGTTTTGGGTCTAAATCAGCATCTGCAGTTCTTTGTTTCTACATGCGATCGCTTACATTTAGTTACATTGCAGGCTAATCCCTGCAATGAGCTAAATAGCCAACAGGCCTTTCAATTATTTCACTCCAGTTCAGGAGATAGAGAGGCCACATTCCAGTGTCCATCTTGATTATTGATTGATATTTGAGATCTAGAATGGTTTATTGTGATAACTGCAGCACTTTATTTTCAGTACCTTGATGCAGAGAAATTATTTGTTTTGCACACAATTCATACTAAACACTTAACATACTAAGCTTAATCATAAATAGTACAAATGTGCACTGATTGTAATGTAAAAATGGTAGACTTCACCAAGGCAGCACATAAAAGTGCTACATTTCCAGTGCCATCTTATGCTTTTCAAGTTCTTATAATAGTCTTAGTTTAACCTTAAAGACCCGTTATCCTGGCAGTGGCACTGGGTCGGTGTTGCAGGGCTCGGCCTGGCCTGGTGAGGCCCTCCCAAACTCTGTGCGGCTGCTGTTCCTCACTCTTCCTGTGTGGTGATCAGTTCCTCCACCAATATTCTGACAAGGAACTGTAGATGCTGGTTAAAAAAAAAAGACAAAAGTGCTGGAGTACCCCACAAGCTTAATGATAGGCTAGGATTAGTGGAAGAAAGGATGCAGGTGTTTATCATTTGTTAGAGTGAGTTACTAAGCCAGTCAATATTTCAACTGCGCATGCCCAGGTCATAGGTCACTCGAGATAAACATTCTCAGCAGCTGAGCTGCTGCGTGTATACAGACCTGCGATTCATCCGTAGTCAGGATCGAACCTGTTGAATTGCTACTGGACGTCCCTGTCCCGTTCCGAGTGTCCCTTCCTTGTCCAGGGACGGCCGGAGATGTTCGGGGTGACCCTGGACTGACGGAACATTGGCCCGGAGCAGTTGTGGCCCCAGGCTTACAGCCGGCGCGGAGAAGAAGTGCTAACTCCAGCTCAACTCTGCCTGTCCCGTTTGGTTAACAGACAGCCCTGGACTGACGGGACACCGGCCCGGAGCAGTGGCGGCCCCATGCTTACAGCCGGCGCGGAGAAGAAGTGCTAACTCCAGCTTAACTCTGCTCCAACTCCCGAGGAACCCGTTCCCCGATGGGCCGGAGACCGTCAGCTGCACCTCTCGCCTTATCCTTGTCGGTTAACCCCCTCAGTGCCGGCAAAAGCCGAGCACCAGTCATCAACGGGGATACACACAAAATGGTGCAGCAACTCAGCGGGACAGGCAGCATCTTTGGAGATGGTTCTCGACCCGAAACGTCACCTATTCCTTTTCTTCAAAGAATCTGCCTGTCCCGCTGAGTTACTCCAGCACTCCCGGGCATCTCCGGCTGCCCCTGGACAGGGATGGGGCACTCGGAAGGGGAGGGGGATGGTCCAGTAGCAATTCAACAGCACTTGAGACCCAGGTTTGATCCTGACTAAGGATGAAAAGCCGGTCTGTGCACAGCAACAGCTCAGCTGCTGTGAATATCTCTCAGCCGATCCAGACTCTCCCCCTGTCTCCCACTCGCATCTGCCCCTCTCTCTCTCACTGTTACACCCCACTCTCCCACTACCTGGCACCCCCGTTCCTCAGATTAAATATATTTTTACACAAAAATCAGGAATAAAGATAAGAATTTATACAGTTTATACTGCCAGCACCTCGTTCGCCTTTTCTTTATCACAAATGACCTTTGACAAATCCCATGATTCTTTGCATTTTTTGGAATACCGAACTCGCTTATTGGCTGCAGGTTCCTCTATTTAATAGATACTAGTAGCATCGATGGTGAGAGCAGTATTTGGAGGTTATGGGTTGGGCAGAACCAACTGTTGAGCCTTATCGTGGGCCAAACTCAATGAAACACCAATGAAGGGAAGTGCCCACTTGATAACCCCAATGATATACTTGCATTTATGGGATTATTTTTTTAAAAAAGATAATTAATATGTAGGTGGCTGGGTTTTTTCTGCATATGGAGTCATTTATTGTAAGTTGGTATATTTAGTTAGATAGTCCTTTGGTTTTGGGCTCCTCGCAGAGAGCACCCATAGTCAGGATTGAACCCGGGTCTCTGGTGTTGTCAGGCAGCAACTCTACCCCTGCACCACCATGCTGCCTGCCAATGTGAAACCTTTAGCTCTAACTTTATGTGTAATTATATTTTGGGACTATCAGTAAGGGTTTAGTATTGTTTAGTTTAGTTTAGTTTAATTTAATTTAGAGATACAGCATGAAAACAGGCCTTTTGGCCCACTGAGTCCACACTGACCAGCAATCCCAGTACACAAACATTATCCTACACACATTAGGGATAATTTACAATATTACCAAAGCCAATTAACACACAAACCTGCACATTTTTGAAGTGTGCGAGAAAACCGGAGATCCTGGAGAAAACCCACGCAGGTCACGAGAAGAACGTACAGACAGTGCTTGCAGTCAGGTCTCTGGCACAGACTATAATGCACAACTCTGCCGCTGCACCACTGTGCCACAGGGTGATGTTATCATTTCAATCTTCTGTCATGCAATATGTTTATCTTTAAGAATTTCATGTGCCTGAAAGTTGAATAAAACTGTGATGAAGTACTGTCTGGTCCTGGTGATATTGAGTTATTGTTACTTCCCAATAATCCCCTTGTTATATTTCATTTTACGAGGTTTAGAAGAGTTGAAACCAAGGGATTTTATCAAAAATGTATTGATGTTGCCCAATGATTGTTTAAGGTCTTGTCAGACTGATGAGAGTGTGTTGCAAAGCTGTTGATGAAAGAATGCATTCTGAACCAGGACTGTCCTTCTTCCTGTCTGCAGGTGTTCTGTGACATGGAGACCAGTGGAGGTGGGTGGACAGTGTTCCAACATCGGGAAGATGGGAATATGAATTTCCACCGGGGCTGGAAGGAATACAAATCAGTAAGAAATATTTTACTTTGTTTAAAAATAATAATTCTGACTCCAAATGTAATAATAACTGATAACCACAAAGTGCATTTTGTAATTCATTTATATTGGAAAACAACCTATCAAAGAACTTGGGGTGGCATGGTGGTGCAGTGATAGAGTTGCTGCCTCACAATGCCTCACAATCCCCGGTTCGATCCTGACTACGAGCGCTGTTTGAACAGAGTTTGTACGTTCTCCCTGTAACCTGCTTAGGTTTTCTCCGGGATATCCAGTATCCCCCCGTACTCCAACGACATACAGTTTTGTAGGTTGATTGGCTTGGTATAATTGTAAATGGTCCCTAGTGTGTGTAGGATAGTGTTAATGTGCAGAGATTGTTGGTCAGCGAGGACTAGGTGAGCCGAAGGGCCTGTTTCCGCTCTAAACTGAACTAAACTCTGATCTGAACAAAAGAGGTGGGTGCCAGGAATACATTGCCTGGATGTTGGTGGAAGTAGAGTCATAGGTGCGCACTGCATGGAAACAGGCCCTTCGGCCCACCTTGCCTATGCTGACCAAGATGCCCCATCTACCCTAGTCCCACCTGCCTGTGTTTAGCCCATATCACTCTGAACCTTTCCTATCCATGTAGATATGATAAAGGCATTTAAGAGGCTATTTGATAGGCTCATAAACATACATTAAATGCTCAGATAATGACGTACAGGTTTGTAGATTAATTGCCTTGGTAAATGTAAAAACTGTACCTAGTATGTGTCAGATAGTGTTAATGTGTGGGGATCACTAGTCGGCGTGGAACCGGTGGGCCGAAGGGCCTGTTTCCGCACTGTATCTATAAACTGAACTAAACTAAATGGTTCACATGTCGGCAGAAGAGATCAGTTCAAATTGACATCTTGTTTTCAACAGCATCACAGGCACAAAAAACATTTTAAAGTTACGCATAAATTTTGCAAGACAGTGAAACGAAAATACTATTCAACAAAACAAGCCACCAGAAAAGCATAAATAACAAATAGGAGTTGCACTGGTTACCATTAGTGAGAGAGTCTAGAACCAGAGAGAACAGCCTGGGAATAAAAAGACATGCCTTCAGAAAGCAGAAGGGGAGGTATCTATTTAGAGTGTGGTGAATCTGTGGATTCATTGCCACAGGCAGCTGTGGAGGCCATCATTGGGTGTTTTCAAGGTGAAGATAGATAGATTCTTGATTAGTACAGGTGCCAGGGGTTATGGGGCGAAGGCAGGAGAATGGGGTTGAGTGGGAAAGATTGATGAGCCATGATTGAATAGTGATGTAGACTCGATGGGCGGAATCACCTACTTCTGCTGCTATGACTTATGAACTTATGAAGTGGAGGGAAGTAGTGTTCCTGCTTCTGAAGTGAAACAAAAAGGTATTTTGTGAAGCATGAAAAGTTGAAAAGTATTTGGAGCGGAGAGAACATCAATACAGAAATAGTCAGTAGCAGAAGCAAGTGAGTTTTGAAGTTAAAAGAAAGTTGTGAAGTGTTTTAAACATTAATCTCAACCAGGTCACAGATAGTGCCACAGACGTAAGGTGACCCAAAGTGTTTGATTAACTTGCGTGGAGATTTAATTAACTCACCACTGATTTTGTTGTTGGTGTGTCTGAATATTTTTATGGATCAAGAAACCAAACACTAAAATAAACATTTAACAAATACAAATCCAGGAATAACATTCTTGTGCAGTATTCAAATATTCAATAATTGCTGTCTGGTTTTCACTGTGTGGAAAGGTTGGAAAGCAGTTTCAATTGTTAATTTGGCTCCCTGGTGGTTGCCGTGTATGAGTCACACTACAGGATGTGAGCACAAAATTGAAACTCCCATTTCAGGCTGCAACCCTGAGGTGTAATATATCTGAATAATGGTTGAACTAAGCCTCAAACTAGTTGTTTAGAGCCATAGCAGCGGGATGTAATCTGTCCTTGACAACACACTCAGACAGCCCTTTGCCACTTTCTTCATATCCAGTTTGCATTTTGTTAGCACCAGCTCCATAGTGCACAACAGCCTTGGTTTATTGATGGAGATTGTAGCAGAACTCGAGAGGGAAGGTGAGAGAACTCCAGAGGGAGGGTGCAAGAACTCCACACAGAGGGTGAGAGAACTCCAGAGGGAGGGTGAGAGAAATCCAGAGGGAAATTTTATTCACTTTACTATTCTGCTACTTTTAGTATATGCTCTAAACTTTGAAATCTTTATGATGCCATAGAGTCACACAGTGTGAGAAAGACCCTGTGCTCCACTGAATCTGTGTGGCCATTAAGAATCCATTGACTCTCATCCAACACGTCACCTCACATTTCCTTCATTTCACTGCAGATTCTTGCACTTTCAACCACATTAGGGAACATTTACAAAGACCAATTAATCTAATAACCCACACGTGCTCAGGGAGTGGGGGGAGCTGTGAGGCACTGGCTCTGCTAGTTGGACTTCTCTGTTTTACTTAGTGAAACATATTTTATGAATATTTCATTTTTTGTCAAGTAAGAGTTTCAACAAAAAAAGAATCAGGTGAGCATGAGAGCAGTTATCTTCTGTCAATGATGACCCATACTTGAATTGCTTCTGTTATGCATTACATGATTGCCAAGTGCAGGGTTCCTAAGTAAAATGATTTTGAACACCGTGCTATGGCTCTTTGTGGACAAAACAAACCTGGAATAATTTAAAAGTAAAGTTGATTGTCTGACTTACTGAGTGCTTCCAGCATCTGCAAATCTAGCTTTGTAGCATTTCCAGCCTTGTAGCATTGTTACCCATGTAAAGGTGGTCTGGGTCAGAGTCATAGAGTTACCCCTCAGATTCCTATAGCATTCCCCCCCCCCCCCCCCCCACTTTAAACCTATGGCCTCTGGTTCTCAATTCCCCTAATCTGGGCAAGAGACTGTGCGTCCACCCATTCAATTCATCCCATGATTTTGGTACCTCTATAAGATCACCCTTATCCTCATGTGCTCCTAGGAAAAGAGTCCCAGCCTACTCAACTTCTCCCTATAGCCCAGACCATCTTGTCCTGGCAATATCCTTGTAAATCTTCTCTGCACCCTTTCCAACTGGACAACATCTTACCTACAACATGGTGCTTGAACAGAACTGAACACAATACTCCAAATGTGGCCTCACCAAAATATTATATGACTGCAACATGACTTTGCAACTTCTATACTACTAGTGATCAACCCATCGAGGTGGTTTATTTATTGGGTTCTGCATGCTGTATATTTTTACATCATTTTTTGCCCTATATAAGAAATAAACAGTTTTGGTCAATTATTATTTGTGCTCAGCAGAGCTTTTATTTTAGTTGGAAGAAATCTTTGTCCTGGAGAGTCACGAGTCAAGAGTAATTTATAGTCATAAGTCCCAAAACGGAGCAATGGAATTCTTGCTTGCAGCAGCACAACAGATATGTAAGCATAGTACTCTGTATACACCATTATAAACAACAAAAAGTTGAATTAAAAAAAATAAAACTAGACTAAGTGGGATCCGTTGGGTCCCATTGTCACATGGGAGGCCTGGTCCCCCAACACCATATTCCACTACTCACCCATAGCCCCCAACTGTGAAGGCATGGCTGACGGGTTCCCATTGTGATGCCCCTGATCCCCCCTCCTCGCTGCACCACCACTCTGCCCCTTTGCCCTTCCCCATCATTGCACTCACTCCATCCCCCCTCAACCACCACCCCCCCCAACCACTCAGCGGCTACCAGGCGGCGCAGCCATTCCCGCCCATTGGGCTCCCATTGTGACAAGGAACACGCAGGAATTACTGCGCAGGCGCAGCTGACATCCACGGCAAGTGGAAAAGGGATTAATTTAAGCTTAAAACGTGAAGAATTCTTAAAATATAACAACAATTTAAATGTTAAAAATGAGATTTATTCAGTTCAGTTCTTTCTTGTTGCCTGTCTTGTTGCCTTCTGCCACTCACCGCATCTCAATCTCTCTTTGCTGTTGATGAAAAAAAAGACACACAATTTTAATATAGAGACATTATTGAGTTGTCAAATTGAAACTTGAAGAAAATCGGAGAATTTACCTCGGAGAAGTAATTGTTCAACCAAGCGTTTAATGACAACATTCTTTGTCGATGTTCCATCCTCAGAAAAACGTTGATATTTTCCTTCACCTTTCCTTGGCTAAGAGCCACATATAGTTGTCCATGCTGAAATACCAGTTTCTCAAGGCATATCAACACTTTCTCCATGGTTTGCCCTTGCGCTTTATGGATCGTCATAGCAAAACTTGATTGAATCGGGAATTGGTTCCGCTGAAGGGGAATGTCTTTGCCTTCTGTCAAATTGAGCATTATCCTAGCAAGAAAAACAATGTCATCTTCGAAGGCTCCCATGTTGATTCTTGCAATGATCAGATTATTGTGTAGCTCTTCCACAATCATCCTCATTCCATTGCATTGCTCTGGGGGTTCCAAGTTTCTCATTAACATGGTCGGAGATCCTTTTTTCAACTCCAATTTGTGTGATGGTAATCCAGAGATGCCGAGTGAATCGAGAAATTCTGCTGGGAAGTGAGTAGCATTAGTTCCCTCGGTGACAGCATTGAAAGAAAATAGTAAGATTAAATGAAAATTTACCAGTTCGAAGTTTGATCCTTATTTTATGAGGAGTTACGTTGAGGGATTACGTGAAGAAGTCCCGCCAGGCGCATGCGCGTGCGCGTCATACTTCAAAGCAGCGCCGTGGAAACACAGAAAACACATATAGCCGAAGTAACCTAGTAAGGCTTTAAGAAGACTAGAACAAGCAGATGATCTCTTAGATTATGAGGGTGGGAGCGGAGGGCACGTAATCCCTCAACGTAACTCCTCATAAAATAAGGATCAAACTTTGAACTGGTAAGTTCTCATTTAATCTTACTATTTTACTCCGGAGTCACGTGAGTGACTATGTGAAGATTTCAAAGCTCTGTGTTTAGAAACATAGAACATAGAAACATAGAAAAATAGGTGCAGGAGTAGGCCATTCGGCCCTTCGAGCCTGCACCGCCATTCAATGTGATCATGGCTGATCATCCAACTCAGTATCCCGTACCTGCCTTCTCTCCATACCCCCTGATCCCTTTAGCCACAAGTGCCACATCTAACGCCCTCTTAAATATAGCCAATGAACTGGCCTCAACTACCTTCTGTGGCAGAGAATTCCAGAGACTCACCACTCTCTGTGTAAAGAATGTTTTTCTCATCTCGGTCCTAAAGGAATTCCCCCTTATCCTTAGACTGTGACCCCTTGTTCTGAATATGCCGTAGATGCACTCCATATGACAAACTGCTTCGGTTGACACAGTAGTGAATAAATAATATATTGAACATTGCTTCAAATTATTCAATAACTATTCTTATCAAATAATGGCCTGCTTTGTTTGATTAAATCATAGACATAAAATGTAATGTCACCTACAGACAAATGCATACTATCTATTCATAACAATTGTAATGTTTGTACACGTTGTGCTGAAACCAGCGCCATTAGCATAACCACTTTCAGAGTTAATCTCTGCATAGACAACGATGTAATTGGAGCCCATTGCCAAAGCCGTGTGAGAACTATACTGACATCCCAGATTTCTGTATATCTAGGTTTAGGAGGGTTTTTGTTAAAAATTCCTCTCATAAATCGGGATACTAACGGATGCGCCCCAATAGGTTGTTGTCCTGAAGACTGTCCTAAATAGGAGGACAAAGCACTCCAAGCACTGTTAATAGCTCTATAACTAAAGTGCTCATCAAAATGCAATTTAGCAAGGAACTCCAACACATCACTTATGCTTGCAGTATGGTAAGATATATTTGATTGTACAGAGAACATGTCACATTTCTTTATGTGAACCACATATTGTTTTTTAGTACTATTCCTCCAGGCTGCAGTGATAACCTCCATGGTCCTGTTCGATAATTCAGAGCCTTGGAATGGTCTGCTCAGAACCTGCAGACCAACAATTGATATGGTCATGTAATGGGTGACTTTCTCCTGTAACCGGATGCACCAACAAATTACTGCAGCTGGGAATCTCATGAATGGCTGAACCATCATTCTGAGTATCAATGGGAACCATGGTTGTGTTGGCCAATCTAGGACCACCAAAACGCCTGTGGCGGAGTCACGCTCTATTTTGGTTAGACATTTCGTGATCAGACAAAATGGAGGAAAAGCATAAAAGCATGAGTACCCCCAATGTGACGAAAAAGCATCCACAGCTACTGCTCCTAGATCTGGCTCCCATGAAACATATTTAGGCAACTGGTGATTCAGGCTGGATGCAAACAGATCAAAATCTGGCAACCCAATCGAGTGGCAATTGTTTGAAAACTTTAAAATTCAATACCCATTCTAAATTGTCATTAAATTTTCGTGACCTATGGTCTGCCACCACATAGTCTACCCCTGGTAGATAGATGGCTGAAAGACAGATGTTTCTCGAAATACACCAATGCCGTATAAGATTAGCCATGCTATCACATGAAACTGATCTTGCTCCTCCCATATGATTAATATATGCCACTCCCGTGGTGTTATCAATCTGGAGATGAACTTGTAAATTATTCATTGTGGAGCAATATGCCTTTTACCCATAAAATGCCCCCAATAATTCCTTGTGTGTGTAGAATCAAACCTTCTTGTTCATTCCATCTACCCCCACAGCTAGACTCAATGTCCGTACCCCTCCCCATCCGATAGCACTTGCATCAGTCTGTAAAAACATTGAAGATTCCTGCACCAACATGTTATTGGTAGTTTGACTGACATTAACAATCCACCACTGCAATTCTGCTAGAGCTGTGGTTGGTAACTGCATAACCCGATCAAAATGGCCTGCATGCTTTTTTAGTGCTTGTTCTCTTGCTCTTTGCAAATATTGATAATGCAAAGGACCAAACTGTACTGCAGGGAAAACTACTACCAATTTCCCAATTACCTTAGCAACTTCTCGGATGGAGGTATAAAGTTTTTTGTGTGAGGCAAGTACAGACATCAGCAATATCCACAACCTTGGCTGTTGGTAATGTTACTGTCATCTCAACTAAATCAATAAAAAATCCCAAATGCTCAATAATTTGGGTTGGCTGTAATTTGTTGGATGGACCAAAAATCCTAATGATTCAATCACATTTTTGATTACTGCAACCAACTCCTCAGCTGACTCTTTAGTGTTGCTGATAATTAAGATATCTAAATAAGTCATGACAATGTGATTATGGGCCCTCAATAGCCCCAGCATAGGTTTTGACAATTAGTAAATAGCCTAGGTGCTGAACTTAATCCATTAGGCAATGCTTTATATTGCCACATCTGTCCCATTCAATTAAATTTCAAGTACCTGCAATAATGAGCATGAATTGGTGCTGAATAATACGCATCTTGCAAATTAATAGTTGCCATATAACAACCTTGTGAGACCAGCACTTTGCAGTAACAAAGTGTCCATTTAAAATGTCTATAGAGAACTGAAGAATCTAAGTGGGTGAGGTCGAGAATAACTCTATAACCCCCATCTTTCTTAGGTGTGGGGAATATATTAGACACAAATTGTTGAGGATGAATAATGGCTTTCTCAATCACTCCTTTTTGGCATAAATTCTTAATCTCATCATTAACCTGTTCAGTCTCTGGAGCAGAAAACACCAACATTTTATTTGGCTTGTGATGCTGAGGTGGATCTATCCCTGAGATAAACTCAATGGTAGAACCTGACACAGTATTTAATATAAACATATCACATGTTATACAGCACCATTCATCGTAAAACAATTGTAATCTACCTGCAATAGGAGGTTGTGCATCAGAACCTTAAACAAAAGTTCCCTGTAACCTCTGCAGTTGGCCTGTAAACCTGCTGTCTGGGGTTGAAGCCGCTCTGTCTTAGTGGGTAACCTCGTTGCCCCACTGGCCTCCCCCTGCTCGGTCCAGCACCCGGATCCGATCTTCGAAACACAAACCCTGGTTTGCAAAAAGGTGGCCGTGATATGCTTGGCTTCATCAAACCAATTGTTTTTGCCTCATCATCAATATCACGTATTTGTTTGACAATCCGTTCCAAACAGGAACTCAGGCGTTGGTATATTTGTCGCCTTACATAGTGCAGCAAAACTTTTGATTGAGAGTTGGCCTGATGGCGATTTTCTAATGCAATTTACTTCAAAGAATGCATTGCATAATAGAGCCAACATATCTTTTTAAGTTTGAGTAATCATGGTCCCTTTGACCCTAGTGCCAAATGCAGTAATTGCTGCTGCCACCAGTTGGAGGACGCATTGATGCCAAACTTCCTGTCCTCTCATAGAAGGACTCGTGGGTGCCCAGATTACTGGGTTCACCGTGGGCACTTTCAGTGATGCACAGTAAACAGGTGTCTTATATTTATAGGTAGTCTCTTGCATCATAAATTGCTGGAGCTGGTGAGACACAAAATAATTGATATTGTTGGCAAAGTATACCTCCATTCCCTCACCAGTCCCCTCCGGAAAAGCAAACTCATTGCAATATCCGGGACACCCGGAGCGTGGCTCTTGTGTTCTGGCGTTTGCACATGAGCAGGGACACCAGACATGGGGTCAGCTGCATCCTGCCCCGCTTCTCCCAAGTCATATATTAGGGAGGCATCCTCCAGTCCTAAACAAGGCATTGGAAGGAAATCCCCTTGCTGATAGTCCGCAATTGAAACTAGGTGAAAAGTCTCCACAAATAAAATTCCTGATGCAGGAATTTTCAACATCAGCATAATTTCCCCTTCTCACTACAGGAAGGAGTTGTCGAAAATCGCCACAACAAATGGTAAGAATGCCACCAAATGGCTTAGTTTTGGTGCATATATCTTGAAGAGTTCTGTCGACTGCTTCAAAGCTCTCCCTCCTAATCATTGGGCATTCATCCCAAACAATGAGTTTCACTTGCCTCATCAAATGTGCCGTGTTAGAGTTAAGGGCCTGTCACACTAGCGCGCGATTAGACGCGATAAGCGCGACAAATTCGGACGCGGGGGTCGCGTGGGGGTCAGGCGATCCCGGTGCGAGTGAAGGGCCTGTCACACTAGCGCGCGATTACACGCGCGACGTCCGAAGGAAGGACGTTATTTTTCATCACGTGACGATGCGCATGAGCATGCGCGTTGCACGACGTCGGGCAGTGACGTCATCACGCAACGCCACGCTGAAGACGCACAACGTCAAAACGTCATCACGTTCCGCGCGACAGGATTTTGCCGCGCGTAATTTTTAAGCAGTGTCGGTTTTTGGACACTACGCGCGATGTCGACACCAGCTACACACGAGTCCGCGCAACTCCACGAGACTCCGGCGATCGCAGTGGGACAGGGTCACGCGAGGCCGGACGACTAAAGCGACCACGGTAGGTCGCGCTTGTCGCGTCTAATCGCACGCTAGTGTGACAGGCCCTTTCTTCTCAGTGTTGCAGAATGTATCCTTGGTCACTTGGATGGGTATTTTGAATCGAGAATGTGCAGTTCTTCCATCAAGCATTAATTTAGCTGCTGTCCCAGAGGATGCTGCAGCAACAGCCACATCACCTTGACCTCTAACGTTGGAGAGGATCAACTTGGTGATGAATGTTTTTCCCGTTCCTCCTGATGAATCAATGAAAAACATTGAAGGAAGCTTCTGTTCAAGCATTTGCACACCTGGTCGTACACTGCTCTCGGCTCAGCATTCAGCAGAGGCTCATTCTCTTCAACAATTTGCTGCTGTTCAGTTCTATTGTATTGCAATTCCTGCAGCAATTCTGGATTGTCATCATCATTTTTTCCCTTTTTCCCTTTGAGAATAGGGAAGATTCAAACAAGAGGCCTTGACTTTAGAATTAAGGGACAGAGGTTTAGGGGTAACATGAAGGGGAACTTCTTTACTCAGAGGGTGGTAGCGGTGTGGAATGAGCTTCCAGTGGAAGTGGTGGCGGCAGGTTCGTTGGTATCATTTAAAAATAAATTGGATAGGCATATGGATGAGAAGGGTATGGAGGGTTATGGTATGAGTGCAGGCAGGTGGGACTAAGGGAAAAAAGTTGTTCGGCATGGACTTGAAGGGCCGAGATGGCCTGTTTCCGTGCTGTAATTGTTATATGGTTATATGTTATATGGTTATATCAAAGTGCATCCTGCCACTTATTGGTCGTGGCAAATGAAAGCATTCCATTGTTTTATTGTACACAACAGAGCCTGGTCATGATGCTTCGCTGCAATCATAATATTAGGATCACTCATTGTTCTCCGTTCTTTGTACTTGAGGTGGGGGCTGTTGTGTAGGAGGCAGGGGCTGAGCATCCTGCAGCAGGGGGAGGGGAACGGCTGGAGGCGGGGATACGGGGGGGTGGAGCATCCGGCAGCAGGGGGAGGGGGACGGCTGGATGCGGGCACTGGTGGTGGGGGGGGGGGGGACGAGCGTCCTGCAGCCGGGAGAGGAGGGTGGGCATCCTGCAGCCAGGAGAGGAGGACGGCTTCAGGTGTGTGCTGTCTGCGGCCTGTGGGGGTGCATCCTGTAACTGGGGGATGGAGGGTGCGTCCTGCAGCGGGGGATGGCATCAGGCAGCGGCTGTCGGGGGCCGGTTGGGGAGTAGTGATCTGCAGCTGGGGGAGGGGGATGGCATCAGTGGGGGTTGTCTGTGGCCTGTTGGGGGGGGGGGGGGGTCCAAAAAAATGAATGAACAAACAGTATTTTTCCTCCCGACTTCACCACTAACCGCAACGTTCCAATCCACCGCATTCCACTAAAACCCACTCACTAGTTGATTTAAATGGCCATTAATTTACAGGAATCAAACACTAAATTCCTTCCATTTGGCCCAGAAATTCATGAAAATGAGATTTAAAAATTATGTTATATTGTGGATTATTGCGTGAATGTTATTTGGACACTTAGGCAATTAAAAAAAAAGTTTATCTTTTCTTAAGAAACGGATAGATGTTTAGATCTACTCATTGAATTTTGTAATTAGCTACAATTAGATAACTAACTAATTATATGCTTTAATTTCAGGTCATCCAAGTAAGATTGTTTCATATTTGTTTCAGAATGCTTCAATCTAGAATAACTGTAAATTTAATTGAGTTCTCTTAATTTTTAAGAAAGTTATGGGCTTTTACCTGTTCCAGATCACAGCTTTTGAGTTAAGTCAATTGAAAGGCAATGGGGAACAAGATGCTAATTTCTGAGTATGAAAATGGCCATATTAATACTGTATTAATATAAATGGCCTTTCTTAATACTGAAGATATGAAAGTGAATTAGGTGTCAAATTAAACTTCTTTTTATGCTTTATCTGATGGGATAAATTGCAGACTTGATTTTTAAAATCTCAAAATTTTGTAACTTTGCTACAATATACCACCGATCAGAATGAAACTTATTGCACTCACAGCGCAGGAGAACGGTGAGTAATTTGGTGAAGAATCATAGCACTATCGCTTACTGTTTTCATGGAAGTAGAATAACCCCGCAAAGCGGAAGAGCACAAGATCAGAGTTTTAGTTATGTGCAAATAGTATAATGCAAAAACAAAAACAATGTCCTGAAGCCCATCGTTTGTAGTTCATAGTTTAGCTGGAGTTCTACGAACTACAAACTATTGGGAAGAAGCTGCTCCTGAACCTGGACGCTACAGTCTTCAGGCTCCTGTATCTAACTTGCCGATGGCAGAAGTGAAATGAGAGCATGGCCAGGGTGATGTGGGTCTCTGATGATTCTGGCTGCTATTTTGAGGCAGCTTCTCCTGTAGATCCCTTCGATGGTGGGGAGACCAGTAGAGTTCACTACTTTTTGCAATCTCCCTTGTTCGCGGGTGTTTGTTGCTGAACCAGGTTGTGATGCAACCAGTCAATATGCCCTCTGCTGTACAGGAGACTATTTATTACTTACTGAATCTCCTCAATCTTCTGAGGAAGTAGAACCTTTGATAGGGGTTCCCTATTTCATTTCGGAGTCACGTGAGTGACTTTGTGAAGACCCCGCCAGGCACGCATGCGGGACATATCGTCGACCACATGTGAGCGACGGGCAGTGAGGAGCGTTGCTCCTCTACTGCAGGGACCTGCAGGTAAGGAAAAACTAACCTGTTTTCAGAGTAGTCCAGGCCGCTTCGGCACTGACTGCGGACCGCGGAATGCGGGCAGTCAGCAGCAGCACTAATAGTATGGAGTCGGGAAGAGCCCGTTGACCCAGGTGGGTCCGGGTTCACACTCACCGGCGGAGGACGGCAGAGGCAGCCGATTCTACACTGCAGCCCGCAGGCCGCGGGCTGGCGGCATGAATAAGTGAGTGGGGCTTGCAGGCTCGCCGTGCGCAGTGAGCGACGGCAGAGCAGCAGCCCGATTCTACACCGCAGCCCGCAAGGATACTGCGGGCTGACGGCATTAATATGGCAGTGGGGCTTGCAGGCTCGCCGTTCGCGGATAGCGACGGCAAAGCAGCAGCCTGTCTCTACACCGCAGCCCACAGGACACTGCGGGCTGTCGGCATTAACAAAGGAGTGAGGGCTAGCCCCAACTCAACTCTACTCCACAGCCTGAAGTGTCCCCGTCTGTATTAAACAGGGAATGGAGCTTGCAGGCAACAGCTGAGCGCTGAGGACTTACACCGTAGCCCCGACTTTATTTTTACAATGGGGCAGCTTGTTGACCCGGTAGGGTCCGGGCTCACACTCGCCGTTCGCAGGCAGCGACGGCAGAGCGGCAGCCCGAATCTACACCGCAGCCCAATAGGGGCACCACGGGCTGACAGCAATGCTACCCGGAAGTCGGACAAGTTCGTGGACCAGGATCCGGGCTCAGAGACTGCCATTCGCGGGCAGCGAAGGCAGAGCAGGAGCTCCGACTCTACGCCACAGTCCGCAGGTATACCGCGGACTAACGGCTATGCTACCCTATAGAGGTAGTAGACAGAGCCGGGGGCGCGACTCACACACAGGCGGGAGCCTTGCCGTTAGCGGTCGTCTATGTCCCGCATACGACTCCAGTCACCATTGGAGCTAGGGGGAGAGAGTGCGCTCCTCCACCGGAAGCTCATAAAGACCCTCAGGTAAGATTTTAACCTTGAGTTGTTTAGCTTCTGTACTAGACTTTACTTACAGAAACAATGGATGGGAGACCAGAATGTAAGCATCAAAGTATGCCTTCCAGGGCCATGGGACTTCGGATGTGAGTCAGCGCCCACTATTCCCGGAGCTGCCCCCAACGCCGGCAGCACCCGCTCTGCGGGCCGGGATAAGAACGCGGAAACCGGGGAGCCCTGCGCAGCCAGGACCCGATTCTCCACCACGACTGACCATGGTGTCGTAAAGTGGTAGGAGCACCGTGCAGGAGCAGGGTAGGCAAGACCCTGACTCCCTACCGCTGTCACTTAACCATAGCGACAGCGGAGCAAAGGTGCGTAACGTGTTATATTCTTGGCACGTTCTCTCTCCCCAAATATGCAGGTCACCAGAGGGAGGACCAGGGGAAGAATCGCACAGCAGTCGGTAAACCCGCCATAGGAGCCGGGGTCGACTTTCCACCGGAGCAGGCCACCAGATCATGGACCGGTGAAGGATTGAGGCCTGGGTCTGCAAGCCCCGCATGTGCGGCCGGCATAAACTCATCATCGGGAGAGCCTGCCAGATTGCGTCGGTCACCGCACCCCCTTTAGTGGCACGACATGACCGAACGACGCCTTTGTCCCAAAGGAGGACACAGACTCAGCACCGAGGGAGCCTGCCTGTTTGCAGGCCGGTGTAGTCTCATCTCGGTCACCGCACCCCCCTTTAGCGGCAGGACGTGACCGAACGACGCCTTTGTCTCTAAGGAGGACAGGCGGCAAGCCCGCGCAGACATCGGGGTACCACGCTTCGGCGGCCGGGACTGACTCATCACCGTTCATGTCTTATCAGACTAGCTGGCCGCCTCCGTCCGGATGATTACGGACTAGCAGCAGGTCCACGCGGGAGTCGCTTAGCCACACAGAAGTGGCAGGCAGTGACATCCTGTCTAGGCACCCTTGTTATCACCTCGACGAGGTGCAGGGCGATGACAGAAGCCTCAGCGATTCTCCAGAACCTGAGGAAGTCGATTTGTCGTCCGTAGATGCGGCAGCGGTCACATGGCTCGGATGGAGCGCATGATGGAGCGTATCCTAAAGCACAATCTGCAGCTGGACCAGATGTCCTCCAGTCCTGGAGACATGAGGCTGGGCCACCCAGCATGTTCCCGTCATTGGTGGGGAAAGCTACGAATCAGCAGCTGGCTGACACGTAAGTAGGGTGGAGCAGGAACCTATAGTACCTAAGACAACCCAAGAGGAACTGCTGAATGTGGTCTCCAAGTTCGCCCAGCCTAAGCACAGGTCAGCCTGTTGCAGCCCAATTATGGGGCTAGCGGACGACCTCACTACACGCCAGCTGCAGGACCTGGTCCTTACCAAGGTGGTCAACAAATACAAGGCCCAAACAACTGCACATTGTTGTATGTACCGACCGTCAATGACGCCCATCTACGGCAACAATAGTCCCGGGATGAGGCACAGGAGCTGAGATTACAAAGATCCTGAAATTGCTGAGGTCGGGGATTACTGCCTTTGCCAGGTCGGTTGACGGTATGGAAATGACAGCAGAGCAGGAGGATGCTCTTGCGATATTAGTCATGAAGTTAACGCTTCCCGGAATATCGCCATTTAACTGACTCTTAAACCCCATATTTGCGGGGTTGTACAAGGCATCTGCGACGCCACCACCGAGACAGCTGTTCGGTGAGGACCTGCCCATACAGGTCAAGGACCTGGATTAGGAGACGGAGGCAGTCGGGTTGATAACCCACCTCCCTCCAGCAGGCCAGCAGTGCGCAGGCAAACATCATATGCAAGACCTCGGACCACCTGAAAGACCAGTAAGGACCTACACATCAGCAGCACCTCAACACAATCCAATGGAACACCAGGAACTAGAACGTCAGGCCCGACGGTAACCATGGAGGTAAGGGGTCTGGTTCTCCAGAGAGTGCTGCATATATAACCTCACAAGTAGGAGAGAGGTTACATACATTCTGGGATACATGGGTCTGATTGTCACTATCCTAGAGAACACAGCAATAGACATTATAGAAACATATAACAGCCTTGCTTGCGCCAGGAAACCGACTATTAGAAATGCTGCTAAGGTAATTGGTAAACTTGTAGCTACATTCTAGCTACATAATTGGGCCGTTACACTATCAAAGCTTGCAAAGAGCAAAATCTTTGGAGCAAAAACATTTTTACGGGCCTATGCAGCCGCCAATCAAGGCATAAATTGAACTACAATGGTGGATTAGCAATGTTTGTGATTGTTAAATCCCATCATTACATAAAACCCATTAGTCGTGTTACAAACTGGCACAAGCACCAACGGCTGGGACTTCAGATATGCTGGGAGCATGTCACAGGCTGCGGGCTTAATGCACTAATCTGCAGCATACGGATGTCCATCTTCAAAATAATACCACTGAGGTGGCATATTTAAACCTTATGGGTGGTATCAAGTCAATATCTTGTGATGAATTGGAAACATTAATTTGGCTATGATGCATTGAAAGAAATATTTGGATATCAGCTATGTACCTTCTGGTTAAGCTCAATACAGTGGCGAACACAGGTCACAAGTATCTAATAACGGCACCAAGTGGATGTTGAACCTCCAAACATTTGCTAAAATTATAGCATAATATGGAACACCAGATATCGATCTCCTTGCATCCAGGTGAACCATTAGATACATATACGTGTCTCTTGAGAACCAGATCCTGCGCCAGTGGCGATGGACGAGTTCTCGCTACATTGGGGGAAATGGATTTCTATGCTTTCCCCATACTGCCTCATCAGTCAGGTGTTGCAGAAAACGTACCCAGATTCTGGAACATAAAGGACCATGGACGTCATATAGATCGTGCAGAGAAAGTCCACTGGGAAGCAGTACCTCACCTACATTGGATATGGGAGGTTTCTGTAGTCGGACCAAGACCACCTACATATCTGCTACGATCTCCAATGTGCTGGCATCCTCACGGGTCTTCATTATGATGAGTCCCTCAGTTACAGTGCTGTATATAGTGCCAGGAGTGCACTGTCATCCTATATCAACATTGGAGTGGGATCTCACCAGCTGCTATCCAAACTATGAGGGATATGTTCTATCCATCCCTCCCCGACCACGTTATTATATTACCTGAGAGATAAGGGTGGTGTTGACCCTACTCAGGAGCTGGTTGCCTATGACGGATTTACCACTGGACTTACTCACCTTTAAAGTGGTGATGGCAATAGCACTGACCACAGCACAACGGGTCCAGACTCTACAGGAATTAAACCTGGATAGAATGATCGACCCATAATAAAGTAACTCCTTTATGAAAGAGTTGCTTAAACTACACAGACCTGCGACTACAGGTCTGGAAATGGCCATCAGGAATATGGAGGCGGATCTGTTGTCAACCATTGAAACCCATGTCACAGGGTGACGGTCATTCAGCTTGTTCAAGTCTGAAATACGTTAACATACTTCCTCCATCAGTATTACAGCAGTGTGTGGGCATGGACGTGATCCAGGGCATGTAATCACAGAGCTTTGAAATCTTCACAAAGTCACTCATGTGACTCCGAAATGAAATAGTAAGATTAAACGAGAACTTACCAGTTTGAAGTTTGATCTTTATTTTATGAGGAGTTGCGATGAGGGACTTTGTGCCCTCTGTTCCCAACCGTCTACTATAAGGTCAACTGGTATATAGAGTCTCTTCAATCTTACTATAACAGGTCATTTCTGTTGTTGGTTCTGTGATTCCACACCGCTGCTTTGAAGAATGTCGCGCATGCTTGCCTGGCGGGGTCTTCACGAAATCCCTCATCGCACCTCCTCATAAAATAAAGATCAAACTTCAAACTGGTAAGTTCTCATTTAATCTTACTATTATTCATCAATGTGCTGGTGCCAGGACAGACCTTCAGAGAAGGATCTCAACCAAAAACATCACCCATTACTTTGCTCCAGAGATGCTGCCTGTCCCGTTGAGCCACTCCAGCATTTTTTGTCTATCTTCAGACTTTCCATGATATGCACACACAGGAATTTGAGGTTTTTGTCTCTCTCCACCACTGACTTGTCGAATAAGACATGTTTATTCGGTCTTCTAAAACTAATCATCAGTTCCTTGTTCTTACTGACGTTGAGAGCAAGGTTGTTGTGCTGGCACTATTGAGTCAGTTTATCCATCTCCCTACCAGGTGAGGCCAGGTAAAGCTGACAGATCTCATCTCATGTGTGGGGCATTTGAGAACTAGATTGATGTTTGCAACAGTGGCAGTTTTATGGTCATCATTGCTAAGACAAGCTGATTTATTGTTCAGATTATATTTCTCGATGGTGGGCTTTGAACTATGGATTGCTCATCCAGATACCTATTCAGTAAACCGTCCTCTGTATGATAATATATTTTCAGAGTTGACAAGAAAATACATTTAAAAGTTTATATATTGAAAAAAATCTTTACTGCGGCACACCGGCAAGGTGGCGCAGTGTTAGAGTTGCCTGAGATCCAAGTTTGATCCTGAATGTGGGTGCTGTCTGTACGGTGTTTCCACGTTCGCCCAGTACCTTGCGTGGGTTTTCCCCAGGTGAAACATAAAAATTTAGAAACATAGAAAATAGGTGCAGGAGGTGGCCAATCGGCCCTTCGAGCAAGCATCACCATTCATCGTGATCATGGCTGATCATCCCCAATCAATAACCCATGTCTGCCTTCTCCCCATATCCTTTGATTCCACTAGTCCCTAGAGCTCTATCTAACTCTCTCTTAAATCCATCCAGTGGTTTGGCCTCCACTGCCTTCTGCGGCAGGGAATTACGTAATTCCATCTTCCAAATCATTAATATATATGGTAAACATTAATATTAATATATATTAATCATTAATATATGTGCCCCAACACCGAGCCTTGCGGCACTCCACTCGCCACTTACTGCCGTTCTGAAAGGGACCCGTTCACTCCTACTCTTTGCTTCCAGTCTACCAACCAATTTTCTATCCATGTCAACACCCTACCCCCAATACCATGTGCTCTAAATTTAGTCACCAGTCTCCCGTGCGGGACCTTATCAAAGGTTTTCTGAAAGTCTAGAAATACTACATTCACTGGCTCCCCTTCATCCATTTTACTTGTTACATCCTCAAAAAATTCCAGAAGATTAGTCAAGCATGATTTCCCTTTCATAAATCCATGTTGACTTGGACTAATCCTTTTACTGCTATCCAAATGCCCCATTATTACCTCTTTAATAATTGACTCCAGCATCTTTCCCATCACCGGTCAGGCTAATTGGTCTATAATTTCCCGTTTTCTCTCTCGCTCCTTTGTTGAAAAGTGGGATAACATTAGCTATCCTCCAATCCACAGGAATTGATCCTGAATCGATTGAACATTGGAAAATGATCACCAATGCATCCACTATTTCTAGAGCCACCTCCCTGAGGACCCTGGGATGCAGACCATCAGACCCAGGGGATTTATCATCCTTCAGTCCCATAGGTCTACCCAATACTATTTCTCGCCTAATGAAAATGTATGTCAATTCCTTTACCCCCTTAGATCCTCTGTCCTCCAGTACATCTGGGAGATTGTTTGTGTCTTCTGAAGACAGATCTGAAGTACCTGTTGAACTCTTCTGCCATTTCCTTGTTGCCCATAATAATTTCACCGTGTTTGCCTTCAAAGGACCCACATTTGACTTTGCTACTCTTTTTCCCTTAACATATCTAAAGAAGCTTTTACTGTCCTTCTTTATATTCCTGGCCAGCTTCCCCTCGTACTTCATCTTTTCAGCCCGTATTGCTCGTTTTCTTTCCATCTGTTGTCCTATGAAAGTTTCCCAATCCTCTGGCTTCCGGCTGCTCTTTGCTGTGTTATACATCTTATCTTTTAGTTTTATTCTATCCCTACCTTCTCTTGTCAGCCACGGTTGCCTCCTACTCCCCTTAGAATCTTTCTTCCTTTTTGGAATGAAATAATCCTGCGTCTTCCAGATTATGCCCAGAAATTCCTGCCATTGTTGTTCCACCATCATTCCTGCTAGGATCCCTTTCCAGTCTACCTTGGCCAGCTCCTCTCTCATGTCTTCACAGTCCCCTTTGTTCAACTGCATCACTGACACTTCTGATTTAATGTTCTCCTTTGGATCTGTCTTCACTTAGGAGGACACAAACAATCTTCCTAATATAGTAGTGGCCAGAGGATTTGGGATGACAGAGGAACTGAAGGAAATCCACATTAGGCAGGAAATGGTGTTGGATAGACTGATGGGACTGAAGGCTGATAAATCCCCTGGGCCTGATGATCTGCATCCCAGGGTACTTAAGGAAGTGGCTCTAGATATCGTGGATGCATTGGTGATAGACCAGTTAGCCTGACATAGGTAGTGGGGAAGATGCTGGAGTCAATTATAAAAGATGAGATAGCCGCACATTTTTGAATAGCAGTAACAGGAGCGGTCCGAGTCAGCATGGATTTACGAAGGGGAAATCATGCTTGACTAATCTTCTGGAATTTTTTGAAGATGTAATAGGAAAATGGACAAGGGAGAGCCAGTGGATGTAGTGTACCTGGACTTTCAGAAAGCATTTGATAAGGTCCCAGAAAGAAAATTAGTGGGCAAAATTAGGGCACATGGCATTGGGGGTAGAGTGCTGACATGGATAGAGAAGTGGTTGGCAGACAGGAAACAAAGAGTAGGGATTAACGGGTCCATTTCAGAATGGCAGACAGTGACTAGTGGGTTACCGCATGGCTCGGTGCTGAGACCGCAGCTGTTTACAATATACATCAATGATTTGTATGAAGGGATTCAAAGTAACATTAGCAAATTTGCAGATGACACAAAGCTGGGTGGCAGTGTGTACTGTGGGGAGGATGCTATGAGAATGCAGGGTGACTTGGACAGGTTGGGGAGTGGGCAGATGCATGGCAGATTAAGTTTAATGCGGATAAATGTGAGGTTATCCACTTTGGTAGCAAAAACAGGAAGGAAGATTACTATCTAAATGGCGTCAAGTTGGGAAATGGGGAAGTACAGTTGGATCTGGGAGTCCTTGTTCATCAGTATATGAAAGTAAGCATGCAGGTACAGCATGCAGTGAAGAGAGCGAATGGCATGTTGTCTTTTATAACAAGAGGAATCAAATATAGGAGCAAAGAGGTCCTTCTGCAGTTGTACAGAGCCCTAGTGAGACCACACCTGGAGTATTGTGTGCAGTTTTGGTCCCCTAATTTGAGGAAGGAAATTCTTGCTTTTGAGGGAGTGTAGCGTAGGTTTACAGGTTAATTCCCGGGATGACGGGACTGTCATATGCTGAGAGAATGGAGCTGGGCTTGTACACTCTGGACTTTAGAAGGAAGAGAGGACATCTCATTAAAACACATAAGATTGTTATGGGCTTGGACACACTGGAGGCAGGAAACATGTTCCCGATGTTGGGGGAGTCCATAACCAGGGGCCACAGTTTAAGAATAAGGAGTAAATCATTTAGAACTGAGACGAGGAAACACTTTTTCTCACAGAGAGTGGCGAGTCTGTGGAATTCTCTGCCTCAGAGGGTGGTGGAGGCAGGTTCTCTGGATACTTTCAAGAGAGAGCTAGATAGGACTTTTAATAATAGCGGAGTCAGGGGATATGGGGAGAAGGCAGGAACGGGGAACTGATTGGGGATGATCAGCCATGATCACATTGAATGGCGGTGCTAACTCGAAGGGCCAAATGGGCTACTCCTGCACCTATTGTCTATTGTCCTTCTCAAATTGCAGATCAAAAAACGAATCCAATGTGCTCCAGTTTTCTCACACTCCAAATATTTACAGTTTTATAGGTTAATTGGCTTGATATAATTGTACAAATTGTCCCGCATATATGGGAGAGTGTTAGTGCGCAGGGATAGCTGGTCAGCGCTGACTCGGTGTTTCCGCGCTGTATCTCTAAAGTAAACTACGCGGTCTTCATTCTGGTTTAGAGTCATGTGACCATCTGTGAGGACTTTGAAAATTAATTTACATTCTTGCTTCTTCAGGGATTTGGTGACCCCCATGGAGAATACTGGCTGGGAAATGAGGTTGTCCACCTGCTCACCAGCCAGTCACCTCACGTCCTACGCATTCAACTGAAGGACTGGCACGGAAATGAAGCATTTGCTGTCATTGACCATTTCTTCCTGGAAAGTGAGGAGAAGAAATATCGGTAAGTCTAATTTGAAAATTGTACTTGGAGAGAACTGCAGTTGCTGGTTTAAACAAAAACACAAGATGTTTAGAAACATAGAAACATAGAAAATCGGTGCAGGAGGAGGCCATTCAGCTCTTCGAGCCAGCACCACCATTCATTGTGATCATGGCTGATCGCCCCCAAACAATAACCCGTGCCTGCCTTCTCCCCATATCCCTTGATTCCACTATCCCCTAGAACTCTACCTAACTCTCTCTTAAATCCATCCAGTGATTTGGCCTCCACTGCCTTCTGTGGCAGGGAATCACACAAATTCACAATTTCATTTCGGAGTCACGTGAGTGACTTCGTGAAGAGCCCGCAGGCGCGCATGCTCGACATATCGTCGTAACGCGTTGCTGCGACGGCTGACGGAGGAGCGTGCTCCTCGCCAGCCCTTCATAAGGGAACCACGCAGGTAAGTATGCTACCTTAAGTTGGTGGTTCTTGTTGTGTTTGCTTCACAGCAAGAACATGGATGGGAGTTTGAGAGGCCGGAGATCGGGAAGAAGTCGCCGGCCAGCAGTTCCGGAGCGAGAGTTGTCGGGGGTACCTGCAACGCAGACCGGAATGAGGGCGGAGATGTCGGTGAACTCTGTCTTTTCAGGTCCGGACCCGCCCGCACACCACAGCTCGGAGGAGTTTGACGAGGAGGAGTGTGGTGTGCCGCCAGAGCAGGACGACCCTGCCATGGCAGTCCGGTCGTCAGCAGGCTTGCTGACAGCCTCGAGCAGACGGGTCCATGCGGCTGCACGGCCCGCTTCACGAAGCCCCCTGCGCAGGGGAAGGGCAGGAGCCCAGACGCCTAACCCTGTCGGGGCTAAGGCTCTGCCTGCCGCTAAGGAGCGGTCAGGTTTCAGGACGGGACCCGGGGCAGCTGTGAGGTCCAGCCGTCGCCCCCCAACTTCCGACGCCGGGACGAGTCAGTTGGGGGTCCCGTCACGGTCGCCGAGCCCCCCATGGATGGGTGGGCGAGACCATGCGTCGGCAAGGTCCACGATGTGGGCAGCTGGCAAGCCTGCACGGGCCCAAGGTATCCAGGCTTCGGCTGGTGCCGACACTATGCCGCATCTGTCCTTAGAGGCAACGGCTTCCGCTCCCGCTACACGGAGGCGGTTGAACACGCCCGTGCAGGAATCGCGCAGTTTCGCCTCGGCGGCTGTCGACGACAACTACCGGCACCGGCAGGGCCTCGACGAGGTGCGGGCCGATGACAGGAGCCCCGGCCAATTTTCAGAGCTGGAGGACTCCGACCACCTGAGTGTTCAGGGTGAAGGGCGTATTGACCGTATAGAGCGGCTGCTGGAACGTCTCATCCAACATCAACAGGCATCCAGCAGCGACAGGCACAGGGCTTCATCACCAGCTTCATACACCAGCCTGGAGCAGCAGAACGAGGAGGCCGTGGGCGACCCCATCCCACCCCCGCCTGAATTACCGGCGGAGGACCTCCTCAATGTGGCCACCAAGTTTGCAGCCCCTCATTCCTTGGGGCTTCCTATCAATACAAAGCTGGCAGCCACTGTGGACTTCCTAAATAATCACCAGCTTCAGGAGGAAGTTCTATTACAAGCCATGAGCCGTCACAAGGCTCCATCAAACTGCAACTCCCTCAACGTGCCTGTGGTCAATACGCCGATATGGGGCAACATCAGTGCGGCTATCCGTCAGCAGGAGCTGAAGATTCAGCGGATCCTGAAACTCCTCACGGCCGGGATTACTGCCTTTGTGCGGTCGGTCGATGGAGAGGAGCTTAATTTGGACCAGGAGGATGCTCTGGCGCTTCTATGCGCTACTCAAAACGAAATTAACGGCTTTCGGAAAAATAGCATCCGCCCAGCGCTCAACCCCAAATTTGCAGGGTTGTGCAAACCACCGCCGCCGCCCCGTCAGCTCTTTGGCGAAGACCTTTCCAAAAGGGTCAGAGAGCTTGATGAACAAGCCAAGACCGTGGGGCTCATGCGCTCTCAGAGTGCCCCCACGCCATCGAGCTCCAAAGTTTCGCTTGGCCGCTCACGAGGGTCTGCCAGCATGTCTACCAGGAATTACCCTCCAGGTCCAAACCGATATCAGCCACCCCAACCACAGGGGTCTTTTTTAGGACAGGCTCGGCAGAAGCCGAGATGGAAAATGAGGACGCCACGACCTCAAACCAACCCAGCACCTCTACGTCCACCCACTCGTGTCAGGGACCGCCGGTAACCACAGAGGTGAGGCGGTCTGGTTCTCTTTTTTCTCTTTGTTTAACTTCACATGTTGGTGGGCGTTTGCGGTTGTTTGCGGGTGCATGGGGTGATATTACCAGTGATGAGTATGTGTTACGGAATATTCAGGGCCATAGCATTGAGTTTATTAATGGGGACATCCCTCCGTCTCAGCATAGACCGGGTCGTATGTTTAAACTAACGGCTGCGGAACAGTCCGTAGGCTATAAGGAAATTTTAAGGTTGGAACAGAAAGGGGTCATAGAGAAAACAGTTCATGAGCCCGTTGAATTTGTTTCCAATATTTTTACCCGACCTAAGAAAGATGGAGGCTGTAGAGTCATTATTGATCTGACCACTCTGAATAACTTTGTAACATATACTCATTTTAAAATGGACACGTTTGAAACGGCCAAATCATTGATCTCACAAGGGTGCTTTATGGCATGTATTGATTTACAGGATGCGTACTATACCGTACCCATGCAAAAATATTACAGAAGGTTCTTAAAATTTATCTGGATGGACCAGCTGTGGCAATATAGGGCGTTGCCTAATGGGCTCACCACAGCCCCTCGATTATTTACTAAATTGGTGAAGCCAATTATGGCTTATTTAAGACAACGACATCATGTCGTGATGGCCTATTTAGATGATATTTTAATTATCGGACACACCTTGGAATCAGCTCAACAAGGGGTTGCAGCTGCGGTCAATTTGTTCCAACAGCTTGGGTTCATTGTTCATCCAGAAAAATCTAAGTTCTGCCCCACCCAGGTAATTAATTATCTGGGGTTCCAGGTGAATTCCATTAGCATGAGAGTCACCATACCAATTAACAAAGTTGAGGAGGTAACACAGGTGTGTACAGATTTACTCAATACTCGTATACCATCGATTCGTCACACAGCTACTGTCATTGGCAAGATTGTGGCTTTGTTTCCGGCAGCCCGGTATGGACCTCTGCATTATCAAAACCTGCAGAGAGCCAAGATTGCTGCGCTGCGGCGGCATGCTGGTCATTATGATCGATCAATGCAGCTGCCGCCTGCAGCATTGGATGAGTTACGATGGTGGGTTTGCCACATTAGTAACTCGTTTAAAACTATTATTGAGGCGAAACCGATGATATACTTACAAACTGATGCGAGCTCTGATGGCTGGGGAGCTACGAATCAGCATTCTAGTTGTGGGGGCCGATGGGATACCCTTGAGAATACAATGTTGGTATCACAAGGGATCAACTATTTGGAGCTGCTTGCAGCGTTTCACGGACTTCGTGCATATTGTTCCAAGATCTTTGGAGCACATGTCCGGCTCCAAATAGACAACACCACAGCGGTGGCGTATTTAAATCACATGGGCGGTACCAGGTCAGTTTCATGTGATAAATTGGCTAATTCAATTTGGCTCTGGTGTGTCAAGAGAGACATTTGGATTTCAGCCACCTATTTGCCAGGTGAGCTTAATTTTGTGGCGGACGCCAGGTCACGCAAGTTCAATGATAATATTGAATGGATGTTGCATCCTGAAATTTTTGCAAAAATCACAGCAAAATTTGGGAAACCGGATATTGACCTTTTTGCGTCCCGGTTGAACCATCAGGTACCAACCTACGTCTCGTGGGAACCAGATCCTGGGGCAATAGCGTTAGATGCATTCTCGCTAGACTGGGGGAATTGCTTTTTCTATGCATTCCCTCCGTTTTGCCTCATCAGTCGGGTATTACGAAAAAAATTCAGATGGATGGTGCCAAGGGCATCCTTATCATACCCGACTGGCCTACACAGCCGTGGTATCCGATGGTCTTTGACACGCTCAGTGAACCTTGGGTCCGTTTGCAGGGTAGCCCAGAATTAGTTACTCACCCTGTATCAGGGGAGCCACATCCCTGCCATGGCTATTTAAATTTGTTGGCTTGCAGATTCTGAATCGGCCTTTAGTTGGATACGGCCTTTCTACCCGGACCATGGATACCATTGCAGCGTCGTGCCGAGAGTCTACAAGGCGAAGATACCGCTCTCACATCAGGAAGTGGGAAGCCTTCTGCAGCCGCTCTCGCATCACGTACGATGCCGTGACTATAACCGACGTCCTGGAATTCCTCGCGGGGTTGCACCATGATGAACACTTAAGCTACAGTGCCATCAACAGCGCCAGGAGCGCTCTATCATTCTACCTCAATATTGAGGTGGGATCCAACAAGCTAGTGTCCAGGCTCATGCGCGGTATTTTCAATACGAATCCGCCTACACCACGCTACAATATCACCTGGGATGTCAGGGTAGTTTTAGCTCTGCTCAGGACGTGGTCCCCATGGAAGGGCTCCAGCTGGACAAACTCACCATGAAGCTGGTGATGTTACTAGCGCTGACTTCAGCACAGAGGGTACAGACACTCCATAAACTACGTGTCGACAGAATGATGTCTACCCCCACAGAAGTAGATTTCTTTGTTGACGAGCTACTAAAGCAGCATAGACCTGGGTGCACAGGGCTGCAGCTGAAGTTCCCGGCATACCCCGCAGATGCTAGGCTATGTTTAGCCTCCCACATCCGTTACTACGTCAAGGTGACGGCAAGCATCAGAGGAAAAGAGAGATACCTGCTTGTCACTCATAAGAGACCTCACCATCGAGTGACAACACAGACGATATCCAGGTGGCTTCGAGTCGTCTTGGGTAAGTCAGGTATCGACACTAATGTGTTCAAATCTCATTCCACCAGGGCTGCATCGACGTCGGCGGCGAGGGTCATGGAGGTGCCCATGGACCATATTCTCGCCACAGCAGGATGGGCTAATGAAGCGGTGTTTCAGCGTTTCTACAACCGGCCCGTCGCTGCGCCTCTACAGTTCGCAGAAGCCGTATTAGATGCGGGGCAAGAACGTGGAGATGTCCCCGAATAAGGGGTTTTTGATTTGTTGTTAATAAATATGATTTGTTTTGCAGTATGGACTAGTCAGCACGTTATTCCTCCCATCCATCCCTGGTAGTGGTGTGACAGCATGGACGTGGTCCAGGGCGTGTCATCACAGAAGCTTTGAAGTCTTCACGAAGTCACTCACGTGACTCCGAAATGAAATAGTAAGATTGAACGAGAACTTACCAGTTCGAAGGTTGATCTTTATTTCATGAGGAGTCGAAGTGAGGGATTTCGTGCCCTCCTCGCCCAACCCTCAATCACCTTCATCTGGTAATCTTAGTCGTTTTCATTCTTACTATGTGAAGTCATTTCTTTTCATTGGTTTCTGTGATTCCACGCCGCTACTTTGAAGTATGTCGAGCATGCGCGCCGGCGGGCTCTTCACGAAATCCCTCACTTCGACTCCTCATGAAATAATGATCAACCTTCGAACTGGTAAGTTCTCGTTCAATCTTACTATTCTCTGGGTGAAAAAGTTTTTTCTCACCTCAGTCTTAAATGACCTCCCCTTTATTCTAAGACTGTGGCCCCTGGTTCTGGACTCCCCTAACATTGGGAACATTTTTCCTGCATCTAGCTTGTCCAGCACTTTTATAATTTTATGCGTTTCTATAAGATTCCCCCTCATCCTTCTAAACTCCAGTGAATACACGCCTAGACTTTTTGATTCTTTCCTCATATGACAGTCCCACCCATCCCTTGTGATAGAGGCTGCACTGCCTCTATCACAAGGATGTCCTTCCTCAAATTAGGAGACCAAAACTGTACACAATACTCCAGATGTGGTCTCACCAGAGCCCTATACAACTGCAGAAGAACCTCTATACTCCTATACTGAAATCCTCTTGTTATGAAGGCCAACATTCCACTCCCATCAGTCTGAAGAAGGGTTTTGGCCCGAAACGTTGCCTATCTCCTTCGCTCCTTAGATGCTGCTGCACCCGCTGAGTTTCTCCAGCCTTTTGTGCACCCTCGATTTTCCAGCATCTGCAGTTCCTTCTTTAACACATTCCATTAGCTTTCATCAGTGCCTGCTGTACCTGCACGCCAACTTTCAGTGACTGGTGTACAAGGGCACCCAGGTCTCGCTGCACCTCCCCCTTACCTAACCTAACCCCATTGAGATAATAATCTGCCCCCTTGTTTTTTCCGCCAAAGTGGATAACCTCACACTATTACCTATTATACCTATTATACTGCATCTGCCACGCATCTGCCCACTCACTCAACCTTTCCAGGTCACCCTGCAACCTCCTAACATCCTTTTCACAGTTCACACTGCCACCCAGCTTTGTATCATCCGCAAACTTGCTGGTGTTGCTCCTAATTAGAATAGACTGCCTTTTATTGTCATTCAAACAAGGTTTGAACAAAATTTAATTCCTACAGTCATAACATTACAAAAAAAAATCAAGACGCACACTTAACACAATTTACACAAACATCCATCACAGTGAATCTCTAACACCTCCTCACTGTGATGGAAGGCAAAAGTCCTATCTCTTCCCTTTGTTCTTCCCCCTCGGTCCAGCAGTCCAACTGCAGCATCGAGGTGACTGGGAATCACGATGTTAAAGTCCCCGGCAGGCGATGATAAGTCCCGCGGCCGTTTAAGCAGCGCCGGGCGATGTTGGGCCTGGCTCCGAGCCATTTAATCCCTTAAATTCCGGCGGGAGAATGTGTTGTTGCGGGAGCTCCACAAAGCAGTCTCCCACCAGGGACCAGGGAGCCTCCTAAGGTAAAGTCAGGTTGCAGCCGCGCTCCCCCACAGCTCTCCCTGTTCTGAAGTCGTCCAGCTCCGCTATGGCGAGTCTGCAGGCTCCGCGACTGGAGCCCTCAGGTTGGTTGCGGTTGGAGGCCGCCGCCAGCTCCACGATGTTGGCCCAACGACACCGGAGACCCGACAGGGAAAAAGTCGGGTCACTGTACAGGGAAGAGACTAACGGTTCCCCCCCCCCCCACACATATACACGGCTAAAAAATAATAAACATTAGAATCAAAAACATAAAACTAACGGGACAACATATTTAAAAAGACAGACAGACTGCAGTCGAGCCGCTGCCGTTAGGCACCACCACACTCCAGAGATGCTCCAGAATGCCCTCTCCCAAATCATTAATATATATGGTAAACAGTTGCGGCCCCAACACCGAGCCTTGCGACACTCCACTCGCCACTGCCTGCTATTCTGAAAAGGACCCGTTCACTCCTACTCTATGCTTCCTGTCTGCCAACCAATTTTCTATCCATGTTTAATTTAGAGATACAGCGTGTAAACCGGCCCTTCGAGTCCATGCTCACCAGCGCTCACCAGCGCTCACCGCACACTTCCACTAGGGACAATTTTATTACAATTTTTCCAAACCAATTAGCCTACAAACCTGTACAACGTTGGAGTGTGGGAGGAAACCAGAGCACCCGGAGAAAACTCACGCCGTTCACACTGAAAGGGTACAAACTACATACATCAAACCTACTCATTCCTGGGATAGTTCTTGTAAACCTCCTCTGGACCCTCCCTAGCGCTGGCACATCCTTCCTCAGATATTGGGCCCAAAACTGCTCACAATACTCCAAATGCTGTCTGACCAATGCCTTATAAAGCCTTCGCATTACATCCCTGTTTTTATATTCTAGTCCTCTCGAAATAACTGCTCGCATTCCATTTGCCTTCCTTACTACCAATTCAGCCTGCACATTTTTGGGAATCCTGCACCAGCACTCCCTATTTGCTTAGCATCTCGATATCTGAATTTTCTCCCCATTTAGAAAATAGTCTAAGCCTTTATTCCTACTTCCAAAATGCATGACTCAGCATATTGCTGCTCTGTATTCCACTCTGCCCACTCTCCCAACCTGTCCAAGTCCTTCTGCAGAGTCCCTGCTTTCTCTACACTACCTGCCCCTCCACCTTCGGCCCAACTTGCCCACACCAATGAACATGCCTCATCTACACTAGTTCCACATGTGTTTGTTTGACCCATTTCCTCATCCATGTACCATGCTATCCATGTACCTGTACAAATGTTTTTTAAATATTGTGATAGTACCTGCCTCAACTAAGGTTGGCACGGTGGCACACTGGTAGAGTTGCTACCTTACAGTTCCTGAGACCTGGATTCGATCCTGACTACGGGTGCTGTCTGTACAGCATTTGTACATTCTCTTCGTGACCTGCATGGGTTTTCTCCGAGATCTTTGATTTCCTTCCACACCCCAGATATTACAGGTGTGTAGGTTAATTCGCTAGTTATAAATGTAAATTGTCCCAAGTGTGTCAGAAACTTAGTGAATAGTGTGTAGGATCACTGGTCGGTGCAGACTTGGTAGGCCAAAGTTCCTGCTTCCGCGCGGTATCTCCAAACTAAAGACTCCGTGCACCTAAAAAGTCTTGCTTTAATTTGATTGTTTATTTGCTGTGTTCTTCTAACTGAGGAATTAATATTTAGGGGATGGAAGTGATTGCATTTTGTTCTCCTGGCGTGAGTGCCAATCACAAAAGATCCTACAATTCACTGGGAAAACGTATCTCATTTCATTCAGCCGCTTGTTCCAAGCTCAACAAAAGCAATCCTCAAAACAACTCTCTATGTCTGCCCTTTTGTCTGTGTTTGTTTTGGTCCAATTCCACTTTATGTTATTGTTGTGAAATTAGTTCAGAGATTTTGTAAATTCTGTGCTTAACAATTGTTTAATGTTTGATTCCAAGTAATCTGAAAATTATTTCACAACGTCACTGCATGTCTTCATCATGTGAAGCACATAAAGGGCCTGTCCCACCTACGTGTCCTTGGCACGCAAATTACACAACCTCGTGGTCGCGTTGAGGTGCAGGGGCATCGTATGGCCCACGGGGCCGGTCCCACTGATACGGGTGGAGGGGTTTGTAGTTGTGCGCGACATTGTGCGAGGCTCCGAAATTTTTGCGCGCCAATGGCCTGTCGCATAACATCACAGCCATTGCAGTCCGGATCCGCCCCCACTTCTATTCCCAGAGCGGGGCCAAGAAAATTGAAAATTGAAGAAGCAATGGGTGGCGTTTCGGGTCAAGACCTTTCTTTCAGATTGAAGAAGAGTCTCGACACGAAACATCACCCATTCCTTCTCTCCAGAGATGCTGCTTGTCCCGCTGAGTTACTCCAGCTTTGTGTCCCTCTTCAAATGACGTCACGCGCTCCAGGCAGCTGTGCGTTCGAATGAAATCGCGCGCGACCTTTGCGGGACTGTCGCGGCTCAAAGCGACCATGAGGTCGCGTAATTTGCATGCCAAGGTCACGTAAGTGGGACAGGCCCATGAAGCTCAATGTTACTTCACTCAACTGCACCACTTTGAGTTATGGACAATAGACAATAGGTGCAGGAGTAGGCCATTACCATCTTCGTGCCAGCACTGCCATTCACTGTGATCATGGCTGATCATCTACAATCAGTACCCCATTCCTGCCTTCTCCCCAAATCCCTTGACTCCGCTATCTTTAGGAGCTCTCTCTTGAAATTATCCAGAGAACCGGCCTCCACCGCCCTCTGGATTACAACTCCACAGACTCACAACTCTCTGGGTGAAAACGTTTTTCTTCATTTCTGCTCTAAATAGCCAACCCCTTGTTCTTACACTGTGGGCCCTGGTTCTGGACTCCCCCAACATTGGGAATATTTTTCCTACCTCTAGCGTGACCAATCCCTTAATAACCATATATGTTTCTCATCGTTCTAAATTCCAGTGTATACCATATAACCATATAACAATTACAGCACAGAAACAGGTCTTCTTGGCCCTTCCAGTCCATGCCGACTATTTATTTTCCCCTAGTCCCATCTACCTGCAGTCAAACCATACCCCTCCATTTCCTTCCTGTCCATATACCTATCCACTTTACTTTTAAATGTTAAAATCGATCCTGCCTCCACCACTTCTGCTGGAAGATCATTTCACACAGCCACCACGCTCTGAGTAAAGAAGTTCCCCCTCATGTTACCCCTAAACGTCTGTCCCTTAATTCTCATGTCATGCCCTCTTGTTTGAATCTTCCTTACCCTCAATGGGAAAAGCTTATCCACGTCAACTCTGTCTATTCCTTTCATCATTTTAAAGACCTCAATCAAGTCCTCCCTTAACCTTCTGCGCTCCAAAGAATAAAGACCTAACTTGTTCAACCTTTCTCTGTAACTTAGTTGCTGGAACCCAGGCAACATTCTAGTAAATCTCCTCTGTACTCTCTCTATTTTGTTGACATCCTTCCTATAATTAGGCGACCAAAATTGTACACCATACTCCAGAATTGGTCTCACCAATGCCTTGTACAATTTTAACATTATTTCCCAACTCCTATATTCAATGCTCTGATTTATAAAGGCCAGCACACCAAAAGATGAAGAATGCATATGGTAGGCTTGCCTTCATTACTTGTTGTATTGAATATAAGATTCAGAAAGTCATGATGCATCTATAGAACTGAATAGAGACTGTATTTGGCGTATTGTATGCAGTTCTGATTGCCCCATTACAGGAAGGATGTGGAGACTTTGGAGAGAGTGCAGAGGAGGTTTAGTTGAGTTCAGTTTAGAGATACAGCATGGAAACAGGCCCTTCGGCCCACTGAGTCCACACCAGCCAGCGATCCCGTGGATTTTGAAGAAACAGCAGCAAAGAGAAGCAGGAAAAAGCAGTGATTGGCTCTAGCCCAAGTGGGAGGAGAGTTAGAAGTGAGTCAGGGGGGGAAAACAGTTTAAAACTGAGGAATTTGTTTTGTAAATTGGTAAATTAGGCAATTTATCAGTCAATATAAGCAAGATGGCTGTGAGGGAGTGGCCTTGTGATTCTTTGGCTCAAGAGTCTTCGGAGAGGAGGCTACGCATAAAGCTCGAGAGGACGAAGTGCGGTGAACACATGTTGGGGCAGATGAGACAGTGTGAGGCTTGCAGAATGTGGGAGCCCAGGGACACAGATGGAGCCTCTGGCTGCTACAACTGTGACAAGTGTGTCCAGCTTCAGCTACTAAAGGACTGTGTTGGGGCACTAGAGAAGCAGCTGGATGACCTCAAGGCCATCCAGGAAAACGGGAATTTCCTGGACAGGACCTACAGTGAGGTAGTCACGCCAAGGATACGGGAAGAACCAAGGTGTGTGACGGAGAGAAAGGGTGAAAAGAGTGCAGAAGACTCGGGTGGCTGTGCCTAATGAAAACAGGTACGCCCTCTTGAACTGTCCGGGGAGACAATGTTTCCAGTCTAAGTGGCGGACACGTCGGTGGCTCCAATCCTAGAGATGGAACTTGGCCGTGAGACCGACGTCGGGCAGAGCCCTAGTGGTGGGTGACTCCATTGTCTGAGGAGCGGACAGGAGATTCTGTGGCGGCAGATGAGATATGAGGATGGTCTGTTGCCTCCCTGGTGCCAGGGTTCAGGATGTCATGAGCCAAATTCAGAACATCCTCGGGAGAGAAGGTGAGCAGCCGGCAGTAGTTGTGCACGTAGGCACAAACGACATTGGAAAGAAGAGGAAGGAGGTTCTCTAATATGACTTCAGAGAGATGGGAAGAAGACTGAAATGCCGGACTTCTAGGATGGTTATCTCTGGATTGCTTCCAGTACCATGTGCTAGTGAGGGCAGGAACAGGGAGATAGGGGATCTGAATGAGGGGCTGGAGCAGGGAGCAAGGATTTAGATTTATAGACCACTGGGATCTCGTCTGGGGTAGGGGTGACCTGTACAAAAGGGACAGGTTACACCTTAACTGGAGGGGGACCGAAATTCTGACAGGCAGGTTGGCTAGGGCTACACGTGTGGGTTTAAACTAAATAGTGGGGGGGAGAGATTGACAAATTGGGAGTATAAAGATGGTGTTGAAGAGGAAGTGGCTTCAGGACAAATTACAAAGGATTCTCGAATGAAAGCTCGAGAATGGACAACAGAGTATGGTCAGGGCCAATTGTGAGCGGTGCGAGGGGAGAAGTGAATACGGATGTCAAAGTGCTGTATATGAATGCGCAAAGTATAAAGTGGACGAGCTTGAGGCTCAGTTAGAAAATGGCAAGTATGATGTTGTGGGAATTACTGAGACATGGCTGCAAGAGGGCCAGGGCTGGGAACTGAATATTCAAGGGTATGCCTCCTATCGAAAAGACAGACAGGTGGGCAGAGGGGGTGGTATTGCCCTGTTGGTGAGGAATGAAACTCAGTCCCTTGCAAGGGGTGACATTGAAACCGGAGATGTGGAGTCAGTATGGATGGAACTAAGGAATTGTAAGGGTAAAAAAACCCTAATGGGATTAATCTATAGGCCCCCAAACAATAGCCTGGACATAGGGCGCAAGTTGAATCAGGAGTTAAAATGGTAAGATTAAATGAGAACTTGCCAGTTTGAAGTTTGATCTTTATTTTATGAGGAGTTACGATGAGCGATTATGTGAAGAAGGCCGTCAGCCCGCATGTGCATCACTCTTCAAAACACAGATAACAGTTGTTGAACTAACATAGTAAGATTAGAGATGACTAGACTATCAGATCTTTATGATACGAGGGTTGGGAGCGGAGGGCACATAATCGCTCATCGTCACTCCTCATAAAATAAAGATCAAACCTCAAGCTGGTAAGTTCTTGACCAAGCGGAGGCTTGGCGATTGTTTCGCAGAACACCTTCGCTCGGTCCGCAATAACCAACCCGATCTCCCAGTGGCTCAGAACTTCAACTCCCCCTCCCATTCCGTATCCGACCTCTCTGTCCTGGGCCTCCTCCATGGCTAGAGTGAGCAACACCGCAAATTGCAGGAATAGCACCTCATATTCTGTTTGAGGAGTCTGCATCCTCTTGGCATGAACATTGAATTCTCTCAATTCTGTTAACTCTTGCTGTCTCCTCCCCTTCCTACCTCTCCCTCAGCCCTCGGGCTCCTCCTCCTCCTCCTCCTCCTCCTTTCTTCCCCCCAACTCCCCCTTACCCCCCCCCCCCCCCCCCCAATCAGTCTGAAGAGGGTTTTTGGCCCGGAATGTCGCCTATCTCCTTCGCTCCGTAGATGCTGCTGCACCCGCTGAGTTTCTCCAGCATCTTGTGTACCCCCAAGTTCTCGTTTAACCTTACTATTTTACTTCGGAGTCACGTGAGTGACTACATTAAGATTTTAAAGCTCTGTGCTTTCATGCCGTGGAAAAACGAGTCCACATAAGCACGACTGCATCAATTGAGCACAGATAAGGGAGACAATCATAATGCATGCAGACATGACATAGATTTAAAACATGCTGATGCTGATAACTGAACAAATAATAATAAAAGTAATCCCTCTCATCCGAGGGGAAACTATAAAATAGAATCTAAATAGAGTTGGCAAATACCCCTGGTCTGGCAATGGGTTAAAATAAAATGTTGGAAACCTCGTTCGTTGGACCATCCTGCAGTCAGCAGGGTGTGGTCCAGAGGACTGTACATAACCCTTGCTGCTGATGTTGTAGCAGCCCTGGTGGAGTGAGCTTAGAAAATTAATATCTACTCCTGTATAAGCCAAAACCCCGTATTAACCACCTGGAGATGGTCTGAACTGATACCTTCTTGTGAGGTTTTTGTAGCTAACAAACATTGCTAGTATCAGAGCCTCTAAGGCTCTAGATGACCTTGATGTAATGCTGTAAATGTGTGACCATACATAACTGAAGGTGCATGGGGTATGCCATGAGAACTAGTTTGAGACCTGACACCCCTGGGCTGCCCGTGCTTAACTAAATCGTAAACATGAAATATTATAAATAGCAGGTGTAACCAAACTTACCAGTCACAATTTATGTAATGACTGGACCTGTGTGCTGAGGACAGTGCCAGGGGGATAACTGCCTTATGAGAGCCAAGCCAAAGATTGGGATATAGGTAAGGATAAAAATCCAGCGCGGGGCTTGTTTACCAAAATCCATAACATTCCATTCGGTGAAGTGGATTTTTTTGGGGGGTTTTTTGACGAAGCTGCTGATTGGTGGGAAGGGGATTAGGGTAAGCAACTGATTGGCCGTCAGATTCCAACTGTTTGTAGTGTATTTTGTGTTGAGATTGTATCCTGTGTAAGGGGCGAGTATGAAGGCCAGGGCAGTGTACTGTTGCGGATGTCAGATGTGGGAGGTCAGGGAAGCTGATAGCCCACCAGACGTCCACATCTGCACCAGGTGTGTCGAGATGGGGCTCCTAAAGGACTGTGTTAGGAACCTGGAGCAACAGCTCGAGGACCTCCGTCTGGTCAGGGAGAGTGAGGCGGTCATAGAGAGGAGTTACAGGGAGGTGGTCACTCCCAGACCACGTGAGGCAGACAAGTGGGTCACTGTTAGGAAGGGCAAGGGGCAGAGGCAGGGATTGGAGAGTACCCCGGTGGCTGTACACCTGGAAAATAGGTACTCATGTTTGAGTTCGATTGGAGCGGACAGCCTACCTGGGGGCAGCAACAGCGGCCGGGCCTCCGGCACAGAGAACGGCCCTGAAGCTCAGAAGGGTAGCAAAAAGAGGAGGGCAATTGTAATAGGGGACTCCATAGTTAGGGGATCAGATTGGCGATTCTGTGGACGCATTCGGGAGACCCGGATGGTAGTTTGCCTCCCTGGTGCCAGGGTCTCGGATGTGTCAGAACTTGTCGAAAAGATTCTGAAAAGGGAGGGAGAGGAGCCTGATGTTGTGGTACACATTGGTACCAATGACATAGGCAGAAAAAGAGAAGAGGTCCTGAAAGGAGAATTTAGGGAGTTGGGGGGAAAGTTAAGGAGAAGGACCAAAAGAGTAACAATTTCAGGATTACTGCCTGTGCCGTGTGACAGTGAGAGTAGAAATGGAATGAGGTGGAGGATAAATGCGTGGCTGAGGGACTGGTGCAGTGGGCAGGGATTCAAGTTTCTTCATCACTGGGACTTCTTTTGGGGAAGGCATGATCTGTATAAAAAGGACGGGTTGCACTTGAACCCGAGGGGAACCAATATCCTGGTGGGGAGATTTGCAAAGGAGACTTTAAACTAGAAAGGCTGGGGGGAGGGACTCGGGTAGAGGGGGCTAGGGGACGGGGTGAGGGGCAAGAGGCAGAGAAGGGAAGCACTCGGACCCAAAATGTAGACGAGAAAGAGGAAAAAGATAATAAACAGAGAATAAGGGAAGGTGGGTTTCTAAAATGTGTATATATTTAATGCTAGGAGCATTGTAAGAAAGGTGGATGAACTTAGACCCTGGATTGACACCTGGAAATATGATGTTGTGGCAATCAGTGAAACATGGTTGCGGGAGGGTTGTGATTGGAAACTAAATATTCCAGGATTTTGTTGCTTCAGGAGTGATAGAATTGGAGGGACCAGAGGTGGAGGGGTTGCATTGCTTGTCAGAGAAGATATTACAGCAGTGCTTTGGCAGGATAGATTAGAGGGCTCATCTAGGGAGGCTATTTGGGTGGAACTGAGAAGTGGGAACGGTGTAGCAACACTTTTAGGGGTGTATTATAGACTGCCAAATGGGGAGCGAGAATTGGAAGAGCTAATATGTAAGGAGATAGCAGATATTAGTAGTAAGCACAAGGTAGTGATTGTGGGAGATTTCAATTTTCCAAAAATAGACTGGGAAACACATTCTGTAAATGGGCTGGATGGTTTGGAGTTTGTTAAATGTGTGCAGGATAGTTTTTTGCAGCAATACATAGAGGTATCGACCAGAGAAGGGGCAGTGCTGGACCTCCTGTTAGGAAATGAGGCAGGTCAGGTGACGGAGGTATGTGTTGGTGAGCACTTTGGGACCAGTGATCACAATACCATTAGTTTCAATATAATTATGGAGAGAGTCAGAACTGGACCTAGGGTTGAGATTTTTGATTGGAGAAAGGCTAACTTTCAGGGAATGCGTAATGGTTTAAAAGGAGTGAATTGGGACATTTTGTTTTATGGGAAGGATGTAGAAGAGAAATGGAGGACATTTAAAGGGGAAATTGTAAGAGTACAGAATCTTTATGTCCCTGTTCGGTTGAAAGGAAATAGTAAAAATCGGAAAGAGCCACGGTTTTCAAGGTAAATTGGACACTTGGTTCATAAAAAGAGAGATATCTACAATAATTATAGGAGGCATGGAGTAAATGAGGTGCTAGATGAGTATAAAGAATGTAAAACGAATCTTAAGAAAGAAATAAGAGAAACTAAAAGAAGATATGAGGTTGCTTTGGCAAGAAAGGTGAAAGTAAATCCAAAGGGTTTCTACAACTATATTAATAGCAAAAGGATAACGAGGGATAAAATTGGACCATTAGAGAGCCAGAATGGACAGCTATCTGCAGAGCCAAAAGAGATGGGAGAGATATTGAACAATTTCTTTTCTCCGGTATTCACCAAAGACAACGATATTGAACTCTGTGAGTTAAGGGAAAAAAGTAGAGTAGCTATGGAAACTATGAGATTCAAAGAGGAGGAAGTACTGACACTTTTGAAAAATATAAAAGTGGATAAGTCTCCAGGTCTTGACAGGATATTCCCTAAGACATTGAGGGAAGTTAGTGTAGAAAAAGCAGGAGCTATGACAGAAATATTTCAGATGTCATTAGAAACGGGGACACTGCCAGAGGATTGGCGTACTGCGCATGTTGTTCCATTGTTTAAAAACGGTTCAAAGAATAAACCTAGCAATTATAGACCTGTTTGACATCAGTGGTGGGCAAATTAATGGAAAAAATACTTAGAGATAATATATATAAGCATCTGGATAAACAGGGTCTAATCAAGAACAGTCAACATGGATTTATGCCTGGAAGGTCATGTTTGACAAACCTTCTTGAATTTTTTGAAGAGGTTACTAGGGGAATTGATGAGGGTAAAGCAGTGGATGTTGTCTATATGGATTTCAGTAAGTCCTTTGACAAGGTTCCCCATGGAAGGTTGGTTAAGAAGGTTCAATCTTTGGGTGTTAATGGTGGAGTAGCAAGATGGATTCAACAGTGACTGAATGGGAGATGCTAGAGAGTAATGGTGGATGGCTGTTTGTCAGTTTGGAAGCCGGTGACCAGTGGGGTGCCTCAGGGATCTGTGTTGGGTCCACTGTTGTTTGTCATGTACATCAATGATCGAGATGATGGGGTAGAAAATAGGATAAGTAAGTATGCAGATTATACTAAGATGGGGGGTGCTGTGGATAATGAAGTAGATTTTCAAAGTCTACAGAGAGATTTGGTCAATTTGGAAGAATGGACTGAAAGATGGCAGATGGAGTTTAATGCTGATAAGTGTGAGGTGCTACATCTTGGCAGGACAAATCAAAATAGGACGTACATGGTAAATGGTAGGGAATTGAGGAATGCTGTGGAACAGAGGGATCTAGGAATAACTGTGCATAGTTCCCTGAAGGTGGAATTGCATGTAGATAAGGTGGTAAAGAAAGTTTTTGGTGTGCTGGCCTTTATAAATCAGAGCGTTGAATATAGGAGTAGGGAAGTGATGTTAAAATTGTACAAGGCATTGGTGAGACCAATTCTGGAGTATGGTGTACAATTTTGGTCGCCTAATTATACGAAGGATGTCAACAAAATAGAGCGAGTACAGTGGAGATTTACTAGAATGTTGCCTGGGTTCCAGCAACTAAGTTACAGAGAAAGGTTGAACGAGTTAGGTCTTTATTCTTTGGAGCGCAGAAGGTTCAGGGGGGACTTGATTGAGGTCTTTAAAATGATGAAAGGGATAGACAGAGTTGACGTGGATAAGCTTTTCCCATTGAGGGTCGGGAAGATTCAAACAAGAGGGCATGACATGAGAATTAAGGGACAGAAGTTTGGGGGTAACATGAGGGGGCACTTCTTTACTCATAGAGTGGTGGCTGTGTGGAATGATCTTCCTGCAGAAGTGGTGGAGGCAGGATCGATTTTAACATTTAAAAGTAAGGCGGATAGGTATATGGACGGGAAAGGAATGGAGGGGTATGGTCTGAGTGCAGGTAGATGGGATTAGGGGAAAATAAAAGGTCGGCACGGACTGGAAGGGCCGAGAAGGCCTGTTTCCGTGCTGTAATTGTTATATGGTTATATATCTGGAGCCCCGTGGTGAAGAAGTGTTAACACAATGTCAATATCCCATACTTCCGTGCACTTGGGTCTGGGAGAACTTGTATTAAAGATATCCTTAATAAACTGGATATCAGAGGGTGAGACCCAACAGAGGGGGTCCCGTTCGCTGTAGCAAATATGATGAGAAACACATTGGGCACAGTTAATGGGACTATAAACTTAATTTATTGTCAAGGACCCATTAGAAAATGAATTATAAGATGTCAGTGTCCGTGCTGCATTATATGTAACATAGCATTTAAACAGAACGCTTCCCATCTCCTGAAGAGGCAATGTACTGCTTTTGTGGTGCTATCACTGCACTCTGCAGTGAGCACATACATGAATCAGTCTGACAACCCGAGCCGCAGGAGCGGTCTTCTCAGATTCTGTAAAGCAATTAATTAATTAATCATGCAGAGGCTGGTTCCCCGTTTCGTAGGCTGAACCAGCAAAGTTTTATGTTTAGAAATCCCATATAAGTTTCTATTATTATTCCCAACATTTGCGGGAAACCATGGCTGCATAGGCCAGTCAGACAGTAGGAGAACCCTGAAGCGGGATCTTGCTGAATTTATTGCAAGACCCGACTGATGAGGCAAAATGGAGAAACCACATAAAAAAACATTCCTCCCCTGTGTAGCGAGAATGTATCTCTTGCCACTGTGATGCCACATGTTTTCACAACTGGTGAATGAGTCTGGATGCAAACATATTGATATTGGGTGTGCCATCGAGCCATAATATCATAAAATAGTTTGTGATCCAACATCCATTCTGTGTTGTCATTGATTTTATGTGATGATACACCAGCGCCAAATGAGGTTGGGTAAATTATGACAGGATACTTTGACTTAATTCAGAATCAGAATCAGAATCAGAATGCCTTTTATTGTCACTATACACGTGTACAGTGAGATTAAAAACTGCTCCTACTCAGTGCAAAAACAAGACAAAAAGGGGGGGGGGGAATAAGGTGCACAGTTTCTGCAGCACTATATACATATCTATAAAAAGACAATGGATAATAGAATGGATAATAGGATTCCTATATCCAGTATGGGTTACAGTTACAGTACAAATTGCACCCATGTGACTAACCCAATTGCACCCATGTGACTAACATATGCACCACCACAGTGTATCAACTTGGAACCGAGCATGCAGGTTTTGCATATTCACACAATAACGCTTTAACCCATAGTATGCACCTAGTGTCTATAGGTAGTTGATACCAATAACTGAAGAATTGGTGATTTATGCAAATCTCATCTGCCTCCGTTACTAGAGATGGCACTCGTAATTTTCCATCTTGAGCACTAGCATCTGTTTGTAATATAACTTAAGATTTATTGACCAAAACTACTGGAGCATTGCTGAATATAGTCTGTCCACCATTGTGACTTTGGTAGCTTCAGCTGGTAATAGCATAGGTCTGTTAACAATTACCTATATGGCACTTGAGAGGTTACCACTTTGCACGTTGTAAGTTCTGATAATGCAAAGGCCCAATTGCACAGCTGAAACACAGCTGCTATATTGCCAATTACACTTGATGAATAGAACACTGCATTTAGCTCAAGATGGCGCCTGCCTGCGGTGACTTTTGTGGAGCACTGAAAAGAATTTTTTGTGGAACTGAAAAGAATGACATACAACTTCTATCAACTTACCTGCATCAGGGAAACGGCAGTAATCGGTGCCGTTTCAGACAGGCTGCTTGTGCAGCTGAAAGCGTTGGCAATTTTGCGATCTCCCACAGCTGCGGGAGCCCCGGACTTTAAACTTGCCCACGCTGGCTGTGAAACTCCCGACCCGACTGAGGAACCCAGGTATGGCACGTGGAAACCCCGGGATGACCTCCGGAGCCGACGGGCTGGATATCCCAGAAGAAATGAAGCTGGAGCTGCTGACTCTGAGGGAATTCCCCTTCCAGCGCTGGTCCGCAGAAACAGCAGGTACAGGAAACACAGTACCTGGGAACAAAGGGGAAGCCTCCATTGTGTCCGGAAACGTGGCCGACGGGCAGGACTTCAGGTCAGAGTGAAGCGCATGGGACTTTGGCCCTCTCTCCCTACTATCCTACTGGCCAATGTACAGTCCCTTGAAAATAAAGTGGAGGACTTAAGGGCAAGGCTGCTTTATCAAAGGGAGCTGAGAGACATGGCTCACCCCCAGCTCCCCAGACTCAGCGGTCCAGCCTGAAGGGTTCTCCATCCACCGCATGGACCGTACACTGACATCGGGGAAAGGGAGAGGAGGGGGCGTCTGCCTCATGGTCAACTCTGCGTGGTGCTCAGACATGGCAGTCCTGTCCAACTCCTGCTCTCCGCACCTCGAACTTCTGACGGTGAAGTGCCGTCCCTTCTACCTTCCAAGGGAATTCACCTCCATCATCCTGACTGCGGTGTACTGGCACTGGAGGAGCTGCACGCCGTGGTCAACAAACACCAGACGTCTTACCCCGAGGCATTTACCACCATTGCTGGGGACTTCAATAAGGCAAAGCTAAAGAAATCACTCCCCAACTTCCACCAACATGTGTCCTGCTGCACCAGAGGACCAAACGCCCTCGACCGCTGCTACACCACCATCAAGAATGCCTACCGCTCTATCCCTTGCCTTCACTTCGGTAAATCCGACCATACCACGGTGCTGCTTCTTCCTGCCTACAGGCAGCAATTAAAGAGCGCACCCCCAGAGGTGAGGACAGTACAGAGCTGGTCGGCTGAGGGGTGGGGGAGGGGGGGGGGGGTGGCACAGAGGAACAACTACAGGGCTGTTTGGAATCTGTAGACTGGGCAATGTTCAAGGACTCGGCAACGGACTTGAATGAATACGCCACAGTCGTTACAGACTTCATTAAGAAATGTGTGGAGGACTGCATCCTTACAAAAACCTTCCGAGTGTTTCCCAATCAGAAACCTTGGATGAACTGTGAGATCCGCGCTCTTCTGAAGACCAGACACCGGGCATTCATGTCTGATGACACAGTGGTCTACAAGAAGTCCAGATACGACCTCGGTAAGGCCAAAAGGGAGTTCTGCTCCAAGCTGGAGGATGAGACATGTTCGGCAGCTGTGGCGGGTACTGAATGCAATCACCTCTTACAAGGCGAAACCAGGAGGCAGCTCGGATGTCGGCGATACATCACTCCCTGATGAGCTCAATGCATTTTACGCACGCTTTGATAGGGAGAACATCGATGTGCCTTCCCGAGCCCCTATTCGCTGTGATGGTATTTCAGTCTCAGTCACAGAGGCCGACGTCAGGAAATCCTTCAGAGAGGTGAACCCTCGAAAAGCGTCTGGACCTGATGGCATACCTGGTCGTGTCCTAAAAACCTGTGCGGACCAACAGGCTGGAGTTTTTACGGACATTTTCAACCTGCCACTTCTGAGGTCTGAGCTTCAAAAGGGCATCAATAATACTGGTGCCCAAGAAGAACAAGGTGACGTGCCTCAATGACTATCGACCTGCGGCACTAAAGGGCCTGTCCTACAAGCATGCAACTCCATGCGATGAGCGCGACCTAACGTGGTCGCTTGAGCCGTCCGGCGTCGCAGGGCCGGTCCCACTTTGATTGCCAGAGCCGTGCGGAGTTTGTCCCGACATCGCGCGGGGCTCCAAAAAACTGACTATGTTTGAAAATTCCGCGCGGCAACAGCTTGTCGGCTCGCAATCGCCTCGACGCATTACACACCGCCTCGACGTCATGCCTCCGTGACCCTCTTGGTAGGTCCCTCCAGACCCTCTGTGTGTGGCTCCGTGGCCCTCTGTGTGTGTGCCTCTGTGCCCCTCTCTGTCCTAGCGAACTTACCTGAAGACTTCGCACCAAGTTCGCCTCACTTTGCGCCGCATTGCGCCACTCACCCGACCTCCGCGCGGCCCTCGCTGCCGGTTTGGTCGCGCTTGCCGCATGCAGGCGCATGCTAGTGGGAACGGACCTGTACAGGGGATCACCCGACCTCCGCACGGCCCCCGCTTCTAGTTCCCACTCGCATGGAGTCAGATGCTGGTAGGACAGGCCCTTAACGCCTGTGGTGATGAAGTGCTTTGAGAGGTTGATCATGGCACAAATCAATTCCTAACTCGACAAAAACCTCCACTCCGCTCTGGACCACTTGGACAACAAAAACTCATATGTCAGGCTATTATTCATTGACTACAGCTCAGCATTTAACACAATCTTCCCCTCCAAGCTGGTTACCAAACTCGCAGAACTGGGTCTCTGCGCATCCCTCTGCAATTGGATCTCAACTTCCTTATCCACAGACCACAGTCTGTTCGTATTGGTGGAAATGTGTCAGACTCGATAACAATCAGCACGGGAGCACCTCAGGGTTGCGTGTTCAGCCCCCTGCTGTACTCACTCTATACTCATGACTGCGTAGCCGGCCATAGCGCGCACTCCATCATCATGTTCGCTGACGACACCACTGTTGTGGGACGTATCACTGATGGGGATGAGTCAGAGTATAGAAGAGAGATCGAGCAACTGTCCATATGGTGCCAGCATAACAACCTGGCCCTCAACACCAGCAAAACCAAGGAACTGATTGTTGACTTTGGAAGGAGTAAGATGGGGACCCACAAGCCTGTTTATATCAACGGGTCGATGGTTGAAAGTGTCAAGAGCTTCAAATTCCTGGGCGTGCACATCTGTGATGATCTTTTCTGGTCTGAGAACACAGATGCAATTATTAAGAAAGCTCATCAGCGCCTCTACTTCCTGAGAAGATTACGGAGAGTTGGTCTGTCAAGGAGGACTCTCTCTAACGTCTACAGGTGCACAGTAGAGAGCTTGCTGACCGGTTGCACTGTGGCTTGGTTCAGCGATTTGAGTGTCCTGGAGAGGAAAAGACTACAAAAAGTAGTAAACACTGCCCAGTCCATCATCGGCTCTGACCTTCCTTCCATCGAGGGGATTTATCGCAGTCGCTGCCTCAAAAAGGCTGGCAGCATCATCAAGGACCCACACTACCCTGGCCACACACTCATCTCCCTGCTACCTTCGGGTAGAAGGTACAGGAGCCTGAAGACTGCAACAACCCGGTTTAGAAATAGCTACTTCCCCACAGCCATCAGGCTATTAAACTTGGCTCGGAACTCTGAACATTAATATCCCTCCTTCTGTTATTTGCACTTTATTAATTCATGTGTGTATTTACATATATAATAGTAAGATTAAACGAGAACTTACCAGTTTGAAGTTTGATCTTTATTTTATGAGGTGTTACGATGAGGGATTACGTGAAGACCCCGCCAGCACGCATGCGCGACATTCTTCAAAGCAGTGGTGTGAAATCACAGAACAAACAGTCACAATGACTGACATAGTAAGAGAAAAAGAGAACTTTCATACCAGGTGATCTTTATAATAGAGGGTCGGGAGCGGAGGGCACGTAATCCCTCATCGTAACACCTCATAAAATAAAGATCAAACTTCAAACTGGTAAGTTCTCGTTTAATCTTACTATTTTACTTCGGAGTCACGTGAGTGACTACGTGAAGATTTCAAAGCTCTGTGATTTCATGCCCTGGAAGCTCCATGCTCACACACCGCTAAAGCTGGGATAAGAGGATGGACGTGATTCAGACAAGACACTGGCTGAAAAACAAAACAGGTATTTATTCATACCAAACACAATATTGTGTCCCATAAGGGTTATTTATCTGGCAGCACTTAAAATCCTCCCTGCATAATTGCCAGGGGAGGTCACGGGTTTGTTGTAAAAGCGGTGGAAGGTTTTCTCATTGTTCCAACCCGCTGTGGCCAGGATGTGATCCAGTGGTACCTCCATCCTTCTAGCCGCCGAGGTGGATGCTGCCCTGGTGGAGTGAGATTTATACACATTAGTATCCACCCCCGCCGCATCCAGTACCACCCTTAACCATCTGGAAATGGTTTGCACCGTGACCCTGTGATGAGGCTTCTTGTGACTGACAAGCAAAGCTGTTTCCGTGCCTCTTAGATCTTTAGTGACTGAAATGTATCGCAGAATCAATGTAACGATACAAAGACGGGTGTCCGCTGGGTAAGCCAGGAACTCCAACGTATGTCCAGACACTCCGAGTCGATCTTGCTTCAATAGTCCCTGCACCTGGAATGTGATCTTCCCACTGGTAATTGCCATGGCATCCAGACTGAGTTTGTGCAGGGACTGGACCCGTTGCGCCGTGATCAGTGCCATTATCATGACCATTTTGTAGGTTAATTTGGCCAAAGGGAGTCCCGTGTTCGGTGTCCATCCTCTCAGCATCGTCAATACCGTGCTGATGTCCCAGGTATGGCTATATCTGGGCCTGGGGGGATTGGAATTAAATATTCCCCTCATAAATTTGGATACTAGGGGATGTGACCCAATTCCCAATTGGTCACTCCCCTTGCCCAAGTAAGACGATAGGGCACTCCTGGCACAGTTAATGGCGCTGTAGCTTAGACCCTCATCGTAATGAAGGGTAGCCAGAAACTCCAGCACTTCCGTGATGGTGGCGGTTTCGTATGTTGTTTTGGTAGTCACGCAGAATCCTTCCCATTTCCTGATGTAGGTCAGGTACTGCTTCCTTGTGGACTCTCTGCAGGCTGCCGTGATGGTATCAATGGTCCTGTTGGAGAGTCCGAATCCATGAAGTGGCCGTTTTAAAATCTGCAAATTAATAATCCCATGCGGTCATGACATGGATGACATTCTCCTGTAACAGGATGAACAAGCAGGCTAGGTCTTTTATTCACCCTGATACAGGGTTCCGTGGCCATCTTCTGTACCAGAGGGAACCATGGTTGAGTAGGCCAGTCGGGCACTACCAAGATACCCGATGCGGAGTCTTGCTTGATTTTTTGCAAGACCCGACTGATGAGGCAGAAAGGGGGGAAAGCGTAGCAGAATAAATCCCCCCAGTGTAGCGAGAAAGCATCCATCGCTACTGCCCCCGGGTCTGGCTCCCAAGCAACATACGTTGGTAGTTGGTGATTTAGCCTGGACGCGAAAAGGTCGATATCTGGTGTCCCATAACGTTCTACAATATCTGCGAACACATTCCGATCCAACATCCATTCTATGTTGTCGTTGAATTTCCGTGACCTGGTGTCTGCCACTGTGTTTAATTTACCTGGAAGGTAAGTTGCGGAGATCCAAATTTCTCTTTGCAGACACCAGTGCCAGATATTGTTGGCCAATTCATCACACGATATCGACTTTACACCGCCCATGTGGTTAATATAGGCTACCACCGTGGTGTTGTCAATCTGTATTCTAACATGAACTTTGTGCATGTTAGTGCAGTATGCCTTGAGGCCGTGAAATGCTGCCAGCATTTCTGAATAGTTAATCCCTAAGTTTTTAAATAGGGTTAACTCTGGTGCACTCCATCTACCTCCACAGCTAGAGGTAGTGTTAGTAGCTCCCCACCCTATGGCACTGGCATCCGTTTGTAAGGTGATCGAGGGATTGGTGATAGTAATGGGTTTGGAACAATTTTGGGCATTACCCATCCACCAATATAATTCGGCTTTTGCCTTTATTATTCATGGGCCTATCAAAATGGCCAGCATGATTTTTGAGCGCTGTAATTTTGGCTCTTTGTAAGTTTTGGTAATGTAAGGGCCCATATTGTGCTGCAGGAAATGCAGCTACTATCTTCCCAATCACCCTGGCCACCTGCCGAATGGATGGGACCTATGCCAATGAGGCTCCTGCAAGCCTCTATCAGGTCTTCCACCTTGCTTGGTGGTAACGTGACAGACATTTGCACTGAGTCAATAATGAACCCCAAATATTTCATGGTGGTAGAGGGTTCCAATATTGATTTATCTGGATGTATCGTAAACCCCAGTTTCTGAAAAAGATGTTTCGTGGCTGTGACTGCCAAGGTAGCCATTTCCAAATTCTCCCCCACTATGAGGCTGTCATCAAGATAGGCCATAACAGTATGATTCTGTTTCCTTAAATAGGCCAAAGCTGGTTTCAATATCTTGGTAAACAATCTGGGTGCTGACGATAACCCATTAGGCAAAGCTTTATATTGCCATAATTGTCCCATCCAGATAAATTTTAAGTATTTCCTATGATCCTTGTGTATGGGTACTGAATAGTATGCATCTTTGAGGTCAACGCATGCCATGTAGTACCCATTGGCTATAAGCTGTATAGCAGTGTCGAAGGTGTCCATTTTAAAATGAATATACTGGACAGAAGTATTCAGGTCGGTCAAATCTATGATGATGCGGCAACCGCCATCTTTTTTGTTTTTAGTGAATATATTAGACACAAACTCCTGAGGTTCTTTAATGGCCTTCTCAATTACCCCTTTTTCTATCAACCTCTGTAGTTCAGCATGCCCTGCTGCCTTATCTCTATGAGAAAGGACGAATTTCCGACTAGGTGCATGCTGTACCGGGGTAGGGAGTTCGTGAATAAATTCAATTTTGTAGCCCTGAATACTCCTGAGTATATAAGGATCAGAGGTAAAAGTGAGCCAATGCTCGAGGAACATGTGCAACCTGCCCCCTATGCAAAGTGAATTTGGGCCAGTAGTGTTCCTGGGGATCCCAGACCCACCTACCTCCATGGTTACTGCCGGTGTGGTGGTTTCTGGCCTTGCTTCCTCGGCTGGTTGTAGGTGTTCTGGGAGTGGCGCATCTTCCAAGGAGGCCGGCCTGGGCCTTGGCCTAAAAAAGACCGCTGAGCAGGTATGCCGGCCTTCGAGCTTTCACCACCGGCAGACCTGTTAGGGTAACTCTGCCCGGTGGGTGCGTAGGGGTGCGTTCTGTGTGGGTGATGAGGCTTAGTGTACCCAGGTACTTTAATAAGGCCCAAAGCCTTAGCCTCCTCGTCCAGATCTTTAACCTGTTTGGGGTGATCCTCCCCGAATAGCAGGCTTGGAGGCTGCGTCTTCCCAGGCTTACACAACCCCGCGAACTTGGGGTTAAGCGCCGGCTTTATAATGCTTTTCCTGAAATTATTTATTTCATACTGTGTGTTGCACAGTAAGGCCAAAGCATCTTGTAGTTCTTCCGGCATATCCACTCCCACTGCTGTTCTGGCTACTGCAGTAATCCCTGCGGTTAGGAGCTTCAGGATCTTCTGAAGTTTCATCTCCTGCCCTCTACTCGAGGGGCTCATGTTTCCCCATATCGGGTTGTTTACCGCGGGTACATTTAATGACTTGCAGTTTTCTGGCGCCATGTATTTGTCTGCTGTGGCATTGATGGCCTGTTCCTGAAGTTGGTTAGTGGCCATATAATCAATGCTGGCAGCCAGCTTGGGGTGGATGGGTAGGCCCTTCTGGTTGGGCATGGCATGTTTGCTCACCACATCCATGTAATCTTCACACACCCCTGACGCTGCAGGTGCTTCAGCCAACTCCCCTTCTTCTGGGTCAGCCCAGTTCTGACCCTCAATGCTCCCCTGTAAAGAAGGGGATACATTTGGCAGTCCTCTAAGGGAACTTGCCGTGGGCCTACTAGGGGTCCCACTGTGATCCTGCCCCTGCTTTAGCATGTCACGTTGGAGCAGCTGCTCCATCATCCGCTCAATGCGGTCAAGGCGACCTCCGTCGCTGCCTGCGAGCGGGGTGCCCTCGGGACCGGACTCCGCTGAGTCGGCCCCGGCCGACTTCCGGGTAGTTTTCCCCGACCGTGGCGTACCAACGGTCTCAAAGTCTGAAAAGTCGGGAGCTGCAGGTAGAACCTGTAGCTCTGGAGAGGCGGTTCTCCGTTGGCTGCTGTCCTTAGCCGCTGATTTGGCCGCCGCTCTCTTAGATTTTCTCCCTTCCATAATGGTCGACTCACTCCTTCGGTGAGACTTACCTGGCGTGAGCTATTTAAACTCACGCTGGAGGAGCCCCGCTCCTCCCGACCGTCGCTTCCGCATGCGTACGACGATATGTCGCGCATGCGTGCTGGCGGGGTCTTCACGTAGTCACTCACGTGACTCCGAAGTAAAATTATAGTCAATGCCTTCTATGTTCTGTTGTGCTATGCTAAGAAAGATTTTCATTGTCCTGTCAAGGGCACATGACAATAAACTCTTTTGACTTTGACTTGATAACAAGGTTGTTATAGGCTTCTATTGATTCCAATCTGTCACAGATAAATTAATAGTTAAAGGTAAATCCGAATAATCAATAACTCTAGTTGGTATCAACTTAAATTTGACTGGATGGCTGAGGAACCTCAATTCTTCAAATATAGTTGCAGCTGAAACAGTTGACTTTAGAAAAACACAACATTAGAAATATCATCCAGATCAATTTCAAATGTCTCCGGTGATTCCTGTGAATGGGACCTGAATAGTATGCATCTTTGAGATCGATGCATGCCATAAAGATCCTAAGGAAATCAGTAGTTAGACGGTAACTAAGCTCCATATACTGAAAAGTCTATGTTGCAATGGGAGTTCAATCAATTATGAACCGACATCCTCCATCTTTCACAATGAACAGGCCACACCTGCCATAATTCCGTGCCTGCCTCGATAGACAACTCTGGCCATATTACCGAGGTTGTCTCGGGAGGCAATCCTGGCCTCAGAGACGGAGACATTGTGCAGCCCTGAAAAAGGTGCCGCTACCGCGGGCCCCCGAGGACACCCGCGCTGATAACTCCCTCCATCAGGTGCTCCATGTGGGTTTAGGCATCCGCAGATGCTACCCATTGAAGGAGGAGAACCCTCCTGGCCCGACACGGCCGTGTCCCAAGGCCTGACTGGCTTCCTCATGGTTTGACCCAGTCTCTGGGGCACCATAGCGGTCTGGGAGCCGCTGACTGCACTGTCAGCGATTCAGGTGGTGAGACCGGCTTACTGCCAGTTTTACCCCTTTTCTGGGGGAACCATAGCGGTCTGGGGGCTGCTGACCCCATTGTCAGCCACTGGGGTAGCGAGACCAACATTCTCCTGGCCTACCCCCTTTCTTGGGGAACCACCACTCGCATTCCCCTCCTGGGTGTCGCTGACCTCCTTGTCAGCGACTTGGGAAGCGAACCCGACGGCCGCAGGCTACCTGCGCTTCCGCGGTCCAGACCGGGATTTCCCCACGGCCCGTCCGACTTCGCCCCGAATCCAGCAGGCAAACTCTATAAGGAGTTTCCTGCAACACAAAAAATAAAACCTAGAAATAAGTTTTAAACTTACCTTGCAGGTTTAAACTTACCGCTGGCAGGAGCCGTGACTTACATGCCTCAGAAGTAAAATTGGCATGAAGTAAATGTAATACTATGGTTGTTATGGGAGATTTCAACATGCAGGTAACATAGAAACATAGGCCGACTGGGAAAATCAGGTTGGTACTGGACCCCAAGAAAGGGACTTTGTAGAGTGCCTTTGTGATGGATTCTTAGAACCGCTTGTATTGGAGCCTACCAGGGAGAAGGCAATTCTGGATTTAGTATTATGTAATGAACCGGATTTGATAAAGGACCTTGAGGCTAATGAGCCATTAGGAGGCAGTGACCATAACATGGTCGGGTTTAATCTACAATTGGAGAGGGAGAAGAGTAGATTGGAGGTGTCAGTGTTGCAGTTGAATAAAGGGGACTATGGGGTATGAGGGAGGAGCTGGCCAAAGTTGACTGGAAAGATACATTAGCATGGATGACAGTGGAACAACAATGGCAGGTGTTTCTAGGAATAATACAGAAGGTGCAGGATCAGTTCATTCCTAGGAGGAAGAAAGATTCCAAAGGGAGAAAGGGACGACCATGGCTGACAAGGGACGTCAGGGACAGTATAAAAATTAAAGCGAAGAAGTACAACGTAGCAAAGATGAGCGGGAAGCAAGAGGATTGGGTAATGTTTAAAGAACAACAGAAGATAACCAAAAAGACAATACGGGGAGAAAAGATGAGGTACGAAGGTAAGCTAGCCAATAATATAAAGCAGGATAGTAAAAGCTTCTTTAGGTATGTGAAGGGGCAAAAAATAGTTAAGACCAAGCTTGGCCATTGAAGACTGAAAAAGGTGAATTTATTATGGGGAAGAAGGAAATGGCAGATGCGTTGAACAGGTACTTTGGATCTGTCTTCACTAAGGAAGGCACAAACAATCTTCCTGATATAGTAGTGGCCAGAGGATCTGGGGTGATGGAGGAACTGAAGGACATCCACATTAGGCAGGAAATGGCGTTGGATAGACTGATAGGTCTGAATGATGATAAATCCCCAGGGCCTGATGGTCTGCATCCCAGGGTACTTAAGGAACTGGCTCTAGATGTCTTGGACAGGTTGGTGAGTGGGCAGATGCATGGCAGATGATGTTTAATGCAAATAAATGTGAGGTTATCCACTTTTTGGTAGCAAAAACAGGAAGGCAGATTACTATCTAAATGGCGTCAAGTTGGGAAAAGGAGAAGTACAACGGGATCTGAGGGTCCTTGTACATCAGTCTATGAACGTAAGCATGCAGGTACAGCAGGCAGTGAAGAAAGCAAATGGCATGTTGGCCTTCATAACAAGAGGAATCGAATATAGGAGCAAAGAGGTCCTTCTGCAGTTGTACAGCACCCTAGTGAGATCACACCTGAAGTATTGTGTGCAGTTTTGGTCCCCTAATTTGAGGAAGGACATTCATGCTATTGAGGGAGTGCAGCGTAGGTTTACAAGGTTAATTCCCAGGATGGCGGGACTGTCATGGCGGGTATCTCATTAAAACATGTAAAATGGTTAAGGATTTGGACACGCTAGAGGCAGGAAACATGTTCCCGATGTTGGGGGAGTCCAGAACCAGGGGCCACAGTTTAAGAATAAGGAGTAAGCCATTTAGAACGGAGACAAGGAAACACTTTTTCTCATGGAGAGTGGTGAGTCTGTGGAATTCTCTGCCTCGGTGTGGTGGAGGCAGGTTCTCTGGATGCTTTCAAGAGAGAGCTAGATAGGGCTCTTAAAAATAGTGGAGTCAGGGGATATGGGGAGAAGGCAGGAACGGGGTACTGATTGGGGATGATCAGCCATGATCACATTGAATGGCGGTGCTGGCTCAAAGGGCCGAATGGCCTACTCCTGCACCTATTGTCTATTGTCTATTGATCCCAGCATACTAACACTATCCTACACACGTTAGCGACAATTTACACATGCACCAAGCCAATTAACCTACACAGCTGTACGTCTCTGGAGTGTGGGAGGAAACCGAAGATCTAGGATAAAACCCACTTGGTCACGGGGAGAACATACAAACTCCATACAGACAGCACCCGTAGTCGGGATCGAACCTGTGTCTCCGGCGCAGCAAGCGCTGTAAGGCAGCAACTCTTCCAATGCGCCGCCAGGTTTACCAGAATGCTGTCTGGATCCGAGGGTATCAGCTACTGGGACGTTGGATAGACTTGGATTGTTTTCTCTGTAACATCAGAGGTTGAAGGGAGACTTGATATAAGTGAATACAATTATGAGAGGCATAGATAGGGTATATTTGGAACCTTTTTCCCCCAAGGTGGAGATTTGCAACATGAGAGGGCGTAGTTATAAGGTGAGAGCGGGAATGTTTAATGGAGATGTGTGGGGCAGGTTTTTATCTTCATCCAGTGACTGTTATTTCAGTGTCAATTCTCATCTACACTGAACAAAACATGAGTGTGGCAGGAGGAGAGAGTGTACTTTGATTTGGGGACTTTCATACCTATTAGCCTGGTGTGGTTGTACCACCACTGACTGAACGAGCTAAGTCCCGACGGAAATAGAAAGAAGGATCCCAACCTGAAACATCACCTATCCATATTCTCCAGAGATGCTGCCTGATCTGCTGAGTTACTCCAGCACTTTGTGCCTTTTGTCCCAGAAGGAAATAGCTGCCTGACCGCATCAGCCACAGGGTTTCAGTAAACTTACTCGACCTCATGTTCTCTAGGCCAGCTGTGACATGTGTCCAGGGCAGGGTTGGTGGAAGTAATCATCTCATGGTACTCATGGAGAAACATGAACTCTTTGTGTTGTGTGGCATTGCCATCCTGATAAATGGGAAGGACTCTGAACAGTTCCCGCAATGTAAACCTAGGCTGGGGATATACTGTATACTGTACATACTATAGATTATAGCAGGAGTATATACCCACTGACATCTATAAACCCATGGGCGGCACAGTAGCACAGCGGTAGAGTTCCGGGTTCGATCCTGATTACAGGTGTTGTTTGTATGAAGTTTGTATATTCTCCTCATGACTTGCTTGAGTTTTCTTCAGGTGCTTCGGTTTCCTCCCACATGCCAAAGACATAAAGGTTTGTATGTTAACTGGCTTTGGTAAAATTGTAAATTTTTGTCCCTAGTGTGTATAGGATAGTGTTAGTGTGCGGGGATCGCTGGTTGACGTGGACTCAGTGGGCCGAAGGGCCTGTTTCCGCGCTGCATCACTATACTAAATAAAAGACTGGAATAATATTCAAACTATCATTTTTACCACATCAGGGAATCAATTTGGTTTCAGTGAGGAGTTAGGATGAGCATGTTGGAGCAGTACCAGTTATCTGGAGTTGGAGCCGAGGGTCGCTAACACATCACTCCAACTTTGATGTAGATAGAATCAGACCTAATCTATGCACAATGTTATTTCAAGCAACATATCTGGCAGGTCATTCTAAACAACTGGTGATCCTTCCTATCTGCTCACATTCATTTTACACAAATGCTAAACAATACAAACATCTTAGCTTGGAATGTTTTAACAAATAACAGAAAAAGATCTGAATTTCTTATTCTGTAGTAAAGTGTGTGATTAATAATAGTAAGATTAAACGAGAACTTACCAGTTTGAAGTTTGATCTTTATTTTATGAGGTGTTACGATGAGGGATTACGTGAAGACCCCGCCAGCACGCATGCGCGACATTCTTCAAAGCAGTGGTGTGAAATCACAGAACAAACAGTCACAATGACTGACATAGTAAGAGAAAAAAGAGAACTTTCATACCAGGTGATCTTTATAATAGAGGGTCGGGAGCGGAGGGCACGTAATCCCTCATCGTAACACCTCAAAAAATAAAGATCAAACTTCAAACTGGTAAGTTCTCGTTTAATCTTACTATTTTACTTCGGAGTCACGTGAGTGACTACGTGAAGATTTCAAAGCTCTGTGATTTCATGCCCTGGAAGCTCCATGCTCACACACCGCTAAAGCTGGGATAAGAGGATGGACGTGATTCAGACAAGACACTGGCTGAAAAACAAAACAGGTATTTATTCATACCAAACACAATATTGTGTCCCATAAGGGTTATTTATCTGGCAGCACTTAAAATCCTCCCTGCATAATTGTCAGGGGAGGTCACGGGTTTGTTGTAAAAGCGGTGGAAGGTTTTCTCATTGTTCCAACCCGCTGTGGCCAGGATGTGATCCAGTGGTACCTCCATCCTTCTAGCCGCCGAGGTGGATGCTGCCCTGGTGGAGTGAGATTTATACACATTAGTATCCACCCCCGCCGCATCCAGTACCACCCTTAACCATCTGGAAATGGTTTGCACCGTGACCCTGTGATGAGGCTTCTTGTGACTGACAAGCAAAGCTGTTTCCGTGCCTCTTAGACCTTTAGTGACTGAAATGTATCGCAGAATCAATGTAACGATACAAAGACGGGTGTCCGCTGGGTAAGCCAGGAACTCCAAAGTATGTCCAGACACTCCGGGTCGATCTTGCTTCAATAGTCCCTGCACCTGGAATGTGATTTTCCCACTGGTAATTGCCATGGCATCCAGACTGAGTTTGTGCAGGGACTGGACCCTTTGCGCCGTGATCAGTGCCATTATCATGACCATTTTGTAGGTTAATTTGGCCAATGGGAGTCCCGTGTTCGGTGTCCATCCTCTCAGCATCGTCAATACCGTGCTGATGTCCCAGGTATGGCTATATCTGGGCCTGGGAGGATTGGAATTAATTATTCCCCTCATAAATTTGGATACTAGGGGATGTGACCCAATTCCCAATTGGTCACTCCCCTTGCCCAAGTAAGACGATAGGGCACTCCTGGCACAGTTAATGGCGCTGTAGCTTAGACCCTCATCGTAATGAAGGGTAGCCAGAAACCCCAGCACTTCCGTGATGGTGGCGGTTTCGTATGTTGTTTTGGTAGTCACGCAGAATCCTTCCCATTTCCTGATGTAGGTCAGGTACTGCTTCCTTGTGGACTCTCTGCAGGCTGCCGTGATGGTATCAATGGTCCTGTTGGAGAGTCCGAATCCATGAAGTGGCCGTTTTAAAATCTGCAAATTAACAAATCCATGCGGTCATGACATGGATGACATTCTCCTGTAACAGGATGAACAAGCAGGCTAGGTCTTTTATTCACCCTGATACAGGGTTCTGTGGCCATCTTCTGTACCAGAGGGAACCATGGTCGAGTAGGCCAGTCGGGCACTACCAAGATACCCGATGCGGAGTCTTGCTTGATTTTTTGCAAGACCCGACTGATGAGGCAGAAAGGGGGGAAAGCGTAGCAAAATAAATCCCCCCAGTGTAGCGAGAAAGCATCCATCGCTACTGCCCCCGGGTCTGGCTCCCAAGCAACATACGTTGGTAGTTGGTGATTTAGCCTGGACGCGAAAAGGTCGATATCTGGTGTCCCATAACGTTCTACAATATCTGCGAACACATTCCGATCCAACATCCATTCTATGTTGTCGTTGAATTTCCGTGACCTGGTGTCTGCCACTGTGTTTAGTTTACCTGGAAGGTAAGTTGCGGAGATCCAAATTTCTCTTTGCAGACACCAGTGCCAGATATTGTTGGCCAATTCATCACACGATATCGACTTTACACCGCCCATGTGGTTAATATAGGCTACCACCGTGGTGTTGTCAATCTGTATTCTAACATGAACTTTGTGCATGTTAGTGCAATATGCCTTAAGGCCGTGAAATGCTGCCAGCATTTCTGAATAGTTAATCCCTAAGTTTTTAAATAGGGTTAACTCTGGTGCACTCCATCTACCTCCACAGCTAGAGGTAGTGTTAGTAGCTCCCCACCCTTTGGCACTGGCATCCGTTTGTAAGGTGATCGAGGGATTGGTGATAGTAATGGGTTTGGAACAATTTTGGGCATTACCCATCCACCAATATAATTCGGCTTTTGCCTTTTCTGGAATTTTCATGGGCCTATCAAAATGGCCAGCATGATTTTTGAGCGCTGTAATTTTGGCTCTTTGTAAGTTTTGGTAATGTAAGGGCCCATATTGTGCTGCAGGAAATGCAGCTACTATCTTCCCAATCACCCTGGCCACCTGCCGAATGGATGGGACCTTAATGCCAATGAGGCTCCTGCAAGCCTCTATCAGGTCTTCCACCTTGCTTGGTGGTAACATGACAGACATTTGCACTGAGTCAATAATGAACCCCAAATATTTCATGGTGGTAGAGGGTTCCAATATTGATTTATCTGGATGTATCGTAAACCCCAGTTTCTGGAAAAGATGTTTCGTGGCTGTGACTGCCAAGGTAGCCATTTCCAAATTCTCCCCCACTATGAGGCTGTCATCAAGATAGGCCATAACAGTATGATTCTGTTTCCTTAAATAGGCCAAAGCTGGTTTCAATATCTTGGTAAACAATCTGGGTGCTGACGATAACCCATTAGGCAAAGCTTTATATTGCCATAATTGTCCCATCCAGATAAATTTTAAGTATTTCCTATGATCCTTGTGTATGGGTACTGAATAGTATGCATCTTTGAGGTCAACGCATGCCATGTAGTACCCATTGGCTATAAGCTGTATAGCAGTGTCGAAGGTGTCCATTTTAAAATGAATATACTGGACAGAAGTATTCAGGTCGGTCAAATCTATGATGATGCGGCAACCGCCATCTTTTTTGTTTTTAGTGAATATATTAGACACAAACTCCTGAGGTTCTTTAATGGCCTTCTCAATTACCCCTTTTTCTATCAACCTCTGTAGTTCAGCATGCCCTGCTGCCTTATCTCTATGAGAAAGGACGAATTTCCGACTAGGTGCATGCTGTACCGGGGTAGGGAGTTCGTGAATAAATTCAATTTTGTAGCCCTGAATACTCCTGAGTATATAAGGATCAGAGGTAAAAGTGAGCCAATTCTCGAGGAACATGTGCAACCTGCCCCCTATCCAAAGTGAATTTGGGCCAGTAGTGTTCCTGGGGATCCCAGACCCACCTACCTCCATGGTTACTGCCGGTGTGGTGGTCTCTGGCCTTGCTTCCTCGGCTGGTTGTAGGTGTTCTGGGAGTGGCGCATCTTCCAAGAAGGCCGGCCTGGGCCTTGGCCTAAAAAAGACCGCTGAGCAGGTATGCCGGCCTTCGAGCTTTCACCACCGGCAGACCTGTTAGGGTAACTCTGCCCGGTGGGTGCGTAGGGGTGCGATCCCAACCTGAAACATCACCTATCCATATTCTCCAGAGATGCTGCCTGATCTGCTGAGTTACTCCAGCACTTTGTGCCTTTTGTCCCAGAAGGAAATAGCTGCCTGACCGCATCAGCCACAGGGTTTCAGTAAACTTACTCGACCTCATGTTCTCTAGGCCAGCTGTGACATGTGTCCAGGGCAGGGTTGGTGGAAGTAATCATCTCATGGTACTCATGGAGAAACATGAACTCTTTGTGTTGTGTGGCATTGCCATCCTGATAAATGGGAAGGACTCTGAACAGTTCCCGCAATGTAAACCTAGGCTGGGGATATACTGTATACTGTACATACTATAGATTATAGCAGGAGTATATACCCACTGACATCTATAAACCCATGGGCGGCACAGTAGCACAGCGGTAGAGTTCCGGGTTCGATCCTGATTACAGGTGTTGTTTGTATGAAGTTTGTATATTCTCCTCATGACTTGCTTGAGTTTTCTTCAGGTGCTTCGGTTTCCTCCCACATGCCAAAGACATAAAGGTTTGTATGTTAACTGGCTTTGGTAAAATTGTAAATTTTTGTCCCTAGTGTGTATAGGATAGTGTTAGTGTGCGGGGATCGCTGGTTGACGTGGACTCAGTGGGCCGAAGGGCCTGTTTCCGCGCTGCATCACTATACTAAATAAAAGACTGGAATAATATTCAAACTATCATTTTTACCACATCAGGGAATCAATTTGGTTTCAGTGAGGAGTTAGGATGAGCATGTTGGAGCAGTACCAGTTATCTGGAGTTGGAGCCGAGGGTCGCTAACACATCACTCCAACTTTGATGTAGATAGAATCAGACCTAATCTATGCACAATGTTATTTCAAGCAACATATCTGGCAGGTCATTCTAAACAACTGGTGATCCTTCCTATCTGCTCACATTCATTTTACACAAATGCTAAACAATACAAACATCTTAGCTTGGAATGTTTTAACAAATAACAGAAAAAGATCTGAATTTCTTATTCTGTAGTAAAGTGTGTGATTAATAATAGTAAGATTAAACGAGAACTTACCAGTTTGAAGTTTGATCTTTATTTTATGAGGTGTTACGATGAGGGATTACGTGAAGACCCCGCCAGCACGCATGCGCGACATTCTTCAAAGCAGTGGTGTGAAATCACAGAACAAACAGTCACAATGACTGACATAGTAAGAGAAAAAAGAGAACTTTCATACCAGGTGATCTTTATAATAGAGGGTCGGGAGCGGAGGGCACGTAATCCCTCATCGTAACACCTCAAAAAATAAAGATCAAACTTCAAACTGGTAAGTTCTCGTTTAATCTTACTATTTTACTTCGGAGTCACGTGAGTGACTACGTGAAGATTTCAAAGCTCTGTGATTTCATGCCCTGGAAGCTCCATGCTCACACACCGCTAAAGCTGGGATAAGAGGATGGACGTGATTCAGACAAGACACTGGCTGAAAAACAAAACAGGTATTTATTCATACCAAACACAATATTGTGTCCCATAAGGGTTATTTATCTGGCAGCACTTAAAATCCTCCCTGCATAATTGTCAGGGGAGGTCACGGGTTTGTTGTAAAAGCGGTGGAAGGTTTTCTCATTGTTCCAACCCGCTGTGGCCAGGATGTGATCCAGTGGTACCTCCATCCTTCTAGCCGCCGAGGTGGATGCTGCCCTGGTGGAGTGAGATTTATACACATTAGTATCCACCCCCGCCGCATCCAGTACCACCCTTAACCATCTGGAAATGGTTTGCACCGTGACCCTGTGATGAGGCTTCTTGTGACTGACAAGCAAAGCTGTTTCCGTGCCTCTTAGATCTTTAGTGACTGAAATGTATCGCAGAATCAATGTAACGATACAAAGACGGGTGTCCGCTGGGTAAGCCAGGAACTCCAAAGTATGTCCAGACACTCCGGGTCGATCTTGCTTCAATAGTCCCTGCACCTGGAATGTGATTTTCCCACTGGTAATTGCCATGGCATCCAGACTGAGTTTGTGCAGGGACTGGACCCTTTGCGCCGTGATCAGTGCCATTATCATGACCATTTTGTAGGTTAATTTGGCCAAAGGGAGTCCCGTGTTCGGTGTCCATCCTCTCAGCATCGTCAATACCGTGCTGATGTCCCAGGTATGGCTATATCTGGGCCTGGGGGGATTGGAATTAATTATTCCCCTCATAAATTTGGATACTAGGGGATGTGACCCAATTCCCAATTGGTCACTCCCCTTGCCCAAGTAAGACGATAGGGCACTCCTGGCACAGTTAATGGCGCTGTAGCTTAGACCCTCATCGTAATGAAGGGTAGCCAGAAACCCCAGCACTTCCGTGATGGTGGCGGTTTCGTATGTTGTTTTGGTAGTCACGCAGAATCCTTCCCATTTCCTGATGTAGGTCAGGTACTGCTTCCTTGTGGACTCTCTGCAGGCTGCCGTGATGGTATCAATGGTCCTGTTGGAGAGTCCGAATCCATGAAGTGGCCGTTTTAAAATCTGCAAATTAACAAATCCATGCGGTCATGACATGGATGACATTCTCCTGTAACAGGATGAACAAGCAGGCTAGGTCTTTTATTCACCCTGATACAGGGTTCTGTGGCCATCTTCTGTACCAGAGGGAACCATGGTCGAGTAGGCCAGTCGGGCACTACCAAGATACCCGATGCGGAGTCTTGCTTGATTTTTTGCAAGACCCGACTGATGAGGCAGAAAGGGGGGAAAGCGTAGCAAAATAAATCCCCCCAGTGTAGCGAGAAAGCATCCATCGCTACTGCCCCCGGGTCTGGCTCCCAAGCAACATACGTTGGTAGTTGGTGATTTAGCCTGGACGCGAAAAGGTCGATATCTGGTGTCCCATAACGTTCTACAATATCTGCGAACACATTCCGATCCAACATCCATTCTATGTTGTCGTTGAATTTCCGTGACCTGGTGTCTGCCACTGTGTTTAGTTTACCTGGAAGGTAAGTTGCGGAGATCCAAATTTCTCTTTGCAGACACCAGTGCCAGATATTGTTGGCCAATTCATCACACGATATCGACTTTACACCGCCCATGTGGTTAATATAGGCTACCACCGTGGTGTTGTCAATCTGTATTCTAACATGAACTTTGTGCATGTTAGTGCAATATGCCTTAAGGCCGTGAAATGCTGCCAGCATTTCTGAATAGTTAATCCCTAAGTTTTTAAATAGGGTTAACTCTGGTGCACTCCATCTACCTCCACAGCTAGAGGTAGTGTTAGTAGCTCCCCACCCTTTGGCACTGGCATCCGTTTGTAAGGTGATCGAGGGATTGGTGATAGTAATGGGTTTGGAACAATTTTGGGCATTACCCATCCACCAATATAATTCGGCTTTTGCCTTTTCTGGAATTTTCATGGGCCTATCAAAATGGCCAGCATGATTTTTGAGCGCTGTAATTTTGGCTCTTTGTAAGTTTTGGTAATGTAAGGGCCCATATTGTGCTGCAGGAAATGCAGCTACTATCTTCCCAATCACCCTGGCCACCTGCCGAATGGATGGGACCTTAATGCCAATGAGGCTCCTGCAAGCCTCTATCAGGTCTTCCACCTTGCTTGGTGGTAACATGACAGACATTTGCACTGAGTCAATAATGAACCCCAAATATTTCATGGTGGTAGAGGGTTCCAATATTGATTTATCTGGATGTATCGTAAACCCCAGTTTCTGGAAAAGATGTTTCGTGGCTGTGACTGCCAAGGTAGCCATTTCCAAATTCTCCCCCACTATGAGGCTGTCATCAAGATAGGCCATAACAGTATGATTCTGTTTCCTTAAATAGGCCAAAGCTGGTTTCAATATCTTGGTAAACAATCTGGGTGCTGACGATAACCCATTAGGCAAAGCTTTATATTGCCATAATTGTCCCATCCAGATAAATTTTAAGTATTTCCTATGATCCTTGTGTATGGGTACTGAATAGTATGCATCTTTGAGGTCAACGCATGCCATGTAGTACCCATTGGCTATAAGCTGTATAGCAGTGTCGAAGGTGTCCATTTTAAAATGAATATACTGGACAGAAGTATTCAGGTCGGTCAAATCTATGATGATGCAGCAACCGCCATCTTTTTTGTTTTTAGTGAATATATTAGACACAAACTCCTGAGGTTCTTTAATGGCCTTCTCAATTACCCCTTTTTCTATCAACCTCTGTAGTTCAGCATGCCCTGCTGCCTTATCTCTATGAGAAAGGACGAATTTCCGACTAGGTGCATGCTGTACCGGGGTAGGGAGTTCGTGAATAAATTCAATTTTGTAGCCCTGAATACTCCTGAGTATATAAGGATCAGAGGTAAAAGTGAGCCAATTCTCGAGGAACATGTGCAACCTGCCCCCTATCCAAAGTGAATTTGGGCCAGTAGTGTTCCTGGGGATCCCAGACCCACCTACCTCCATGGTTACTGCCGGTGTGGTGGTCTCTGGCCTTGCTTCCTCGGCTGGTTGTAGGTGTTCTGGGAGTGGCGCATCTTCCAAGAAGGCCGGCCTGGGCCTTGGCCTAAAAAAGACCGCTGAGCAGGTATGCCGGCCTTCGAGCTTTCACCACCGGCAGACCTGTTAGGGTAACTCTGCCCGGTGGGTGCGTAGGGGTGCGTTCTGTGTGGGTGATGAGGCTTAGTGTACCCAGGTACTTTAATAAGGCCCAAAGCCTTAGCCTCCTCGTCAAGATCTTTAACCTGTTTGGGGAGATCTTCCCCGAATAGCAGGCTTGGAGGCTGCGTCTTCCCAGGCTTACACAACCCCGCGAACTTGGGGTTAAGCGCCGGCTTTATAATGCTTTTCCTGAAATTATTTATTTCATACTGTGTGTTGCACAGTAAGGCCAAAGCATCTTGTAGCTCTTCCGGCATATCCACTCCCACTGCTGATCTGGCTACTGCAGTAATCCCTGCGGTTAGGAGCTTCAGGATCTTCTGAAGTTTCATCTCCTGCCCTCTACTCGAGGGGCTCATGTTTCCCCATATCGGGTTGTTCACCGCGGGTACATTTAATGACTTGCAGTTTTCTGGCGCCATATATTTTTCTGCTGTGGCATTGATGGCCTGTTCCTGAAGTTGGTTAGTGGCCATATAATCAATGCTGGCAGCCAGCTTGGGGTGGATGGGTAGGCCCTTCTGGTTGGGCATGGCATGTTTGCTCACCACATCCCTATAATCTTCACACACCCCTGACGCTGCAGGCGCTTCAGCCAACTCCCCTTCTTCTGGGTCAGCCCAGTTCTGACCCTCAATGCTCCCCTGTAGAGAAGGGGTACATTAGGCAGTCCTCTAAGGGAACCTGCCGTGGGCCTACTAGGGGTCCCACTGTGATCCTGCCCCTGCTTTAGCAGGTCACGTTGGAGCAGCTGCTCCATCATCCGCTCAATGCGGTCAAGGCGACCTCCGTCGCTGCCAGCGAGCGGGGTGCCCTCGGGACCGGACTCCGCTGAGTCGGCCCCGGCCGACTTCCGGGTAGTTTTCCCCGACCGTGGCGTACCAACGGTCTCAAAGTCCGAAAAGTCGGGAGCTGCAGGTAGAACCTGTAGCTCTGGAGAGGCGGTTCTCCGTTGGCTGCTGTCCTTAGCCGCTGATTTGGCCGCCGCTCTCTTAGATTTTCTCCCTTCCATAATGGTCGACTCACTCCTTCGGTGAGACTTACCTGGCGTGAGCTTTTTAAACTCACGCTGGAGGAGCCCCGCTCCTCCCGACCGTCGCTTCCGCTTGCGTACGACGATATGTCGCGCATGCGTGCTGGCGGGGTCTTCACGTAGTCACTCACGTGACTCCGAAGTAAAATTAGTAATAGTAATTAATACGATCTTCATAATGCGATACTCTCACATTTAATGCACTGATTATTTATCACTACTCAGGGGGCCAATGAGCCAACAAAAGAAATGATGCATGACCCCCGTGACCAGCTAAGCCCCTTCAGTCCACCGAGTCCATGCAGACCAACGGCAGGCCTCCAGCCTGAAAAACAACCTTTCATCTCTGCTTCCTTCCATTAAGTCAATACTGTACTCAGTTAGTTAGCTCCATGCGATCCAACCTTCCAGAACAGCCTACCATGAGGAAGCTTACCAGCTGCCTTGCTGACATCCATATAGACAATGTCTATGGCCTTGCCCTTGTCAACCTTCTTGGTTATTTCTTCAAAAGAACTCAAACAAATTAGTGAGACATGATCTCCTAATTACAAAATCATTTTATATATCCATAATTAACCTATCTATCCAAAGGCATATCCATCTTTTCCTTCAGAATCCTCTCCAGTAACTTACCTACCGCAGTTTTTAAAGAAGGAACTGCAGATGCTGGAGAATCGAGGGTATACAAAAGGCTGGAGAAACTCAGCGGGTGCAGCAGCATCTAAGGAGCGAAGGAGATAGGCGACGTTTCGGGTCGAGACCCTTCTTCAGACCGTACCGCAGTTGTTAGGCTTACTAGTCTATAGTAGCCAAGCTTTTCCTGGCAAAACTTCTTAAATAGAAGCACAGCATTAGCCACCTTCTAGTCATCCGGCATCTCACTGTGTCTAACGATGTTTCATGTATCCCCGTCAGCACTCCTGTAATTCCTTATCTATGTCTCAGATGTATCTGATCAGGCCCGGGAGAGTTCTCTACCTCCCTACGCCTCAGGGCATTTAGCACATCCTCGACCGCAATACTGACGTCTTCAAGACATCTCCATTAACTGTATCAGTATGCCCAGTCTTCCTGCCTTTCTCCACAGAAAAACAGCCTAGAAATACTCTGAGGACCTTGCTCATCTCCTGTGGTCCCTCACATGGATGATCCCTTTGGATTCCGAGGGGTTCTTTTCTCTCTCTAGTTAACCTCATTTCCTTAAATTATTTACAAAAATTTTTTGGATTCTCCTTAATCTCATCTGCCATTGCTATCTCTTGCCCCCTTTTTGCCTTCCTGTTTTCCGCTAAACTCTTCCAGGGATACATTTGACCCAGCTGCCTATAGCTGACCCATGCCTCCTTCATTTACATGACCAGAGTCTCAATTTCTCTCGTCATTCAGGCTTCTTTACTCCCACTTGCCTGATTCTCACCCTTCCCTGATTCTGGCCGGTGCAGCGGTGGAGTTGCTGCCTTACAGCTCCAGAAACCCGGGTTAGATCCTGACCACTGGTATTGTCTGTACGGATTCTGTACGTTCACCCTGTGACCGTATGGATTTTCTGCGGGTGCTCCGGTTATTCCCACACTCCAAAGTGCTACAGGTTTGTAGCATAATTGTTGTCAGTAAAATTGTAAATTGTCCCTAGCATGTAGGAAAGAGCTACTGTATGGGGTGATTGCTGGTTAGCACAGGCTCAGTGGGCTGAAGAACCTCTATCCATGCTGTATCTGTAAAGTCAAAAGTCCCTAAGACTAGGTCGTTTTGCCCACTCCCTTGTAGGCCCTCTACATATTCACTGAATATTTCCTGCACACTTTTGACAAAATCTACCCCATAATTTTAACAACCCAATTAGTCTTGTAACTGCCTGCAATCTTTCCTTAAATTAATACACTCTAGTTTGAGACTCCCACCCTAAGAAAAAGTTTGACAGACCCTCGGACAGCTGTGTAGCTGGTGAGAGGACAGTTTAATTGCCTAATAACATCTGGGATGAAACTGTCCCTGAATCTGGAGGTGTGCATTTTCACAGTACTGTACCTCTTGTCTGATGGGACAGTGACCCTGGGAAGAAACACACTCGAGTCGGACGAGATGGGCATCATCACTCTGGCCTTCTGCTCAAAGTGAGCCTAGACTGCATTAAGTTCATGAGGCAGGTCTGTACTGTCACCAATGATGTTGCCTGACTTAAATTTGCAGCCAGTTATAGTATTCAGACCATGCCACAGTCTGCGAGTGTCCGAGTGATTTTATTGAGACTCGAGTTTGTTCTGATATTGTCACTTGGTATTTGATCGCTTACAGAGATCATAGCGAACTAAAACAACATAGCAGTACTTTCTTGTTCCACGGGATCATTTGCCTTGTACACAGCGGTCTTAACCTTCACCTGTGAATGTTCCTCCCGGTTCATCCATGGTTTCTGGATGGGAAACACTCAGATTGTCTTCATCGGCACACAGTCTTCCACGCACATGCTGGTGACCTCAGTCACGGCAGTGGCGCATTCATTCAGGTTAGCTGCAGAATTCCTAAATATGGACGTCCACTGACTCAGAGCAGTCGTCTAAGATGTCATCCATGTCCACAGACCAGCATTTCACAACTCTCAGTACCAGATCCTCCAGCTTCAGTTTGTGTTTGTAGGCAGGGAGCAGAAGCATATGTAGATGATCAGATTTCCTGAAATGTGGTCGAGGAATGGAGCACTATGTTTTGTTTTTTTATTGATATCTAGCAGGGATCAAGAGTGTTCTGGCCCCTGGTGGTCTGTGACATGCTGGTAGTACTTGGGTAGTACACCCCTGATGTTGGCTTAATGATACAGTAGTCTCCGGCTACAACAACCAGGGCTTTGACGCATTTGTCTTAAGGCTATTGATAGTGGAGTACAGTTCGTTCAGAGCAAGCTTGCTGTCTGTGTGGACGGGGGTGGGGGGGGTAGACTGCTGTCAGGATAGATTAGGTCAATTCCCTCGGCAGGCAGAGGGACAGCACTTCACAGTCAGATATTCCAGATCTGGGGAACATGAACTCACCAGGACTGCCATGTCTGAGCACCACAAGGCATAGTTCCCAGAAACAACCATCAATCTTGAAATATCACACTGATTGTTTTCATCAAAACATCAGCCAGCAGGTTTTCAAAGACCACAATTAAAGACATGGGGAATAGAAAGTCCTGGGGAATATGTTGTGGGTTTTAAGTATTGCTTGGCCAGCTTTCCTATGCTTTGAGCTCCAACAGATTTCAATTTTCACCTCATTGTGAAAAGATTGTTCCAAAATATAATAATCACTTTGGCCTATGATAAATATATGTGATCCAAATAATATTACCCAACAGAAAAAACTAATATACCGTTTTCAATTCCCGTTATTCCTTTGTGTTTTTTTCCCTCTGCTCCTTCAACATAGACGTAAATCAGCTCAAAGAAAACAAACCGTTTTGACAATGTTCAGAAAGGTGGCCTGGCCTAATTGGGCCGAGTGACTTCAACGTTGAGAACAATTCTGCTAATTCCATTCTCCCACTTAGTTCATGCTCACCCATTACTAATATAATTCTGATCCCCCACCCCCCACCCCCATCTACATTCGGTGGGGGCAATTTAAAGAAGCCATCACATGGGAGAAAACCAGAGTACTTGTGGCAAACCCACAGAGTGAAAATGTGCAAAGTCCACACAGATAGCACCTGAAGTTGGCGATCATAGAAGGTGTCTGTTAGCAACTCCAAACACGGCACCCGTTAAATTTTCAAATCAAACACCATATTCCTGGCATTGTTTACAACACATCTTGATAATTGCAGTGAAGAATATGCAAAAGATTTATGAAAGTTGCCATGATTCCTGGAAGATATCTGTCCATTGTATTCAACGTATTCAATGTGTTATGGTGAGAATGTAAGGGTCCAGCTGGCAATGGTGGAAATCTAGAAAAAGTAAACCGGCAATTCATGTACTTAAACAAGCAAGCATTCTCAACACATTGAGTCTTAGAGTTGATCTAACTGTATACAGCAGCCCTTCCCTAGTATGGCACCGGGAGTTGCTAATCAACTGAAATAAAGACGTTTTATAGAAACATAGAAACATAGAAAATAGGTGCAGGAGTAGGCCATTCGGCCCTTCGAGCCTGCACCGCCATTCAATGTGATCATGGCTGATCATCCAACTCAGTATCCCGTACCTGCCTTCTCTCCATACCCCCTGATCCCTTTAGCCACAAGTGCCACATCTAACGCCCTCTTAAATATAGCCAATGAACTGGCCTCAACTACCTTCTGTGGCAGAGAATTCCAGAGACTCACCACTCTCTGTGTAAAGAATGTTTTCCTCATTTCGGTCCTAAAGGAATTCCCCCTTATCCTTAGACTGTGACCCCTTGTTCTGGACTCCCCCAACATCGGGAACAATCTTCCAGCATCTAGCTTGTCCAACCCCTTAAGAATTTTGTAGGTTTCTATAAGATCCCCCCTCAATCTTCTAAATTCCATCGAGTACAAACCGAGTCTATCCAATCTTTCCTCATATGAAAGTCCTGACATCCCAGGAATCAGTCTGGTGAATCTTCTCTGTACCCCCTCTATGGCAAGGATGTCTTTCCTCAGATTATAATAAAGCTATACAAGATCAGGATTACTGTAATAAAATAATTCTTAAGAAGGGTCTCGAGCTGAAAGTTACTCATCTCTTCTCTCCAGAGATGCTGCCTGTCCCGCTGAGTTACTCCAGCATTTTGTGTCTATCTTCAATTTAAACCAGCATCTACAGTTCCTTCCTACACAAAATAATTCTTCATCTCAGTCTGATTTGACCAACTACAGTATAAACAACCCATTGGAGATGGTTGCTGTCTGGTATATTTGGATTATGTGCTTTAACTATTTGAAATACAAATTATCTAGCCGGTTTCAATTATGTCCCAGTTGTATTTTCAGCTTGGCCTGTACCCCTGAGCATAATTGCACACATACACACTATATATATTCCATATATCAGGTGGACAATAAGACTTCCACATTTACATGCAGTCTCTGGCAGGTGGAATGAAAGGCCGGAGATGCAATGTTTTCACAAAATTGAATCTGAAAATAACACGTTGATGGAATGTTTGCAAATCAGTAACTAACAAAGCAGTAATCCCATTAGCAGCGACAAATGTAACAAACTGACGAATAATGTAGGAAGGAACTGCAGATGCTGGTTTATCCGAAGACAGACACAAAATGCTGGAGTAGTTCAGCGGGTCAGGCAACATCTCTGAAAAAAAGGAATAGGTGACGTTTCGGGTCTGAACCCTTTTCAGACTGAAAGATAGAGGTGATGGGGGAGTGGTGGTGGTGCTGGTTAGGGTGGGGTGGGGGGTGTACTGGAGGTGAGAAAAGGTCAGAACAAATCAGGCCTGGCAACAGATGACCTCAGGTAGGGTGGAGTCTATCATGGCCCATTGAAGCGTGGGGAAGTGAAGATTGAACAAGAATGTGGACAGTGGAACTAATAGGACAACTCGGGTGGGGAAGGAGGAAGAGGAGAAGGGGAGAGGGGGAGGGGGAGGTGGGAATCCAGGAGTTACTTGAAATTAGAGAAATCAACATTAAGACTGAGATTTAGCAGAGAGGGAAACTAGGGTTAAGAATGGGTAGAGAACAAATCAGAACCGGAAATCGGAGCACGCAGGGAAAACCTAAGCGGTCACAGGGAGAACGTACAGACAGCACCCGTAGTCAGGATCAAACCCAGGTTTGTAGTGCTATAGCATTGTTTCCAATGCTTCCTGCCCTCTTAATGCAGCACGAGAGGCAAGAGTCAAGAATATTTTGTTGGCAATTTTACCAAAATGGAACAATGAAATTCTTACGTGCGACAGCACAACAGGTTTGTCAACCCACGGCTCAATGGATAACATAGTAAACAGGCAAATAAAGGAATAAATAAAAATCTCAATAGAATGCAAAACAAACCAAGCCCAAAGTCCCTGGTGTGGTGGAGTCCTACAGATCCCCTCGATGGTGGGTGAACAGTAGCTGGGATGCAGTGGGCATTGTCTACCACTCTCTGCATTCTCCTTTGTTGCAGGGTGTATGAGTTGTCAAACCAGGCATGGAAACGGACCCTTCAGCCCATCATGTCCATCCTGACCAGGATCCCCTATCAACGCTAGCCCCATTGGTCCCATATCCCTCTAAATCTTTTCTGTCCACGTGCCTGTCCAAATACCTTTTAAATGTTGTAATAGTACCTGCAATAGTGTGCAAATGTTGTATTAAATCTTACCCCCTCCCCCTTAAACCTATGTCCTCTAGTTCTTGATTCCCCTTCTCTGTGCATTCACCCGATAACTTCGCCTCATGATTTTAAAATCATCAACAAAAAAAATCACTCGGCCTCCTGCATTCCAAGGAATAAATTCATATCCTCCCCAACTTCCCTTTATAGCACAGGCCCTTGGGACCTGGCAACATCCACATAAATCTTCTCGGCACTCTTTCCTGCATAATGACATCCTTCTCGACAGAGATGCAACTTTTTCCGTATCGTATCTCTGTCTGCACTGCGGCCTAACATTGTGGAGCTGGGGGTCTCTTTGCTGGGGATTGACTTCGGGAACTCCAACTGAGGGAGCCTGTGGACTTACATCGTGGAGCTCACGATCCCTTGGCTAAGGGTCCACTTCAGGAGCTTCAGCCGCAGGAGGTTCGATCGCTTCGATCGCCGGCTGCGGGAGCTTCAATCGCCCCGACTGAGGATGGTCCGACTGCCCCGACCGCAGGAGGAAAGAAGATAATGTGGCGGTCCCTGGGGGTGCTCAGTGATGCTCAGCGCCGTTACATCACTTTCGACCGTGAGCTCCTTGCCCTGTACCTCGCCGTATAACCATACAACCATATAACAATTACAACACGGAAACAGGCCTTCTCGGCCCTTCCAGTCCGTGCCGACCATTTATTTTCCCCTAGTCCCATCTACCTGCACTCAGACCATACCCCTCCATTCCCTTCCCGTCCATATACCTATCCACTTCCACAAAGTATGTCACTTTCACTACTTCCTGGAGGGGAGGCCTTTTACTGCCTTCACAGATCACAAGCCGCTAACTTTCGCGTTTGCCATAGTTTCAGACCTGTGGTCTGCACGGCAGCAGAGGCAGTTGGCGTATGTGTGTCCGAGTACACTACCTCCATCCGTTTCATCGAGGGCAAGTACAACAAGGTGGCCGATGCCTTATTATGACCTGCTGTTCACGATGTTCTCCAAGTCGCTGAGGGTATTAATTATTCCGCCCTGGCAGCCGCACAGCTGGTTATCGAGGAAATGGCCGCCTAGCGCACGGTGGTATCGGGTTTACAGTTGGAAGACGTTGTCTGTGGTCCTGGGGGCGCAACGCTGCTGTGCGATGTCTCCACTGGACTTCCGCGACCCATTGTCCCCGTCTGGCAGTGTAGGGTGTTTGAGGTGCTCCACGGACTTGGTTCGAGCACATTCACGTGGACATCGTGGGGCCGCTGCCGTCCTGGGGCATGACCGCTTCACGTGGTGGCCTGAAGCCATTCTGCTGGCTGATTCCTTGACGACCACTTGTGCTTGGCCATTGGTGGCGCGCTGGATCGCCCGGTTCGGGGTGCCACTGTACATAACATCCAACCGGGGGAACTGCAGTCGGCCATGGCATGCCTCCTGGGGTTCGTCTCCACCACGTTACGGCGTATCATCCACAAGCGAATGGACCAGTGGAGTGGTTTCACCGCCAACTCAAGGATGCCCTGAAGGCACGACTCAATGATCTGGACCGGGTGGACGTTCTGCCGTGGGTTTTGCTGGGGATCCGCACCGCACCCAAGGAGGACTAGGCCTCCTCCTGCACTGAGTTGGTGTATGGGGCTCGTTGATGGTGTCCGGGGAGTTCATCCCGCCGGCACGGGGCCAGGTGGAGCAGCCTTCGGCAGACGCTGGGCAAGCTGGCGCCGGTGTCCACGCCTCGTCATGGGTCCTTCCCTCCGCACGTTCCCTCTGCTCCGGAGGACTGCCAGTTCGTCTTCCTGCGTGGGGATGCTCATCGGACACCCCTTCAGCGGCCGTACGATTGTCCCTTCCTAGTCCTGGAACATGGCTCGTCCACTTCCGTCCTGGACATGGGGGGGGGGTGCGGCATGAGACTGTTTCGGTTGCGCGGCAGAAGCTGGCGCATATTGACATTGATCAGTCAGCCCCGTAGCGCGGCCCCGTAAGTGAGGGCGCCCTCCATCTAGGGTACTTCCTCCAGTGGCTACTCTGTCCCCTGCACCTGTTGGTCGGTTGCCCGCTCCTGTGCCTGGCATGGCGCGCACCCGGGCTGGTCGCCACATGCGCCCTCCTGTCCGTTTCATGCCTCTGGTTCTTGGGGGGGGGCAGGCGGGGGGGGTCCTGTGGCGGTCCATGGGGGTTAGGCCACTCCTTGGGTCATCCCCCCCCCCCCGGCTCTTGAGGGACAGGGACGATTATCTGCGCACAGGGTTTCCCTGGTCCTGTTCGGGGGCGTTCTGTGTGTTTGCCATGATTCATTAAACGACTTCTGAACCTGCCTGGCATCTGGCCTTTTCCTGACCGCATCCAGGCCGCTACAATAATAGGTTATTGCTTTCCAACACAGTGCGCTGTGGTGGATGTTTATGGTATTTTTTATGTAGTTGTGTGTCGTGTGCTTTTTTTGGTATGACTATATGGCAAATCAAATTATTTGTATGTTTTTACGTACTTGGCTAATAAATTAATTAACCATATAACCATATAACAATTACAGCACGGAAACAGGCCTTCTCGGCCCTTCCAGTCCGTGCCGACCATTTATTTTCCCCTAGTCCCATCTACCTGCACTCAGACCATACCCCTCCATTCCCTTCCCGTCCATATACCTATCCACTTTACTTTTAAATGTTAAAATCGATTGTAATTACAATTACAATTACAATTCCTATTATGGCAGGATGACCAAAACCAAACACTCAATGTAGCCTCATCAAAGTCAAAGTCAAAGTCAATTTTATTCATCACATTCATCAATGTGTTATACATGTACAGTTAGTAAACCATTCACCAGTGGAAGTTAAATAGAATGTCCGGGCTGAGGCTGCTGGTCCTGCCAGCTGTTCCACTGTAACCCTTTACGTGGAACCTGTGGAATAAACGGAACGGAACTGAAGGTTGAGGAGATTTGCTGTTTCGACAATATTGTTTCCAATATTCATATAACATAGAACAGTACAGCGCAGGTACAGCACAGGTTAACATTACAGCCTTCAGTCCATAACGCATATGACAAACATGGTGACAATTTAAGCTGCATATGGTCTACATCCCTCTATCCCATGCCTGTTAATGTGTCTGTCCAAATGTCTCTTAAACATTGCTTTGACATCTGCTTCCAATACTTACCCTGGCAACGTTCTAGGTAACTTTTCTATCGGCAAGATAACATAATGGGCTTGATGGGGCTGATCACATTTCAGGTCTCATGATGGCCACCCACAGTAACTGTGCAGGCAACCCTTGCTGTTGCAACAACGCAACTCCCAATGCCACTGTACCACACCTGCAGGGGGCAGAGATTACAAGCAGCAATTCAGTTGTTGCCAGTTGGCACAGTGGCACAGCAGTGGAGTTGCCGCCTTACAGCATCAGAGACCCAGGTTCGATACTGACCACGGGTCCTGTCTGTACAGAATTTGTACATTCTCCCTGTGACCAGTGTGGGTTTTCTCCGGGTGCTCCAGTTCCCTGCCACACTCCAAAGACATACAGGTTTGTAAGTTAATTGGCTTCTGTAAAGTCTGACCCTAGCCTGTTGGATAGTGCTAGTGTGCGGAGTGATCGCTGGTCTGCACGGACTCAGTGAGCTGCAGGTTGGGGTGTGTACCACCTCCCTTCCTGAAGTCAATCACTATCTCCTTTGTCTTGCTGACATTACCACCGGCCACCTAGAGCACCCCTCAGCTTCTGTAAAGATGCGATGGCTCAGGAAGGGGCGGACCATCCCAGGGAGTGACAGGAGAAGAGACTATTACGTGCGGCGCTGACTGACTCGCGTTTTTAAAGATTTTTAAACCTCACTAACTTTTACAATATACCACTGGTCGGAATGAAACTTGTTGCACTCAGAGCGTAGCAGAACGGTGAGTAAGCTGGCGAAAATAGTTGCGCTATCACGTACCATTTTTGTTCAAATAGAAAAAAACGCGCAAACCGGAAGAGCGCAAGATCAGTGTTTTAGTTATAGATAGATAGATAGATAGATAGATAGATAGATAGATAGATAGATAGATAGATAGATAGATAGATAGATAGATAGATAGATAGATAGATAGATAGATAGATAATGTTTTTCTGTTTTTATGACTGGTGGCAGATCAATTTCCCTCCTGGGATAAATAAAGTTATATGGTATCGAATAAGCAATAAATCATGCACAGATTAGTTTATGTTGGCATCATGTCCTGCACAGACATAGTGGGCCGAAGGGCCTGTTCCCGTGATGTACTTTTCCGTGTTCTATATTCTATGCACGTACATGTAACAATGTAACAATAACAATCGAAGACCAACTAATACCAGTCTATCTAGTTGGGAAATAAATTAATTAGTTGTGGAAATATATTATGGAGCAACTGTTATGACAGCACAGGTTTGTGAAGTGTGATTATAACCATATAACCATATAACAATTACAGCACGCAAACAGGCCATCTCAGCCCTTCAAGTCCGTGGGGAACAACTTTTTTCCCTTAGTCCCACCTGCCTGCATTATAACCATAAAACAAGCAGATTGAAAGCAGATTAAACGCAGTTACTTTGACATTAACATTTCCAAAGTACTGCAAGGAAAGCTACTTCAACAGATCAAAACTATGGCAAATGAAACATAAAACTTGCAAGAAGGCAAAAAGATTCAAAAGCGAGGGATAGAAAACACTCCACACACTACAGGAATAAGTGTCCAATAGTTCATGTTTCACTTTCTGGGCCAGAGTAGTTTGAGCAGACATAGAACTGGGTGAATTTAATAACGGTTATTCTGAAGAACTGATACTGGCACAGTTAATTAGAAGAATCTTCGCCTATTCCTTCGCTCCAGTTTCTCCAGCATTTTTGTGTACCTGGCACAGTTAATTGGTATGTTTAACTAAGCTAGTTGAGCAATTAATGTGAAAATCTAGGAAAATGTAATACATCTAATTCACAGATAGACACAAAAGCTGGAGTAACTCTGCGGGACAGGCAGCATCTCTGGAGAGAAGGAATGTGTGACATTTTGGGTCGAGACCCTTCATCAGACTGAAGGAGTGTCCAGCTTTTTGTGTCTATCTTCGGTTTAAACCAGTATCCTCCTTACACATCTAATTCACAGCAGGCAAAGAGCCATTTTTTTACAGATTTAATGGTTGAGTCATGTAAAACCACTTGGCAACTATTGCCATTTCACAATTAATTGAGTGTTTCTTCCACATCAAAAGTAGTCTACAAACAAAATCTGAAAATATTCAGAAAAAACTTCTGAAAAACCCGCAGAAAAGGCCTATAAATCTGCCAATGCATTTGTTGGAATGGGCATTATCAAGAACTGCCAGCTTTCTTTTGGCCAGGCCATAGAAATACATTTAGTTTCCCTTACTTGGTGAACATGAGTTATTTTACTGAATGAAAGGAGATGCTGGCAGTTTCTTGCATTCCTTCAGTTCCGTTCTGTGTATTCCACAGGCTCCACGTAAAGGGTTACAGTGGAACAGCTGGAAGGACCAGCAGCCTCAGCCCCTCTGGTACACAGTTCAGCACCAAGGACGCCGACAATGATGAATGTGGCTGCAAATGCTCCCAGATGGCGACTGGAGGTAAGACAGCTGGCTTTCATTTTCCACGTGCAGTATCTGTTGAAACTGGTAAACTGCTTTTAAATTATTGCAACATCTTCTGGCCTCCAGTTTTTAGACTAAAAAATAAAGTTTTCAGACAAAAAAATAAAGTTAAAATGTCAGTAGGGTCGGCACGGTGGCTCAGTGGTAGAGTAACTGCTTTACAGAGAACCTGGTTCGATCCTGTTTATGGATGCTGTCCACACGGAGTTTGTACCTTCTCCCCATGATCGCGTGGGTTTTCTCCGGGTGCTCCGGTTTCCTCCCACACTCCAAAGATGCACAGGTTTGGAGGTTAAATATCTTGGTAAAATTGTAAATTGACCCTAGTTGGATAATGTTAGTTTGTGGGGATCACTGGTCGGTGCGGACTCGAGGTGGGCCGACAGGCCTGTTTCTGTGCTTTATCTCTAAACTAAACTAAACTAGCAATGTTTAAAACAGAGACAGCAAAATATTCACAATGTGACCCTTAAATGCTTGTGTCTATCTTTTTTTTCATTCAAATCCTCACTAATATTTCAAACCACATTTTTAAACATTTCCTGATATCACTCCTGTGAATGTGAGGAATATATTGTGACAAATTTTATTTGCATTCATAATGTAGCAAGAACTTCCTAGTAAATCATAACTTAACGTAAGAGACAGGGGATTTACTGAGCCACGGTGGAAGTCCATACAATAGGGACGTTTCAGAGTAATTTAGAAAGGCACATGGACAGGCAGTGAAGGACAGGATGTGGATCTTGTGTAGACAGATACGGTGAGTTTCGCATCATGGGCAGTACAGATATATGGGACTGAAGCCCCTGTTCCTGTACTGGTAAGATTACATTTCTTTGACAAAACACTTTCTCTACATTATGGGAGTCCCTTAACATTCCCTGACAACACTTTCATTTTCCACAATGACCCTCATCATTTGTCTGAGATTCTTTAGTCTCTAACCCTGGCTGCTTTACAACTGACAAAATCAGTCTCAGAGACAGCCAAATGGATAATTGGCCAAGTTCATTTCACTCTGAGCCTTGCATCTGTTTTCACTAAAGAACAGAATTCTGTGGATGTCACAAGAGAGGAGGAGGTCAAGGTGAAAGTTGATGAAATAAATTATAAAGAACACATATTTGACAGTTTGGCAGTGCTCAACACTAGTCTCCAAATTGCACAGTGGGATGGGACTGGATGGGTAGAAAATACAGACTATTCATAGAAACATAGAAACATAGAAAATAGGTGCAGGAGTAGGCCATTCGGCCCTTCGAGCCTGCACCGCCATTCAATGTGATCATGGCTGATCATCCAACTCAGTATCCCGTACCTGCCTTCTCTCCATACCCCCTGATCCCTTTAGCCACAAGTGCCACATCTAACGCCCTCTTAAATATAGCCAATGAACTGGCCTCAACTACCTTCTGTGGCAGAGAATTCCAGAGACTCACCACTCTCTGTGTAAAGAATGTTTTCCTCATTTCGGTCCTAAAGGAATTCCCCCTTATCCTTAGACTGTGACCCCTTGTTCTGGACTCCCCCAACATCGGGAACAATCTTCCAGCATCTAGCTTGTCCAACCCCTTAAGAATTTTGTAGGTTTCTATAAGATCCCCCCTCAATCTTCTAAATTCCATCGAGTACAAACCGAGTCTATCCAATCTTTCCTCATATGAAAGTCCTGACATCCCAGGAATCAGTCTGGTGAATCTTCTCTGTACCCCCTCTATGGCAAGGATGTCTTTCCTCAGATTTGGAGACCAAAACTGTACGCAGTACTCCAGGTGTGGCCTCACCAAAACCCTGTACAACTGCAGTAGAACCTCCCTGCTCCTATACTCAAATCCTTTCGCTATGAATGCTAACATACCATTTGCTTTCTTCACTGCCTGCTGCACCTGCATGCCTACTTTCAATGACTGGTGTACCATGACACCCAGGTCTCGTTGCATCTCCCCCTTACCTAATCTGCCACCATTCAGATAATAGTCTACCCTCATGTTTTTGCCACCAAAGTGGATAACCTCACATTTATCCACATTGTACTGCATCTGCCATGCATCTGCCCATTCACTCAGCCTATCCAAATCACCCTGCAGCCTCCAAGCATCCTCCTCACACCTAACTATACCCCCCAGCTTGGTATCATCTGCAAATTTGGAGATGTTGCATTGAATTCCCTCGTCCAAATCATTAATATATATTGTAAATAGCTGGGGTCCCAGCACTGAGCCTTGCGGCACCCCACTAGTCACTGCCTGCCATTCTGAAAAGGACCCGTTTACTCCTACCCTTTGCCTCCTGTCTGCTAGCCAGTTCTCTATCCACATCAATACTGAACCCCCAATACCGTGTGCTTTAAGTTTGTATGCTAATCTCTTATGCGGGACCTTGTCGAAAGCCTTCTGAAAGTCTAGATATAACACATCCACTGGTTCTCCCTTATCCACTCTACTAGTTACATCCTCGAAAAATTCTATCAGATTTGTCAGACATGATTTACCTTTCGTAAATCCATGCTGACTTTGTCCAATGATTTCACCACTTTCCAAATGCGCTGCTATCCCATCTTTAATAACTGACTCTAGCAGTTTCCCCACTACCGATGTTAGACTAACTGGTCTGTAATTCCCCGCTTTCTCTCTCCCTCCTTTTTTAAAAAGTGGGGTTACATTAGCTACCCTCCAATCCTCAGGAACTACTCCAGAATCTAAGGAATTTTGAAAAATTATCACTAATGCATCCACTATTTCTGTGGCTACCTCCTTGAGTACTCTGGGATGCAGACTATCTGGCCCTGGGGATTTATCGGCCTTCAATCCGTTCAATTTACCCAACACCACCTCCCGGCTAACCTGGATTTCACTCAGTTCCTCCATCTTATTTGACCCCCGTTCCACTGCTATTTCCGGCAGATTATTTATGTCTTCCTTAGTAAAGACAGAACCAAAGTAGTTATTCAATTGGTCTGCCATGTCCTTGTTCCCCATGATCAATTCACCTGTTTCTGACTGCAAGGGACCAACATTTGTTTTAACTAGTCTCTTTCTCTTTACATATCTATAAAAACTTTTGCAGTCAGTTTTTATGTTCCCTGCCAGTTTCCTTTCATAATCTATTTTCCCTTTCCTAATTAAGCCCTTTGTCCTCCTCTGCTGGATTCTGAATTTCTCCCAGTCCTCCGGTAGGCTGCTTTTTCTGGCAAATTTGTATGCCTCATCTTTTGTTTTTATACTATCCCTGATTTCCCTTGTTATCCATGGATGCACCACCTTCCCCGATTTATTCTTTTGCCAAATGGATTCAGAATCCATAAATGAAAGAAAGAGGCCAAAAGTCTGGTGGATGTGGATGTTCTATTTTAGCTCATTTAAAAATGAAGGGATAAATCTGGCAACTGGGAACACATCAACTCAGAGAGTAGCATTGGGAAACAGTGACTGCAAAATGCAGATGTTTTCCCAGTCATTGGCTGCACAAGACTTCAGTTCCAAACGTTTGTCTGACAGATGCCGTATACATTTTGCTTGTCATCATATGCGGAGGGGTATTTGTGCATGCAATGCACCAGCTCTGTGCTTTAGGCAAACCAGGAGTTCCATCAAAGTTCACCCGTGATTTGGCTCCTTTATTGCCAAATTCCATCTCAGTTCTTCAGCGTGAGTCAAACATGTTGATGTGACATTTAGAATTAACATCCGATTAACATCCTCATCAGCATTCCACCCCATCCATCCAAGCAATTTAAATAAATTAACAATAACTTGCAGATTAATCACTTATTGAGTTTAGGGTTTGCTGTTTCCAAACTTCATATCTGTTTCTAAATTCCTCAATTATTTTTTTCACTTCCAATTCTTGTATTGGATTCCCGAGTACCTGCGGTTAGCATTACGAGCCACTAAGAGACGTCCCCGAGATCCAACGTTCATTCTGCTTACCACGAGTTTGATTTTTTAAAAACTCTTGTAAATAAAGACTCAAATCATGCTCCCTGCTGGTCTACAAAAGATGTTTGCACAACTGGCCAGGTTTACCCTGTTGGGAAGTGATATTATACAGTGCATGTCTACTGTCATGATGTGACACAGCCTCCTGTAATGTAATGATGCTGGATAATCAGCTGGGGTTGGAGAGCTAGGGTTTGCTGATCGGTAAACAGAAGAAAGCTTTCAAGAAGCTTTCAGAAACTATTTTGAAGCGGCACGGTCGCATTGCAGTCGAGTTGCTCCCTTACAGCGCTTGCAATGCCAGAGACCCCGGTTCGATCCCGGCTAAGGGTGCTATACTGCACAGAGTTTGTAAGTTCTTCCTGTGAACATGGGGGTTTTCTCCGACATCTTCGTTTTAATCCCACACTCCAAAGACGTACAGATTTGTAGGTTAATTGACTTGGATTTTTATATTGGGTATAAGTGTAAATTGTCCCTAGTGTGTGTAGAATTGTGTTAATATGTAGATGCCAAAGCATCTGTTTACACGATGTGTGTCTAAACTAAACTAAATTCCCAATGATACGTGGATTGCAGTCTAGTCAAGCGCTGTAAGTTGGCCATGGTATGCTGGTGAACCAGAGTATAAGTGTTGAATAGTGTACTGCAGTGGCTTGAACTCAATGGGCAGAAGAGCTTATTTCCATGCAATGTGCTTCAAAGTTCACTCACTTGCTCAATACTAACCGTTTGCCAATAGACTAGATTTAATGCGTTCCATAACCAGCCTGTTAAAATACTTTGAGTGGCTGGTTATGTAATGTATTAAATCTAGTCTACCGAGCAACATTGACGCGCTGCGGTTCGCCTACCGCCACAACAGGTCTACATCTGATGTCATCACCCTGGCCCTACACACATCACTGGAACACCTGAATAAAACAGACACGAGTCAGACTCCTATTCATTGACTACAGCTCCGCTTTCAATACCATTATATCAACCAAGCTCATCTCTAAACTCGAGGAACTTAGAGTCAGCACTCATTTCTGCAATTGGGTGAATCATTCCTCAACTTCCTGACCAACAGACCCCATTCAGTGAGGAGAGGGGACAAATCTACCTCTACGCTAATCCTCAACACTGATGGTCCGCAAGGATGTGTTCTCATCACACTTCTTTACTCCTTACACACTCATGACTGTGCAGCCATACAAATCCAACTCAATTCATAAATTTGCAGACGACACCATGGTTATGGGCAAGATATCAAATAATGACCAGACAGAGTACAGGAAGGAGATTGAGAACCTTGTAACCTGGTGTCAGAGTGAATATCACCAGTAACTTGTCCTGGACTAGCCATCTTCAAGCAATTGCCAAGAAAGCACACCGATGCCTCTACTTCCGTAGAAGGCTTAGGAAGTACAGTATGTCCCCAACAACTCTCACCAACCTCTATGGATGCATCATAGAAAGCGTTTTATAGGATACATCGCAGCTTGGTTTGGGAAAAGCTTCACCCAAGACAGCAAGAAATTGCAGAGAATTGCTAATGCAGCCCACACCATCACACAAACCAACTGCCCTTTCATTGACTACATCTACTCTTCACGCTGCCTCAGCAAGGCCAGCAACATAATTAAGGACGAGTCTCACACCAGGCCCTCTCCCTTCTCCCTTCTCCCATCAGACAAGAGGTACAGTAGTGTGAAAATGCACACCACCAGATTCAGGGACAGTTTCTTCCCAGCTGTCATCAGACTACTGAACCATCCTATCACCAACTAGAGAGCGGTCCTGAGCTAAAACCTACCCCAATAGAGATTCTCAGACTATCTTTAATCTGACTCTACTGGACTTTATCTGCACTATACATTATTCCCTTTATCCTGTATCTGTAGACTGTGGATGGCTCGATTGGGATCATGTGTAGCCTTTCCACTGAATGGTTAGCACGCAACAAAAAAGCTTTTCACTGTACCTGACACATGACAATAAACCAAAGTAATGACGAAAGACTAACTAAACTAAACTCTATTCCTAGAATTACTCTGGTGGAGATGAAAGACATTAAACCAGAATAATAATGCAATCCGTTTCGAACTAACAATAAATTAGGAATTTAGATCACATTTACCAGTTGGTATTGCATAGATGGATGACTCATTACACAGAATACTCTACATGTGTGTTTCTTTTTCTTACTACACCACTGCCAAATAAGTTGCTATCACTGTGCAGAAAATGTGGTCAAGTGTTACCATTTAATGTGTCATTCAATGAGTGACATTAAAGGTGCTCAATGAGTATTGTAAAGAGCACAAACTCACACGAGTTGAAACACAAGCATCTTTATTGTTCAGGTCATCAACTACACAATGACTGGTAGGCAGTGGGCAGGACCTTACACTATGAATGTTATAATTAGGTGGGGTTATAATTACTAAGCATTCTAATTGGCTAACATGCTACAGCCAATGCTACAAGTATTTCTCCTCTGTATACCGAGGAGAAAGATAGTAGGATGGAGGAAACTGGAGCAGTCACTGGAGGTGTCACGAGAGCAGTCACGGTTACCGTCGAGGAAGTACTGAAGGTACTGTCATGTTTGAAGGTAGACGAATCTCCGAGGCCTGATTAGATATATCCGAAGACATTGCGGGAAGCTAGAGGGGAAATTGTGGGAGCCCTGGTTGACATTTTTGAGTCGTCGTTAAATACATGAGAGTGCCAGAGGATTGGAGGGTGGCAAATGTTGTACCTCTTTTCAAGATGGGATGCAGGGAAAGTGCTGCGAACTATATCTGTAGTCAGGCCCCGTCCAGTTGGTATGGACGGCCAGCCTGCAGCTGTCTGTCTTTTAACTTCTTTCTTTTATTTTTAGTGAGTTTTAGTGTTATGTTTTGGAGTTCTAGTCTTTTTTATGTGGGGGGGGGAGGGGGAAACTGCTTTTCCTGGTCCCTACCTGGTTGGAGAGGCAGTTTTTCTCCGGGCTGCAACTTCGACCCGTCCTCGCGGCCTACCAGCAGGCCTGGAGTGGTGTTTCCTGAGGGAACCGGCCAGAACCTCGGCTTCGGAGGCGGCTCAGCGCTGGAGCACCATCGTGGGGCAGAGCGGGCAATACCTTGCCTGGGTCGTCGCGCTGGAGCTCCGGTGAGCTGAGACCGCAGGTGAACATCGCGGAGCTGCGGGACTGTGGAGCGGCCGGCTGCGGGTGGCAGCGCTGAACTTTAACATCGGGAGCCTGGGATCTCTCGGCGAGATCACCAGTTGTGGAGCTCCATCCAGCGCGGCCTTGGAAACCGTCCAGGTGTCCCAAGCCGCTGTGAGGACTCTCCCGACGCTGGAACACCAACACCCGGCGAGAACGGCCTAAAACATCGGCCCCCGTAGCGCCGACTGCAGAGGCCTCAATAGGCCCGACTATGGGTGGACATGGGGATGGGACTGGACTTTGTGTCACAGTGGGAGCCATTGTGGGGGGATGTTTTTATGTTCATTGTTAATTCTTTAGTGTTGTGCCTTATCTTTATCTGTGTGCTGCATGGCAAGTCAAATTTCACTGCACCAATTGTTGTATGTGACAATAAATGTCATTTGTCATTTGTCCTTTGTAGTTGGAAAGTTACTGGAGAGTATTCAGATGGCTAGGATATACTAGCAATGTTACAACATTTTGAGATTTTAAAAATCAAGTCTGTAATTTATCCCATCAGATAAAGCATAAAAAGAAGTTTAATTTGACACCTAATTCACTTTCATATCTTAAGTATTAATAAAGTTATGGCCATTTTCATACTCGGAAATTAGCAACTTGTTTCCTATTGCATTTCTATTGACTTGACAAAAAAGTTGTGATTGAGGACAGTCCCATAACTGTCTTAAAAATTAAGAGAACTGAAAGAAATTTTCAGTTATTATAGATTAACCATATAACCATATAACAATTACAACACGGAAACAGGCCTTCTCGGCCCTTCCAGTCCGTGCCGACCATTTATTTTCCCCTAGTCCCATCTACCTGCACTCAGACCATACCCCTCCATTCCCTTCCCGTCCATATACCTATCCACTTTACTTTTAAATGTTAAAATCGATCCTGCCTCCACCACTTCTGCTGGAAGATCATTCCACACAGCCACCACTCTCTGAGTAATGAAGTTCCCCCTCATGTTACCCGGAAACTTCTGTCCCTTAATTCTCATGTCATGCCCTCTTGTTTGAATCTTTCCTACCCTCTATGGGAAAAGCTTATCCACGTCAACTCTGTCTATCCCTTTCATCATTTTAAAGACCTCAATCAAGTCCCCCCTTAACCTTCTGCGCTCCAAAGAATAAAGACCTTTCTCTGTAACTTAGTTGCTGGAACCCAGGCAACATTCTAGTAAATCTCCTCTGTACCCTCTCTATTTTGTTGACATCCTTCCTATAATTAGGCGACCAAAATTGTACACCATACTCCAGAATTGGTCTTACCAATGCCTTGTACAATTTTAACATTACTTCCCTACTCCTATATTCAATGCTCTGATTTATAAAGGCCAGCACACCAAAAGCTTTCTTTACCACCCTATCTACATGCAATTCCATCTTCAGGGAACTATGCACAGTTATTCCTAGATCCGTCTGTTCCACAGCATTCCTCAATTCCCTACCATTTACCATGTATGTCCTATTTTGATTTGTCCTGCCAAGATGTAGCACCTCACACTTATCTCTCCTTGACCAGATGGAGGTCCTCGAGCTGTTGCTCCAGGTTCCTAACACAGTCTTTTAGGAGCCCCATCTCGACACACCTGGTGCAGATGTGGACGTCTAGAGGGCTATCAGCTTCCCTGACCTCCCACATCTGACATCCGCAACAGTACACTGCCCTGGCCTTCATACTCGCCCCTTACACTGGATACAATATCAACACAAAAAACGCTACAAACTGCTGGAATCTGATGGCCAATCAGCTGCTTACCCTAGTCCCCTTCCCACCAATCAGCGGCTTCCTCAAAAAAAAACCCCCAAAAAAAATCCACTTCTCCGAATGGAACGTTATAGATTTTGGTAAACAAGCCCCGCGCTGGATTTTTATCCTTATCAGTTGGGTGTCGCTCCTTCCCCTCCTTCTCTTCCAACGGCTCCTGTGGGCCTCCATATTTGTTTCAGATTGAAGCATTCTGAAACAAATATGAAACAATCTTACTTGGATGACCTGAAATTAAAGCATATAATTAGTTAGTTATCCAATTGTAGCTAATTACAAAATTCAATGACTAGATCTAAACATCTATCAATTTCTTAAGAAAAAAAAACATTTTTTTTTAAAGCCTAAGTGTCCAAATAACATTCACACAAGAATTCACAATATAACATGATTTTTAAATCTAATTGTCATTCATTTATAGGCCAAATTGAAGGAGTTTAATGCCTGTAGATTAATGGCCATTTAAATCAGCTTGCGAGTGGCATTTTCTGGAACGCGATGGATTGGAACGTTGCAGTTGCAGTGAATTTAAACCCCATATCGGCAGGACAAATTCTGCCGGTTTGTATGGGAAATAAATCACCTTTTCGCAACATGAAATGTTGATTAAGGTCATCTAAACAAGCAAGTTTATATGAAAAAATAAACAACTTTCATTTACCTGTCCCCTACGTAAAATCAGTCCCCGTTGTCGGCGTTCACGGCATTGGGAGCTAATTTTTATTTTACTCCAGCGCTGAAATAGTTTTTAAAAAAATGTAACTGCCCGGTAGTCGGAACGAATCTTTAGAAAAAGCTTGCACTCCGAGAAAATAAAGCTCCGGATGGCAAGGGGAAAACCGCATTTTAATCCCGCCCCCCCCCCCCCCCCCCCTCAAAGGCGCCAAAGTCGCGCACACGGCCAGTGACAGAACTGCAGCGCTGCTAAAGGTAAGTTTTGTAACATACCTAGATATACAGGCATTTGGATGGGTACGGGTTGAATAGGGACAGTCTGCATGGTTTTGCACGTGGGAGGTTGGGTCTCACAAATCTGATTGATTGTTTTGAAGACATGAGCTTAAGGTTGATGAGGGCAGAGCTGTAGATGTTGTGTACGTGGACTTTAGTAAGGTGTTCAACAAGATGCCGCATGGTAGGCTGCTCTGGAAGGTTAGATCGCATGGGATCCAAGGGGAGATAGCTGAATGGATAGCAAATTGGCTCCATGGAAGGAAGCAGAGGATGATTGTGGAAGGTCTCAGACTGGAGGCCTGTGACTAGTGGTGTGCCACAGGGTTTGGTGCTGGCCCCTTAACTGTTTGTCATCTACATCAATGATTTGGGTGAGAACATACAGGGCAAGATTAACAAGTTTTCTGATGATACAAAAGGTAATGGTTTTGCAGATAGTGAAGATGGCTGTGAAAGATTGTAGCAAGATCTGGATTGATTGGCCAGATGGGCGGAGGAATGGTTGATGGAATTTAATACAGAGAAGTGTGAGGTGTTGTATTTTGGGACGTCAAACAAGGGCAGGACCTACACAGTAAATGGTAGGCCTCTGGTGGTGTTGTAGAGCAGAGGAATCTAGGAGTACAAGTGCATGGTTCCATGAAAGTCAAGTCGCAAGTAGATAAGGTGGTCAAAAATACTTTTGGCACATTGACCTTCATCAGTCAGAGTATTGAGTATAGAAGTTGGGAGGTCATGTTTCAGTTGTATAAGACGTTGGTGAGGCCGCATTTAGAATATTGTGCTCAGTTCTGGGCACCATGTTATAGGAAAGATATTGTCAAGCTTGAAATGGTTCAGAAATGATTTACAAGGGTGTTGCCAGGACAAGAGAGTGTGAGCTACAGGGAGAGGTTGAGTAGGCTGGGTCTCTATTCCATGGAGCGCAGGAGGATGAGGGGAGATCTTATAGAAACATAGAAACATATATAATAGGTGCAGGAGTAGGCCATTCGGCCCTTCGAGCCTGCACCGCCATTCAATATCATCATGGCTGATTATATAATTATAGAAGGACACAAAATCATGAGAGGAATAAATCGGGTAGATGCACAGAGTCTTTTACCCAGAGTAGGGGAATCTAGTACCAGAGGACATAGGTTCAGGGTGAAAGGGTAAAGATTTAATAGGAATCTGAGGGCTAACCTTTTACACAGAGGGTGATGGGTGTATGGAACAAGCTGCCAGAGGAGGTAGTTGAGGCCGGGATTATCCCATCATTTACAAAATAGTTGGACAGGTACATGGATAGGACAGGTTTGGAGGGTTATGGGTCAAGCGCAGGCAAGTGGGACTGGGGTAGATGGGACATTGTTGGCCGGTGTTGGCGAGTTGGGCCAAAGGGCCTGTTTCTACAATGTATTACTCTATGACTCTATGACTGTATTAAGAGGAGCTGTTTTTAAATGATAGCTATTGTTTACTTTTGTCTACAGGATGGTGGTTTAAGGCATGTGGCCCTTCCAACCTGAATGGCATGTATTACTCTGACTGGACGGACAAACTTCCATTTAACGGCATCAAGTGGCACTACTGGAAAGGTTCGCACTACTCCCTCAAGTCCACCACCATGATGATCCGACCGATGGCTTTCTCAACACTGCACTGAAACCGCTCTCCTGAACAGCTAATCGAATTTGTCATCACATGCAAGGGATATTCTGCATCCGTCACACAACCACCTATTTCATTTTATTAAATCATTTAGCATACACTGGTGAGATGTCCATTTTGAAGGCTTTGTCCTTAGCTAGCACCCTGCAACTTATCTGTAAAATAGTTTGTTTCAACCTTCCTGCTCATGTTCAGTGATGAAAAGCCAGACAGGAGACCCCTGGCAGCAATCTCAAAAGGAGATTATTGAATGACGTTGTTGAACTGGCCCCTCAGGGCTCCTCCAGTTCAACCTGTCGGCATGATCAGGATAGGATAAAGTGTGTTTGAAAATGTTTATTCTTTGTCAGCAGCCTCACGGTGGTCTTCAGTACAACCACCTACAGGTACTGTATGCACCTGTACACTCCTGGATGAGGTACTGAACCTGATGACCACAGCAGAAGGAAAATGAATCATGAATGCAACATGGTTAATTACTGTATTTATCCCATGTTTGAGCACTTCCTTTATGAACCTTTTTAGCTTTCGACTGCATATTTACATGATTGTGTTTACTGACCTGGATCGTTTCTAGGTGTCTGAGGAGGGAAAGTTTTATTGGTAGACACAGTCCCCCCCATTATGCATGGCCCATTCCAAACTAAGAATTATTTGTTGGCTACCAGCACCATTCACATTCTAACTGCGGAGCTGGCTGTTCACACTATTGTGATTTCAACGTTTTGTTTGATGTACTGTATTCTAGCACAATATACTTCGGTTACACTAATTCATTCCAGCGAGTGCCTGCAGGTATACCTTTTGTCAACGTTTCAGTTGTTGCCATCTGAGCAAACCCATCCAGTTTGAAGAAGGGCTCGACCAGAAATGTCACCCATTCCTTCTCTCCAGATATACCGTCAGTCTTGTTCAGTTACTTCAGCTTTTTGTGTCTATCTTCAGTTTGATTACCACTTTCACATGAGAAGTTCTTGCTGTTGACTGCTTGGAGAGTATGCTTCCAACCAATGTCCTCAAAGTTCTTGTTATTCAAAGTGCCATAGACAAGGGAGCAGGTTAGTGGTCAATGGTGTGAGCAAACGAATTAACGTGCCACTAAGATTCATTTGTGATGTTTCCAACTGGGAAACACTCTTAAAGGAATCAACTGTTGGTTTTGCATTTGAAACAAATGTGGGTCATCATTGATACTGCAATCATATTTTTCAGATATATAGTTTATTCATAAGAATTTGCAATATATAATAGAGCAATTCATAGAAACATAGAAACATAGAAAATAGGTGCAGGAGTAGGCCATTCGGCGCTTCGAGCCTGCACCGTCATTCAATATGATCATGGCTGATCATCCAACTCAGTATCCTGTACCTGCCTTCTCTCCATACACGCTGATCCATTTAGCCACTAGGGCCACATCTAACTCCCTCTTAAATATAGCCAATGAACTGGCCTCAACTACCTTCTGTGGCAGAGAATTCCACAGGATCACCACTCTCTGTGTGAAAAATATTTTTCTCATCTGGGTCTGAAAAGACTTACCCCTTATGCTTAAACTGTGAACCCTTGTTCTGGACTTCCCCAACATCGGGAACAATCTTCCAGCGTCTAGTCCGTCCAACGCCTTAAGAATCTTGTAAGTTTCTGTAAGATACCCCCTCAATCTTCTAAATTCTAGCGAGTACAAGCCGAGTCTATCCAGTCTTTCTTCATATGAAAGTCCTGCCATCCCAGGAATCAGTCTGGTGAACCTTCTCTGTACTCCCTCTATGGCAAGAATGTCTTTCCTCAGATTAGGAGACCAAAACTGTACACAATACTCCAGGTGTGGTCTCACCAAGACCCTGTACAACTGCGGTAGAACCTCTCTGCTCTTATACTCAAATCCTTTTGTTATGAATGCTAACACACCATTCGCTTTTTTCACTGCCTGCTGAACCTGCATGCCTACTTTCAATGACTGGTGTACCATGACATCCAGGTCTCGTTGCATCTCCGCTTTTCCTAATCTGCCACCATTCAGATAATAGTCTACCCTCCTGCTTTTACCACCAAAGTGGATAACCTCACATTTATCCACATTATACTGCATCTGCCATGCATTTGCCCACTCACCCAACCTATCCAAGTCACCTTGCAGCCTCCTCACAGCTAACACTGCCCCCCAGCTTCGTGTCATCTGCAAACTTGGAGATGTTGCATTCAATTCCCTCATCCAGATCATTAATATATATTGTAAACAGCTGGGGTCCCAGCACTGAGCTTTGTGGTACCCCACTAGTCACTGCCTGCCATTCTCAAAAGGACCCGTTTATTCCTACTCTTTGCTTCCTGTCTGCCAGCCAGTTCTCTATCCACATCAATACTGAACCCCCCAATACCGTGTGTTTTAACTTTGCATACTAATCTCTTATGTGGGACCTTGTCAAAAAGCCTTCTGTAAGTCCAGATATATAGTGGCTTGCAAAAGTTTTCATACCCCTTGAACTTTTCCACATTTTCAGTTTTTTATTTGTAAAAAAATTTAAAAACCATGCATCATTTTCCTTCCACTTCACAATTATGCGCCACTTTGTGTTGGTCTATCACATAAAATCCCAATAAAACACATTTACGTTTTTGGTTGTAACGTGACAAAATGTGGAAATGTTCAAGGGGTATGAAAACTTTTGCAAGCCACTGTAACACATCCACTGGTTCTCCCTTATCCAATCTACTAGTTACATCCTCGAAAAATTTGATAAGATTCTTCAGACATGATTCACCTTTCATAAATCCATGCTGACGTTGTCCAATGATTTCACCACTTTCCAAATGTACTGCTATCCCATCTTTAATAACTGACTTTAGCATTTTCCCCACTACCGATGTTAGACGAACTGGTCTGTAATTCCTCGTTTTCTCTCTCCCCCCCCTTTTTAAAAAGTGGGGTTAAATTAGCTACCCTCCAATCCTCAAGAACTACTCCAGAATCTAAAGAGTTTTGAAAAATTATCACTAATGCATCCACTATTTCTGGGGCCACTTCCTTAAGCACTTGGATGCAGCCTATCTGGCCCTGGGGATTTATCGGCCTTTAATCCATTCAATTTACCTAACACCACTTCTCAGCTAACCTGGATTTCACTCAGTTCCCCCACCTCATTTGACCCCCGGTCCCCTGCTATTTCCGGCAGATTATTTATGTCTTCCTTAGTGAAGACAGAACGAAAGTAGTTATTCACTTGGTCTGACATGTCCTTGTTCCCCATGATCAATTCACCTGTTTCTCACTGCAAGGGACCTACATTTGTTTTAACTAATCTTTTTCTCTTCAGATATCTATAAAAACCTTTGCAGTCAGTTTTTTATGTTCCCTGCCAGTTTTCTTTCATAATCTATTTTCCCTTTCCTAATTAAGCCCTTTGTCCTCCTCTGCTGGACTTCTCCCAGTCCTCTAGTAGGCTGCTATTTCTGGCTAATTTATATGCTTCATCTTTTGTTTTGATACTAACCCTGATTTCCTTTGGTATCCACGGATGCGCTACCTTCTCTGATTTTTTCTTTTGCCAAATTGGGATGAACAATTGTTGTAGTTCATCCATGCAGTCTTTAAATGCCTTTCATTGCATATCCACCCTCAACACTTTAAGAATCAATTGCCAGTCTTTCTTGGCCAATTCACATCTCATACCCTCAAAGTTACCTTCCTTTAAGTTCAGAACCCTTGTTTCTGAATTAATGATGTCACTCTGCATTCTAATGAAGAACTCAACCATATTATGGTCAGTCTTGCCCAAGGGGCCACGCACAACAAGACTGCTAACTAACCCTTCCTCATTACTCAATACCCAGTCTAGAATAGCCTGCTCTCTCGTTGGTTCCTCTACATGTTGGTTTAGAAAACTATCCCGCATACATTCCAAGAAATCCTCTTCCTCAGCACCCCTGCCAATTTGATTCACTCAATCTATATGTAGATTGAAGTCACCCATTATAACTGTTTTACCTTTTGTTGCACGCTCATCTCAATAGTATGCCATTTACATGCAAGATTCACATGATATCAACATGGCATCAATTTTTCTTTACCTTATTCCCCTGACCAAACAGAGCAAAATATTTCCATGTGGGTTCTAGTATTGGTACTAAATTAAGTCTGTTCCCCATGCAGCCAGTGCACTGTACCCCATGCAGCCAGTGCACTGTTTCCCCTTGCAGCCAGTGCACTGTTTCCCCATGCAGCCAGTGCACTGTTCCACTTGCAGCCAGTGCACTGTACCCCATGCAGCTGGTGCACTGTACCCCATGCAGCTAGTGCACTGTACCCCTTGCAGCTGGTGCACTGTACCCCATGCAGCTAGTGCACTGTACCCCATGCAGCCAGTGCACTGTACCCCATGCAGCTAGTGCACTGTACCCCATGCAGCCAGTGCACTGTACCCCATGCAGCCAGTGCACTGTATCCCATGCAGCCAGTGCACTGTACCCCATGCAGCTGGTGCACTGTACCCCATGCAGCCAGTGCACTGTTCCGCTTGCAGCCAGTGCACTGTACCCCATGCAGCCAGTGCACTATATCCCATGCAGCTAGTGCACTGTACCCCATGCAGCTGGTGCACTGTTCCCCATGCAGCTGGTGCACTGTACCCCATGCAGCCAGTGCACTGTACCCCATGCAGCCAGTGCACTGTACCCCATGCAGCCAGTGCACTGTTTCCCCATGCAGCCAGTGCACTGTTCCACTTGCAGCCAGTGCACTGTACCCCATGCAGCTGGTGAACTGTACCCCATGCAGCTAGTGCACGGTACCCCATGCAGCTGGTGCACTGTACCCCATGCAGCTAGTGCACTGTACCCCATGCAGCCAGTGCACTGTACCCCATGCAGCTAGTGCACTGTACCCCATGCAGCCAGTGCACTGTACCCCATGCAGCCAGTGCACTTTATCCCATGCAGCCAGTGCACTGTACCCCATGCAGCTGGTGCACTGTACCCCATGCAGCTAGTGCACTGTACCCCATGCAGCCAGTGCACTGTTTCCCCATGCAGCCAGTGCACTGTTTCCCATGCAGCTAGTGCACTGTACCCCATGCAGCTGGTGCACTGTTCCCCAAGCAGCCGGTGCACTGTACCCCATGCAGCCAGTGCACTGTACCCCATGCAGCCAGTGCACTGTACCCCATGCAGCCAGTGCACTGTTTCCCCATGCAGCCAGTGCACTGTTCCACTTGCAGCCAGTGCACTGTACCCCATGCAGCTGGTGCACTGTACCCCATGCAGCTAGTGCACTGTACCCCTTGCAGCTGGTGCACTGTACCCCATGCAGCTAGTGCACTGTACCCCATGCAGCCAGTGCACTGTACCCCATGCAGCTAGTGCACTGTACCCCATGCAGCCAGTGCACTGTACCCCATGCAGCCAGTGCACTGTATCCCATGCAGCCAGTGCACTGTACCCCATGCAGCTGGTGCACTGTACCCCATGCAGCTAGTGCACTGTGCCCCATGCAGCTAGTGCACTGTACCCCATGCAGCCAGTGCACTGTTCCACTTGCAGCCAGTGCACTGTACCCCATGCAGCCAGTGCACTGTTCCGCTTGCAGCCAGTGCACTGTACCCCATGCAGCTAGTGCACTGTACCCCATGCAGCCAGTGCACTTTTCCCCATGCAGCTAGTGCACTGTACCCCATGCAGCTAGTGCACTGTACCCCATACAGCCAGTACACTGTTTCCCCATGCAGCCAGTGCACTGTTCCCCATGCAGCTAGTGCACTGTACCCCATACAGCCAGTGCACTGTTTCCCCATGCAGCTGGTGCACTGTTTCCCCTTGCAGCCAGTGCACTGTTCCCCATGCAGCCAGTGCACTCTACCCCAATGCAGCCAGTGCACTGTACCCCATGCAGCCAGTGCACTGTTTCCCCATGCAGCCAGTGCACTGTTTCCCCATGCAGCTAGTGCACAGTTCCTCATGCAGCTAGTGTACTGTACCCCATACAGCCAGTGCACTGTACCCCATGCAGCCAGTGCACTGTTTCCCCATGCAGCCAGTGCACTGTTCCCCTTGCAGCTAGTGTACTGTACCCCATACAGCCAGTGCACTGTTCCCCCATGCAGCTAGTGCACTGTTCCCCTTGCAGCTAAGTGCAAAGCTGTTCCCCTTGCAGCCAGTGCGAAGCTGCACCATGCATCAACGTGTCCTTCAGCACAGCGTCTTGTACTAGTTGTGGGCATCTAGTTGTGGACAGCTCCTGGCACTCAAAGACCAGCAGCCTACAGGATCTCTATATTACTCCCCCTACTTTCCTGGCAAGGAAATGGATAATGCCTCATCACCAGCATAGCTGCCTTGTAGGCAGCCTAGAATGATGTTGCTACTCATATTGTCCATTAAGGACTCGTCAGAGAGAGTATCCTTCTCAATATCAGCCAAGCAATGTATTTTTGTTTACTTAAATGTTGTGACAATGAGGCATTTTGGCAAATGACTTTGACAATCAGGTCAGAGATCCATCCAACACGATCCATCATGTCCACTGTCCACAATGCCTGAAGGATATTCCATATAGACCAGTGCTTTATACAGTGTGGTGCTTTCATTACATCAGCATATCATTTCTATATTGTCAGATTACTAATCTGAAATCCAGAACACATTGTATTTACAAATCCCTCTTTTTATTGTTTCTGGATTCTGTCCTCACATATACATTATCTCCAGAACAACGGGCTTCTTCCCATCAGCAACACTGATTAAATTGTTAATGGTTGTGTTTACAACACCATCAATTATGGGATTTTCTCCCTCAACTTTATACTTTTTCTTCAACAGTCTCCTTAAACTGTATTACTTTCACCATGTTTATCTCACTCCTGAACTAGAGGTGTGAGATCAATCATTGTTTGCGTAATACAGATGCCAATCGCTGTTGCTGTTGGGCTTTGGTCATACCCAATCACAGCACTACCTACCAGAAACCAGTGGAGATGTGGTAAAAGAAAATTAAACAAAGCAGCATTTTCCAGCTTCAGTAGGTAACTTCCTTCACCTTCCTTGCTGCCTATTGCTTTCCATGCAACCACTGTCATGGGGGTTGACAGATGCAGGGAGTTGAATTTCCTCAACTTTTCAATGTTGGCATTGTGAACTACAAGTCTTTGCTCTTCAAACCACGCATGACATGCCTTTCTGTCTCCTACTTTCCCATTAAGAAAGTCCTGTGGATCATCTCATTTGGAGTCGTCCAAATTCGGATAATGTCTGCAAATGCTGTCCACATCAGTCTCTTTTGCTGGGCATTTGGATTGACAATTTTGAATTTCTTCTTCGGAGACATCTGTTTAAAATGTAAGAAAAAAAAACACTGAACAGCATTAACAGAAACAAGTTAATATTTGCAGTTTTAGAAAAATATAGTAGAAATGATAAGGTTAAACGCTAAATAGTAAATACCCAACAAGTATATCATATTAATCAGTTTCATCAAATCAATTAAATTCATCTGGATTCAATTACTAGATCTAAATATCTATCCATTTCTTAAGAAAAGGCTAAATTTGATTATCTTGAGAGTGGATGTTTCTGGAGTGTGATCGCTTGGAATGTTGCCGTTGCCATGTATTTTAAGCCCCTATCGGCAGGCAAGACTCGACCGATTCATATAGGGCCTAAATAACATATTTGCATCATAAGATTAGAAAAAAGCCATACCAAAAAGCAAGATAATATGTTAAATAAACGACATACGTTTTGTTTTGTCCTGATATTGCAATCCGTGATGTTGAAGGCATTGAAGGCGTTAGAAGTCGCTTTTTACTTCAATACCATATAACCATATAACCATATAACAATTACAGCACGGAAACAGGCCTTCTCGGCCCTTCCAGTCCGTGCCGACCATTTATTTTCCCCTAGTCCCATCTACCTGCACTCAGACCATACCCCTCCATTCCCTTCCCGTCCATATACCTATCCACTTTACTTTTAAATTTACTTTTACTTTACTTAAAATCGATCCTGCTATGGGAAAAGCTTATCCACGTCAACTCTGTCCCTTTCATCATTTTAAAGACCTCAATCAAGTCCCCCCTTAACCTTCTGCGCTCCAAAGAATAAAGACCTCTCTCTGTAACTTAGTTGCTGGAACCCAGGCAACATTCTAGTAAACCTCCTCTGTACTCTCTCTATTTTGTTGACATCCTTCCTATAATTAGGCGACCAAAATTGTACACCATACTCCAGAATTGGTCTTACCAATGCCTTGTACAATTTTAACATTACTTCCCTACTCCTATATTCAATACTCTCATTTATAAAGGCCAGCACACCAAAAGCTTTCTTTACCACCCTATCTACATGCAATTCCACCTTCAGGGAACTATGCACAGTTATTCCTAGATCCCTCTGTTCCACAGCATTCCTCAATTCCCTACCATTTACCATGTACATCCTATTTTGATTTGTTCTGCCAAGATGTAGCACCTCACACTTATCAGCGTTAAACTCCATCTGCCATGTTTCAGCCCACTCTTCCAAATGGCCCAAATCTCTCTGTAGACTTTGAAAATCTACTTCATTATCCACATAACCCCCTATCTTAGTATCATCTGCATACTTACTTATCCAATTTTCCACCCCATCATCTAGATCATTGATGTACATGACAAACAACAGTGGACCCAACACAGATCCCTGAGGCACCCCACTGGTCACCGGCTTCCACCCTGACAAACAGCCATCCACCATTACTCTCTGGCATCTCCCATTCAGCCACTGTTGAATCCATCTTGCTATTCCGCCATTAACACCCAATGATTGAACCTTCTTAACCAACCTTCCATGGGGAACCTTGTGAAAGGCCTTACTGAAATCCATATAGACAACATCCACTGCTTTACCCTCATCGATTTCCCTAGTAACCTCTTCAAAAAATTCAAGAAGGTTTGTGAAACATGACCTTCCAGGCACAAATCCATGTTGACTGTTCTTGATCAGACCCTGTTTATCCAGATGCTTATATATATTATCTCTAAGTATTCTTTCAATTAATTTGCCCACCACTGACGTCAAACTAACAGGTCTATAATTGCTAGGTTTATTCTTTGAACCCTTTTTAAACAATGGAACAACATGCGCAGTACACCAATCCTCTGGCACTATTCCCGTTTCTAATAACATTTGAAATATTTCTGTCATAGCCCCTGTTATTTCTACACTAACTTCCCTCAATGTCTTAGGGAATATCCTATCAGGACCTGGAGACTTATCCACTTTTATATTTTTCAAAAGTGTCAGTACTTCCTCCTCTTTGAATCTCATAGTTTCCATAGCTACTCTACTTTTTTCCCTTACCTCACAGAGTTCAATATCCTTCTCCTTGGTGAATACCGAAGAAAAGAAATTGTTCAATATCTCCCCCCATCTCTTTTGGCTCTGCAGATAGCTGTCCATTCTGGCTCTCTAATGGTCCAATTTTGTCCCTCGTTATCCTTTTGCTATTAATATAGCTGTAGAAACCCTTTGGATTTACTTTCACCTTTCTTGCCAAAGCAACCTCATATCTTCTTTTAGCTTTTCTTATTCATTTCTTAAGATTCTTTTTTACATTCTTTATACTCATCTAGCACCTCATTTACTCCATGCCTCCTATATAGCAATAGAACAATTAAATAGTCCAGCAATTAAAAAAAAAAAAAAACGGGAACAGAAGGCCGAACAATTTTTCTTCATCAGCTACCAGCCTGAGGAAATCCCCCCCCGACAGCCAATACAAACCTGCATTTTAATTCCCCCCCCCCCCCCCCCCCCAAGCCTCCAGAATCGCCCGCACAGGCAGTGGCAGATCTGTAACGCTGCTGATGGCAGGTTTTGTAACAACGCTACCCTATGGGCCTGAACATAACCATTTATCCATATAGCAATGACTTTGATTTAGTGTTTAACAGTTAACAGTAAAGTTTTTTAAACATAGCCAAGGGTTTTTTAAAAATATTTTATTTGAAGTAAGTGCTATTAAAGATGCTGATCAAGTAGTCATTAGTTCCAGGAAAGTATTGACATGCTCTAAGCTTCATTATTTAGTTTCCAATATGCATAAAGATTAGGAAATTTGAGACATGTTCTGCCAATTAATGTTAAAGCTGATATGCAGTATGTTATGTTTTATGTATTATATATATTAGTTTTATGTATTTTATCTTTTCTAAAAATATGAAGCATGGACATATAATTCACAACAGCTTTTGAGCTAATTTAAGAAATAAAGAAATTATAACCTGTCTGTTTTTGTATATAATATCTACTTGTACTAAAGTGGTTGCATGGAAAGTGAGCACCTTTGTTTGTGCAGGAAGATTGTGATGCATATGTCTGTCTCACCACAGTAGGGCACCTCTGAAAACATATTGTTCCAGAGTGGTATCATGATACATGATAGCAATTGTTTCTACATCAAGCTCTCCACTCCTGAAATGGCAAACACCATTGCTACTCATGATTCCAGATTGTGCATCGGATGAAATAACAGAAGTCTGTCAAATTTAATCATTCTTCTTCCAATAATCTTCTTGGAATCATCTCTGAGAATATTTTCTGAGCAGTGACTATTGCTGGGTCAAGTATGCTCCCACTATGTTACTCCAGGCTGGGATCCTGGGATCCGACTCCAGTGAAGCCCGATGCTCTACTGCATTCTCTTAACTTCTAACCAAAATCAAGGTCAACCTCCCACCCACTGATCATCCCTCACTTAGCCCAGCTCAGCAAATTCTGATGGCCCAAGGAAAAACTGGAGCATTGACCCTACACTGATTCTTGATTCCCAACACACTCACGTTCCAACTCCCGACCAACCAATTGAACGAAAATTCAATGCTAGCATTTATATCACGAGGACTGGAATACAGAAACAAAGATGTAATGCTGAGGCTCTATAAGATGCTGGTCAGGCCACATTTGGAGTACAGTCAGCAAATTCTGGCCCTATATCTGAGGAAGGATATGCTGGCTCTGGAGAGGGTCCAGAGGAGGTTTACAAAAATGATCCAGGAATGAGTGGGTTAGCATATGATGAGCGTTTGACAGCACTGGGCCTGTACTCACTGGAGTTTAGAAGTTTGAGGGGGGACCTCATTGAAAATTACAGAATAATGAAAGGCATAAATAGAGTGAATGTGGAAAGGATGTTTCCAGTGGTGGGAGAGTCTGTGACCAGAGGTCAGAGCCTCAGAATTAAAGGGCAACCTTTTAGAAAGGAGGTGAGGAGGAACTTCTTACATCAGAGGGTAGTTAATCTGTGGAACTCATTGCCACAGAGGAGGCCACATCAGTGGATATTTTTAAGGGAAAGATAGACAATGTCTTGATTAGAACGGGTTTCAAAAGATATGGATCAGCAACCAGACTGGTTGTAGATGGAAAAGGAAGATTGTTTGCCTTTTGAAATTGGCTCTATTCCGTTAGCTTCCTCAAAACGGGTTAAAAAAAACCTATAGTGAAACCCCTATAATATACAAATTTGGAAACAATTAAAAAAATAATTAAAATTGGATAATTTATCACCTTCTCTTCCCATTGTAAATAATCCTTCATTTAAACCTTCTGTATTGGATAAGGGTTTGTACAATGGAAAAAATATGGAATTAAAAAGGTGGGACATCTTTATAGAAAAGGTTTTTTTTTCATCTCAGGAGTTACAACAGAATTATGGATTACATTTAAATATATTTTTTAGATATTTACAACTTAGAAATTAAGTTAAATTACATACACAAGACTATAGAGCTAGAGAGCCAGAGATTCTTGATGAATGTTTGAATAAACATCCTAATACAGTTAAATTAATATCTTGCATTTATAATACTCTTTTAGATAGTGAGATCCCGTCGACGGAATTATATAGACAAGCATGGGAAAATGAATTAGCTCAACCAATAACGAAAGATATTTGTGATGAAAGTCTACAACACATCAATGCTTGTTAAATGCCAGACATTCTTTAATACAATTTAAAGTACTACACAGATTGGATATTCTAAAACAAAATTAAATATAATTTTTCCTAATATCTCCCCTATATGTGACAAATTCAGTGGCTAATTTAACCCATACTTTTCATAGAATCATAGAAAATAGGTGCAGGAGTAGCATTCGGCCCTTCGAGCCTGCACCGCCATTCAATATGATCATGGCTGATCATCCAACTCAGTATCCTGTACCTGCCTTCTCTCCATACCCCCTGATCCCTTTAGCCACAAGGGCCACATCTAACTCCCTCTTAAATATAGCCAATGAACTGGCCACAACTACCTTCTGTGGCGGAGAATTCCACAGACTCACCACTCTCTGTGTGAAAAATGATCTTCTCGTCTCGGTCTTAAAAGACTTCCCCCTTATCCTTAAACTGTGACCCCTTGTTCTGGAGTTCCCCAACATCGGGAACAATCTTCCTGCATCTAGCCTGTCCAACCCCTTAAGAATTTTGTAAGTCTCTATAAGATCCCCCCTCAATCTCCTAAATTCCAGCAAGTACAAGCCAAGTCTATCCAGTCTTTCTTCATATGGAAGTCCTGCCATCCCAGGAATCAGTCTGGTGAACCTTCTCTGTACATGTAAATGTCTTCCTAACCCTTATACTTAATGGTCCAACCATTGAAGGCAAGCATAAATTAGGCCTTCTTTACCACCCAATCTACTTGTGCTGCCACTTTCAGAGAGCTATGAACATGGACTCCAGGGTCTCTCTGCACATGCATGCCATTAAAGGTTTGGCTATTAACTGTATACTCTCCCCTTACATTCAACCTCCCAAAGTGCATCACCTCACCCTTGCTCGGCTTAAACTCCATCTGCAATTTCTCTCGCATTACTGCAGCAACCAAAATACCAAAACAGCACATTTGTGGTAATTGCAATGAAGATTTCATCAGACCAGGGTGTGTAGTTCTTGATACTGGATCATAAGGTCATAATGTCATAAGTAATAGGAGCATAATTAGGCCATTCCATTCTGCCATTCAATCATGGCTGATCTATCTCTCTCTCCTAACCTTCTCCCCATAACCCCTGACACCCGTACTGTTCAAGATGCTGTATGGTGGATGGGTAACTGGATAGGTTACCCACACGGTCTGTACTTCATTTGGTCTGCCCTGGCCTACGTGATCTCCCCATTGCCAAACACATTCATTCCCCTTCCCATTTCCACGCTGACCTTTCTGTCCAGGGCCTCCACTGTCAGAGTGAGGCACAGCGGAAATTGAAGGAACAAAAGTGATGAGACAAAAATGAGTGGTTTTGCAGATAGTGAAGATGGTTGCGAGCAATTGCAGCCGGATCTGGATCAATTGGCCAGGTGGGCAGAGGAATGGTTGATGGAATTTAATACAGAAAAATGTATTTTTGTGTTGCATTTTGGGACGTCGAACAAGGGCAGGACCTACACAGTAAATGGTGGTCCTCTGGGTAGTGTTGCAGAGCAGAGGGATCTAGGAGTACAGGTGCATGGTTTGTTGAAGGTCGAGTCGCAGGTAGATAAGGTGGTCAAAAAGGCTTTTGGCACTTTGGGCTTCATCAGTCAGAGCATTGAATATAGAAGTTGGGAGGTCATGTTGCAGTTGTATAAGACGTTGGTGAGGCCGCATTTAGAATATTGTGTTCAGTTTTGGGCACCATGTTATAGGAAAGATATTGTCAAGTTTGAAAGGGTTCAGAAAAGATTTACAAGTATGTTGCCAGGACTAGAGGGTGTGAACTATAGGGATAAGTTGAGTAGGCTTTATTCCATGGAGCGCAGGAGGATGAGGGGAGATCTTATAGAAACATAGAAACATATATAATAGGTGCAGGAGTAGGCCATTCGGCCCTTCGAGCCTGCACCGCCATTCAATATCATCATGGCTGATTATAGAGATTATAGAAACTTATATAGATCTTACAGAAACATAGAAACATAGATGAGGGATGATCTTATAGCGGTGTATAAAATCATGAGAGGAATAGATCGGGTATATGCAGAGAGTCTCTTGCCCAGAGCAGGGGAATCGAGGACCAGAGGACATAGGTTCAAGGTGAAGGGGAAAAGATTTAATAGGAGTCCGAGGGATAACGTTTTCACACGGAGGGTGGTGGGTGTATGGAACAAGCTGCCAGAGGAGGTAGTTGAGGCTGGGTCTATACCATAGTTTAAAAATCATTTACACAGATACATGGATAGGACAGGTTTGGAGGGATATGGACCAGGCGCAGGCAAGTGGGACTGGTGTAGCTGGGACATTGTTCGCCGGTGTGGGCAAGTTGGGCAGAAGGGCCTGTATCCACACTGTGTCACTCTATGACTCTATGACTCTCACAGCACCTCATATTTTGCTTGGGCAGCTTACAACCCAGTGATGTGAATATTGATTACTCTAATTTGAAGTAACCCTTGCATCCCCACTGTTTCCGTTCCCCTCCCTGCCACACCCCCACCCTGGCCATCGTACTAGTTTCACTGTCATCCTGTTGAGTTCCACTGCCTGTATAATACATTATCACCGAGCCCACAGCCAACAATGGACCATTGTGGGCTCCATGTTTCCTTGATCATCGTTACGTTTTGCATATCTTTCATTCATTTGTACTATACCTCTCTATTATTACCAACTATATCTCTTGTTTCACTTTCCCCTGATTCTCAGTCTGAAGAAAGGTCTCGATCCAAAACATCACCTATTCATTTTCCCCGGAGATGCTGCCTGATCTGCTGAGTTACTCCAACTATTTGTGTCTATCTTTGGTTTGTCCCTATTCCCTGCTAACGTATCAGCGCTGTGCCATGGAAGATGCGCCAGATGCAGAGAAGGCGTTTCCACAGGAGTACGGGCATGAGGACTGTTCGCATGAGAGGAGAGCCAGTTGTCACTTATTTCATTTCGGAGTCACGTGAGTGACTTCGTGAAGAGCCCGCCGGCGCGCATGCTCGACATATTGTCGTACCGCGTTGCTGCGACGGCTGGCAGTGGAGCGCGCTCCTCGCCAGCCCTTCATAAGGGGCCACGGAGGTGAGTATTCTACCTTTAGTTGGTGGTCCTTGTTGTTGGTTATGTCTTGCAGCAAGGACATGGATGGGAGTTCCAAGGGCCGGAGGACGTCAGGACGAGTTCGCCGGTCAACAGTTCCGGGGCCTTTACCATCGGCAGTACCTGCAACGCAGGCCGGGACTCAGACGGAGATGTGGGTAAGCCCTGTGGTTACAGGTCCAGATCCGCCAGCACACCACAGCTCGGAGGATTTCGACGAGGAGGAGTGTGGTGTGCCGCCAGAGCAGGGGGACCCTGCCATGGCAGTCAGGTCGTCAGCGGGCTCGCTGGCGACCTCGAGCAAGGTGCGTGCGGCTGCACGGCCTGTTCCAATCCGCCCTCCGAGTAGGGGAAGGGCAGGAGCCCAGAAGCCTAACCCTACCAGGGCTAAGGCATTGCCTGACATGGAGGAGCGATCAGGTTCCAGGGCGAGACCCGGGGCGGCTGTGAGGTCCAGCCGGCACACCCCGACTCTCGACGCCGGGACGGGTCGGTTGAGTCGGGTCTCGTCACGGTCGCCGAGCCCCCCATGGATGGGTGGGCGAGACCATGCGTCGGCAAGGTCCACGATGTGGGCAGCCGGCAAGCCTGCGCGGGCTTCAGGCAGCCATGCTTCGGCTGGTGCCGACACCACGCCGCAAGTGCCCTTAGTGGCAGCGGCTTCAGCTCCCGCTAAACGGAGGCGGTTGAACACGCCCGCGCGGGAATCGCGCAGTTTCGCCTCGGCGGCTGTTAGCGACAACTATCGGCACCGGCAGGGCCTCGATGAGGTGCGGGCCGATGATAGGAGCCCGGTTTTCTTTTCAGAGCCGGAGGACTCCGACCACCTGAGTGTTCAGGGTGAAGGGCGTATTGACCGTACGGAGCGGCTGCTGGAGCTCCTGCTTCAAAGTCAACAACAGCAGGGCAGCAACAGGCACAGGGCGTCGTCACCAGCCTCTACCATCAGCCTGGAGCAGCAGGAGGAGGAGGTTTTGGTGGATCCCATACCATCTCCGTTGGAGGTGCCAGCGGAGGATCTTCTGGATGTGGCGACCAAATTTGCGGCCCCACATTCATCTGGACTTCCTTTAAACGCAAAGCTGGCAGCCACTGTGGACTTTCTTAACAACCAGCAACTACAGGAAGAAGTCCTCATTCAGGCAATGAGCCGTCACAAGGCTCCATCCAATTGGAACTCCCCCAACGTGCCTGTGGTCAATACGCCGATATGGGGCAACATCAGTGCGGCTATCCGTCAACAAGAGGTAAATTTGCAGCGGATCCTGAAGCTCCTCACGGCCGGTATTACCGCCTTTGCGCGGTCGGTGGACAGGGACGAACTGAATTTGGACCAGGAAGATACTCTGGCCCTCCTGTGCGCGACCCAGCACGAAATCAACGGGTTTCGCAAAACCAGCATCCGCCCAGCGCTCAATCCGAAGTTTGCAGGATTGTGCAAACCACCGCCGCCGCCCCCGCCTCGTCAGCTCTTTGGGGAGGACCTCTCGAAGAGAGTCAAAGAGCTTGACGAACAAGCCAAAACGGTGGGGATCATGCGCTCTCAGAGTGCCCCCGCACCGTCAGGCTCAAAGTCTCCATACATTCGATCACGAGGGTCTGCTAGTACCTCGACGAGGACCCACCCTCAAGTTCCACAATGACAGCAACATCAGACCCAGCACCAGGGGTCTTTTTTAGCACAGGGTCGGCAGAGACCCTGGTGGAAAACGAAGACGCCGCGCCCTCAAGCCAACCCAGCACCTCTACGTCCACCCACGCGTGTCAAGGACCGCCGGTAACCACGGAGGTGAGGGGGTCTGGTTCTCTCTTTTCTCTTTGTTTAACTTCACATGTTGGTGGTTGCCTTCGGTTGTTTTTGGGTGCATGGGGTAATTTTACTGGTGACGAGTATGTGTTGCAGAATATTCAGGGGCATAAAATTGAGTTTATTAATGGTGACATCCCTCCATCCCAGCACATGCCCGCTCGAATGTTTAAATTATCGGCTGCAGAACAGGCAGCAGGCTACAAGGAACTTTTAAGTCTTGAGCAGAAGGGAGTGATTGAGAGAGCGGTGCATGAGCCAGTTGAATTTGTTTTGAATATATTCACCAGACCTAAGAAGGATGGAGGTTGTCGTGTCATTATTGATCTAACCCGTTTGAATACTTTTGTAACATATACTCATTTTAAAATGGATACGTTTGAAACAGCCAAATCGTTGATTTCTCATGGTTGCTTTATGGCATGCATCGATTTGAAAGACGCATATTATTCAGTATCCATCCAGAAATACGACAGAAGGTTTTTGAAATTCATCTGGATGGGGCAACTCTGGCAGTACAAGGCTTTGCCTAATGGGCTCACCACAGCCCCTAGATTGTTCACTAAATTAGTGAAACCAATTATGGCTTATTTGAGACAACGACACCATATAGTTATGGCCTACTTAGATGATATCTTAATTGTGGGCCACATCCTGGAATTGGCAGAACAGGGTGTTGCAGCTGCTGTCAATATATTTCAACAATTAGGGTTTATTGTCCATCCAGAGAAATCAAAGTTCTGCCCTGCCCAGGTGATTAATTACTTAGGGTTCACGGTGAACTCTATGAGCATGAGGGTTACCATTCCAATTAACAAGATTGAGGAGGTTACCCAGGTGTGTCAAGATTTAATCCGCACCAATATACCATCGATTCGGCATTCAGCTACAATAATTGGGAAGCTTGTAGCTTTGTTTCCGGCAGCGCGATATGGACCTTTGCATTATCAGAATTTGCAAAGAGCTAAAATTGCTGCGTTAAAACAGAACGCTGGTCATTATGATCGGTCCATGCAGCTGCCGCCCGAAGCGATAAATGAGTTGCAATGGTGGGTGTGTCACATTAGCAGCTCATTCAAGCCTATCAGGGAGGCTAATCCGGTGGTATATTTGCAGACTGATGCAAGCTCCAATGGCTGGGGAGCCACGGATAATTGCTCTAGTTGTGGGGGCAGATGGGAGACCCTTGAATCAACGATGTTGTTAACTCAAGGGATTAACTATTTGGAGTTGCTGGCAGCATTCCACGGACTTCGTGCGTATTGTTCCAAGCTTGTTGGAGCACATGTCCATCTCCAAATAGACAACACCACAGCAGTGGCATACTTAAACCATATGGGTGGTACCAGGTCAGTTTCGTGTGACAAATTGGCTAACTCAATTTGGCTCTGGTGTGTTCAAAGAGACATTTGGATTTCAGCTACCTATTTGCCAGGTGAGCTTAATACTGTGGCAGACACCAGGTCACGCAAATTTAATGACAATATTGAATGGATGTTGCATCCTGAGATTTTTTCTAAAGTCACAGCCAAATTTGGTAAACCGGACATTGACCTTTTTGCGTCACAGTTGAACCATCAGGTACCAACCTACGTTTCATGGGAACCAGATCCTGGGGCAATGGCGCTAGATGCATTCTCGCTGGACTGGGGGAATTGGTTTTTCTATGCCTTCCCCCCGTTTTGCCTCATCAGTCGGGTATTGCGAAAGATTCAGGCAGATGCTGCCGAGGGCATCCTTATTCTACCCGACTGGCCCACACAGCCTTGGTATCCGGTGGTCTTTGACATGCTCAACGAACCTTGGGTCCTTTTGAAGGGTTGCCCACAATTGGTTACTCACCCTGTCTCAGAGGAGCCACATCCCTGCCATGGCTACTTAAATTTGTTGGCTTGCAGGTTCTGAACAGGCCGTTAGTCCAATACGGCCTCTCGGCTCGGACCATGGATACCATCGGGGCGTCGTGTCGAGAGTCCACTAGGCGAAGATACCGCTCGCATATTAAGAAGTGGGAAGCCTACTGCAGCCGCTCTCGCATCACGTACGATGACGTGACAATAACCGACGTCCTGGAATTCCTCGCGGGGTTGCACCATGATGAACACTTAAGTTACAGTGCCATCAACAGCGCCAGAAGTGCGCTATCATTCTACCCCGATATTGGGGTAGGATCCAACAGGCTAGTGTCCAGACTCATGCGGGGTATATTCAATATGAATCCGCCTACACCACGCTATAATATCACCTGGGATGTCAGGGACGTATTAACCCTGCTCAGGACGTGGTCTCCCATGGAAGGGCTCCAACTGGACCAACTCACCATGAAGCTGGTGATGTTACTAGCGCTGACTTCAGCTCAGAGGGTACAGACACTACACAAACTTTGTGTCGACAGAATGACGTCTACCCCCACAGAAGTAGTCTTTTTCATTGACGAGCTACTAAAGCAGCATAGACCTGGGTGCACAGGGCTGCAGCTGAAGTTCCCGGCATACCCCGCAGATGCTAGGCTATGTTTAGCCTCACATATCCGTCACTATGTCAAGGTGACGGCACGCATCAGAGGAATGGAGAGATACCTGCTTGTCACTCATAAGAGACCTCATCATCGAGTGACGGTTCAGACGATATCCAGGTGGCTTCGAGTCGTCTTGGGTAAGTCAGATATCGACACTAATGTGTTCAAGTCTCATTCCACCAGGGCTGCATCGACGTCAGCGGCGAGGGTCATGGAGGTGCCCATGGACCAAATTCTCGCCACAGCAGGATGGGCTAATGAAGCTGTGTTCCAGCGTTTTTATAACAAGCCTGTTGCTGCTCCTCTACAGTTCGCAGAAGCCGTGCTGAATGCAGGTTCAGAACGTGGAGATGTCCCCGCATGAGGGGTTTTTGATTTGTTATTAATAAATATGCTCTTGTTTTGCAGTATGAACTATTGAGCAAGTTTGTTCCTCCCATCCATCCCTGGTAGTGGTGTGTCAGCATGGACGTGGTCCAGGGCGTGTCATCACAGAAGCTTTGAAGTCTTCACGAAGTCACTCACGTGACTCCGAAATGAAATAGTAAGATTGAACGAGAACTTACCAGTTCGAAGGTTGATCTTTATTTTATGAGGAGTCGAAGTGAGGGATTTCGTGCCCTCCTCGCCCAACTCTCAGTCACCTTCATCTGGTAATCTTAGTCACTTCAATCTTACTATGCGAAGTCATTTCTATTGTTGGTTTCTGTGATTCCACGCCGCTACTTTGAAGTATGTCGAGCATGCGCGCCGGCGGGCTCTTCACGAAATCCCTCACTTCGACTCCTCATAAAATAAAGATCAACCTTCGAACTGGTAAGTTCTCGTTCAATCTTACTATTCCTCATGCCCATCTTCTCCGACGGTGTTGCTGCTGCAGACTGGGTGGGCTTATTGCTTTCATAGATTTGTAAGCAGATGGGGCTCTCAAAGAATGGCAAGGCATAAAGTGAAAATAATCATCACATGTAAGTTGTTAATTAATGCTTATGCAGTGAAGTATTCTTCGTTGTAAAGAGCTCAAACTCACACGAGTTGAAACACAAGCATCTTTATTGTTCAGGTCATCAACTACACAGCAGGTCATCACACGTCCACACTGCTACTCAGACTGGCAGGCAGTGGGCAGGACCTTACACTATGAATGTTGCAATTAGGCGGCATTATAATTACTAAGCATTCTAATTAGCTAACGTGCTACAACCAATGCTACTTCTCTTCTTCTATAAATGAAAAGTAGATACAGCGTCATCACGACGATGTGTAAATAAATTGTAAAATGCAAATTGCCACATCCAGGAATAATGAGGATAAACGTAGTCGCCGTATCTACCAGGCGGCTTACTAACCCGCCCGGCGCGTACGGTAGCGAGCTGCCTCATCAACCTTTTCTTCCGAAAAGTTGAGGGCACGTCTGGGTGAGCCAATAGGGCTCTGGGAGACGTAGTGGACGACCGTTGCGGGGATACAGGTGAAGCGGGTACAAGGGGGCGAGAGGGCGGGGAGTGATGGGGGTTAACAACTGCAGACACTGGAACGACTGGAACAGCGATCACTTTGAAGTTAAGCAGAGGGGCGTCAGGACCCTGGAGCGCCGGACATCGTTCATTCACTGGAAGGATGTGTTGGCGGTTGCGTCTGTAGATGGTGCCGCCAACATCGACGAGGTAGGAGCGGGGCTTCTTCGCGGGGCCATGGAAGAACCCCAGTTTGGTATGTCCTTTGTTCATCTGTAAACTAACAACTTGGCCTTGAATCAGTGGCTTCAGTAGCTTGCTGGTTTTGTCGTAGGCACATTTCTGCGGCTCTTGATTGGATTGTACGCATGTTTGAATTGTAGAGGGGCAGAGGACTTTAGGCTTTAAGTGATCCTGTGTCACGGGCAGTGGAGGTCTTGTTCGCCGGGACATCAGTCGCAGGGCTGGAGAGCCTAAAACACTGTCTCTGGCAATGTTCCTCAGGTTCAACAGGTCTAGGGAGACGTCAGATTTTGCCAGGAAGGAGCATTCCATGTTGGTAATGTGAGCAGCGCGGTCGGCAAGTCCGTTGGACCGTGGGTACTCTGGGCTGCTGGTGACATGTTTAAAGTTCCAGCACTTGGCAAAGTCTTTGAACTTTTGGCAGGAGAATTGTGTCCCGTTGTCAGTCTGAAGGCAGGCTGGAATTCCGCGTACCGAGAAATGCAGGCGGAGTTTCTGGATGACTAATTCTGAGGAGATGGTTGGTAGAAGATCGATTTCGAGCCAGTAACGAGTTTCCCATGCCAGTCGAAGATCTCGGCGGCCACAGATCACCATGCTAGGGATGGGGCCGATTGGGGCCGCAGCGGTGGTTTTTGCTCATGAGGCGCCTGCCTGTTGCAGATCGCGCGTAACGCCGTGTTTTCCCGAATGTACTTGGTCATTCCAGGCCAGTAGATAGCTTCTTTGGCACGTTGTAGCGTGGCCTCAACACCTGGGTGCCACCGTGGATCTCCTCGGAGTACTCCTTACACAGAGAGGGGGGGATGACCGTCTTGTGACCCTTTTTGATCACTCCATCCTGTAGCACAAGTTCATCACGTTACAGAAAGTAGGGTTTTAGTTCAGTGGGAGTGTTGGATAGTTTGTTTGGCCAGCCGCCTTTAATGATTGAACTTAGCAGCTGGGAGGTCTTATCCATGGCAGTGTGTTTGGCGGTCAGTTGGAATGAATAGAAATATAGAAAAATAGAAAATAGGTGCAGGAGGAGGACATTCGGCCCTTCGAGCCAGCACCGCCATTCATTGTGATCATGGCTGATCGTCCGCTATCAATAACCCGTGCCTGCCTTCCCCCCATATCCCTTGACTCCACTAGCCCCGAGAGCTCTATCTAACTCTCTCTTAAATCCATCCAGTGACTTGGCCTCCACTGTCCTCTGTGGCAGGGAATTCCATAAATTCACAACTCTCTGGGTAAAAAAGTTTTTTCTCACCTCAGTCTTAAATGACCTCCCCTTTATTCTAAGACTGTGGCCCCTGGCTCTGGGCTCACCCAACATTGGGAACATTTTTCCTGCATCTAGCTTGTCCAGTCCTTTTATAATTTTATATATTTCTATAAGATCCACCCTCATCCTTCTAAACTCCAGTGAATACAAGCCTATTCTTTTCAATCTTTCCTCATATGACAGTCCCGCCATCCCAGGGATCAATCTCGTGAACCGACGCTGCACTGCCTCAATCACAAGGATGTCCTTCCTCAAATTAGGAGACCAAAACTGTACACAATACTCCAGATGTGGTCTCACCAGAGCCCTATACAACTGCAGAAGAACCTCTTTACTCCTGTAATAAAAACATCTTGTTATGAAGGCCAACATTCCATTAGCTTTCTTCACTGGTTTCTTCATTGAACCCTGCAGAACGGAGAATTCCTCATGTTCGTAAGGATGTTGTTTGCTGGTAGCGCGTGGTGCCCGGGATAGAGTGTCTGCGATGTGCGTGTCTTTACCTTTTTTGTAGACAATCCGGAAGTCGAACCATTGGAGCTGCATCATCATGCGTTGAAGCCTTGCTGGGGCAGCGTGGGTAGGCTTGCTCAGGATTGTAACCAACGGTTAGTGATCAGTTTCTACCGTGAAGGTTTTGCCAAAAATGAAGTATTTGAATTTGGAGCAGACGAAAACCACGGCAAGCAGTTCTTTTTCTATCTGGGCATAGCGCTGTTCGGTATCCGTTAGTGTTCTTGAAGTGTAGGATACCGGCAAGACATCACCTTTGAAACAGGTCTGCAGGCATGCAGCGTCTAGTCCATACTGGCATGCGTCGCAGGTGATTATAACTGGCAGGTGAGGTTAAAGTAAGACAGAGTTGGTGCACTGGCGAGCTGTAGGTTTAGAGTCTCGAAAGCTTGCTGGTGGTTTGGGTAGCAGGACCAGGTGTTGTCCTTGTGGGTCAGTTGACGCAGGAAGGCTGATAGTTCGCTGAGATTGGGGATAACCTTCCCCAGGTAGTTGCCCATGCCTCGAAATCGTTGCAGGCTGGTGGCGTTAGTTGGTACTGGCAGCTCATTGATTGTTGCAGTCTTCAGCGGGTCTGGTATGAGCCCATTGCGAGTGAACACATGACCTACGTAAGTGACTTCAGGAACCCTGAACTTGCATTTAAGTGGGTTCAGCTTTAAATTAATGTCTCTGGCACGGTCCAGTACTTTATGTAGGTTTGCATCCTGCTCGGTGGCATCACGGCCATGAACTAGAATGTCGTCAACTATGATGGCACAGGGGAATTCTGCAAACAGTTGTTTCATTGCACGCTGGAAAACTTCGCTAGCCAAAGGGTATTCTTAGGAATTGGTAACGTGCGAAAGGGGTGGCGAATCTTGTTAATGCCGATCTAATGGGATTTGGCAGAATGAATTTTTGGCATCCAGGACTGAGAAAACCGTTGAGTTACCCATTTGTGCTGCGACGTCTTCGATGGTCCTCTAAGGATAGTGTTGGCGTTTAATTTCATCTTTACGATTGATACAGATGCATAACTCCTTCTTGTCTTTCTTTGTGGTGACAACCATGGTGGAGACCCAATCATTGGGCTTGTTAACTTCGGTGAGGACCCCGATGGAGACCACATGTTTCAGCTCATCATGTATTTGCTCACGTGTACCATGCAGGATGCGTTGAGTGGCACGTACGATTGGGGTGACTGTATTGTCGACAATGATCTTGTATGTTGTAGGTACTTTACTGAGTTGGTTGTCAAACACATCTTTGTAGTTGGATAGCATCTGTCTGGTTGGCCCGAAATAGACCAAACCCAGATCATGGGTCACATCGATGCCTAGCTGGGTTTCAGAACTTGGCTGAACGATGTAAAATAGTAAGATTAAACGAGAACTTACCAGTTTGAAGTTTGATCTTTATTTTATGAGGAGTTGCGATGAGGGATTTCGTTAAGAACCCGCCAGCACGCATGCGCGACATCTCTTCAAAGCAGCGGTGTGGAATCACAGAACCAACAAACCAAAGGAAATGACTTGTGATAGTAAGATTGAAGAGACTCTAGTTACCAGTTGACTTTATAATCGAGGGTTGGGAGCGGAGGGCACGAAATCCCTCATCGCAACTCCTCATAAAATAAAGATCAAACTTCAAACTGGTAAGTTCTCGTTTAATCTTACTATTTCATTTCGGAGTCACGTGAGTGAATTCGTGAAGACTTCAAAGCTCAGTGATTACACGCCCTGGACAACGTCCATGCTATCACACATGCCACGATAAGGATGGACAGGAGTATCAAAAATTTTCAGAGTGCTAGTTCTGAAAAATAATAATATTTATTAATAATAACAAAAGAAAAAAACCCTCACTGGGGAACAGCCGAATGACCTCGGCCTGCATTCAGTACAGCTTCTGCAAACATTCCAGGAGCGGTAATAGGTTTATTATAAAACCGTTGAAAGGTGGCTTCACTGGCCCATCCCGCTGCGGCTAGAATATGGTCCATGGGCACCTCCATGACCTTTGCCGCCGACGTAGATGCAGCCCTGGTGGAATGGGATTTAAATACATTAGTATCTATACCTGCTTCGTTCAAAACGATTCTGAGCCATCTGGAGATAGTCTGTACCGTCACTCTATGGTGAGGTCTCTTATGGCTGATTAGCAAGTATTGCTCCATTCCCCTTAATTTCCGCGTCACTTTAATATAGTGGCGGATGTGGGTGGCTAAACATAGCCTGGCATCAGCGGGGTATGCTGGAAACACCAGCTGCAGACCTGTAAACCCAGGCCTGTGCTGTTTAAGCAATTCATCAATAAAGAAAATAACCTTTTCTGGGGTAGAGATCATTCTATCAATCTTGATCTTATGAAGAGTCTGTACCCTTTGTGCCGAAGTAAGTGCCAATAACATCACCAACTTCAGGGTGAGTCTGTCCAATTCAAGCCCAATCATGGGCGACCACGTCCTGAGCAGGGTCAGTACATTCCCAATATCCCAGGTAACGTTGTAACGCGGTCTAGGCGGATTTGAATTAAATATTCCCCGCATCAGTTTGGACACCAACTTATTGGATCCTACCTCCAAATTGAGGTAGTATGATAGTGCACTCCTGGCGCTGTTGATGGCACTATAGCTGAGGTGTTTGTCATGATGTAACCCCGCAAGGAACTCCAGCACATCTGTGATTGACACGGAGTCATATGCAATGTCCAAGCGGCCGCAGTAGGTTTCCCATTTCCTGATGTGCGATAAATATTGCCGTCTTGTGGACTCCCTGCATGATGCTCCTATGGTGTCCATGGTCCTTGATGATAGGCCATACTGCAGTAATGGCCTGTTCAAATCCTGCAAGCCAATAAATCCAAATGACTATGGCAGGGATGTGGTTCCCCTGTAACGGGGTTCGTCACCAATATTGGCCAACCCTCCAAGAGGACCCATGGTTGACTGATCATCCCAAGGACCACCGGATACCATGACTGAGTAGGCCAGTCGGGTATGATAAGGATGCCATTAGCAGCATCTAGCTGGATTTTCCGCAATACCCGACTGATGAGGCAAAATGGGGGAAATGCATAGAAAAACCATTTCCCCCAGTCTAGCAAGAAAGCATCCATCGCTATTGCCCCAGGATCTGGTTCCCATGATACATATGTTGGTACCTGATGGTTTAACCATGACGCAAAAAGGTCAATATCCGGCTTACCAAATTTGGCTGTAATTTGTTTGAATATTTGGGAATTCAACATCCACTCGATGTTATCATTGAATTTCCGTGACCAGGTGTCCGCCACTATGTTGAGCTTACCTGGTAAATAGGTAGCTGAAATCCAAATATTCCTTTGAATACACCAGAGCCAAATTGTATTAGCCAATTCATCACATGAAATTGACCTGGTACCACCCATATGATTTAGATATGCCACCGCAGTGGTGTTGTCTATTTGGAGACGGACATGAGTGTCAGTAAAGTTTGAACAATAAGCTCTAAGTCCGTGGAATGCCCCAAACATCTCCAAATAATTTATCCCTTGTGCTAAGAAAAGGGTAGATTCTAGTGAGTGCCATCTGCCCCCACAACTTGTGTTGTTGTCCGTAGCTCCCCAGCCATGGGAGCTTGCGTCTGTTTGTAAGTATACCACCGGACGAGGCACAATGATGGGTTTAAATGAGTTATGGATATTATCAATCCACCATTGTAACTCAATTTTTGCCTTGAGTGGCAGCTGCATAGGTCTATCAAAATGTCCAGCATTCAATTTTAATGCTAAAATCTTGGATCTTTGTAAATTTTGATAATGTAAAGGTCCGAATTGAGCAGCTGGAAAAACTGCTACGATTTTCCCAATTACCTTAGCAGTTTGTCTAATTGATGGCATACTGGCGCAGACCAGGTTTTTGCATGTTTGGATGACATCCCCAACCTTGTTAGTTGGTATGGTGGCAATCATGTGATTGGAATCTATGGTGAACCCCAGATAGTCCATGATCTGTGAAGGAGAGAACTTTGATTTATCTGGATGGATAATAAATCCCATTTTTTGGAATATATCCACAGTGGCTGAAACTGCCAAATTTGCTGATTCCAATGTATGCCCAATAATGAGGATATCATCCAGATAAGCCATGACCGTGTGATTTGCCCTCCTCTGTGTGGCTAACACTGGCTTGAGTAATTTGGTAAATAGTCTAGGGGCTGTGGTAAGCCCATTGGGCAAAGCTTTATATTGCCAAAGTTGATCCATCCAGATGAATTTCAAGAACTTCCTGTGATGTTTCTGAACGGATACTGAATAGTATGCATCTTTTAAGTCAATGCATGCCATGAAGCAGCCCTCAGAAATCAAAGATTTGGCTGTTTCAAACGTGTCCATTTTGAAATGGGTGTATTGTACAAAGGTATTCAAATGGGTTAGATCTATAATGACCCGACATCCACCATCTTTTTTGGTTTTAGTAAATATATTGGATACAAACTCAACCGGCTCATGTGTAGTTCTTTCTATCACACCTTTCTCCAGGAGTCTTAAGATTTCAGCATAGCCTACTGCTGTTTCCTTCTTGGAAAGTGCAAATCTGCGATTCGGCATATGCTGAGGTGGAGGAATTTGGCCATTTGTAAACTCAATCTCATAACCCTGAATGCTTTGTAGAATAAACTCATCTGAGGTGATGGTTTCCCATGCCTCCTTAAACCCCCGCAACCTACCCCCAACATGTGAGGTTAGACATGCCAGTGTATGAAACCCAGACCCCCTTACCTTCATGGTTATCGGCGGTCCCTGACGTTTTTGGTGGGACGTGGAGGTGCTGAGTTGCTCTGGAAATACGGAAACCGCATTTTCCATGCTGGCCGTTGAGGGCCCTGCCCTAAAAAAGGCCTGGGCTGTTGAGGCTGTTGGTACATAGGAGGCGCTGGAACGTAGGTCCTTGCTGGCCTATCGGTGGGACCTCGTGGCCTGAAATATGGTGTTTTCTTGGCCGTCTGTCTGGTCACGGTGTGTGACCTCATCAGACCCACTGTTTTGGCATGATCATCTAGGTCTTTGACCTGCTTCGGGAGGTCTTCACCGAATAGCTGTCTGGGTGGTGGTGTAGGAGGTGCTCTACATAACCCCGCAAATTTGGAGTTTAATGTCGGCTTGATAATACTTTTCCTAAAAGCATTAATTTCGTATTGCGTGTTGCAAAGTAGAGCCAGTGCATCCTCCTGATCGATGCTCAAGTCCACTCCATCCACCGACCTTGCAAACGCAGTAATCCCAGATGTGAGCAACTTCAGGATCCTCTGTAATTTTACTTCCTGAGTGCGAATGCCCGGGCTGATATTGCCCCAAATCGGCATGTTGACTGTAGGCACATTGAGTGAATTACAATTGCCCGGCGCCTTGTGTCTATCCATGGCCTTCGCAAGGACCTCCTCCTGTAGTTGATGATTCGTGAGGAAATCAATGGTAGCAGCCAGCTTGGTATCGAGGGGTTGGCCCGATGAAACGGGTAATCCAAACTTGGCTGCCACGTCCAGGAGCTCTTCCTGGGGAACTTCAGGTGCAACTGGGGCATGTACCAAAATTTCCTCCTCTTCTGGCCTCATGCTGCCCATAGATGATGGGGATATGTCCATAAGTCCCCTGGAACTGTGGGCTTCCTGTCTTTGATTAAGCAGGAGTTGTTCCATTATCCTCTCCATCCGGTCTATGCGCCCTTCATCATGCATGAATGGGCGATTAGAGTCCTCTTGCCCGAAGGAACTTCTGAGGCTCCTATCATCGGCCCGTACCTCGTCGAGGTAATGTCGGTGCCGTGACGGTAAGTCGCTTCCAGCCGCCTCAGCGATACTGAACGACTCCCGCGCGGATCTGCTCATACGCCTCCTTTTGGCTGAGCTGCATCCGGCTGCCTCCGTGGGCATATGCGGTGATAAGTCGGCACCCGACGCCTCGGCATGGTGACCCGACATCCGCGCGGGCTTGCTGACTGTCCTTTTTCTGGACCCAGACGGCGTACGGTCCCGTCCATCCCCCCGCGGGGGAAGCGGTGACCGTGGCGAGCCTCCACCTGTGTGACTCTTCCTGGTCCGACTAGGTGGTGAGTCTCTACTGGCCCTCCTTGGTCTGCCAGTGGACTCAGGTCTCGCTGCTACACCAGGCCGCAATCTAGCGGCACCTGGTAAACCCTCTGCCCGAAAAGGGCTAGGTTCTTGAGCTCTATCCCTGGCCCTACTATGAGGGCTCAGGGAGAAGGGTTGTGCAGCAGCACGTAAACCCTTTTTGCTCACCTCTGCCAATGATCCAGTTGGCGAGAGAGAAATGGAGTCAGGGTCCACCTGCTCCGGCGCTATTCCGACTTCTTGCTCTGCGGGAACCCCACTAGAGCTCAGCTGTGCCGGTGATTCGGGTCCTGTGATTACAGGGCTCCCCGATTTGCGCGCCTTTTTCCCGGTCCTTCCAGCGGGCGCTGTAGAAGGGAGCTCCGGGCTTGGTGGCCTGCAGATCCTTCCGGACGTCCTGCGGCCCTTACTTCTTCTGTCCATGTTTCTCTGTAGGAAAAAATTACTAACAGACAAACCAACCAGCTCAAGGTTGATTATACTTACCTGAGTTGGTCCTTATGAGGGCTGGTGGTGAGCCGCGCTCCTCCTCCAGCCGTCGACTGCAAATGCGAGCGACGATATATCGCGCATGCGTGCTGGCGGGTTCTTCACGAAGTCACTCACGTGACTCCGAAATGAAATAATAAGTACTTGTCATTGTAAGTCTGTTCATTGATGGTACATTTGAAATTGGCTTTGCCCAGTTGGTGAAGAATTTCCCCTCAATAAGCATGTAAAGTGGAGGAGTCTTTTCTCTTGCGCTCAGTGGTTCTTATCTTGTTGAACACTTTAAGTGACATGACATTCATGTGGGCACCGGTATCGACCTTGGCAATCAGTGGTTTGTTATTGACTATCATGGTCCAAGCAGGATCAGTAACTTTGCCTGGGGTGTGCAGGTTTAGGGAAAGTACGGAGATTCAGTGTCTGTGTTATCAGAGTCGTTCCCGTGGGAATATTCGTCCTGTTCATGGGAATCAGAACCGGACGGATCTTGTTGAATCAGGTGCAGCTTCAACATTGGAGCTGTACTCCCACTAGATTGACAACAATTTGCAAAGTGGTTGGGTTTTTTGCAATTATGACATACTTTCCCATGGGCTACGCAAAATCGGCGCCCCCTGGGGTGGAAATAGTTACAGTTTGTGCACCTCGTGTTAGGCATGTTCTGAACTTTGCTGGACACAATGAGAAATCTTTGCGGAGAGTAACTAGGCAAATTCACATTGAACTGTTGATTAGCATTCGCACTATCATAATCACCATCGAATTGTCTATAGATTCTGCTGGCACCAATACCTGTCCATTCGCATCCAGTTGGGCAGGTGCAAATTCAAATGAGTCAGCGCGGATCATAGCCTCCGGACCGCTAAATTCAACAGTAGCGAAGCCTTCAAATCGTTGGGATCATTACGGTGTATGGATATGATGAGAGTAATCTTTTTCAAACATTCGCCATCGCTCGGCGATATCAGAATCAAACACAAGCGGGCTTGACTTTCGACAAGAGCTAGCCATGTTCCCAAATCACAAAAATACATGCAAATAAAAACTGGTAAATGAAATAAATCAGGATAAACAGACGCAGGGCAGACCCGATAACCTGACATCATGTAAAGAGCTCAAACTCACACGGGTTGAAACACAAGCATCTTTATTGTTCAGGTCATCATCTACACAGCAGGTCATCACACGTCCACACTGCTACTCTGGCTGGTAGACAGTGGGCACCATGAATGGTATAATTAGGTGGGGTTATAATTGCTAAGCATTCTAATTGACTAACATGCTACAGCCAATGCTACAATCGTGATTTGCGTGACAATCCTGGTCAGCTAAAGAGGCACGAGTTCTGGGAAAAACCAACACAGAAATTATTCAGAATTTATATAGAATTTGGCATTTGAAACAAGAAGGCACATAAGTGTGATATGTCGACGTGCCTTTTTCTATGGGAAGGAGTCCTCACCGCCCAGTGATGACCCCTCCTCCCATCTCCACTGGTTCCCCTCCTCGGACTCCCCAGAACAGCCTTCTACCCTCTCTAGACCTCTTTATTTGTAACTGCCGGTATGACAGCAACTGTCCAAACTATTCCACTCCTCTTACCTACAACCTACAACCCTCCGCTCACTCTGCAGCAACCCTGATATTATAATCATAGCCGCCAACAAGGAAGGTTCCTTGGTAGTCTGGCACGTTGATCTCGTCCGGGCTGGCAGATGACAACTCTCAGATATCTCCTCCTACTTCTCCTTGGACCATGATCGCACAGATCCAGGCCTTAATCTCAAACACCATTACTGATTTCATCACTTCTGGCTGTCTGTCCTCCACAGCCTCCAACCTTATCGTTTCCCAGCCCCGCACAGCCCATTTTACCTTCGCCACAAAATCCACAAACACAGCTGCCCTGGCAAACCCATTGTTTGTGCCTGCTCCTGTCCCACGGAAATTATTTCCACATACTCGACTCCAACCACTCCCCCCCCCCCCGGTCCAATCTCTCCCAACCTGTCCAAGATACCTCACATGCAGATCATCTCTGTAATGACTTCCGCTTTCTGTGCCCCCCCATCTTTATTATGGATGTTCAGTCACTCTACACCTCCATCCCCCACCAGGAAGGACTTGGAGCCCTCTGTTTCTTCCTCAACTGCAGAACCATGCAAGTTCCCTCTAATAACACTCACCTCCACCTAGCAGAGCTGAACCTCACCCTCAACTATTTCTCGTTTGACTTCACCCACTTCCTCTGTCCAAGGCTTAGCTATGGGCACCCGCATGGGCCCCAGCTAAGGCTGCCTCTTTGTAGCCTACGTAGAACAATCCCTGTTCCAGGCGTAAACTGGCCCGATCCCAGAACTCTATCTCTGTTACATTGATGACTGCATCGGTGCTACCTCCTGCATCCATGCCAAACTCATGGACTTCATCAGCCTCACACAAATTTACTTGGACCATCTCCGACACCTCCCTCCAATTTCTTGATCTCACAGTCTCCATCAGAGGAAATACATAGACTATGGACAAACATCTATTACAAACCCACTGACTTGCACAATTATATCAAGTACACTTCTTCCCACCCTGCTTCCTGCAAAGAGTCTATACCCTACTCCCAATTCCCCCATCTATGTCTCATCTGCGCCCTAGATGAGGTGTTCCACACTAGAACATCCAAGATGTGCTCAGCCTTTAGGGAATAGGTGTTCCCCTCTCCCATCATAGATGAGGCCCTCACTCGTGTCTCCTCGGTATCCCGCAGCTCCGCCCTTGCTCCCCCTCCCCCTCGTCGCAACAGAGACAGAGTGCCCTAGTCCACACCTTCCACCCCATCAGCCATCGCATACAACACATAATCATCCTATATTTCCACCACCTGCATGGGATTCCTCCCAGATCTTTAGTTTCCAGCATCTCCCATTCTGTATTATGTTTACATATTCTGTTGTGCTGCAGAAAGTAAGAATTTCATTGACCTATCTGGGACACATGACAATAAAACTCTGTGGATTTTGAAGCAACAGCAACAAAGAGAAGCAGGAAAAAGCACTGATTGGCTCTAGCCTGAGTGGGAGGAGAGTTAGAATGTGAAAACAGTGTAAAACTGAGGAATTTGGTTTGTAAATTGGTAAATTAGCCAATTTATCAGTCAATATAAGCAGGACGGCTCTTAGGGAGCGGCAGTGAGGGTGCGGCCTTGTGAGAAAAGTAAGTCTTTGGCTCGAGAGTCTTCAGCCCGGGTGTTGTACCTCTTGTGAACAGGTTCACCAACTTGGAAGCTGTCGGAACAGAAGACTTTATCACACTAAGCGGCGGACTGGCTTGCGAAGCAAAAAGGGCTGTTGAGCCAAAACCAAAGAGGCCAACGTCAGGCAAAGCCATTGTAGTTGGAGACTCCATTGTGAGAGGTACGGACAGGGGTTTCTGCGGCAACAGATGGGATTTGAGAATGGTGTGCTGCCTTCCTGGTGCCAGGATCCAGGATGTCACGGACAGAGTGCAGAAACTCCTTAAAGGCGAAGGTGGACAGCCGGAAGTGGTAGTGCATGTCGGCACAAACGATGTCGGAAACAAGGGGATGAATATTCTGCAGCGTGACTTTAGAGAGCTCAGAAAAATGCTGAAAAGCAAGACCTCCAGGGTTGTTATCTCTGGTTTGCTTCCAGTTCCTCGTGCTGGCGAGAGCAGGAACAGGGAGATACGGGACCTGAATGTGTGGCTGAGGCACTGGTGCAGGGGGCAGGGATTTAGATTCTTAGATCACTGGGATCCATTCTAGAGTAAGGGGGAACTGTACAAAAGGGACAGATTGCATCTTAACAGGTGGTTAATGACCCCAGAATTAACGGGAAAGGAAAGGGATAGGAGAGTATGGCCAAGTGTAATAGGGATCGATGTGAAAGGTGAGATGCATAAGGAATTAAAAGTAGTGTAGATGAATGCGCAAAGTATAAGAAGTAAAGTAGATGAGCTTGAGGCTCAGCTAGAGATTAGTAGATATGACATTGTGGGGAATACTGAGACGTGGCTGCAGGAGGATCGGACCTGGGAACTTACTATTCAGGGTTATACATCCTATAGAAAGGACAGGCAGGTGGGCAGAGGAAGGGCCATAGCTCTGCTGGTGAGGGATGGAATTCAGTCCCTTGCGAGGGAAGACATACGGACTGACGAGGTAGAGTCACTGTGGATTGAGTTGAGGAATTGTGAAGGCAAGAAGACACTAATTGGTGTTATTTACAGACCCCCAAATAATAGACTGGATGTAGGATGTAAGTTGCAGCAGGAGTTAAAACTGGCATGTAACAAAGGTAATGCCACTGTGGTGATGGGGGATTTCAATATGCAGGTAGACTGGGAAAATCAGGTTGGTTCAGGACCCCAAGAAAGAGAGTTTGTAGAATGCCTCCGAGATAGATTCTTAGAGCAGCTTGTAATGGAGCCGACCAGAGAAAAGGCAATTCTGGATTTAGTGTTGTCCAATGAACCAGATATGATAATGAGAACTCGAGGTAAAGGAACCGCTTGGAGGTGGTGATCATAATATGATTAGTTTTAATCTGCAATTTGAGACGGAGAACGTTAAATCAGAAGTGTCAGTGATGCAGTTGAACAAAGGGGATTATGAAGGCATGAGAGGGGAGCTGGCCAAGATAGACTGGAAAGGGATCCTAGCAGGAATGAATGTGGAACAGCAATGGCAGGAATTTCTGGGCATAATCCGGAAGATGCAGGATCATTTCCTTCCAAAAAGGAAGAAAGATTCTAAGGGGAGTAGGAGGCAACCGTGGCTGACAAGAGAAGTTAGGGATAGAATAAAACTAAAAGAAAAGATGTATAACACAGCAAAGAGTAGCCAGAAGCCAGAGGATTGGGAAACTTTCATAGGACAACAGAAGGAAACAAAACGGGCAATACGGGCTGAAAAGATGAAGTACGAGGGGAAGCTGGCCAGGAATATAAAGAAGGACAGTAAACACTTCTTTAGATATGTTAAGGGAAAAAGAGTAGCAACGTCAAATGTGGGTCCCTTGCAGGCAGACACGGGTGAAATTATTATGGGCAACAAGGAAATGGCAGAAGACTTGAATAGGTACTTAGGATCTGTCTTCATTTAGGAGGACACAATCAATCTCCCAGATGTACTGGAGGACAGAGGATCTAAGTGGGGTAGAGGAACTGAACGAAATTTTCATTAGGCGAGAAATAGTATTGGGTAGGCTAATGGGACTGAAGGATGATAAATCCCCTGGGCCTGATGGTCTGCATCCTTAGGGAGGTGTCTCTAGAAAGAGTGGACGCATTGGCGATCATTTTCCAATGTTCAATAGATTCCAGATCAGTTCCTGTGGATTGAAGGATACCTAATGTTATCCCACTTTTCAAGAAAGGAGGGAGAGAGAAATCGGGGATTACCGATGAGTTAGCCTGATTTCGGTGGTGGGAAAGATGCTGGAGTCAATTATTAAAGAGGTAATAATGGGACATTTGGATAACAATAAAAGCATTAGTCCAAGTTAACATGGATTTATGAAAGGGAAATCATGCTTGACTAATCTTCTGGAATTTTTTGAGGACGTGACATGTAAAATGGATGAAAGGGTGCCAATGAATGTAGTGTATCTAGACTTTCAGAAAGCCTTTGATAAGGTCCCGCACGGGAGACTGGTGACTAACATTAGAGCACATGGTATTGGGGGTAGGGTGTTGACATGGATAGAAAATTGGTTGGCAGACTGGAAGCAAAGAGTAGGAGTGAACAGGACCTTTTCAGAATGGTAGGCAGTGGCGAGTGGAGTGCCGCAAGGCTCGGTGTTGGGGCCGCAACTGTTTACTAAATATGTTAATGAATTGGAAGAGGGAATTAGGAGCAACTGTAGCAACTTTGCAGATGACACAAAGCTGGGTGACAGTGTGAACTGTGTAGAGGATGTTAGGAGGATGCAGGGTGACCTGGACAGGTTGAGTGAGTGGGCAGATGCGTGACAGATGCAGTATAATATAGATAAATGTGAGGTTATCCACTTTGGCGGCAAAAAAAGGGGTCAGATTATTATCTCAATGGGGGTTAGGTTTGGTAAGGGGGAGGTGCAGCGAGACCTGGGCGTCCTTGTCCACAGGTCACTGAAAGTTGGCGTGCAGGTACAGCAGGCAGTGAAGAAAACTAATGAAATGTTGGCCTTCATAACAAGAGCATTTCAGTATAGGAGTAAAGAGGTTCCTCTGCAGTTGTATAGGGCTCTGGTGAGACCACATCTGGAGTATTGTGTACAGTTTTGATCTCCTAATTTGAGGAAGGACATCCTTGTGATCGAGGCACTGCCGCGTAGGTGCACGAGATTGATCCCTGGGATGGCGGGACTGTCATATGAGGAAAGATTGAAAAGACTAGGCTTGTATTCAATGGAGTTTAGAAGGATGTTTCTATAAGGAACTTATAGAAACATATAAAATTATAAAAGGACTGGACAAGCTAGATGCAGGAAAAATGTTCCCAATGTTGGGCGAGTCCAGAACCAGGGGCCACAGTTTTAGAATAAAGGGGAGGTCATTTAAGACTGAGGTGAGAAAAAACGTTTTCACCCAGAGAGTTGTGAATTTATGGAATTCCCTGCCACAGAGGGCAGTGGAGGCCAAGTCACTGGATGGATATAAGAGAGAGTTAGATAGAGCTCTATGGGGTAGTGGAGTCAAGGGATATGGGGAGAAGGCAGGCACGGGTTATTGATAGTGGACGATCAGCCATAATCACAATGAATGGCAGTACTGGCTCGAAGGGCTGAATGACCTCCTCCTGCACCTAGTTTCTATGTTTCTATGTTTCTCTTGACTCTTGACTTACCTCCCACACTCCAAAGACGTACAGGTATGTAGGTAAATTGGCTTGGTAAATATAAAAAGTGTCCCTAGTGGGTGTTAATGTGCGGGATCGCTGATCGGCGCGGTCCTGGTGGTCCGAAAGGGCCTATTTCCACCATGTACCTCTGAACTAAACTAAACCTCCAACAGAATCCCACTAGCCACATTTTCCCATCTTTACTCTTTTTCCATGTACCAGAGCTCATCACCACACTGGTCAAGAACTATTTCCAAGACCTGCAGCTGTGCTTCACAACAGCTGAATTCAGTACAACATGGCAGCGCTTGGAAGTAGACATCATGGCAGGCTGCACAGTCTCACCCTTGGCCTTTACAATGGCCATGGACGTCATCATCAGGGCCTCAAAATGGGTGGTGGGCGGTGAATGAACCAGGATTGGGCTCCGTCTGCCACCCATCAGGGCATACATGGATGACATGACAACACTAACCACTACTGCAGCATGCACCAAGCGGCTACTTGGAAAGCTGCAGGAGAACGACAAGTGGGCCCGAATGAAAATCAAACCAAGTAAATCTCGAAGCATCTCCATAGTTAAGGCGGTGCTTAGAGACACAAGGTTCTGCATCGGTGACGACCCAATACCAACAGTGTCTGAGCAGCCATTAAAAAGCCTGGGCAGATGGTACAAAGCAAGTCTCAAGGACAAAGAACAGGTGCAACAACTAAGGCAAGAAATTGTCAACGGCCTGGAGAACATCAATCAGACCCTACTGCCTGGGAAACTGAAGCTCTGGTGCCTACAGTTTGGACTCCTGCTCGGACAATGTGGCCACTGACCGTTTATGAAGCCCCAATAACAACTGTGGAGAAGATGGAGCGAACCATAACTTCATACGCGAAGAAATGGCTCAGTGTCCCACGATGTCTAACTAACACCGGCCTCTATGGCAAAGGGGTCCTGGAACTACCACTCACTAGTCTAACAGAGGAATACAAGTGTTCTAAAGTAAGACTCCAGATGACACTGAGGGACTCTAGAGACAAGACCATCAGTGCTGTTGCGCCGCCCCTAGTAACTGGCCGGAAGTGGACACCATCTGATGCCGTACAGCAAGCTTCATCAGCCCTGAGGCACAAAGACATCGTGGGGCAAGTGCAGCAGGGAAGAGGAGGCTTTGGCCTTACGACAAGTAAACCAACTTGGCGAAAGGCCACAACATCAGAGCGGAGGACATTGGTGGTTGAGGAGGTGCGGCGACAGGAGGAGGCCGCAAGAAGTGCAAAGGCAGTCTCTCTTGCCAAACAGGGGCAATGGATGCAGTGGGAAGGTGTGGAGGAAGATCAGCTGGAAAGAACTATGGGAAATGGAATCAAGCACGATCAGCTTCATCATCAGAGCGACATATGACGTGCTTCCATCACCAAAGAACCTCCATCAGTGGTACGGCGAGGATCCAACCTGTGCCCTCTGCCCAACTCCAGCGACCCTCAAACACATCATGGTAGGCTGCAGGACCAGCCTCATGCAAGGAAGATACACGTGGAGGCATAATCAGCTACTAAAAAGCTTGGCAACAGCCCTTGAGAACAGGCAGTGTGCGACCAACTCCTTGCCTCCGAGAGTAAGCAACCCCCCCCCCCCCCCCCCTCCCCCCCTCCTTAAGGGCAACAACCTTTGTCCGAGAAGGACAGAAAATGCCTAAACATCCTTCCACCAGATCAGAAGAAGGAAACCTATTCAGGGCCCGTGACTGGAGGATGCTGGCGGACATCGGCCGACAACTAATCTTTCCACCTGAAATTGCTCTAACCAACTGCAGGCCGGACTTGGTGTTCTGGTCCCCTTCACAGAAGACTGCTTACATCATAGAGCTCACAGTTCCATGGGAGAACTCTGTTGAGGAGGCCTATGAGCGTAAGAAGCTGCGCTACGCAGAGCTTGCAGCAGAGGCAACGCAGCGTGGCTGGAACATCAAAGTCTATCCAGTTGAAGTGGGATGCAGAGGATTTGTTGCATCATCTACCATCAGACTGCTGAAGGAGCTTGGAATCCACGGTCAGGCTCTGCGGAAGACCATAAGATCACTCTCAGACGCGGCTGAAAGAAGCAGCCGTTGGATTTGGCTCAAGCGGAAAGACCCATGCTGGGCCCCAAGTACTTCATGGTGAATCTTTGGAACAGTTTGACACGGGACACGCGCTGAGGGCTGATCATCCTGCAGCGGGCCGCCCTTGTGGAGGGTGTATAGTGTTAAAAGGCCGAAACACCCAATGATGCAAGGGTACACTACTGATGATGTGTCCTGTGCCCAACTGTCCTGATGTTACCCAGCCCAAGATATACGTATACGTATCCCCCCCCCCCCCGATGTTGAGCGTCTACCACTCTCAACAATTAACGAATGTCGTGAAATGCTCCCCACCTACTGGCACAAGGGACTTCTTAACATCTTGTCCTGTGTATTTGATTCTTCTTTTCCGCAGAGACTGTTCCCTTCACAACTCCCTGGTTAACTCATCCCTTCTGACCCAAACCACCCTCTCCCCAGGTACCTTCCGCTGCAACTGCAGAAGATGCAACACCTGTCGCTATACCTCCTCCCTCAACTCTGTCCAGAGACCCCGACAGTCCTTTCAGGCTAGGCAGAGGTTCACTTGCACCTCCTCCAACCTCATCTTCTGTATCTTTTCTTCAAGATGTGGACTCTTATACATTGGTGAGACAAAATGCAGACTGGGCGATCATTTAGTTGAACACCTTCGCTCAGCCCCCTTGAACCAACCTGATCTCCCGGTTGCCAAACACTTTAATTCTCCTTCTCATTCCCACACAGAACTTTCTGTCCTCGGTCTCCTCCATTGTCAGAGTCAGGCTAAATGCAAATTGGAGGAACAGCATCTTATATATCGCTTGGGCAGCATGGAGCCCAGTGATATGAATATTCATCTCTCTCACTTCAGGTAGCCCCAGCATTCTCTCTCTCCTTATCCCTCCCCCACCCAAGTCACACTGGCTTCTAATTTTCACCCTACAAACAGCTTATAACGGCCTGTTTCCTTCATCATCATTACTTTTTTGCATATCTTTCATTCATTGTTCTTTATCTCTCCACATCACCGTCTATACAGTGTCTCTTATTTCCCTTGACCTTAACCAGTCTGAAGAAGGATCTCGACCCGAAACGTCACCCATTCGTTCTCTCCAGAGATGCTGCCTGACCCACTGAGTTATTCTAGGTATGTTACAAAACTTACCTTTAGCGGTGCTGCAGTTCTGTTACTGGCCATGTGTGACTTTGGCGCCTTTAGGGGGGGGGCGGGGTTAAAATGCGGTTTTCCCCTTGCCATCCGGAGCTTTATTTTTTTATTTTGTCGGAGTGCGATCTATTTCTGGACATTTGTTCCGACTGCCGGTAAGTTCATTTTTAAAAATAAATAGCCCGACTATTTTATCGCTACTGTAAAATAAAAATTAGCTCCTAACGCCGTGAACGCCGACGATGGGGACAGATTTTACGTAGAGGACAGGTAAGTGAAAGCTGTTTATTTTTTCATATAAACTTGTTTGTTTAGATTACTTTAATCTAAACGGTGCGAAACAGTGATTTAGTCCCCATATGAACTGGCAGAATTTTTCCTGCTGATATGGGGTTTAAATTCACCGCAACCGCAACGTTCCAATCCATCGCGTTCCAGAAAATCCCACTCGCAAGCTGATTTAAATGGCCATTAACCTACAGGCATTAAACACTAAATTCCTACAATTTGGCCTATAAATTCATGACAATTAGATTTAAAAATCATGTTATATTGTGAATTATTTTGTGATCTAGATGATGGGGTGGAAAATTGGATGTAAGTATGCAGATGATACTAAGATAGGTGGTGCTGTGGATAATGAGGTAGATTTTCAAAGTCTACAGAGAGATTTGGGCCATTTGGAAGAGTGGGCTGAAAGATGGCAGATGGAGTTTAATGCTGATAAGTGTGAGGTGCTACATCTTGGCAGGACAAATCAAAATAGGATGTACATGGTAAATGGTAGGGAATTGAGGAATGCTGTGGAACAGAGGGATCTAGGAATAACTGTGCATAGTTCCCTGAAGGTGGAATCACGTGTAGATAGGGTGGTAAAGAAAGCTTTTGGTGTGCTGGCCTTTATAAATCAGAGCATTGAATATAGGAGTAGGGAAGTAATGTTAAAATTGTACAAGGCATTGGTGAGACCAATTCTGGAGTATGGTGTACAATTTTGGTCGCCTAATTATAGGAAGGATGTCAACAAAATAGAGAGAGTACAGAGGAGGTTTACTAGAATGTTGCCTGGGTTCCAGCAACTAAGTTACAGAGAAAGGTTGAACAAGTTGGAGCGCAGAAGGTTAAGGGAGGACTTGATTGAGGTCAAATGATGAAAGGGATAGACAGAGTTGACGTGGATAAGCTTTTCCCATTGAGGGTAGGGAAGATTCAAACAAGAGGGCATGACATGAGAATTAAGGGACAGACGTTTAGGGGTAACATGAGGGGGAACTTCTTTATTCAGGGAGTGGTGGCTGTGCGGAATGATCTTCCAGCAGAAGTGGTGGAGGCAGGCAGATGTCTATCCCTTTCATCATTTTAAAGACCTCAATCAAATCCCCCCTTAACCTTCTGCGCTCCAAAGAATAAAGACCTAACTTGTTCAACCTTTTTCTGTAACTTAGTTGCTGGAACCCAGGCAACATTCTAGTAAATCTCCTCTGTAGTCTCTCTATTTTGTTGACATCCTTCCTATAATTAGGCGACCAAAATTGTGCACCATACTCCAGAATTGGTCTTACCAATGCCTTGTACAATTTTAACATTACTTCCCTACTCCTATATTCAATGCTCTGATTTATAAAGGCCAGCACACCAAAAGCTTTCTTTACTACCCTATCTACATGCGATTCCACCTTCAGGGAACTATGCACAGTTATTCCTAGATCCCTCTGTTCCACAGCATTCCTCATTCCACAACATACAAAAACATTAAAAAATCTCTCATCTTAGGCTAACATTAGTAAAAATATAAAGTATAAATACAAATAATTGCATCATCTTGCTTTCATCTATTGATGTGTGAATTCAGTACTGGTTTATAACTTCTATCAGTACATCATATGATTACTCCTTGGACCCCTGGTTGGCTCTGGGAAGGTTCTGCCCTTGGAGTGGAGGTGAAGATGGACACCAATGATGCACTGTCATTGAAGACCTCGAACTGTAAGTTAAGGAACTCGGCCAGGAATGTGTAATAAAGCTAAGAGGTAAAGTTGGCCTGGTCGCCAATGGTGTAAGAAGTAGTTCTAGCATCACAAGAGAAGGCAGTTTCAGGAGAAATAATCTCAAACTCCAACGTGTCGCCAGAACACCGCTAGGCCCATCGGTGTTACTCCGCTCTCTAGACCAGGGCATAACTGCGGGCAGTGCACTCCCACTGATCCAAGACTAACAGCTTACCTCTGTTCCTGTTTAAATATTTCCGGTGTATTTCTCAAACTAAGCACTGATGCCTCATTAGGTCTGTTAAACTTTAATTATGATATTGTAGCGGCACCATACGTGGCGAATAATGAGGAGACATCAGGTTGGTGCAACTGGTTCTTTATTCTGTTGTCACACATATAGTGGGTGCGCTAACTATATGTAGAGTTGTTGTAGCTGAGCGAGGTTGTGCCCTCGGGCTCAGCTACGGGTAGAAACTCCTGGTGGGTCTCGTGGTGAGAGAGCTTATGTACCAGGACACTCCCTCTGCCCATGACGTCGTGTGCCCGCCCTCTCCTGACGAGGGTTCGAGCTTATGTGGCCTATGTTTATGCTGACGCCACAGGACCCCCCCCAGAACAGGAGGAAGGAATAGCTTGGTCAAGGGAGGCTCCTGCATGTAGGTCTGGGACACCCCGGACGTGGGTCGGGACGGAGGGCTCCACGGGCGCAGTTGACGCTCTGCGTGGGCGATCCCGATGTACCGAGGGGTGCGAGGAGACCGATGCAGAAGCCGCCGGACAAAAGAGGTCTGGGACACCCCGGCCGTGGGTCGGGACGGTGCTCTACACGGGCGCAGTTGACGCTCTGCGTGTGAGATCCCGATGTACCGAGGGGTGCGAGGAGACCGATGCAGAAGCCGCCGGACAGAAGAAGTCTGGGACACCCCGGGCGTGGGTCGGGACGGTGCTCTACACGGGCGCAGTTGACGCTCTGCGTGTCAGATCCCGATGTACCGAGGGGTGCGACGTGACTGAAGAGACACGGTTGCATCTCCTTGACCAGCTAAGGGAGAGTGTCCTGTGACACACGGCCCCCAAAAACGATGGGGGGAAAACCAAATACAATATACAAACCAATTGCAGTGCACACAAAAATGAACAGTGAAAAAAAAACAATTAGTGTCCAGTGTCTAAATTTCAAATTGTCCATTGTTCATCGTGCAGCCACAACATCCAGCTGGAAGGTGGCGCTGTGGACAGTGGTGAGGCTGCAGTGACGGCATCCGGCCGGAAGGTGGCGCTGTGGATGACGATGAGGTTGCAGGGACAGCAGCCGAACTGACGGTGGCGCTGTTGCTGGCAGTGAAGCTGCAGGGACGGCATCCGGCCAGAAGGTGGCGCTGTGGATGACGGTGAGACTGCAGTGACAGCAGCTGAACTGACGATGGCGCTGTTGCTGGCAGTGAAGCTGCAGGGACGGCATCCGGCCAGAAGGTGGCGCTGTAGACGGCGGCCAGGTAAGTTCGTAGTGCACTTCCGGCCGGCGGCGGCCATGTTTGTAGTCGGAAACCGCCCGTTTCAAGATGGCGCGGCGGCCATTTTGCCGGCCGGGTGAAGAGGAATCACCTGGTGACTGGAGGCCGGTGAGGAGCTGAAGGGCGGCTTCGGCGGCCGCCTCAGGTAAGCCCACTTTTTCAGGTGCAGCGGTCGGCGGGGCCAGGCGTGGTGCAGGGCCGGACGTGGAGCCGTGGCGAGGCCTGTTGCTGTGCCGGGTCCGGTGCAGGGCCTGGAGACCCGGTGAGGCCTGGAGCGGTGCTGGGGCCTGGAGACGCGGTGAGGCCTGGAGCGGTGCTGGGGCCTGGAGACGCGGTGAGGCCTGGAGCGGTGCTGGGGCCTGGAGACGCGGTGAGGCCTGGAGCGGTGCTGGGGCCTGGAGCGGTGCTGGGGCCTGGAGACGCGGTGAGGCCTGGAGCGGTGCTGGGGCCTGGAGACGCGGTGAGGCCTGGAGCGGTGCTGGGCAGGGCCTGGAGCGGTGTCCGCGGTCAGTTGCGGTGCCAGGCCCGGAGTCCATTGTCGGGAGCGGGAGAGTGGCAGGTACTCACTCTGCTCCCAGGGCCGTCGGGCGTGTGTCGGGGTTGCCGTGGGCAGGAGGCTGCTATGCTCGCAGCTCCTGCAGCAGCTGGTGGGGCAGCGGCGGCTGCTAGAACCTCTCCGCTCCGGTGGTCGGCTCCTGGCATGTCATGCAGAGGAGCTCGACGGCCGTCACGCAAGGCCTGGAGAGGTGTGCCGTCTGGAAGCGGGGCCTGCCCCGTTGCCGGGAGCGGGAGAGCGGCGGTAACCGTGGCTTCTCAGCTCCGGTGAGCAGCAGCAGGTGAGGAAGGGGCGACATACCTCACTGCAGGGCCTGGTTGGCGGCAGCGTAGTTCTGCAGGGCTGGACAGCCGGCTGCAGACATCAGGTCTCCCGAGGCTGCGTCTTCAGGTGAGACCCAATTTAAATTCGGACAGTCGGGGGTCACCAATGTAGCGGCACCATACGTGGCAAATAATGAGGAGACATCAGGTTGGTGCAACTGGTTCTTTATTCTGTTGTCACACATATAGTGGGTGTGCTAACTATATGTAGAGTTGTTGTAGCTGAGCGAGGTTGTGCCCTCGGGCTCAGCTACCGGTAGAAACTCCTGGTGGGTCTCGTGGTGAGAGAGCTTATGTACCAGGACACTCCCTCTGCCCATGACGTCGTGTGCCCGCCCTCTCCTGACGAGGGTTCGAGCTTATGTGGCCTATGTTTATGCTGACGCCACAATATACCCCTTAATTCCAAAAGCAATTCAGTGCTTTGAAATAACAAGCACACAATTGTCTGGTTTGCACAAAGTGATCAGAGACTTTGTTTTTACAAATGTCCATGTCATATTCTAATAACTAAATATATTATCCTTCCGTGTATTTGGCCATGTTTCATGTCAATGACAGATTGCACTTGCTTAGTGATGAGAGGTTGAAAACATTGTTTTGCTTCTAATGTGTGTAAAATGCTGTTTTGTAAAACAGGAAGTTTGATGTTGCTGGCAATCATTTCATTAGTAATAATTTATGAGACCCATCTGTTTCTCATTTATAATCCAAAGGGGAATAAATGAGGAAAGTATATTTAATGAGGTAGGTCTTGCATTGGGAGTACAGCAGAAAACGGCTCCATGATGCTGGACACACTTTTGAATCTTGAGTCGAGGATTAGAGGGCAGTTCAGGTGAATGTTTTCTAACCAAAGGGCAGTTGAGACCTGCCACTTACTGCTTGAAGGGCGGAGCAGACATAATCTATATCAGAGCTCTAAATTGCAAGGCCAAGGTAGAGGCGTTCAGTGAAATGGCAGGGCTGGCATTTGGTTGCTGCACCCACACAATGATGGTTTAATTTCTTCAACAAAATGTCAGGAAAACAATAGTCTAGGAATTTTCACAAATGACTTTCAGGTATTGCCATCCCCACGTAGCATTTGGCCCAGTAACATGCCTTATAAGAACCTGCGGATGGTGGTTAACAAAATAAATGACAGAAGGTGTTTGAGAAACTCAATGGGTCAGGCAGCATCCCTGGAGGACATAGATGGGTGATGGGGTGGAGGTGAAGGATCCTTACCTGCAACATCGCCTTTCCATGTTCTCCAGGGACACTAGCTGACACACTGAGTTATTCCAGCTCTTTGTGTCTATTTTTTGTAATCCACCATCTGCAGTTCCTTGCATCAACATTTTGACTGCTCCACTTTAGATCGCATGGGACCCAAGAAGAGTTCGCTGACTGGATAGAGAATTGGCTTCATGGAAGGAAGCAGAGGGTAATGGTGGAAGGTTGTTTCTTGGACTGGAGGCCCATGACTAATGGAGTGCGTCAGAGTTTGGTTCTGGGCCCAGTGCTGTTTGTCATCTATGTAAATGATTTGGATGCAAATGTACTTTGGCATGATTAGTAATTTTGTCAATGACACTAAAGTGGATGGTATTGTAGATAGTGAAGATGGTTTTCAAAAATGACAGCAGGATCTATGGACAATTTACAGTTTTACCGAAGCCAATTGACCTACAAACCTGTACGTCTTTGGAGTGTGGGAGGAAACCGGAGCACCCAGAGAAAACCCATGTGTTCACAGAGAAAACATACAATCTCCCTACAGACAGCACCCGCAGTCAGAATCAAACCTGGGTCTCTGCTGCTGTAAGGCAACAACTCTACTGCTGCACCACTGATCCTGTTATAAGAAAGCTGTTATTAAGTTGAAAAGGGTGCAGATAAGATTTACGAGATTGCCAGGTCTCGAGGGCCTGAGCTATAGGAAGTGGTTGAGCAGGCTAGAACTTTACTCCTTGGAGTGCAGGAAGATAAGGGGTGATTTTATAGAGGTGTGTACAAGATCATGAGAGGAATACTTAGGGTAAATGCATAGTCTTTTGCCCCGAGTGGAGGAATCAAGATGCAGAGGACATATGTTTAAGGTGAGGGGAGAAGATTTAACACTAACCTGAAGGGCAATCTTTCTACACAGAGTGTCGTGGATATATGGAATGAACTGCCAGAGGAGGTGGTTGAGGCAAGTACTATCCTAATATTTAAATATTGTTTGGACAGGTATATTGATAGGATAGGTTTAGAAAGATATTGGCCAAAGTCCAAGTAAAGTCAAGAGTCAAGTCAAGAGAGTTTTATTGTCATGTGCCCCAGATAGGACAGATAAGAATAGTGCTGGTGGGGCATGTTGGTAGGCGTGGGCAAGTTGGGTGGAAGGGCCTGTTTGCACACTGTATGCCTCTATTATGGTGCAAAACCTCTTCAAGGTATAACTTACATTGAAGAAGTTCTCTTCCAAAGGGTCCCAAACTCACTTTGCTATCTCTTCCCTTCTCCTCCTCCACCTCTTGATTCTCTGCGCCCACACCCCTCCAGTCTTTCTCTCATAGAACATAGAATAATACAGCACAGGAACTGGCCCTTCAGTCCACAACATGTGCTGAACATGATGCCAAGATCAAGACTTATCTGCCAGCACATTATCTCTCCATATCCCTCCATTACCTCCATATCCAAATGCCATCCAGAAATCTATTTAATGCCACTATGATATCTGCCCCCAACAACAGCGTGTACCAGGCACCCACCACCCTCGGTGTAAATAAATTGCCCTACACCTGTTTACCCCTCTCACTTAAAGCTCTGCCCTCTAGAATAGTAAGATTAAACGAGAACTTACCAGTTTGAAGTTTGATCTTTATTTTATGAGGAGTTGCGATGAGGGATTACGTGAAGACCCCGCCAGCACGCATGCGCGACATTTCTTCAAAGCAGTGGTGTGAAATCACAGAAATACAGTCACAATGACTAATATAGTAAGATAAACAAGAGAACTTCCATACCAGGTGATCTTTATAATAGAGGGTTGGGAGCGGAGGGCACGTAATCCCTCATCGCAACTCCTCATAAAATAAAGATCAAACTTCAAACTGGTAAGTTCTCGTTTAATCTTACTATTTTACTTCGGAGTCATGTGAGTGACTACGTGAAGATTTCAAAGCTCTGTGATTTCATGCCCTGGAAGCTCCATGCTCACACACCGCTAAAGTTGGGATAAGAGGATGAACGTAATTCAGACAAGACACTGGCTGAAAAACAAAGAAGGTATTTAGTCATACCTAAAATGATATGCCCCACATTGGGTAAATCATGTAACAGAAACCCAACATATTCCCCTGCAACGTCTCAGGAGCGGCCACGGGTTATAAAAGAAGTGCTGAAAATCCGTTCACTCTCCAACCCAAGGATGTAGCAAAGGATGTGGTCCATAGGAACTCCCATCATCCTAGCCGCTGACGTGGATGCAGCCTTAGCTATAAGACTGGACCCGTTGTGCTGTTACAAGTGCCATAAACATAACCATATAATATGTAGTTATCCAGAGAGCGCCCCAATATTGGTGTCCATCCTCGAAGCATAGTAAATTTTATGCCTAGGTCCCATGTATGAGTGGATCTGGTCTAGGGGAAAATATTAATACCCCTCATCAGATTGATACCAGAGGGGGTGATCCTATACGCAGGTGATCACCCCCTCGGTCCAGGTTGGTAGGTAGGGCACTCCTGCAAATTTAATGGCACTATAGCTCAAACCTTCATGGAAAGAAGGGTGGCCAGAACTCCTGCAATCCAGTGATGGTGGCCGAGTCATATGAAGTGTTTGTTCTGAAGAAGAAACACTCCCATCTGCTGACATATGTCAGTGCTGTCCCTGGTGGACTCCCTCACAACGAGTGATGACATTGATCGTCCTGTCGGAGTATCCGAAGTCCAGAAATGGCCTGTTCAGAACAGCATCAATAGGTTAATGCGATCATGGCACGGATAACTTACCCGTCACAGGGTGTGCCAACAGGCCCGGCCGTTTGAGGATCCGAAAGCAGTGTTCTGCGGCCATCTTTGTACTGTTGGGGACCATGGTTGGGTAGGCCAATCGGGAACCCGAAATACCAGTTGCGGAGTCTATTAAATTTTTGTAAGACCCGACTGATGAGGCAGAAGGGGGGAAATGCTTAGCAAACAATCCCCCCAATGCAGCGAGAACATCCATCGCTGCTGGCCCCGGTCCCGATCCAACATCCATTCATTGTTGTCGTTGAATTGCGTGACCTGGTGTTCGCCACCGTATTTAGTTTACCTGAAAGGTAAGTGGCTGAGATCCAAATCTCTCTATCCAGACACCAGTGCTAGTTGTAAAAAAAAGGCAATTCATCACATGATATCGATTTTATTCCACACAAAAGATTAATATAGGCCACCACTGTGGTATTATAATTTGTAACCATACATGCAACTGGCGCATATCTAAGCAGTAGGCCCCCGGGTTCCACGAATGCTTCCAGTATTTCTAGATAATTAATCCCTAGTGCTCCCAACAGGGTTAAATCTTGTGCATTCCATCTGCCACCACAACAGTGGTGGTATTAGCTGCTCCCCACCTTTAACACTGGCATCAGTCTGTAATGTAACCGAGGGATTTATGATAGTGATGGATTTGGAACAGAATTGAGCATTTCCCATCCACCAATTTAATTCAACTCTTGCCTTTTCTAATAACTTCATAGGCCTGTTGAAATGGTATGACTTTTGAGAGCTATAATTTTAGCTCTTTGTAGGTTTTGATAATGTAGTGGTCCGAATTGCACTACGGGAAAGCAGCCACTATCTTCCCAATACCATGGCCACCTACCGTATGGATGGATCCCTGATGCTAGTAAGGCTTCTGCAAGCTTCTACCAAGTCCACCACCTTGTTCGGTGGTAAGGTGGTAGACATTTGCACCGAGTCAATGGTGAACCCCAAGTAATCCATGGTAGTAGAGGGTTCCAACTTTGATTTATCTGGATGTATGATGAACCCCAGCTTTTGAAAGAGATGTTTTATGGCTAGAAACTGCCAATGTAGCCGTTTCCAATTATCCCCGACAATGAGGATATCATCAAGATAGGCCATAACAGTATGATTTTGTTTCCTTAAATAGGCCAAAGCTGGTTCCAATAATTTGTTGAACAGCCTGGGTGTTGATGATAACCCATTGGGTAAGGCTATATATTGCCATGATTGTCCCATCCAGATAAATTTAAGGTATTCCCTATGATCCTTGTGTATTAGTACTGAATAGTATGCATCTTGAGGTTAATGCATGCCATGTAGTACCCATAGCTATAAGCTGGCTACTGTGTCCATTTTGAAATGAACATACTGAACAGAAGTATTCAGTTCGGTCAGGTCTATGATTATGCGGCATCCGCCCTCTTTTATTTTTGGTAAATATATTAGATACGAACTCCTATGATTCTCTCAATAACCCCTCTTAATAGTTCAGCATGGCCCGCCGTTCTTTCTTTGTGAAAGTATAACTTTCGGCTAGGCGAATGCTGGACCGGGGCAGGGAGTTCGTGAATGAATTAATTTTATAGCCCTGAATACTTCCGAATATGTAAGGATCAGAGGTAAAAGTGCAACCGGTCTCCCCCATAAGATGAATTTTAGACATATGATGTTCCTGGGGGAGGCAGACCCACCTACCTCCAAGGTATTGCCGGCGTAGTGGTCCAATACCACCGTTATTTCTTCTGTTTGAGTTGATGCGTTGTAGGGGTGGCGCATTTTCCAAGAAGGCCGGGCTGGGCCATGGCCTAAAAAAGCTGTTGTGCAGGTGGGCCGGCCTTCGAGCTTTGGGTGTGTAGGGGTGCTGTAGCTGTTGGCAGTGCGCTTGGAGGTACTGGGTACCTTATCAGCCCTATGGGCTCTTTGTCCAGGTCTTTCACCTGTTTGGGGAGCTCCGCACAGCAGATATGGTGGTTGAGCGTACCTGGTTTGCATAACCCCGCAATTTGGGGTGAATTGCTCTTCCTGTAGTTATTTTCAAACTGTGTTCACAGTAAGGCCAGAGCATCCTTTTCCTACCGGTAGCTCTATACCCACCGCAGTACTGGCACTGCTGAAATACCGGCGGTCAAAAAGCTTCAGGATCCTCTGAAGTTTGACTCCTTGCCCTCTAATCGTAGGGCTCATGATCCCCCAAATAGGGTATTTACCACGGGAACAATAGCGAGTACAATTATCAGGAGCAAGTACTTATCAGCTATAGCATAGATGGCTGCTCCTGAAGCTGGTTTGTAGTCATAGAATTAAACTAGCTGCCAGCTTAGGGTGGATAGGTAACCTTTTTTGAAGGAACTGCATGTTACTTACCATATCCAGAACTCTTCACTGCACCCCTGACACTGTTGGTTTGTTCAGCCAACTCCCCCTCTTCGGGTCAGCCCAGTTCTGACCCCCAATGCTCCCCTCCGAAGAGGGTGAGACATTTAGGCAGTCCATAATAGGATCCTGCCGTGGGACTGCGAAGAGGCCCACTGTGACCCTGCCCCTGCTAAAGCAGGTCACGCTGGAGCAATTGCTCCACCATCCGCTCCATGCGGGTAAGACGACCTCCGTTGCTGCAGCGAACGGGGTTTCCTCGGGACTGGACCCAGCTGAGTCGACAGTCCCGATCGGCTTCCGGGTGGATTTACCGCCTGTCCGTGGCGAACCAGTCCCGGTGGATTTACCGCCTGTCCGTGGCGAACCAACCGCCCTCCCGGGCGGAAGTCGGGAGCTGCAGGTAGCACCTGCAGCTCGGGGAAAAGTCGGGTGGATTTACCGCCTGTCCATGGCGAACCAGCAGCCCTCCCGGGCGGAATTCGGGAGCTGCAGGTAGCACCTGCAGCTCGAGAAACGAACGGGTGGTTTTACCACCTGTCCGTGGCGAACCAGCAGTCCTCCCGGGCTGAATTCGGGAGCTGCAGGTAGCACCTGCAGCTCCGTCGCTTCCGCATGCGAACGACGATATGTCGCGCATGCGTGCTGGCGGGGTCTTCACGTAGTCACTCACGTGACTCCGAAGTAAAATTTGATATTTCCATCCTGGTAAACTGTAGACTGTCTAACCCATCTATGCCTCATAATTTTATATATTTCTATCAGGTCACCCCTCAATCTTGTGGTTCCAGAGAAAACAATCCAAATCTGTCCAGCCTCTTCAGGATAAATGACTAACACCAAGGACCATTACGTTTTTGACCATGTTGGAGGGTTTAATGTGAGGGGAAAGATTGACTGGGAAATTGAAGGACAACGTTTTCACACAGAGGGAGGTGGGTATATGGAACAAACTGTCAGCTGAGGCGGTTGAGGCAGGTACTATAACAACATTTAAATGACACTTGGACAGGTACATAGATAGGAAGGTTTTAGAGGGATATGGGCCACATGCAAGTAAGTTGGACTCGTATAGATGGGGCGTGTCGGTCGCCATAGATAAATTGAACTGAAGGGCCTGTTTCCATGCGTGTGTTTTGTGAGTGTGCTGTGTTCTATGACTATGACTATCGGCTTAGTGTACCTATCCAATGTACCTTCCATTTTATGAAAGTTTAGTTCATCTCTCTGGGAGCAATTTGATTAATTAATTGTATACCATATTTATTTGACATTCTGGTATGTTAGCACTAAAGCCCATTCATAGCAATGACATTTTTAATTTTGGATAATTAGTTAGTTCATCCTATACCATGTAGCAATGGGAATGAGTCATACTTGACAAGACCAAATACAAGTTACATCACGGAAAATATAATGTGTAGAATTCAGTTTTATATTCTGCTTTATAAGAACATGTGTTTTCAATAACCAGGTTTTGTAGGATGTAAACAATTGCAGTTTTTCCAAAAGCTGTGTGTGAGTCCATGCTTGTATAATGGATTGAATATTCATTAACGATCAATTGCATTCAGGGTTGAAGGAACTGGAGACAATCCTCATTCTCTGCAGGAAATGCAATTGTTGTCTGTTTCAAAACCTCACTGATTCTCATCAGACATTTTGCCCAATGCTGGTGCATTTGTTTCAACATTACAATATAGAAACCCTCTCCTACTGAAGGCAATGTGACTTCTGAAGCTTTCTCGTTCCCAGTTCATTTCATAGTTTAGTGCTGTCCATCATTGTAATAGTACCATGTAGGAAGGAACTGCAGATGCCGGTTTAATGCACAATGTACCTTTGCATTGCCTGTACTACAGTTTTATGCCAGCAGAGTGCCCATATTTTGAATTTTTGGGGTGTTTTGTGTCCAAATGTCTGTTTTAGTGTCTCTCGGTATGTCATATGTGGGGGGTGGTGGGGAGGGGAAAGGGGGGAACCGCTTTCGGTCGCCTCCTCCATGGAGAGGCGACTTTTTCCACGTCATCTCCCTCACGGCCTAACACCATGGATTGGAGCGGTCTTTCCCGGAGTCGGGTCCAGAGCTACAGCAGCGGGTGCAGCAAGGACTTTCCATTGCGGAGCGGGATAAACTCTTGCAGGAAGTCACCAGAGAGGAGAGCTCTGATCACTGGCCCATGGACTGTTACATCCTGAAGCCGCGGTTTGCGGAGCTTCTGCAGCGGGCGCAGCGAGGACTTTCCATTGCGGAGCGGGACGAACCATTGCAGAGGAGTGCTCCGATCGCTGGCCTGGTGACTTTGGCATCATGGGGTTGTGGTCTGTGGAGCTTCTAGCCATGAGCGTGGCATGGACTTACCATTCGGAGCCTGGGATCCCTCGCCGGGGATCGCCAGGAAAGAGCTCCGACCGCTGGCCTGCGGATTAGAACATTCTGAAGCCGCGGTCCCCGGTAAAAAAGCGCCGAATCGGGATCTCCAAGCCACGAAGTGTGTTTGACCGTCCTGATGTTGGAGTTTCAAATCATCTTGATGAGAGGGCCTGTACATCTGGCTGTCCCTAGCGGCGACTACGGAGGGTTTATGGCCCCGACCACTGGCTGAACTCTGTGCCGTCCACCACAGTGAAGAATGCTGTGGTGGATGTTTGTGTTAAATCTTATTGTGTATTGTGTGTTCTTTTTAGTTGTATCGTTGCTGGCAAATTCATTTCACTGCACCTTTGGGTGTATGTGATGAATAAAATTGACTTTGACTTTGAATTGGAGCATACCAGGAAGCAACAGCCTATACTCACACAGGACCATTTGGTCAGTCACCCTTAACCAAGATTACTGCGATTGCGATACGCAAGTGCGAGGTGCTGCACTTCAGGAGGTCAAATGCAAAGGTAAAATATACAGTTAATGGCATGACCCCCAATTGCATTGATGTACAGAGGGACCTGGGGTCCAAGTCCATAGCTCCCATCTGGCATGCTGCCTTCATTAGTCTGAGTACAAGAGTCAGGGTATCATCATGCAGCTTTATAGGGATGTGGTTAGGCCACATTTGGAATATTGTGTGCAGTTCTGGTCTCTCTTTTACTGGAGGATGTGGGGGTTTGGAGAGGATGCAGAGGGAGTTTACCTGAATGTCAAGAATCAAGTGTGTTTTATTGTCATGTCCCAAAATGGAACTTATTTACTTTATTTCTTACTTCAAGCAGCACAACAGATATGTAAACATAGTACTCTGTAAACACCATAATAACCAACAAAAAGAGTTCAGTGTATTGGAAATTAAAAAAAATAATGCCTGATGCCGTCCCCCTCCCCCAAGTGTGGTCCATTCCGCCCACAACACACTTGCTAGCACAATAAAAGTCCATTTGGCCCTCCGAAAACAAGTCCTTCCGGCCCACAACACATGTACCAGCTCAAAAAACCCTTTGGCCCATTATAATTCCTACTAGCCCTCTGGAAACCAGTCCCTTTGGACCACAACACCTGTGCTAGCCCTCCAGGCAGTGGTAGGCCACGGCAGCGCGCCCCCCCCCACATCGACCCCTATAGGCCTCGCATGAAGCCGTCCCCCTCCCCACCAGATGCTGTCGCCAGCTGCAGTCCATTCAGCCCACAACACCCATACTAGCCCAAGAAAAGTCCACTTGGCCCACAGTGTCCTACAAGCTCTCCGGAAAAAAGTCAGTCCGGAACACAACACATGTTCTAGCCCAAGAAAAGTCCCTTCAGCCCATATTATCCATACTAGCCCTCTGGAAAACTGTCCCTTCAGACCATAACACCCATACTAAGCCCCCCCTACTGGCCACTGAAGCCCTCCCCCAGCTGAAGGACGCCCCCCCCACCAGCCCCCCCGACAGCCCCCTGCCCCAGCTGCAGGACACTCCCCCCTCCCACCGGCACCCAGCATCCCCATCTGAAGCCATGACGCTTCCCCCCCCACTGTGCCCCCGACAGCCCTTGCCTGAAGCCGTGACGCTTCCCCCACACTGGCCCCCGACAGCTCTTGCCTGAAGCCATCCCCCTCCCCACTACAGGACGCTCCCCCTGCACCGGCCCCCACCTGAAGCCGTCCCGTCCCCAGCGGCAGGATGCTCCCACCGGTCCCCGCCTGAAGCCGATGTGGAGTGCCAGTGGTAGGCCACGACAGCGGTAGGCAGCGGGCCGCCATGGCAGTGGTAGGCCACATCCTGCTGCTGCAGACGGGGACAGTTAGGGGGCAGTTAGGGGCTATGGGTGAGTGGTGGAATATTGTGTTGGGGAATGGATTACGTTGGGAGACTAGGCCTCCCGTGTGACTGGGACCCAACGGGTCCCACTTAGTCCAGTATCTTTCTAAACCATGTATCTCTCCAAATGTTATTTAAATGTTGTTATAGTATCTGCCTCAACTACTTCCTCATGCAGGTCACTTCATATACCCACCAACTGTGAAATATTTTCCCCACAGGTTCCTGCTAGATCTTTCCCCTCTCATAGAAACATAGAAACATAGAAAATAGGTGCAGGAGTAGGCCATTCGGCCCTTCGAGCCTGCACCGCCATTCAATGTGATCATGGCTGATCATCCAACTCAGTATCCCGTACCTGCCTTCTCTCCATACCCCCTGATCCCTTTAGCCACAAGTGCCACATCTAACGCCCTCTTAAATATAGCCAATGAACTGGCCTCAACTACCTTCTGTGGCAGAGAATTCCAGAGACTCACCACTCTCACCTTAACCCTATGGTTTTTGATTCCCCTATTGGTGATTTTACCCTATCTATTCCCTCACAATTTTATACACCTCTATAAGATCACCCCTCATCCTCCTGTGCTTCAAGGTATAAACTCCTAGCCTGCCCAGCCTCTCCCTACAGCTCAATCCTGGCAACATCGTCAGAAATCTTTGCTGCACCCTTTACAGCTTACCAACATCCTTCCTATTACCGGGGGACTAAAACAGAATATAATGGTCCAAACACAGCTTCAGTAATGTCATGTACAATATTTTAAAATTATCCTTAAATTCTCTTGTAAAGAAAGCCAATGCTTCATTTCACTTCCTAACTTCCTGCTGCTGCCAAATGGCCACATTCTTTGCTATGTTTCTATAATCGCCTTCGAAAAAAGTTATGTTGCAAATTGTTTCAGACACTCCCAAACATATAAATATCGTGTTTGTAGAATGACCAGGACAATAATTAATTACTTGCATTAAATCAGTTTGTTCATAGCCTTGGACTCAGCAAGGTCCAGGCCTTCTGACCTTCATGTAATTTGTCCTTTAATTTGGATGGATCATGGCTCCCAGCTGTGGAAGAAATTCCTCCATCATTAAGTTGGTTGTCGTCTGGGGAATGGGGGAAATAAAAAAACCTTGATAATGGTTTGTAAATCATTATACACATGTTTTGCGTCAAATTATTATGGGTTTGTGCGTGATAATTATCATGTCACCTGCAAACATATAATCGTTAATCAGATATTCACATGAGTGTATGAAACGTAGAAACAAGGAACTGCAGATGCTAGTTTACCAAGGAAAGGCACAAAGCGCTGGAGTAACTCAGTGATCAGACAGCATCGCTGAAGAACATAAATAGGTGAGAAGTTGGACTATTTGAGGAGATTTAGATATTCTGTGCAAAGGTCCCGACCCAAATTGCTCATATCCATGTTTTCCAGGGATGCTACCCGACCCTCTTAGTTACTTCAGCATTTTGTGCCTTTCCAATGTATAAAACCAGCAAGAAGGGTCTCTGGTTTCATCATCAGGAGTGGAAGTGCAGTAGACAGAAGGAATGCATCACCTCCAATACTATCCTTCTGTCCATTTCCCATCTGGCAAGCCTTCACTGTGACAGCAATAGGCCTATTTCACTTTTAAAACCCACCTACTTGTCAGATGTCCTTTTACTTACAAACAATGTCTCCCCACTGTTATTTTCTGTTCTTTTGTTTTTGTCTTATTTTGAGTTAAATTTTCCTTTAAGGTGTCTTCAACTTAATTAACCAAATTCTCATCTGTGGGTTCCCTGTCCTGTAGTTCTGCTCTCTGTCCCTCACTTCCCATCTGCAGCAAAGATTGTGTTTCCCTCATCCTTACCTTCCACCCACCAGCCTCAATGAATCATCTCATGTAATTTGTGTGACCTTTTACAGATCAGTAAATTTGCTGATGAGGCAAAGGTCAGTGGTGCTGTGATTAGCAAGGAAGGTTGCCATAGGTTACGGTGGAGTACAATGGAAATCTAGGTGCAGCATTAGCAGATGGAATGTATTTCTGATAAAAAGCAAGAAGATGTGTTATGTGAAGTCAGACAGGATTCACTTGCATTAATTGATAGTATGTGGGCTTCACAGACTGAAGTTGCAGCAGGAGTTAAAAAACTTTCAGAAAGCCTTTGATAAATTCCAGCACGGGAGACTAATGACTAAAATTAGAGCACATGGTATTGGGAGTAGGGTGTTGACATGGATAGAAAATTGGCTGGCAGACTGGAAGCAAAGACTAGGAGTGAGCGGGTCCTTTTCAGAATGGCAGGCAGTGGCGAGTGGAGTGCCACAAGGCTCGGTGTTGGGGCCGCAACTGTTTGCCATATAAATTAATGATTTGGAAGAGGGAATTAGGAGCAACACTAGCAGGTTTGCAGATGACACAAAGCTGGGTGGCAGTGTGAAATGTGAAGAGGATGTTAGGAGGTTGCAGGGTGACCTGGACAGGTTGAGTGAGTGGGCATATGCGTGGCAGATACAGTATAATATAGATCAATGTGAGGTTATCCACTTTGGTGGCAAAAACAAGAGGGCAGATTATTATCTCAATGGGGTTAGGTTAGGTAAGGGCCTAACCATGCCTATCCTGCAGCTCCGCTCTTTTTCCCCTCCCCCGAGTCACATCAGGGATAGAATCCCCCTAGTCCTCCACTCATAAGCCGTCGCATACAACACATAACTTTTCGACATTTTTGCCACCTCCAATGGATGTACTTTCCCCTCATTTAATGTATCCACTGTTTCAGGTGTGGACTCCTATACTAAGCGTAGGTTCGACAATCATTTTGCTGAGCTCCTGCGCTGCATCCTCCTAAACCTACCTGATCTCCGGTTGCTCAGCACTTTAACTCCCCCTCCCATTCCCACACTGATCTTATGTCTTAGGTCTCCTCCACTGTCAGAGTGAGGCCTAATGCAATTTGGAGGAACAGCACCTCATATTTTTCAAGGTTTGTGGGACCTTGTCGAATGTTCCTAGTAGGAATAAAGGCATTAACTATTTTCTGAATGGAAAAATAATTGAAACATTTGAGGCGTAAAGGGACATGGAGTGCTGGTGCAGGATTCCCAGAAGGTTAATTTGAAGGCTGTGTTGGTAGTCTGGAAGGCAAATGCAATGTTAGCATTAATTTTGAGAGGAATAGAATAGAAAAGCAAGGATATAATGCTGAGGCTTTATAAAGCACTGTTCAGACCATATTTGGAATATTGTGAGCAGCTTTGGGCCCTATATCCAAGGAAGGATGTGCTGGTGTCAGAGAGAGTCCAGAGGTGGTTTACAACATTGATCCCTGGGATGATTGGTTTCATGTACGATGGCTTTGGGCCTGTACTCATTGGAGTTTAAGAAGGCTGAGGGGGGATCTTGTTGAAACCTACCAAATAGTTAAAGGCCTCAAGTCAAGTCAAGTCAATTTTATTTCTATAGCACATTTAAAAACAACTCTCGTGGACCAAAGTGCTTTACATCAGTGCAGGTACTGATGTGCTACATACAGTGGTGCATAGATCTAACAATACATACATAAATACATACCTACAGCACTCCCACAGAGGACCTCAAGAAATGCTTGTGAGTAGAAATAAGTTTTAAGTCTAGACTTGAAAGAGTTGATGGAGGGGGCAGATCTGATGGGAAGAGGAATGCTGTTCCATGGTCTAGGAACTGCAACCGCAAAAGCGCGGTCACCCCTGAGCTTATGCCTAGACCGCGGGATATTCAGCAACCCCAAGTCGGCCGATCTGAGGGACCTGGAGGTGGTGTGGTGGGTTAGCAAATTTTTGATGTAGGTGGGGGCAAGCCCGTTAAGGGGTTTGCATACATAGAAAACATAGAAACATAGAAAAATAGGTGCAGGAGTAGGCCATTCGGCCCTTCGAGCCTGCACCGCCATTCAATGTGATCATGGCTGATCATCCAACTCAGTATCCCGTACCTGCCTTCTCTCCATACCCCCTGATCCCTTTAGCCACAAGTGCCACATCTAACGCCCTCTTAAATATAGCCAATGAACTGGCCTCAACTACCTTCTGTGGCAGAGAATTCCAGAGACTCACCAATCTCTGTGTAAAGAATGTTTTCCATAAAGGAGGCCTGGATAGAGTGGATGTGGGAGGATGTTTCCAGCAGTGTGAGAGTCTTGGACCAGAGGTCACAGCCTCAGAATTGAATGATTCAATGATACTTTATTGTCAAGAAATGTTTGATGCAACCTTTTGTCCTTAAGACAATTCTATTTGTACAGTTGAATTTTCATGGTTAACAAATGCAGTAAAAGCCATATGAAGCCAAAAGGACAGCTCACAAAATGCAAAACTAAATCTTGTGAGCTGGGAAGGGTATCACATGCAGGAAAGAGGCACAAAGAGCTGTCAGAAAGGACTAAAAATATCAAAGCAAATGACTTGGAAAACAGAGCTATATAGAAATTGACTCTTTTTGATATGCCTGTTCAGATGCCCTGCAGAATATTGTAAAATTAGCCAAGAGACAGTTTGAAGCAATAGAAGTAGTTCACACACAGAAATATGCACTAAATTGTAATTGCACAGCTAATGGACAACAATTACCCCATTTGTTGACCATAGCAATTCAATTTACAAATAGAATTGGTGAATTTTAAGAAGAAAGACACAAAATGCTGAAGTAACTCAGCAGGACAGGCTGAAGGGATGGATGACATTTCAGTTCAAGACCCTTCTTCACATTGAGAGTCAGGGGAGAGGCAAACGAGAGATATGGAAGGGTAAGGTGTGAAAACAAGAGATCAAAGGGAACGAAGCTCAAGGAAAATGTACAATGGAACATTGTTAGCTCTGGGAAGTTGACATCGAAGTATACAAAGTAAAATGTAATCAAGAGGACAGTCAATCTAGTGGTAAAACTAGGATGGCGGCTTGATGGAGACAGAGGACACATTTAGTTGTCAGTTTACTGTGCTCTGATCCCTCGTCATTAATCCTGGAAGACATTCTCCACAGTAGACGGGAATCCACAAGTCACATCTATCACTCCCACTGAAGTGTTTTTTGGCTATTTTCTTTCTGCAGAAGGGTGACACAGTGTGTCACAGCACCAGAGACCTAGGTTCGATCCTGATTACGGATGCTGTCAGTACAGACTTTGTACGTTCTCCCCGTGATCTGTGTGGGTTTTCTCCGGGTGTGTGGGTTTTCTTCTGGTGTTCTGGTTTCATCCCACACTCAAAAGACATGCAGGTGTGTAGATAACTGGCTTGGTATAATTGTAAATTGTCCCTAGTGTGTGTAGGATAGTGTTAGTAAGCGGGGGTCACTGGTCAGCGCAGACTCAGTGGGCCGAAGGGCCACTGTATCTGTAAAATAAATGCTGAGGCGAGAGGCTGCAGAGAAGGAGAGAGTGCGATAAATCATCTGGTACATAAGTCAAGGCTTGGGGGGATGGACAGCATGTTGGCACTGGGACTGGTGGAGGGGGTGGGACAGATGCTGCAGGGGATTCAAAGCCGTGGTGGCCATTAGTAGATTCTGGGCAGAGGTAATTGATCAGTTTGCAGTGGGAATCCCTGACAATGAACCAATATCATGAGGCATTGTAATCTTCACGGATATGATCGCGAACAGTGAAAGGCCTGGATAGAGTGGATATGGAGACTTGTGGGAGAGTCTGGGACCAGAGGCCATAACCTCAGAATAAAAGGTTGTACCTTTAGAAAGGGGATGAGGAGGAATTTCTTTAGTTTGAGGGTGAAGAATCTGTGGAATTCATTACCACAGACGGCTGTGGAGGGCAAGTCAATGGATATTTCTAAGGTAGATATTGATAGATTCGTGATTAGCGAAGGTGTCAATGGTTTTGGGGAGAATGCAGGAGAATAGGGTTGAGCTGCTATCTAACTCAATGGTGAGCCTCAGACTACCTTTGATCAGATTGCTGGCTTTACCTTGTACTAAACGTTATTCCCTTATCATGCATCTATACGATTGTAATGATTGTCTTTCCGCTGACAGGTTAGCAGACAGCAAAATCTTTTCACTGTACTTCAATACATGTTAAAATAAACAAAATTGAGGGAAAGATAGATCAGCCATGATTAAATGGCGGAGTAGATTTGAAGGGCTGCATGGCCTACTGCTGCTCCAACAACATCGGACAGCCTCATTTAGATCTCTGCTGTGGTTGAAAAGGAAAATGAATGTCGGCTGGAAATCTATACATAACTAAAACTGTGATCTTGTGCTTTGCGGGATTCTTGCGGGATTTTTCTATTTGCGCAAAACAGTACGTGATAGTGCTACGATTGTTCGCCAGGTCACTCACTGTTCTCCTGTGCTGCGAGTGCAACAACTTTCGTTCTGATCTGTGGTATATTGTAGAACATATCGAGCATCTTTAAAACTGCGCATGCGCAGATTGGTCTCCTCTCCTGTCTGTCACCCCGGATGGCAACACCCAGGCCAGGATGGTGACGCCCCTTCCAGCGCACCATCGCCGCACTGATTGGCCGGCTCCTCTGTCACAAAAAAGCTGAAGGAGTGGAGCAAGAAGAGCTTGTGCATCCTGTATAATAGCTCATTCTGCATATTTGCCCTGTTTAAGGTTACGTTGAATCATTTCACTGTTCATATCCACACAATTAAGCATGAGGCAGCTATTTGATAGATATTGACATAATTAAAAAATAGCTGCCTTATGTTTTATTAAATGCATTGGAGCGTATATATTATAAATTGGCTACCATTTATGAAATTGAGATAGAAACCTAACAAAAGACAGTGCTAGTCAATAAATAGATTTACCTGACTTTCTTTTTCAAATTTTGAGACAACCAGTAACATGTATTAAAGCACTTCAACAATGAACACATTATTCATTAACAGCCCTGATTTTTGCATTTTCATCTAACAGGCCTTGATCTCAGAAATAAATGGAATATTTCCATAAAATGGAGGAACTTTGGCAAAAACAATTTTTGCAGCTTCAGTTCTAGTTTGGGATTATGAAGGTGATACATCAAACAGCGTAGTACTTGGCGACATGTTGGTAGACGTGAACCTGTGATTACTGCATCTGAAGATGTAATTCCACTTCCAAGACCAAAGATTTCAGCTGTTTTACGTGTCGCCTTTGCAGCAGATGTAGGTGTGCTCAATGGTTCTGATGGTGGAGTTGAAGGTGCTTGACTTCCAGTTGATTGTTCATCCATTTTCAGTGTGCAAAACTTTATTTCACAATAGGCAAATGAAAGCGAGAAGGGTTACAAGATGCAAAAGCAGGGATGAAAATGATAAATAATCCCAATTCACTTTAACACAATAAGGCATGCAGACAGTCCCTGTCATTAAAAATACTGGGGAATTTCCACACTCATTCAATTAGATATTGCCCTTGTGGAGCATTTGGAAATGTACTTACCAGCACACTAAAAATAGACTTGACAATCTTTCACAGAATTGGAAGAGAAACCAAATATAATCAATTACTAATTTGTATGGGAAAGCACCAACTGCAAAACCACATGTATTTCTATGAAATGCACAAAAACATGCAAAACAATGTCACATATGGCTGTGCACATATTTTTTTTTTTTTTTAAACTGCCTTATGTTGTTTTAAATATATTTTCTGAACAAAAAGGACTCACTACAGCATAGCTCTAATATATACTATCTATCTATCTATCTATACATAACAAGTTCTGATCTTGTTATCTTCCGATTTGTGATGTCATTCTATTTGCACATAAATGGTACGCGATAGTGGTACGATTTTTCGCCAGCTTACTCACCGTTCTCCTGTGCTGTGGTTGAACCAAATTTTGTTCCGATTGGTGGTCTTATATAAAAGTTAGCGAGCTTTAAAAATCTTTAAAAACGCAGAGGAGAACGTCCAGCGACCAACAGAGGTCCAGTCCCCATCACACCGTCAGCTCTAGCCCCAACCCTTTGGTCCCCCTCACTGCCCTCCCTTTCTCGTGATACACCTACTCAACCACAAACCCCGTCTTTCTCCGAGCTCTCTTCCCCATCCCCCCCTCCATGCCCAGATACCCCGCTCCCCCCACAGCCCCCCTGCCACCACAAAACCCCCCCATCCACACACCCCTCCCCGTGCCCACACCTCCCCTCTCCAGCTCCACAATGCTCACTGCCCCCTCCCTCTCCTCTCCTCTCCCCCAACACACCACGCCCCCTCCCCCACACACGTCCTCCTCCACACACATCCCCTCCCCCACACCCCCCCTCACATACTCCCACCCCCTAAACACACTCCCCCTCACATAAAACCCACCTCACATACACCTCCCCCCCAAACACACTCCCCCTCCCCCCCAAACACACTCCCCCTCCCCCCAAACACACTCCCCCTCCCCCCCCCACACACCCCACAATCCCCCTGTGAGATATTAAAAAATCACAAATGCTGTTTGAGACAAAGTCAGCAAAGAAGCTTTTATTAAGATAATATTCTGCAGAATAGGTGCCTCTGCTTTGCTGTCCTCTAGAGACACACCGAGGGTCGGGATGTATTCTATCTTTATACATTTCATTACATTATAGCCACACCCTCTTTTCTCACCATTTTGCCTCTTTTTAATTATAACATAAAGCCCACATTCCCACGAGAAAGTCCAGGAACGCCTCGGAACATCTCCTGACGTCAAAGGCTTATACTGAAGTTTCTATCTGTTTGCTACTTTTTATCTCAAAGTTCTCTCTATCTGTCGTTACTTTCTATCCCACTAACAGTCTGGCTTTGTTGAAACCTTATTTCTTTCTAAGCTACATTTTTTTCTATTCCTAGTTTAAATCAACCATGTCTGTTAACCCCTTTCCTCACAATCCATCATTTTTCTTTTTGCCACGCAACTTTTGATTTACACTACATCCTCCTTTTCTAATGCTATCAACAGATTCTTCGCCTCCATATCCCCCTCTCGTTGGTCATACTGTGTTCTGAAAGCCATTATGGTGGCAGCGCTGTTTTTTGTCAGGGCTGTTTCTATCAATCGCTGGGCCAACCCCCGTACGCAGGGAATGATACAGCATCCAAACAAACACAGTAACCCCACCATGACTACCACTGATGTTAGGGTTGATGTAAAGATGTGCTTCCATTTCCCAAACCAGGATTCTAGAAACCCAGTCCAGGAGGTGTCTACTCCAGAGTTCTCAGCCAATTCGATAGACAGAGAGGTGAGACCTGCTAGGGCTCTTGACACTGACCCATCCGGAGCAGTGTTGTTGGGGATGAATGTGCAACATTGTTCTCCAAACATTACACACACCCCTCCCTTCTCAGCCAGTAGCATGTCCAAGGCCATGCGATTTTGCCAGGTCATTTGGCTGGTAGCTGTCAGGTGTTCCGCTAATCCTTCAACTGCATCTCGAGTGTAATTTATAAAGCGTTGTTGATTGTAGTATAAGTAGTTGATCGAGTCCACATTTTTATTAATTGTGGGCCACCAGAAGAGCATGGACTCAAAGCCCGCAGCTATCTGGTTTCTGGCTTTGAATTCATTGGGTACCCCTCTTGGCACTCCTATCGCTTCCATATAGATGTGTGTGTCGAATGATCCCTTCACCTTTCTCTTTTGTCGTCGGTTTCCTTCCTTGAGTTCTACAGCATGTTCTACTGCTATGGTAAAGGGCATCATCAGTTGTATGAGGGTACAGGTTCCCGTCTATGACCCTGGTAACCGGGGCCACAGGGTATTCTCCCCGCACCACCACCAGATATCAGCTCTACTGACTATCTGCTTTCTCAGCGAGGGGCTATTGAACAGTGGCCCCTGTTCCTCAGCCGTTATGTTATACGTCTGATTGCAGTTGAGCACCTTCCCCATGTCCTGTCCCTCTGGGTTATCTCTTGTATAGCACTCAAATCCCTCCTCCCCAAGAGGAATGGTAAATGGAGGAGGTCTAGGGTCTTCCCTTCGCCCCTTCGTATTGTTGTTGCTGGTCGGAAATAGGTAATGATAACTCTGGCATATTGCATTCTTTGGTAAGAGGGGATTCGTGAATAGCTGTAGTATACATGACATAGCCCCAGGTGTTCTATCCCAATTCAGGGGAAATGGTACTGGGACCAGCTGAGGACTGGCTCCGGCGCAGGCGTAACAATTGGTTCGTTGTATACTTCTGGCTGTGTACATCATCCAGGCTAGCCAGGTGTTGGCTCCTTTTCCCCCTGTTGGTATTCCCTTCTCATATAACTGCCTTAATCATGTTTCTCCTGCTACTATCATTATCTTCAGATCCTCAGGCTCATTTCCCCTATTTACATTGCTGACTGCTGGTGGTGCTGGTGTTGCCCCGGGATCCCTATTCTGACTGTTATCTATCTTGACCACCTCTCCCTTCTCCTCGTATCTTACCATCTCTCCATCCCGCTTCACTTCTATCTCAAACTTCAGACATGCATCCTTCCTTGTTCTATCTGCACATATCCAATATCTACCACTTTCCTGCATTTGAACACTCTGTATGCTCACATATACGCATCCTGGTAATTTCTCGTTCGGGTTTTGATACACTTTCCACCCATGTTTGATAGGTGGTCCAATGCCACCCATATTTTGATGAAGTGAACACCGCATGCCAATCTTTACAGGGATGGGTGCATACATACATTCTATAGCCGCACCACCATTTTCCTTTACATACATCAAATGGGATGGTGGTGGACCTTCTATTCTGTGGTATTGTGATTTTTATGCATGTTACATTACTTACAAGTTGGGTGATTTCCCAACACACGACCCACCAACATAAAATCTTCATTTTTCCTGCGTGTTCCTGGTAAATATAAAAGTCAATGATTCCTCTCCTTTGCGCACAGTCCACGGGCTGATATTGTCTGGTGGGGCCTCCACAGGACCCTTGCGTGTGTCCATCTTTTCTCTCTTGTTCGTACTGCTGTCTCGGTGATTAGTAACACCACGTTGCAGCTTTTCTTCTTTCCACGTTTTTTATTTATACGCAGTCTCCAGCCTTGACTGAGTGAATCGGGAAGTCCAGTGGTGGGCTCTGGGCCAGCAATCCTTTAATTTTTAGTTCTGCAAGAGATTGGGACACTGCCAGTAAATAGTTCCTTAAAAATACATCACTGCCCTCGCATTGTTGGAACTCCTTCTATCTTCCCTAAGTATGGGAGCCCAAATAACATCTCATATGGTGATATCCCTATGTCTTTTCGAGGTGCCGTTCGGATTCTTAACAGGGCTATCGGGAGGCACTTAGTCCAGGGGAGTCTTGTTTCCTCTATCAACTTGGTGATTTGGGTTTTCAAGGTGCTATTCATTCTTTCCACCTTTCCTGAGCTCTGGGGATGCCATGGTGTATGCAATTTCCATTCTATTCCCAGTGCTTCACATATCATTTTATGTGTTTTGGAGGCAAAATGGGTCCCTCTATCTGAGTCGATTGTTTCCAGAATCCCATATCTGGGTATAATTTGTTCTAGTAATATCTTGGCTACCGCCTGTGAGGTGGCAGTTGTCGTGGGGAATGCCTCTACCCACCTGGTGAAATGGTCCACTATCACTAACAGGTACTTCCAGGTTTTTACCTGGGGCAGCTCGGTGAAATCTATCTGTATTCTCCGGAAGGGTCTAACTGCTAATGGTTGTCCTCCTCCTGGGACTGCTCTCATGATTTTTTTTTGTTAATTCGCTGACCTATTACACAGCCCCCTATGACTTGTCCGGCCATGGTATGCATTCCACGGCAAGAGTAGGTTCTGAGGAGGGTGTCACAGAGGGCTTGTGTTCCCCAATGGCTTTGTCCATGCAACCTCCCTAATAATTCTCTCATTATTTCTTTGTTCAATAGCTGCTTTCCATCCGGTGTCCACCATTTCCCATTTGAAGTACGCTGAGCCCCCATTTCTCGCATGTGTTCCTGCTCTTTCTCACTAAAGATAGGTATCTTTTCCTCTTGTCCCCTTAAAGGTATTAGTGACTTCATTTCTACCATCTGTTCTGTGGCTGCTCTTATCTTTTTAAAGCAGTCTCATCAATTTATCCCTTTGTTCCCCACTTTAATCCTTTCTGATATGCCTCCTTTCTCATTCTAAACTCAATTTCTCACTTCTCAGATAGTTTACCCTCCTTTGCAAATGTATTCACCTTTCTTTTAAAATCTTCCACTGACTCCTCCTGATTTATTACATTCACACCTGTCGTTTCCTCCTTCTGTTACCTCCTCACTGCCTCTCTCTCCTTTCCTCTCTAAACTGCTTAAGTATATCTAATTCCTTTCCTCTCCCCTTTTCCCACCTTTCCAACTTATCTGTGACATACAATTTGTAATTTTCCAAATTAACTTTACTGAAAAGAAATCTGTAGAAACATCAGAAAAACCAAGCCACCTACATTTTCCAACTTTCCCCTTTTAAGTTGCGATGATACAAAGCGTTGTTGTTACCTTACAGCTGTTCGTAACCTTCCTCATTGCTTACAATTTCTTAAAGGAACACACACACACACCCTTACAGCATGTGGCCTACAACAAACAAAAGATCACATATATGAACTTTCTCATTCATTCAAAACCGGTTTTTACACACAAATCACATTCGTTCCATTCTTACTTCAAAGAAATTATGCAATTTTCTACACAGATTTAAGTTTCAAAATTAACATTATATAATTCTTATCTCCCCTTTTAAGTTAAAGTAGGATGGTCTAATCCCCCATCAATCAGGTTCCTGAGCATTGTGATTGGATAGTGATTCACATCGTGATTAGTCAGACTCACCATCACTCAAATTCTAACCACACCCCACTAAGATCACAACCATTCAAAATCCTAGTCACTCAACATCTGACCACACCCCACTCCCATTAATCTCCAAACAAATAAACTCATTTTGTCTTGATCTCTCAGCAGAGAGAATGCAGCAATTTTATCTCCACAGTCAAGAAACGCAGTCCTTACACCTCCTCTGTCCTCGTAGTCAATTTATTACATTATTCTTATTGCAATTCTACTTTCTGCTATTCTACAATATTTTGCACTAACTCCTCATGTACCTGACCAATCTGTATATGAGTTCCTTCTATAGATTTTGTGAAACAACTCACAACAACAATATTTCTAGTGCTTAAGATGAGCTTCTTCAATTTCCTGAAATTTCTTTGAGGTTTCTGTCAATTTTTGTTCAAAATCTGTTTTTCCACATATAATTTATAGTTTTCTGTAGCCTTTTTTTTTAGATGTGACAGTTCCCTTTTCTATTTATTTCTGTGTTGCTCCTTCCTTTTTAACTTTTCGTACTCAAAACATTTGGCACTGTGATTTTCCTTAGATTTTTGCAATGTTTGAGTGATACTCTGAATATTCTGTACAGCATCCAAAGTGCCCAATCCGCATTATTTGTTCCTTTGGTTAATCAAAATAACAGAACTTAATCATAGTCTCTTTATCTTTACCCCCGGGGCTTCCTTCTCCCCAAGATTGCCACATTCGCCCCAACGGACTGTCAGGCAGAATGTGCGGGTCTTCACCATTGAGCCTTTTTCTTTTCCCCCCGGACTCTTACTTTTCCCGTTCCGGTTATCCATTGTCTTATCGGACTATTCCCGTCCGACAGAACCCTGACCTCTCAGGGTGGTATCCACAAGGAGTTAAACTGCCTCCATTGTCTTATCGGACTATTCCCGTCCAACATACCCCTGACCTCTCAGGGTGGTATCCACGAGGAGTTAAACTGCCTCTCTCTCCTTTAATAATTATATCCCGCTTCCCATACTGCGGCATACTTGATCTCTTCTATTATTGGATTGGGTTTATTTTTCACATATTCATTCAATGCCTGTTGTACCCAATCCTCATCTGACTCATCCTCTGGCCACCAGACCGAAGCTCCTTTATCGGGTGTTTTGGCCATTCAAAATAACAATACCTTATCAGTGTTGTCTTCTCCGACCCCTGGGTATTTCTTGCCCCCCAGTGGTTCAGCTTTCGCCCCCAACGGACTATTAGGCAGAATGCTGGGATGGGTTTTTCACTTACATTTCCCATTCTCTTTATCGGAATTCCTCTCCGATCTTTTATCAAATCGCCCAGGTAATACTATAATAGTCAAAGTTTCTTACCGGGGTCTGTGCAGAATTACTCGATATTCGCGATTTCCAACCAATCTCCAACCACCTTCACTTCTTTGCTGAGTCTCTGTTTGGTCCGGGCATCACTGGCTCAAACCTTCTGACGGTAAGCAAGGAGTCTGAGACCGCTGAACTCAGCGGGGTGCACCTTCTCTTCGTCCGTGTACCCCCGTCAGCTGGCCTGGAGTAATTAAATCCCGGAACCGAGCCCCCAAATTGTGAGATATAAAAAAATCACAAATGCTGTTTGAGACAAAGTTAGCAAAGAAGCTTTTATTAAGATAATATTCTGCAGAATAGGTGCCTCTGCTTTGCTGTCCCCTAGAGGCACACCGAGGGTCGGGATGTATTCTATCTTTATACATTTCATTACATTATAGCCACACCCTCTTTTCTCACCATTTTGCCTCTTTTTAATTATAACATAAAGCCCACATTCCCACGAGAAAGTCCAGGAACGCCTCGGAACATCTCCTGACGTCAAAGGCTTATACTGAAGTTTCTATCTGCTACTTTTTATCTCAAAGTTCTCTCTGTGCTCTGTTCTATCTGTCGTTACTTTCTATCTCAAAGTTCTCTCTATCTGTCGTGACTTTCTATCCCACTAACAGTCTGGCTTTGTTGAAACCTTATTTCTTTCTAAGCTACATTTTTTCTATTCCTAGTTTAAATCAACCATGTCTGTTAACCCCTTTTCTCACACCCCCTAAGCCCCCTTCCCCTCCCCCTCACACGCCTCCAGCCCACACACCTCCACCCGTACCACCCTGGCCACATGCCCCCCTCCCCCATACACCCCCTCCTCCCACACCACCCCGCCCACACACCCCCAACCCCCACCACCTAACCACCCCACAGTCCCCGTCACACACCCCCCCCCCCCACACACAGCATTAGGCCATGGCAGTGGTCCCCACCCCCGCCTCCACCGGCCCAAGACAGGCCCTGCCTGAAGCCGTTCCTGTCCCCCGGCTACAGAACGCTCCAGCCGGACCCCACCTTAAGCCGTCCCTATCCCCAGCAGTAGAACGCTTACCCCCCTCATCAGCTCCCGCCTGAAGGCATTACTGTCCCCAGTTGCAGGATGCTTCGCACCGGTCCCCTCCTGAAGCAGTTGGCAGCGGCAGTGGTGGGCCACGACAGCGATAGGGCACGGCAGCGGCAGCGGCAGGGCTAGCCAGCGTTAGGCAGTGGCAGCGGCAGGCCACGGCAAGGTAGGCTACGGCAGCGCTCCCCCATCACACCGGCCCGCGACAGGCCCCACCCGAAACCGTCCCCATCCCCAGCTGCAGGACGCTCCCTGCCGGCCCCCGCCTGAAGCCGTCCCCCTCCCTGGCTACAGAATGCTCCCCGCCTGAAGGCAGGGGTAGGCCATGGCTGCGGTAGGCCACAGCAGCACTACCCACCGGCCCCCGACAGCCCCCGGTATGAAGCCGTCCCCCTCCCTGGCTACAGAATGCTCCCCGCCTGAAGGCAGGAGTAGGCCATGGCAGCGGTAGGCCACAGCAGCACTACCCACTGGCCCCCGACAGCCCCCGGTATGAAGCCGTCCCCCTCCCCCGGCTGAAAAATGCAACACGAGACACAACAAGAAAGAATAGACTGAATAAATCTAATCTTTAACGTTTAAATTGTTATATTTTATGAATTATTCACATTTTAAGCTTTAATAAATCCCTTTTCCACTTGCCGTGCCCCTCTCCCCCCCTCCAGCCTACCTGAAGCCGTCCCCCTCCCATGTAGCAATGTTACAAGATTTTGAGATTTTAAAAATCAATTCTGTAATTTATCCCATCAGATAAAGCATAACAAGTTTAATTTGACACCTAATTCACTTTCATATTTTCAGTATTAGAAAAAGTTATGGCCATTTTCAAACTCGGAAATTAGCATCTTGTTCCCCATTGCCTTTCCATTCACTTAACTCAAAAGCTGTGATCTAGGACAGTCAAAAGCATATAACTTTCTTAAAAATTAAGAGAACTCAATGAAATTTTCATTTATTATGAATTGAAGCATTCTGAAACAAATATGAAACAATCTTACTTGGATGACCTGAAATTAAAGCATATAATTAGTTAGTTACCTAATTGTAGCTAATTACATAGTTCAATTACTAGATCTAAATATCTATCCATTTCTTAAGAAAAGATAAACATTTTTAAATTGCCTAAGTGTCCAAATAATATTCACACAATAGTTCACAATATAACATGATTTTTAAATCTCATTTTGATGAATTTATAGGCCAAATGGAAGGAATTTAGTGTAAATTAATGGCCATTTAAATCAACTTGCGAGTGGGTTTTAGTGGAATGCGGTGGATTGGAACGTTGCGGTTTGCGGTGAATTTAACCCACAGTCGGCAGGAAAAATACAGCCGATTCGTATATTTTTTTGGTCCCCATTTCGCAACATGAAAATGTGATTAAATGCTTCCTAAGAACCACGTTTTTATGTAAAAATAAACTGTGTAGCTTCTTTTCTCCCTTACGTAAAATCCTTCCCGTTGTCGGCGCTCACGGCTTTAGAAGATGATTTTTAAATTACTCTAGCTAATACATGATCTAGTGCAGTTTAAAAATACCTTCATAAAACAAATGTCGGAGCGATTTCTCTTTAGCGACGAAATCCCCTGAGATGGATCGACTTGAACTGTCTGGTGAAAAACGGCACTTTAAACCCGCCCCCCTCTGAAAGGCGCCAAAGTCGCGCACACGGGGAGTGGCAGAACTGCAGCGCCACTAAAGGTAAGTATTGTAACATACCTATCCCATGGCTGCAGGACGTTCTCCCTCCGCCCTGCCCACCTGTCCCCGACTATCCCCGCCCGAAGCCTGGCTATAAGATGCTCCCCCTGCCGTAGGACGCTCCCCCCGACTGCTGCCAGCCCCCTCCTGAAGCCGTCCATCTCCCCCGCTGCAGGATGCTATCACCCCTGGTCGCCCTCGCCTGAAGTCAACCCCATCCCCCAGCAGCCGGAAGCCCCCTCCTGAAGCAGTCCCGCTCCCAATCCATCGGCCCCACCAGTAGCTGTCCCGTCCCCAGCTGCAAGATGCTCCACCACCTGACAGCCCCTGTCTGAAGCTGTCCACCACCCCAGCTGTAGGATGTTCCACCCCTCCCCACCACCTCCTGACTAGCCCCGCCTGAAACCGTCCCCTGCCCCTGGCTGCAGGAGGCTCCCCTCTCCCCCACCGGCCCCTGCCTGAAGAAGTGCCCAAGAGACGCAACAAGAAAGAATGGACTGAATAAATCTCATCTTTAACATTTACATTTTTAACATGGAAACTTAGAAACATAGAAAATATGTGCAGGAGGAGGCTATTCGGCCCTTCGAACCAGCACCGCCATTCATTGTGATCATGGCTGATCGTCCCCAATCAATAACCCGTGCCTGCCTTCTCCCCATATCCCTTGATTTCACTAGCCCCTAAATCTTAAATTCTCTCTTAAATCCACCCAGTGAATTTATATGTTTCTATAAGTTGTTATATTTTAAGAGTTATTCACATGTTAAGCTTTAATAAATCCCTTTTCCAATTGCCGTGCCTGTCAGCTGCGCCTGCGCAGTATTAACTGCGTGTTCTACATCACAATGGGAACCCAATGTGCAGGAATGGCAGCTACTGTACGGAAATTGCTGGTCGGTGTGGACTTGGTGGGCCGAAGGGCCCGTTTCTGCGTTGTATCTCTATACTAAACTAAACAAAACTAAAAACAAAAATCATTGAAGATGGATTTGAAAACTCCTACCTTAGACGGCACTAAACATGACGGTGTCATGTGGGAAGACCAACCTGCCCAGTATCCCAGTTTTTATTTTACCATGTATTTTGCCCATAGCTTCTATTTGATTTTACAGGGTCATTTGTTTCCCCCAGCCCTGAAGAGTGTGACAGCAAGCAGCTGGGATGGGAGGAGCAGAGAGTGCAGTTATCCCCGAGGGCCGTCCCCTTCTACAAGTACACTCCTACACTAACCCTAATGATGTGGGGGTTTACCAGAGGAAGCAGCAGCAGTGGTCTGGCCTGTGGTGTCAGACATAGTGGGGAAGGGAAATGTCACACAGGGCCAGAGAGATAGGAGACTCCTAGTTAGGGAGACAGATAGGAGACAGATTACAGAAAATAGCAAGGATTTTTATTCCTACTAAACCAGTACTTTCAATCTGTTTTCACAAAGGAGAATAAAATGAAGGACAGTGAGCTCAGTGTGGAGAATACTCATCAATGATTCAATGATACTATAGGTTGAGTGAAATGCTTTGTTTTGCATTCATCCGGTTAAATCACGTAGCATGCTCACACAGTACACAAGTGTCGCCACATTAAAAAAAACAGTACATCTGACGTATTGCATTACATCTCCCTCCATTTTGTTTTTTTATATACACATAATAACAAAATAACCATTCCCCACCCTCCCTAAACACCCCTTGGCAGCTAATGTGTTCACAATACAAACATATCACAAATTCAAATGCACATTTTAACAATAATAAAGTAACAAAACAGAATAAAGGCGATTCCCCACCTACTGTCAAGTACCCTTTATATCCTCAAAGTATAATAAAAAATGTTCCATTTCAAATAAATCTTTTTTACAGACCCCCTCATTGTGAATTTAATCTTTTCTAGCTTTAAAAAATCCAGCCAAGCAGCGGCAGATGGAGGAGTGGTAGATTTCCAGACCAGCAAGATTCTCCTTCGGGCCAAAAGTGATGTAAATGTAATCATATCACACTGGGTTGTATTTAAAGCGAAGTTTTATCTGCTGCACCAAATACAGCTACAAGTGGGCAAGGTCTCACTGTCATCCCAAGGACTTCACTGATGGTTTTAAAAACCACTGTCCAATAGTTACCAAGTTTGGGGCAAGACCAGAATGCATGAGCTAGATTGGCTGGAGAGAAGGAGCTCCTGTCACAGCCAGCGTTTTCCCCGGATATATGTCAGCAAGCCTGGCTTTGCTTCAATGAACCCTGTGTAAAACTTTGAATTGTATGAGCCCCAATCTACACATGATGACGAGGAATAGACTCTTTTCAGTGCTTCTATCCAGCATTGCTCAGACAGATCTATACCAAGGTCGTCCTCCCACCTAGTTTTAACTTTGTTCAGTTTTTGATCTCCTAAACACATCAGTTGAGAATATACTACAGAGATCAGTCCTTTATTTACAAAGGTAAAAGTGAGTTTATCCAGCACTGTGACAGGCGGGAGATCGGGAAAAAAGGGAATTTTTTTCATGGCAAAGGGACGGACCTGAAGATATTTAAAGAAATGATTATGTGGGAGGCTATGTTTTCTGTGTAGGTTATCAAACTATCAAATATGTTGTCAGTGTATAAATCCTTAATGCACATAAGACCATTCAAACCCCACTGTCTAAAGGTTGAATCAAGTGTGGAGTGGGGGGAATAAATGGTTACTGTGAATGGGACCCAGAACTGAAACTGATGTAAACTTATAATGGCAACGAAGTGTCACCACATTTTGATCACTGAACAGTCTTATCTACTGCATGGTGCTGGAACCCCTGCACTGGAGCGATGAGGCAGCATCACTTTCTCCCTCTCTCCCCCTCTCTCCCCCTCTCTCCCACTCTCTCCCACTCTCTCCCCCTCTCTCCCACTCTCTCCCCCTATCTCTCCCTCTCATAGAAACAGAGAAACATAGAAATTAGGTGCAGGAGTAGGCCATTCGGCCCTTCGAGCCTGCACCGCCAATGAACTGGCCACAACTACCCTCTGTGGCAGAGAGTTCCAGAGACCCACCACTCTCTGTGTGAAAAAATTCCTTCTCATCTTGGTCCTAAAGGATTTCCCCCTTATCCTTAAGCTGTGACCCCTTGTCCTGGACCTCCCCAACATCAGGAACAATCTTCCTGCATCTAGCCTGTCCAACCCCTTAAGAATCTTGTAAGTTTCTATAAGATCCCCTCTCAATCTCCTAAATTCTAGAGAGTATTAACCGAGTCTATGCAGTCTTTGTTCATAAGACAGTCCTGACATCCCAGGAATCAGTCTGGTGAACCTTCGCTGCACTCCCTCTATGGCAATAATGTCCTTCCTCAGATTTGAAGACCAGAACTGTACGCAATACTCCAGGTGTGGCCTCACCAAGACCCTATACAACTGAAGTAGAACCTCCCTGCTCCTATACTCAAATCCTTTTGCTATGAAAGCTAACATACCATTCGCTTTCTTCACTGCCTGCTGTACCTGCATGCCTACTTTCAATGACTGGTGTACCATGACACCCAGGTCGCGCTGCATCTCCCCTTTTCCTAATCGGCCTCTCTCTCCCCTTCTGTCCCACTCTCCCACTCTCTCCCCCCCCCCCCCCCCCCCATATGTGCCCCATTGTGTATCTTGCAACGGGCAATTGATGCTTTGACTTGCATTGAACCACATCAATTGCAGGGGTGAATTTTTCTGGCTGTGTGATTCAATGGCTTGAAATGTAAGTCCTCAGAATACATCTCTCTGATGCAAACCCATCAATTCACTATCCAGTTAAGCAAATTATCCCTAGCGGTTGTGGCTCTAGGCGTGACAAGCACAGTCCGTGTTGAACAACTGTCCAAATGAACGCGACCCCTGGTTACACCAGCAGTATTGAACTGGAGCAGGTGAGTGGATTTAGTGCAGCGCTTGTAGTTATTCAAGCAAGGCTCCACTTATTTGTTAATACAAATCAAACCTTTGATACGACAGGATTGTGGCGACATCTGGTGGTCAAGCCATTTATTGCTAGAACTGGCGTCAGGAGAACTGGGAATATCACGTGCAGGGTTTTAGCGGGAGTTAGTTAAGAAAGTCGACAGTGAACTGGTGCTCAAGTTCTTACCCAATGCGCGTGTGCCAAAACTGTATTACTTAATAAAACATTGTTTTGTTCACAACGTTTGGATCTCTACGGGATCTAGGAATCATCTATTAATAGAGTCATAGTCAGAGAGAGAAATGGCACATGAATCAGTCCTTTGACCCAGCGAGGCTTCCCCGAAGTCCCACAGTTGCGGTGCCCGCCGGAATGCTCGTCGGTTGGCGTAACCGGAGGGAGCTGGAGACGTCGGACGTGAGGAGTTGGCCGGTATCAGGGTGAACCAGGGTAATGCCTTAAGCACCTTCAAGGTCGGATACAGGAGGCACCCCTGGGACACAGAGATGGCCGGGCGAGGCAAGGAACGTCTCTGTTCGCGGATCTGCTCCAATACATGGAGCCAACACGCCGACTGGACTTTGGATTTTGAATAATGGTGCCAAAAATGGTGGAGCCTGTTGTGTAATTTATGCAGAATGAATTTCACTGTGTGACAAATAAAGCTCATTGAACCATTGAGAGTCTGCTCCAAGCACCATCAACTCATTTCCATTAATCCTGTCCGAAACCACTTTATGCTCTTCAATTCCCAAATACTCGCTTCAGATTCAACAACTTGCCACAGATTGCACAACTCACAGTTGGCAAAAACCCACCAATCTGCACAAGTTTGGAATATGGGAGGAAACCAGTGCACCTGGAGGAATCGCACGCAGTCCGGATGCCTTCACGGTCCGGCATTTAGGAGTTGGAGGTTGATGAAGCCCGAGGCCTTCGGTCCCAGGGTCAACGGAGCCTGGGGCCGGGGTCGGTGCCATGGAAGCGTCTGGAGAGGACCCGGCAGTGATAGTAGAGAGGTCGGTGTGGCAGTCGATGATGGCGCCTGATCGACGGACGAGGACGGACACATGTGGAAGCAAGGACGCCACTGCGGAGGGGAAGGACTGCCGTGAGGGAGGGGGAAAGATAAATGGACAACCCGTGTTGGAGGGGGGGAAGGACAAAGGGGGACCTGGGGGCTGGGGGGGGAATGTAACTTTGTAAGTGCCCTTTATGGACTATTATTTGCATACCTTAGCTATGTAAGTAAAGAATTTCACTGTGACATCACATGTGACAATTTAATTCAATCCAAATCAGTCACAGGGAGATTGTGCCAAGTCCATACAAACCACAGGAGAGGATTAAAGCAAGGTCTATGGATCTGCGAGGCAGCAGCTGTCCCACTCAATTGCAAAGTGTGTAGATTGGGCAGATGTCTAAAGCAGTAACCACAGTGTGAAGTGAAATGGGGCAGGAAAGCCAGCAACGTATGTGGACCTGGATATATGGGCTCTCACCATGGGGGTGAAGATCACATTGACTCTCATATTCCTCACTACAGGATGTTTCCTACAGATCTCTGCCTTTAATTTTAGTTTAGTTTAGTTTAGAGATACAGCATGGAAACAGGCCCTTCAGCCCACCGAGTCCAGGCCAATCAGTGATCAGCCCACACACAAACTCTATCCAACATACTTGGGACAATTAAAAAAAATGTACCAGTCAATTACCCTACAAACCTGTACATCTTTGGAGTGTGGGGGGGAAACTGGAGCACCTGGGGAAAACTCACACAGGTCACAGGAGAATGTCCTTACAGACAGCACCCGTGGTCAGGATCGAACTGTAGTCAGAATTCTGAAACAAGGGTTCTGAACTTAAAGAAAGGTATGAGGGTATGAGACGTGAATTGGCCAAGATAGACTGGCAATTGATTCTTAAGGGGTTGGCAGTGGATATGCAATGGAAGGCATTTTAAGACTGCATAGATGAACTACAACAATTGTTCATCCCAGTTTGGCAAAAGAATAAATCAGGGAAGGTAGTACATCCGTGGATAACAAGGGAAATCAGGGATAGTATCAAAACAAAAGATGAAGCATACAAATTAGCCAGAAAAAAAGAAGCCTACCAGAGGACCGGGAGAAATTCAGCAGAGGAGGACAAAGGGATTAATTAGGAAAGGGAAAATAGATTATGAAAGAAAACTGGCACTAAGATCAGTGGTGTTGTGGATAATGAAGTAGATTTTCAAAGTCTACGAGAGATTTGGGCCATTTGGAAAAGTGGGCTGAAAGATGGCAGATGGAGTTTAATGCTGATAAGTGTGAAGTGCTACATCTTGGCAGGACAAATCAAAATAGGACATACATGGTAAATGGAAGGGAATTGAGGAATGTTGTGGAACAGAGGGGTCTAGGAATAACTGTGCATAGTTCCCTGAAGGTGGAATCGCATGTAGATAGGGTGGTAAAGAAAGCTTTTGGTGTGCTATAAATCAGAGCATTGAATATAGGAGTGCGGAAGTAATGTTAAAATTGTACAAAGCATTGGTAAGACCAATTCTGGAGTATGGTGTACAATTTTGGTCGCCTAATTATAGGAAGGATGCCACAAAATAGAGAGAGTACAGAGGAGATTTACTAGAATGTTGCCTGAGTTCCAGCAACTAAGTTACAGAGAAAGGTCGACCAAGTTAGGTCTTTATTCTTTGGAGCGCAGAAGGTTGAGGGGGGACTTGATTGAGGTCTTTAAAATGATGAAAGGGATAGACATGAGTTGACGTGGATAAGCTTTTCCCATTGAGGGTAGGGAAGATTCAAACAAGAAGGCATGACATGAGAATGAAGGGACAGAAGTTTAGAGGTAACATGAGGGGGAACTTCTTTACTCAGAGAGTGGTGGCTGTGTGGAATGAGCTTCCAGCAGAAGTGGTGGAGGCAGGATCGATTTTAACATTTAAAAGTAAAGTGGATAGGTATATGGAAGGGAATGGAGGGGTATGGTCTGAGTGCTGGTAGATGGGACTAGGGGAAAATAAATGCTCGGCACGAACTGGAAGGGTCGAGAAGGCCTGTTTCTGTGCTGTAATTGTTATATGGTTATACGGCAGGGAACATAAAATCTTACTGCAAAAGTTTTTATAGATATGTGAGTGAAAAAGATTAGTTAAAATAAATGTAGGACCCTTGCAGTCAGAAACAGGTGAATTGATCATGGGGAACAAGGATATGGCAGACCAATTGAAAAACTACTTTGGTTCTGTCTTCACTAAGGAAGACATAAATAATCTGCCGGAAATAGCAGAGGACCAGGGGTCAAATGCGATGGAACTGAGTGAAATCCAGGTTAGCCGGGAAGTGGTGTTGGGTAAATTGAATGGATTAAGGGCAGATAAATCCCCAGGGCCAGATAGTCTGCATCCCAGAGTGCTTAAGGAAGTAGCCCCAGAAATAGTGGATGCATTAGTGATTTTTTTTTAAAATCTGTAGATTCTGGAGTAGTTCCTGAGGATTGGAGGGTTGCTAATGTAACCGCACTTTTTAAAAAGTGAGGGAGAGAGAAAACGAGGAATTACAGACCAATAACATCGGTAGTGGGGAAACTGCTAGAGTCAGTTATTAAAGATGGAATAGCAGCACATTTGGAAAGTGGTGAAATCATTGGAAAAAATCAGCATGGATTTATGAAAGGTAAATCATGTCTGACGAATCTTATAGAATTTTTGGAGGATGTAACTAGTAGAGTGGATAAGGGAGAACCAGTGGATGTGTTATATCTGGACTTTCAAAAGGCTTTCGACAAGGTCCCACATAAGAGATTAGTATGCAAACTTAAAGCACACGGTATTGGGGGTTCAGTATTGATGTGGATAGAGAACTGGCTGGCAGACAGGAAGCAAAGTGTAAGAGTAAACGGGTCCTTTTCAGAATGGCAGGCAGTGACTAGTGGGGTACCGCAAGGCTCAGTGCTGGGACCCCAGCTATTTACAGTATATATTAATGATTTGGATGAGGGAATTGAATGCAACATCTCCGAGTTTGCAGATGACACGAAGCTGGGGGGCAGTGTTAGCTGTGAGGAGGATGCTAGGAGGCTGCAATGTGACTTAGATAGGTTGGGTGAGTGGGCAAATGCATGGCAGATGCAATATAAATGTGAGGTTATCCACTTTGGTGGCAAAAACAGGAAAGTAGACTATTATTTGAATGGTGGCCGATTAGGAAAAGGGGAGATGCAACAAGACCTGGGTGTCGTGGTACACCAGTCACTGAAAGTAGGCATGCAGGTGCAGCAGGCAGTGAAGAAAGTGAATGGTATGTTAGCATTCATAACAAAAGGATTTGAGTATAGGAGCAGGGAGGTTATACTGCAGTTGTACAGGGTCTTGGTGAGACCACACCCGGAGTATTACGTACAGTTTTGGTCTCCAAATCTGAGGAAAGACATTCTTGCCATAGAGGGGGTACAGAGAAGGTTCACCAGACTGATTCCTGGGATGTCAGGACTTTAATATGTAGAAAGACTGGATAGACTCGGCATGTACTCGCTAGAATTTAGAAGATTGAGGGAGGATCGTATAGAAACTTACAAAATTCTTAATGGATTGGACATGCTATATGCAGGAAGATTGTTCCCGATGTTGGGGAAGTCCAGAACAAGGGGTCACAGTTTAAGGATAAGGGGGAAGTCTTGTAGGACAGAGAAAAGAAAACCATTTTTCACACAGAGAGTGGTGAATCTCTGGAATTCTCTGCCACAGAAGGTAGTTGAGGCCAGTTCATTTGCTATATTTAAGAGGGTGTTAGATGTGGCCCTTGTGGCTAAGGGGATCAGGGGGTATGCGGAGAAGGCAGGTACGGGATACTGAGTTGGATGATCGGCCATGATCATAGTGACTGGCGGTGCAGGCTCGAAGGGCGGAATGGCCTATTCCTGCACCTATTTTCTATATTTCAATGAACCCTGGTCTCTGGCGCTGTGAGGCAGCAACACTACTGCTGCGCCACCGTGCTGCGTAATAATATTGGTAGTCAAGATGGAGTTGAGTTACATCATTAGTCAGATTTGTTTAAAATTAGAACCGACTGTGGCTGAACAGACGGATACTGTGGCCTCTAACTGTTGCAGTATTTGTTTGAGTCACTGAGTGCAAATAAAAGTTTGAGGAGACTTTGGAGTAAATGAGAGATCAGCATTGGGAAACAGGAGAGAGGGAGGATCAGAGGGAGTTATGGGGCAGGTTGTAGGGGAGAGGCAGGACGCATCAGAGCTATAAAACAGGGAAGTTGCCCGACAATGAAAATAAATAGAAAATACAGAATAGAAATAGGGAGGCATGATGGTGCAGAGGTAGAGCTGCTGCCGAACAGCGCCAGAGATCCAAGTTTGTTCCTGAATACGGGAGCTGTCTGTATGGAGTTTGTACGTTCTCCCCGTAACCTCCATGGGTTTTATCCAAGACTTTTGGTTTTGTCCCACAATCCAAAGACATACAGGTTTGTAGGTTAATTGGCTTGGTATAAATGTAAAATTGTCCCTAGTGTGAGTCGGATAGTTTTAATGTGTGTGGGTCGTTTGTCAGTGCAGACTTGGTGGGACAAAGATCTGTTTCCGTGCTGCGTCTATAAAAGAGCTGGAGAGAACTTGAGAATGTCCAGAAGTAATGTGACTGAGTGGACATAAAGTGGTAATTGAGGGGAAACTTGGCCGTGCACCATTCAAAAAGGTTTAACATCAGAACTGATAGAAAAGGCATCGAAAGTCTGATTAAACACCAGGATTTGTGCTCCATTACAACAACAACTATTGCTACACCACGATGACTCAAGAGTAGGTTTGAGTCTATGGTCAGAATGGATACTACATTGAAGATTTATATTGAATTTCATGTTGTGTTCAATATTCTAATTTTATTGAAAGCGCTGGGGTCATTTTCATTTTACATTTGGCACATTGATGCATGGTCATAAAGGCAATTTTTAACAGACATATAAATCATAACATTAATCAGAGCTTTCAGGCTTTGCTGAAAGTCAGTAGAGTAAAGGGCATTGGTATCCTATCCATCTACATCGTATCCTCATGAAAAGCTTCCTTATTATCCCTCAATAATTCTGTATATTTAATTTGAATGTTTTATTTCTGATTCCTAATCTGTGTTGGTTGAATTTCATCCATTTTAGATGTCCTCAACGGTCCTCACATATGGGCTGATCTTGTAATTTTATCAAAGGGTCAAACTTTAAACCTGAAAATTCAAACTTCAAGTCTGAAGAAAGGTTCCGTTCCCAAATGTCGTCCATTCCTTTTTCTCCAGAGCTGCTGCCTGGCCTGCTGAGTTACGACAACACTGTGTGTCTATCTTCAGTATAATCCTGCATCCTAAAAAACTTTAAATCTGTCCTGCTATGGGCTCTTTACTGAGCAACATCCAGAATCTTTCCCCTTGACCTTTTTTTGCCCCAATTCAGTGATCAGTCTCATCCAACAGATACGTCAGGGCAAAAATTAATTGGAAATAAAAACTGCAGGTTGGAAATCTGAAATAAAAACAGAAAATGCAGGAAACACTCGGCACATCAGTCGCATTTATGTAAAAATATAGTCAATGTTATAACTTTGTTAGAATCATAACATCTCTGAATTCAATTCTCTTTACTTCAAAGATAAGTAAAACGTTAAAGGATGTGTTTAGAATGCATATGGAGCAGTAACCTGATTACCAAGACGAGGCAGCAGGTGCCTCCCAGGAGCTGGTTGATGGAGCCTCGCAGGGCAGTGGAGCCTTGTGGGTCGGAGGGGCCTCGCGGTCGGGGCCTGGTTCGACACCGCAAAGGCGTCAGGAGCGGACCCGCTGGCGGTCGTCGAGGAGGTCGGTGCAGTGGTTAATGTGGGCGCTGGTCAGGATCAGCAGTCGCTGAGGGATGCGGCGGTCGACGATGGGCCACCCAGGAACCGAAAGATGTACCACTGGGAACAAAGAAGGACATGGCGTGAGGAGACCGCTGTGAAGGGGGGAGGGGGGGTGAACAAAGGAGGACATGGCATGGGGGAGGGGGAGGGGGAGGAGGCGGAACAAAGGAGGACTTTGTAACTTTGGCGGTGCCATTTGCATTCCTGTGAGTCGCCACGTGTGACAAATCTCCAGGGCCTGATCTGATACATCCAAGGGCATCGTAGGTAACTAGAGGGGAAATTGCGGGAGCCCTGGTTGAAATTTACGAGTCGTCTTTGGAATGGGTACAGAAAAGATTTACGAGGATGTTGCCAAAACTAGAGGGTGTGAGCTATATGGAGAGGTTGAGTAGACTGGGACTCTATTCCTTGGAGCGCAGGAAGATGAGAGGTGATCTTATTGAGGTGTATGAAATAATGAGGAATAAATCAGGTAGGCGCTCAGGGTCTCTTGCCCAGAGTATGGGAATTAAGGACCAGAGGACATAGGTTCAAGGTGAAGCGGAATAGATTTAATAGGAATCTGAGTGGTAACTTTTCCACACAAAAGGTGGTGGGTGTATGGAACAAGCTGCCAGAGTAGGTTATTGAGGCAGGGATTATCCTAATGTTTAAGTATCAGTTAGACAGGTGTGGGCGTTGGGCTGAAGGGCTTGTTTCCATGCTATATCACTGTATGACTGTATGTGACAATTAAATATTCATTCATTCATTCTTTCACAGTGCCTCAGATGTCTCAATCTCCAATTACAAGTAAGCGTGCAGCAATTTGGGGAAGGTTTAGAGGCATAAGAGCCAAATACAGGCAAGTGGGACTAGTGTAGATGGGGCATGTTGGTCAGCATGGGCAAGTTGGGCTGAAGGGCCTGTCTCTGTACGGGGTGACTCTTTGGGATGCCTTGATTTACAGCCATACAGCAGCCCTGGGTCTATGGTTATATCAGCTATGACTAGATTTGGCAGTTTAACCGCAAATGACTGGGTTGGTTTTCACGAGTGTATCAGCCCTAAGTGTTGTTTGACAGCACTTTCTTCTGAACAGGTCAGCCTGCTCGTCAGTTATTTTCTTGCAAAAACTACCATTGTCAGTACTTGCCAGTCTCTGAAAAAACTAACCTGACTAAAGCAACTACTTTTGGAAATCATGTGAACAGTAGAATTCAGTCAAAGAAGTGGAACTGGACTTTATGCCGTATAAGACTTCCAAGGACCAGCATTGGGGATTCATAAAGCTTCCAGCACACCTTTATTTCTGTTCCCGATTCCAGCATCTGCAGTATTTTGACCATCCATTGATGAAGGTGGTTCATTCCATGATACGCCTGGTCAAATTTGGGGCAGCACGGTAGCGCAGGGGTAGACCTACGACCTTACAGTGCCACAGACTCCGGTTCGATCCAGACTAGGATTTATGTCTGTATGGAGTTTCTACGTTCTCCCTGTGACCATGTGGGTTTTCTCCAGGTGTTTCGGTTTCCTCCCACATTCCAAAGATGTGCAGGTAAGTAGGTTAATTGGTTTCTGTAAATTGTGTAGATAGAACTAGTGTATGGGTGTTCGCTGGTCAGCATGGACTCGGTGGGCCGAAGGGACTGTTTTCACACTCTATCTCTAAACCAAACTAAGTTTCTGGTGTGTTGCAAATGAGCTGGAAGACTGGCTCTAGAATGAGGCATAAAGAACTATCATTTTAAAATATCCCAGCTTTGAATCTCCGCATTGCCTTCTGTGGTCGAGGCATTGAGTTGGTGTGTGGTGGAATGGAACAATTATTGCCTGAGATACAATGTGGGTCCTGGCATCAATTGGGAGCTGGGACCAACGCTTTGGACTTGGAAAAACAGGGAGCAGGAGGATTAATTCAATGATGGACACATAATGCTAACACGTAATTCAACGGGTCAGACCTTTGGAGAAAATAGATAGATGATGTTTCGGGTCTGAACCCTTCTTTCGACTTTCAACTCAGTGGTTGGGAGAAAGGGGTTGGAGATTACGGACTCCAGCAGTGGCCTCAGATCACAGGGCCAGGCCTGTTGTCACGGAAGGTGTAAGCAATATGTGCGGAAGTGGGTGGCAGGGGTCATAGAACATGGCCCTTCAGCCCAGCTTACCTGTTCTGACCATCAAGTACCCATCCATACTAATCCCTTTTAGAAGCACGCTCCATCATTTATTATGCTTTGGTGTTTGATGTGCTTGTCAAAATGTTTCTTAAATGTTGAGATTGCCTGCTTCAACTACCCTTGGGCATTGGATTCCAAATCGCGACCATCCTCTTGAGTGAAAGAAATGTCTCAGATCTCCTATAAATGCCTTAAAGCTCTTCCCTCTGACAGAATCCTCTGCCTGGGGAAGTGTTTCCTGCCATCAATCCACTTACACCTCATAACCTCATAAATCGCACACAATTTAAGGTGAGAGAATTTAATAGGAACTTTTCACTAAGAGGGTGGCAGGTGTGTGGAATGAGCTGCCAAAGGAGGTAGTTGAGGCAGGTACTGTAGCAGCATTTAAACAGCACTTGCAAAGGTACATGAACAGGAAAGGTTTAGAGGGATATGGGCCAATTGGAACTGGCTCTGATGGGCATCTTGGTTGGCATAGATGAGTTTGACCTGTTTCCATGCTGTCTGACTCCATGAGTCTATGATTCCATTTTTGTATCATCTGCAAGTTTGCAGATGATACAAAAGTTTGTAGTTTTGCAGATAAATAAGATGGTTACCAAAAATGCAACAGGATCTTGATAGATTTGCCAGGTGGGCTGAGGAATGGTTGATGGAATATAAAGAAGTGAGTTGTTGCGTTTTGGGAAGTCTAACACGGACAGGACCTACACAGTGAATGTTGGGACTCCTGGGAATGTTGTAGAGCAGAGGAATCGCGAGTGCAGGTGCATGGAGTCACATGTAGATAGGGTGGTCAGGAAGGCTTTTAGTACATTGCCCTTCATCAGTCAGAGTATTGAGTATAGACGTTGGGAAGGCCATATTGCACTTGTATAAGATGTTGGTGAGGCTGCATTTAGAGTGTTCAGTTCTGGGCACCATGTTATAAGAAAGATGTTGTATTTTAAGGAAAAAAGCTCCAACCTATCGGTCTCTCATCATAACTGAGTGAATGTCCATGCAGTGTTGAGAGGGAAAGCCAGACCAAGGAGTTTCTTTAATCAAAAGGCAGATTCTGTAGTTGCAAGAAATCAGATATGAAAATCAGAAAATGTTCGCAATACTCAAAAGGTCTGTGGAAACAGGAACAGTCTTTAGTATTTCTAGTCATCGAGTGGTACAGCGTGGAAACAGGGCCTTCAGCACTTTACCATATGTCTAATGTACATTAGTCCCGCCTGCCTGTGTTTGCCCTATATCTCTTTAAACTCCATCCATCCATCTTTACATCTATCTATCTACACATCTATTTATTCTATTTCATTTTTGTCTATCCCTCTACCTCTCTTCTATCTTCTTACATAATAAAACTTTGATCTTGTTATCTTCCAGTTCGCGCAGTTTTTCTATTTGTGCAAAAACTGTACGTGATAGCCCTACAATCTTTTGCCACCTCACTCACTGTTCTCCTGTGGGGTGAGTGCACCAAGTTTCGTTCCGATCAGTGGCTTATTGTAAAAGTTAGCGAGGTTTAAGAATCTTAAAAACCGCGCATGTGCAGATTGATCTCCTCTCCTGCCAGTCAGCGCCTCACGTAATAGTTTCTTCTGTCACTGGGCGGAACGGTCCGACCCTTCCTGCATCATCGCGTATTTACTGGAGCTGCGGGTGACCGGTGTAGGTCTCCAACCGGACACAATTTTCGGAGGGAGCAGAAGTGGGCCAACCCAACCCAGCGCAGAGTCGGAGATGTCGCAGATATTAGCAAACAGAAAGCAGACAGGCCCGTACGAAGCTTTTCAAAAAGGGGGGTGGCATGACAGGATTACAAAAATGTTAATGTGAAATAGCGTGAAGACCCTCGATGCCGGGGTCCAGGGCCGCTTAAGGGCCTTGGAAGCTCAGGGGTTTTAGATGCTCTCTGATGCATTCTGAGTTATTTTCAGCGATTGTCAGCGATTGGTCCAGCCCCCTCGTCCATCACATCCCTGTGAAGGCATGAACATTGTCCCAAACCTCCGCTCCACCCGAGCAATGCACACCTTCGGCCCCTTTCAACTTGGAGCTTGGGTTCAGATTGCCCAGTTTCTGGGCATAATCCGGAAGATGCAGGATCATTTCATTCCAAAAAGGAAGAAAGATTCTAAGGGGAGTAGGAGGCAACCGTGACTGACAAGAGAAGTTAGGGATAGAATAAAACTAAAAGAAAAGATGTATAACACAGCAAAGAGTAGCCAGAAGCCAGAGGATTGGGAAACCTTCATAGGACAACAGAAGGAAACAAAACAGGCAATACGGGCTGAAAAGATGAAGTACGAGGGGAAGCTGGCCAGGAATATAAAGAAGGACAGTAAAAGCTTCTTTAGATATGTTAAGGGAAAAAGAATAGCAAAGTCAAATGTGGGTCCCTTGAAGGCAGACACGGGTGAAATTATTATGGGCAACAAGGAAATGGCAGAAGAGTTGAATAGGTACTTCGGATCTGTCTTCACTAAGGAGGACACAAACAATCTCCCAGATGCACTGGAGGACAGAGGATCTAAGGGGGTAGAGGAACTTAAAGAAATTTTCATGAGGCGAGAAATAGTATTGGGTAGGCTAATGGGACTGAAGGATGATAAAGCCCCTGGGCCTGATGGTCTGCATCCCAGGGTCCTCAGGGAGGTGGCTCTAGAATTAGTGGACGCATTGGTGATCATTTTCCAATGTTCAATAGATTCAGGATCAGTTCCTGTGGATTGGCGGATAGCTAACGTTATCCCACTTTTCAAGAAAGGAGCGAAAGAGAAAACGGGGAATTACAGACCAGTTAGCCTGACTTCGGCGGTGGGGATGATGCTGGAGTCAATTATTAAAGAGGTAATAATGGGACATTTGGATAGCAGTAAAAGGATTAGTCCAAGTCAACATGGATTTATGAAAGGGAAATCATGCTTGACTAATCTTCTGGAATTTTTTGAGGATGTGGCAAATAAAATGGATGAAGGGGTGCCAGTGGATGTAGTGTATCTAGACTTTCAGAAAACCTTTGATAAGATCCCGCAGGGGAGACTGGTGACTAAAATTAGAGCATAGGGTATTGGGGGTAGGGTGTTGACATGGATAGAAAATTGGTTGGCAGACAGGAAGCAAAGAGTAGGAGTGAACGGGTCCTTTTCAGAATGGCAGGCAGTGGCGAGTGGAGTGCCGCAAGGCTCGGTGTTGGGGCCGCAACTGTTTACCATATATATTAATGATTTGGAAGAGGGAATTAGGAGCAACTCTTAGCAAGTTTGTGGATGACACAAAGCTGGGTGGCAGTGTGAACTGTGAAGAGGATGTTAGGTGGCTGCAGGGTGACCTGGACAGGTTGAGTGAGTGGGCAGATGTGTGGCAGATGCAGTATAATATAGATAAATGTGAGGTTATCCACCTTGGCAGCAACAAAAAGGGGAGGTGTGTATGTGGGCGGTAGTGGTGTGGGAGGGCGGAGGAGGGATGTGGGAGAGGGAGGGACGTGTGTGATCATAGGTGAGGGGTGCGTGGGCAGTGGGGAGGGGTACTAGGCAGGGTTGGTGTGTGTGGTCATGGGGGGAAGTGTGGGCAGGGGGGTTGTGGGGGTAGGGGAGTGTTGTCAGGGAGGGGGTTGTGGGGGTAGGGGGGTGTTGTCAGGGAGGGGGTTGTGGGGGTAGGGGGGTGTTGTCAGGGAGGGGGTTGTGGGGGTAGGGGGGTGTTGTCAGGGAGGGGGTTGTGGGGGGAGCGGGGTGTGTGAGCGGGCCGGACCAGGCTGGGCTGGGTTGCGTTGGGCCACTTCTGCTCCCTGTGAAAATTGTGTCTAGTTGGAACGACTGTCAGTGGTCGTAACCTCGACAACAAGACGCTGCTCCGGCCTGGCCTTCACCTATCCCAACGTCAGGCCCAAAACACCGCCCCCCCCCCCCCGGCTGGGCCGCCCACACCACCCCCCCCACTACCGCCGGGCCCACGCCTTTCTTTCCCCCCCCCCCCCACAGCGGACCCGCGCCTCCGGGACTCTGCCCCCCCCGGGCCCTCGCATCTCCCTTTCCTCCACCCCGCCGCGGGCCCTCCAACGCTGCATGGGAGGGAGGAAGGTTAAAGGGGGGGGAATGTGAGAGGGGGAGGGATGGGAGGGGGAGAGAGAGGGGAAGGAGGGGAGCAGAGAGAAAGATGGGAGAGAGGTAGAGTGCAGAGGGAAAGGGGGATTATCGTTAGTGACATTGCAAAATTAAGGTAGGTTTTAGAGCTATTATATTTTCTCCTCCACATGAATAATGTTAAACAATATCAAATAATATCAAACAATTGGAACTTTCCTTTCCTTGATAACAATACTGAAAAATATGAATTCCATAGTTTGTGACATAAATACACATTTTAATGGGATATTATATATAGATGTAACATTTCCATTTCGAGATTGGGGGGGGGGGGGGGGGGGGGGGGCAAATATGCGTCAAGCCGATGGCTTAATCATTAAAGAGTTAAAAGATAGCCTAATCAATAAAATATTGAGAAGCGGAGTTGCCAAGGAAAGGAACTCTGAGAAGTTGAGGAGCAAGTTCTCATCTAGTGAATCTTCTTCACTTTGGGAGGGCATGCAAGAAATCACCAACTACAAGAGGAAAGCCCCCCGCTCTTTGGACAATCGTCAGCTGAGCAACGACGTGAATGATTTTTACTGCAGGTTTGAAAATCAGAAACGTGACCCTGCTAATCCCACCCCAACAAACACAGCCAGACCCCAGTCTGAAAAGAATGGACCCTGCACCCTCTCATTACCATTCACCACTTCACACGTACTTAAGGCAAGACTCCAGTATGAAAAGAGTGGACCCTTTCTCCCCCCCCCCCCCCCACCAATACTTCACACCCACTCACAGCCTGACCTTCTACACCCACCCCACTCCAATCACCACTTTGCACCCAATTACTCATTTTTAACCTGAAGAAAAGAGAGAATGGAGAGAGAGGGGGAGAGAGAGAGAGGCGGAGAGAGGGGGAGACAGAGCGTAGGGTTCATTTTTCCACACAAGCCATAGGTGACTGGGCAATCTGTCATTGGACAGCACTAAATCCAGAATTGCCTTTTCTCTGGTCGGCTCCATTACAAGCTGCTCTATGAATCCATCTCGGAGGCATTCTACAAACTCTCTTTCTTGGGGTCCTGAACCAACCTGATTTTCACAGTTTACCTGCAGATTGAAATCCCCCATCACCACAGTGGCATTACCTTTGTTACATGCCAGTTTTAACTCCTGCTGCAACTTACACCCTACATCCGGGCTACTATTTGGGGGTCTGTAGATAACACCAATTAGTGTCTTCTTGCCTTTACAATTCCTCAACTCAATCCACAGTGACTCTACCTCGTCAGTCCCTATGTCTTCCCTCGCAAGGGACTGAATTCCATCCCTCACCAGCAGAGCTACCCCACCTCCTCTGCCCACCTGCCTGTCCTTTCCATAAGGTGTATAACCCTGAATATTCAGTTCCCAGGCCCGATCCTCCTGCAGCCACGTCTCAGTAATCCCCACAATGTCATATCTACCAACCTCTAACTGAGCCTCAAACTCATCTACTTTACTTCTTATACTTGGCGCATTCATATACAATACTTTTAATTCCTTACGCATCTCACCTTTCACATCGATCCCTATTACACTTGGCCATACTCTCCTATCCCTTTGTGAGCTTCCTTTCCCATTAATTCTGGGGTCATTAACTATCCCTTTACTCTCTTTCCCTTTAACTCCATCCTCGACTATCTCATTTGACACCCCACCCCCCTGATTCAGTTTAAAGCCACCCGTGTAGCAGTGGCAAACCTGCCGGCCAGAAAGCTGGTCCCCCACCTGGTAAGATGCAATCCGTCCATTTTGTACAGTTCCCCCTTACTCCAAAATGGATCCCAGTGATCTAAGAATCTAAATCCCTGCCCCCTGCACCAGTGCCTCAGCCACATTTAGGTCCCGTATCTCCCTGTTCCTGCTCTCGCCAGCACGAGGAACTGGAAGCAAACCGGAGATAACAACCCTAGAGGTCCTGCTTTACAGCATTTTTCCAAGCTCTCTAAAGTCACACTGCAGAATATTCATCCCCTTCTTTCCGACATCGTTTGTGCCGACATGCACTACCACTTCCGGCTGTTCACCTTCGCCCTTGAGGGTTTTCTGCACTCTGTCTGTGACATCCTGGATCCTGGCACCAGGAAGGCAGCACCCCATCCTCGAATCCCGTCTGTTGCCGCAGAAACCCTTGTCCGTACCTCTCACAATGGAGTCTCCAACTACAATGGCGTTGCCTGACATTGGCCTCTTTAGTTTTGGCTCAACAGCCCTTTTTGCTTCGCAAGCCAGTCCGCCGCACAGTGTGATAACGTCTTCTGTCCCGACAGCTTCTAAGTGGGTGAACCTGGTCACAAGAGGTACAACACCCGGGGACCTTTGCATTCCATGTTTCCCTCCCTTTCTCACCATCACCCATTTTCTCTCTTCCAGTACCTTAGGTGTAACAATCTCACTGTAGGCCTCGTCGAGGAACGACTCAGTTTCTCGGACGAACCTGAGGTCATCCACTTGCTTCTCCAGTTCCCCAACATGGTCCTTCAGGAGCTGTACCTCGATGCACTTTTGTAGCAGCCAGAGGCACCAGCAGTGTCCTTGACCTCCCACATACTGCACGCATCTCACTGAATCAGCTTGCTTGACATCTCCTTCTTTTGTCTCTCCCTCTCCAGCGATTTGCGTAGCCTCCTCTCCTCAGCCACCTCGCCGAAGACTCTCAAGCCAAAGACACACTTTTCTCACAGGGCACTTCCCTCACAAGGTTGCTCCTGAAGAGCCGTCCTGCTTATATTGACTGATAAATTGCCTAATTTACAAACCAAATTCCTCAGTTTTCTACTGTTTTCCCCCTCTGACTCACTTCTAACTCTCCTCACGCTCGGGCTAGAGCCAATCAGTGTTTTACCCTGCTTCTCCTTGTTGCTGTTGCTGCCAAATCCACGGGAGTTCTGAGTGCTACACCCATACTAACCCAAGAAAAGTCAATTTGTCCATACTAGTCCTCCGGAAACCAGTCCCTGTAGCCCACAACACATGTACTTGCCCAAGAAGAGTCCCTTCAGCCCACAATGTCCATAGTAGCCCGCTTGAATCCAGTCCCTTATGCCCTCAACACCTGTACTAGCCCTCCAGAGATCGCATCCTCCCCCCCCTGCCTGAAGCCATCCCCTTCCCCCAGCTATGTGACGCTCCCGCCTGAAGCTCCCCCCTCCTGGATGCTTTCCCGACACAAGCCCCGGCCCGAAGCCCTCCCATCCCCAGCTGCACGATGCTCCCTGAAGCCAGTAGGGAGCGGCAGGCCATGGCAGGGCACGGCCCCCCTCCTCACCGGCCCCCGACAGGCCCCGCGTGAAGCCGTCTGCCTCCCCTGGCTGCAGAATGCAACAAGAATGAATGGACTGAATAAATCTTATCTTTAACGTTTAAATTGTTATATTTTAAAAGTTATTCAAATTTTAAGCTTTGATAAATTCCTTTTCCTCTTACCGTGCCCGACTGCCTCAAGCCTCAAGAAAACTCCCTTCAGTCACGATGGAAATCCAATGCGCGGGAATGGCTGCACCGCCGAACAGCCATTTCCGGCTGAGAAACAGCGTGGATGGGGGGGGGCGATGTAGTGAGTGCGTAAGGGGGGTGGTGGGGGAGGGCAAGAGGTGGAGTGGAGGGGGGGTAAGGGGAGGAGGGCGGATCAGGGGCCTCACAACATGAACCCATCAGCTGCATCTGTGCAATTGGTGGCTCTGCGTGAGTGGTGGAATATTGCGTTCGGGGACCAGGCCTCTCGTGTGACAATGGGACCCAACGGGACCCAGTCTAGTACATAACTGAACCTCTGATCTTGTGCTCTTCCGGTTTGGGCGTTTTTTCAATCTGCACAAAAATGGTACGAGCTACGATTTTTCTCCAGCTCACTCACCGTTCTCCTCTGCTCCGAGTGCAATATGTTTTGTTCCAATTGGTGGTATATTGTAAAAGTTAGCGAGGTGTAAAAATCTTAAAAACCGTGCGCGTGCAGATCGATCTCCTCTCCTGCCAGTCAGTGCTGCATGGATTAGTCTCTTCTCCTGTCACTCCCCAGGACGGTCCGCCCCTTCCTGCGCCATCGCGACTTTACTGGTGCTGAGGGACGCTGTGGATGGTGGCGGAGGTGTCCAACCGGACACAATTTTTGGAGGGACTGGGACCGGAAGTGGCGATGTTGCCAAACGGAAAGCGGTGAATCTCATCCCGGCGGAGGAGCGCGTCCAGCGTCCACTGTGAGACTGCATCGCACTGCCTTCGCAACTCCCCGCACTCCAGCCCTTTCCCGTCTGGTCCCCCTCGCTGGCTCCTGCCCCCTCCCCCATGATGCCCCTCTCTCCCCCATGGCTCTTCCCCGTCTCTTTGTCCGAGCTCACTCCCCCACACACACACCCCTCCCGCCCACATGCCGGCACGGCTGTAGCTGTTGGTGCTTCTGGGCCGATCCTGGCTGTGAGTCGCCGATGGCTCATACTCTCCGGGGAACGCAGAGGTTTGATCCTGACTATGGGTGCTGTCTGCATGGAGTTTCACGTTCTCCTGTGACTGCGTAGGTTTTCTCTGGGTGTTCTGGTTTCCTCCCACACTCCAAAGAAATGCATGTTTGTAGGTTAATTAGCTTGGCCATATTGTAAATTGTCCCTAGTGTGTAGTGAACAGGGTGATTGCTGGTCTGTGCAGACTCAAGGTTTCAAGGTCAGTTTATTGTCACACGTACCAATTAAGGTGCAGTGAAACTCAGGATACCATACAGCCAAACTAAAAAAAGCAGCAGACATAAAAGTTAACATAAACATCCACCACAGCGGATTCCCCACGTTCAAAGGTAACTTTGAAGGTATGAGATGTGAATTGGCCAAGATAGACAGGCAGGTGATTCTTAAAGGGTTGACAGTGGATGTGCAATGGAAGGTATTTAAAGACTGCATGGATGAAGTACAAAAATTGTTCATACCAGTTTGGCAAAAGAATAAATCGGGGAAGATGGTGCATCCATGGATAACAAGGGAAATCAGGGATAGTATAAAAACAAAAGATGAGGCATACAAATTTGCCAGAGAAAGCAGCCTACCGGAGGACTGGGAGAAATTCAGAATCCAGCAGAGGAGGACAAAGGGCTTAATTAGGAAAGGGAAAATAGATTATGAAAGGAAACTGGCAGGGAACATAAAAACTGACGGCAAAAGTTTTTATAGATATGTGAAGAGAAAGAGACTAGTTAAAACAAATGTTGGTCCCTTGCAGTCAGAAACAGGTGAATTGATCATGGGGAACAAGGACATGGCAGACCAATTGAATAACTACGTTGGTTCTGTCTTCACTAAGGAAGACATAAATAATCTGCCGGAAATAGCAGTGGAACGGGGGTCAAATAAGATGGAGGAACTGAGTGAAATCCAGGTTAGCCGGGAGGTGGTGTTGGGTAAATTGAACGGATTGAAGGCCGATAAATCCCCAGGGCCAGATAGTCTGCATCCCAGAGTACTAAAGGAGGTAGCCACAGAAATAGAGGATGCATTAGTGATAATTTTTCAAAATTCCTTAGATTCTGGAGTAGTTCCTGAGGATTGGAGGGTAGCTAATGTAATCCCACTTTTTAAAAAAGGAGGGAGAGAGAAAGCGGGGAATTACAGACCAGTTAGTCTAACATCGGTAGTGGGGAAACTGCTAGAGTCAGTTATTAAAGATGGGATAGCAGCGCATTTGGAAAGTGGTGAAATCATTGGACAAAGTCAGCATGGATTTACGAAAGGTAAATCATATCTGACAAATCTGATAGAATTTTTCGAGGATGTAACTAGTAGAGTGGATAAGGGAGAACCAGTGGATGTTAGACTTTCAGAAGGCTTTCGACAAGGTCCCGCATAAGAGATTAGCATACAAACTTAAAGTACACGGTATTGGGGGTTCAGTAATGATGTGGATAGAGAACTGGCTAGCAGACAGGAGGCAAAGGGTAGGAGTAAACGGGTCCTTTTCAGAATGGCAGGCAGTGACTAGTGGGGTACCGCAAGGCTCAGTGCTGGGACCCCAGCTATTTACAATATATATTAATGATTTGGACGAGGGAATTCAATGCAACATCTCCAAATTTGCAGATGACACCAAGCTGGGGGGTATAATTAGGTGTGAGGAGGATGCTTGGAGGCTGCAGGGTGATTTGGATAGGCTGAGAGAATGGGCAGATGCATGGCAGATGCAGTATAATGTGGATAAATGTGAGGTTATCCACTTTGGTGGCAAAAACATGAGGGTAGACTATTATCTGAATGGTGGCAGATTAGGAAAAGGGGAGATGCAACGAGACCTGGGTGTCATGGTACACCAGTCATTGAAAGTAGGCATGCAGGTGCAGCAGGCAGTGAAGAAAGCAAATGGTATGTTAGCATTCATAGCGAAAGGATTTGAGTATAGGAGCAGGGAGGTTCTACTGCAGTTGTACAGGGTTTTGGTGAGGCCACACCTGAAGTATTGCGTACAGTTTTGGTCTCCAAATCTGAGGAAAGACATCCTTGCCATAGAGGGGGTACAGAGAAGATTCACCAAACTGATTCCTGGGATGTCAGGACTTTCATATGAGGAAAGATTGGATAGACTCAGCTTGTACTCGCTAGAATTTAGAAGATTGAGGGGAATCTTATAGAAACTTACAAAATTCTTAAGGGGTTGGACAAGCTAGATGCTGGAAGATTGTTCCAGACTTTGGGGGAGTCCAGAACAAGGGGTCACAGTCCAAGGATAAGGGGGAATTCCTTTAGGACCGAAATGAGGAAAACATTCTTTACACAGAGAGTGGTGAGCATCTGGAATTCTCTGCCACAGAAGGTAGTTGAAGCCAGTTCATTGGCTATATTTAAGAGGGCGTTAGATGTGGCACTTGTGGCTAAAGGGATCAGGGGGTATGGAGAGAAGGCAGGTACGGAATACTGAGTTGGATGATCAGCCATGATCACATTGAATGGCGGTGCAGGCTCGAAGGGCCGAATGGCCTACTCCTGCACCTATTTTTCTATGTTTTCTATGTTCCTCACTGGCAATAAAGTCCAATCTTCTTCCTCTTTATCATCTCACGGTTGGGGCAGTTGAATCATCCCGCACTTGGCGGTTGAAGCACCCATCGGGGTCATCGAAACTCCCGCGTCGGTGCGGTCAAAACTCCTGCGGCATGGAATCCCCGATGTCAGTCTCTACCAGAGAGTGCTGGCTCCACAAAGGCGACCGCCCCCCCGAATGGGATTGTGAGCTCTGTGATGGTAAGTCCCTCAGGGTCCCACAATGGAGCTCCCGGCTGATCTCCAGCAAAGGCCGCCAACTCCACGATGTTTGGCCGCAGTGCGGACGGAGAACAAAAAGTTACCCCTAAGTTTCCTATTAAACTTTCCCCCTGCACCTTAAACCCACACCTTTCCCATCTGTACCATCGGCACTACCACCTATATGGGAGCTACAACATGCATATATGTGGCTGCCTCTGCTCCCTGCCACACTCCCCTTCGTGGACTTAGTACAGACAGTATTTAATTTCAGGAAGGAAACACCTTGAAACGTAGTTGAAACCTATTGTCGGTCAACTTGTTTTTAATTTAGATTTGTTTATTTTAGTTTAAGTTACAGCACGGAAACAGGCTCTTTGGCCCATCATGTCTGTGCCAACGAGTGTAATGTGGGAGGAAACCGGAGCACCCAGTGAAAACCCACGCAGGTCTCGGGGAGAATGTACTCACTCGTATAGTCAGCACCCCATGGTCAGGATCAAACCTGGGTTTCTGGCGCTGTGAGGCAGCAACTCTACCACTGCATGAGCAATATGTTCAGAGATACAGCGTGAAAACAGGCCCTCAGGCCCACCGGATCCATGCTTACCAGCGATCCCCGCACATTAATACCATCCTACACCCGCTAGGGACAAACTTTACATTTTACCAAGCCAATTAACCTACAAACCTGTACGTCTTTGGAATGGGGAAGGAAACCGAAGATCTCGGAGAAAACCCACGCAGGTCATGGGGAGAACGTACAAACTCCGTACAGTCAGCATGGGGAGTATGTACAAACTCCGCAGTCCGGCGCTGCATTCGCTGTAAGGCAGCAACTCTACCGCTGGCCCACCATGACCGCCGGTGCCACAGCCACCACAATATGGGTCAATGCAATTCAAATGCTTCAGACAAGGCAACAATAAAAACACCAAACCCAACCACAGGAGGATGGAACAGTTGTTAAAGGGCGAAACAGTGGCACATTGGTAGTATTGCTGCCTCACAGCACCAGGCACGCGGGTTCGATCCCGACAACCGGTGTGTCTGTACACAATTATTCCCGTCACCAGCATGGATTTTCCCTGGGAGCACCGGTTTCCTCCGACACTCTAAAGACGTACAGGTTTGTAGGTCAATTGGTTTTGGTAAAAATGGACTTGATAAAATTGTAAATTGTCCCTAGTGTATGTAGTATAGTGTTAGTTTACAGGTATCGCTGGTTGCCTTGGATGCAGTGGGCCAAATGGACTGTTTCCTAAACTAAACTAAACCATTAGTGAAGGTAGACATAAAAAGCTAGAGTAGATAAAATCGGGCTGTGCGGGGCTGGGGAACGATGAGGTTGGAGGCTTGGACCATGACCCCACAGACGAGCACCAGGTCTTAATCTCAAACACCATTTCTGATTTCATCAATTCCAGCTCTCTGCCCTCTAATCCCTCCAATCATATCGTTCCCCAGCCCCGCATGGCCAGATTTTATCTTCCCCCCAAAATCCACAAACAGAACTGTCCCGCTGATTTGCTCCAGATTTTTATGGCTATCTTCTGTATAAATCAGCATCTGCAGTTCCTTCCTTCACCACAAGTGAGCCACAGCAAGAAGCAGCATCTTTGAGTAGGTGGCATGGGACAAGTAGCCCGTTAACAAACTGTCCCACTGCATAGGGCAGAGCCTGACCCTTTGCCAGTGCTTTGTGGAGTGATGCAGGACAGGGCGAGGCCATTCTTTTCATCAAACCTCTGCTAGCCCTCAATTTCTCATGGCTCTGTGTATATTTTCTTCAAGTGGTTGACGAATTCCACGTTAAAAGTTACTTGGTGTTTTAACAAAATCACAACTTGGAAATATTACAATTACACAATCTTGACTCATGATTTTATCACAAGAGAAAACCCACTCCCCACACCCGTCTTGTTTACACCCCAAACAATCATACACATTTCAGATAGACACAAAATGGTGCAGAACAGGCAGCATCCCTTCCGACACATACACATGTTAGTCTCACTTAGCACTTGATTGGACCCAATATCTCAGTTTGGGAATGAGATTGTCACCTACCCTGTTCCTCCGATGGTCCTGGGCTTCCAGGAGCGCCGATGATGATGGGGAATGTTACCACTAATGTCTGCCATCAGTGACAGGCCGCTCCCTCCACAAGGGAGGGGTCCACACTTCCTGTGGCCTCTTCACTGATGCTAATGATGGAGGCTGCTGTAGCACAGCAGTGGACAGTTTGCTGCAGATCTGTTCTTTTGTATATTAGTTTAATTTAGTTTAGAGATACTGCACGGAAATAGCCCCTTCAGCTCATCGAGTCCGTGCTGACCTGCGATCCACATACACTAGCACTATCCTACACACCAGGGACAATTTACAATTTTACCAAGCAAATTAACCTCCGAACCTGTACGTCTTTGGAGTGTGGGAGGAAACCGGAGATCCTAGAGAAAACCCATGCAGCCACGGGGAGAACGTACAAACTCCGTACAGACAGCACTTGTAGAGACAGGGAAGATTTAATAGGAAACCTAGAGGCAATGTTTTCATGCAAAGGGTGGTATCTGGAACAAGTTGCCAGAGGAGGTAGTTGATACCGGTACTATCAAAACATTTTCAAGTTCACAAGTTATAGTAGAATTAGGCCTGCCTCTCCCCCCCCCCCCCCCCCGATAACCCTTGACACCCATTCTAATCAAGAATTTGTCTATCTCTTGCTTAAAAATATCCACCGACTTGGCCTCCACAGCAATGTGGCAATGAGTTCCACTGATTAACTACCGTCTGACTAAAGAAGTTCCTCCTCACCTCCTTTCTAAAAGCTCCTAAATTTCAAAGACATTTGGACAGGTACATTGATACGAACGTTTTTAAAGGATTTGGGCAAAGGCAGGTGAGAAAAGTTGAGACAAGGTATCTTGGTTGTCATGGCATGTTGAGCTGAAGGGCTGAATGCCTCCAATTCACTGGCCTGGTACCTTGGGCTATTCACTTGCTATCATGGGTCAGCTGATGCAAACTCCCAACAATCTGGAAGCTAAGGGTAGAAGGTTTTTCCTTTGCTGTTCTGTTCACAAAGGGAAAAGAATGGGTTGTGGACTGGTTTGGCATCAATGAAGGAATGCCTGAGGGTGGGGAAAGAGTCAGAACATCGGGGAGATTTGGAAAATGGCCATAGCCTCAGAACAAAGGACATTCCTTTAGAAAGAAGATGAGGAGGAACTTCTTTAGTCAGAGTCAATGGAAATCTTTACCGCAGAAGGCTGTGGAGGCCAAGTCAATGGATAGTTTTAAGGTGGAGAATGATACATTCTTGAGTAGTATGAGTGTCAGGGATTACAGGGAGAAGGCAGGCGAATAGGGTTGAGAGGGAAAGATAGATCTACCATGATTGAATGGCAGAGTAGACTTGATGGGCCGAATGGCCTAATTCTGCACCTAGACACGAGAGAGAGAGCGAATGAGCGAGAGAACGAGAAAATCTACTTCATTATCCACAACACCACCTATCTTAGTATCATCTGCATACTTACTTATCCAATTTTCCATCCCATCATCCAGATCATTGATGTACATGACAAACAACAGTGGACCCAACACAGATCCCTGAGGCACCCCACTAGTCACCGGCTTCCAACCTGACAAACAGCCATCCACTATTATTCTCTGACATCTCCCATTTAGCCACTGTTGAATCCATCTTGCTACTCCGCCTTTAACACCCAAAGATTGAACCTTCTTAACCAACCTTCCATGGGGAACCTTGTCAAAGGCCTTACTGAAATCCATATAGATAACATCCACTGCTTTACCCTCATCAATTTCCCTAGTACCCTCATCAATTTCCCTAGTAACCTCGTAAATGGGGTAGGTTAGGTACAGCGAGACCTGGGTGTCCTTGTACACCAGTCACTGAAAGCTGGCGTGCAGGTACAGCAGGCAGTGAAGAAATCTAATGGCATGTTGGCTTTCATAACCAGAGGATTTCAGTACAGGAGTAAAGAGGGTCTTCTGCAGTTGTATAGGGCTCTGGTGAGACCTCATCTGGAGTATTGTGTACAGTTTTGGTCTCCTAATTTGAGGAAGGACATCCTTGTGATTGAGGCAGTGCAGCGTAGGTTCACGAGATTGATCCCTGTAATGGCGGGACTGTCATATGTGGAAAGATTGAAAAGACTAGGCTTGTATTCACTGGAGTTTAGAAGGATAAGGGGATATCTTATAGAAACATATAAAATTATAAAAGGACTGGAAAAGCTAGATGCAGGAAAAATGTTCCCAACGTTGGGTGAGTCCAGAACACAGTTTTTCGAGCCAGCACCGCAGTTCACAATGAATGGCGGTGCTGGCTCGAAGGGCCGAATGGCCTCCTCCTGCACCTGTTTTCTATGTTTCCAGTCAACTTTGGCCAGCTCCTCCCTCATGCCTCCTTAGTCCCCTTTGTTCAACTGTAATACTGACACTTCCAATTTCCACTTTTCCCTCTCAAATTGTAGATTAAAACATATCATATTTTGGCCTCTATCACCTACTGGCTTCTTTATCTTGAGTTCCCTTATCAAATCTGGTTCATTACACAACACTAAATCCAGAATTGCCTTCTCCCTGGTAGGCTCCAGTACAAGCTGCTCGAAGAATCCATCTCAGAGGCACTCCATAAACTCCCTTTCTTGTGGTCCAGTACCAAGCTGATTTTCCCAGTCTACCTGCATGTTGAAATCTCCCATAACCACCAGAGCATTACCTTTACTACACGCCAATTTTAACTCTTGATTCAACTTGCACCCTATATCCAGACTACTGTTGGGGGCCTGTGGATATTTCCCATTGGGGTCCATTTCCCCTTACAATTCCTCAGTTCTATCCAAAATGACTCTACATCTCCTGATTCTATGTCACCCCTTGTAAGGGACTGAAATTAATTCCTCACCAACAGAGCTACTCTATCCCCTCTGCCCACCTGTCTGTCTTTTCAATAGTACATAATACCCCGGAATATTCAGTTCCCAGCCCTGGCCCTCTTGCAGCCATGTCTCTGTAATTCCCACGACATCAGACTCTCCAATTTCTAACTGAGCCACAAGCTCATCCACTTTATTTCTTATACTTCGCACATTCATATATAATCCTTAACTTCAGCATTCACCTCCCCTCTCACACCGGTCACTATTGCCCCTGACCTTATTCTCTTATCCCTTCTCGAACTTTCCTTCCCATTTATTCGGGAGCCTTTGTAACTGTTCCTGTGCTCACTTCCCTTTAACTCAATCCTTAAGGGCCTGTCCCACTTGCCGATTTTTCTGGTGACTGGTGGCATCATATCAGTGTCGCTAAAAGATTTTGAACATTTCAAAATCCAGCGCCTGCAAAAAAAATGTTGCGACACTTTAAAAACCCCATGCGTCAATGCATCATCCCACCGTGTCACCGCCACAAATGTTTCCGTCACCTGATACATCAGTCAATGACGCCGGCATTCACTGAAAAAAATCGCCAAGTGGGACAGGCCCTTTATACTCCCAATTTGTCAACCCCTCCCCCCCCCACTATTCCGATTAAACCCACACGTGTAGCACTAGAAAACCTGCCTGCCAGAACGTTGGTCCCCCTCCAGTTAAGGTGTAACGCGTCCCTTTTGTACAGATCACCCCTACCCCAGAAGAGATCCCAGTGGTCAATAAAGCTAAATCCTTGCTCCCTTCATTAGCCCCCTAGCCACCCATTCAGGTCCCCTTGTTCCTGCTCTTACTAGCATCAGGTACTGGAAGCAATCTAGAGATAACCACCCTAGAAGTCCTTCTTTTCAGTCTTCTTCCTAACTCTCCAAACTCACATTGCAGAACCTCCTTCCTCTTCTTCCCGACGTTGTTTGTGCCCACGTGCACAACCACTTCCGGCTGCTCACCTTCCCTCTCGAGGATGTTCTGAAGACATCTTGAACCCTGGCACCAGGGAGGCATCAGACCATCCTCGAGTCTCGCCGACCGCCACAGAATCTCCTGTCCGCACCTCGGACAATGGAGTCACCCACCACTATGACTCTGCCCAACGTTGGTCTCGCCGGTCGTGTCTCATCGTGAGGATTGGAGCCACCGACCTGTCCGCTGCTTGAACTGGAAGTGTCGTCTGCCCCGACAGCTCCCTAGAGGGTGTACCTGTTTTCATTAGGTACACCCAGCGGGGTCTCCTGCACTCCACATTTACTCCTCTTTCTCACAGTCACTCACCTTCGCTCTTCCTGTATCCTTGGTGTGACAACCTCACTGTAGGTCCTGTCCAGGAAACTCTCGTTTCCCCGCATGGCCCTGAGGTCATCCAGCTGCTTCTCCAGTTCCCCAACACGTTCATTCAGGAGCTGCACCTGGACACAGTTTCTGCAGGTGTAGTTTCCAGAAGCACCAGCCGTGTCCCTGACTTCCCACATCCTGCAGGAAACACACTGTACCAGTCTGCCTGCCATTTCTTCAGTGGACAAAAATCACAAATTTCAATCAGGTGTAGCCTCCGTGCTGAAGACTCTGGAGCCAAAGACTCACACCGAGGCACTTCACCTCAACAAGGTCGCTCTGCTACAGCTGCACTTCATTATCAGTTACCTAATCAACTACTTTAGGGCTAATCTGCCCCATCAGGAATATTGGGTAAGGTATTTTTTTTAACCCTCTCAGTTTATGAGTGCCCCAAAGGATAATCTGTGTCTGGCCTGCTGTTATCGTTTTAAAACAGTCTCATTAATTTATCCCTCTGCTTCCCACTTTAATCCTTTCTGATATGCCTTCTTTCTCATTCTAAACTCAATTTGTTCACATACACCATTTGCCTCCACAAAAGCTGTTTGACCCATATAACCATATAACAATGACACCACGGAAACAGGCCCTCTCGGCCCTTCCAGTCTATGCCGAACATTTACTTCCTAGTCCCATCTACCTACACTCAGACCATACCCCTCTATTCCTTTCCCGTTCATAGAAACATAGAACATAGAAAATAGGTGCAGGAGTAGGCCATTCGGCCCTTCGAGCCTGCACCTCCATTCAATGTGATCATGGCTGATCATCCAACTCAGTATCCCGTACCTGCCTTCTCTCCATACCTCCTGATCCCTTTAGCCACAAGTGCCACATCTAACGCCCTCTTAAATATAGCCAATGAACTGGCCTCAACTACCTTCTGTGGCAGAGAATTCCAGAGACTCACCACTCTCTGTGTAAAGAAGTTCCTCCTCATGTTACCCCTAATCTTCTGTCCCTTAATTCTCAAATCATGTCCTCGTGTTTGAATCTTCCCTACTCTCAATGGGAAAAGTTTATCCATGTCAACTCTATCCCTCTCATAATTTTAAAGACCTCTATCAAGTCCCCCCTCAACCTTCTGCGCTCCAAAGAATAAAGACCTAACTTGTTCAACCTTTCTCTGTAACTTAGTTGCTTTAACCCAGGCAACATTCTAGTAAATCTCCTCTGTACAAATCTCCTCTGTACAAATCTCCTATGTTGTTGACATCTTTCCTATAATTTGGCGACCAAAATTGTACACCATACTCCAGAATTGGAGTACAGAATTTCTTACTTCTCAAATAGTTTATCCTACTTTGCAAATATATTCACCTTTCTTTTAAAATCTTCCACTGTCTCCTCCTGATTTATTACTTTCAGACCCGTCGTTACCTCCTCACTGCCTCTCTCTCCTTTCTCTCTCTAAACTGCTTAAGTACATCTAATTCCTTTGCTCTCCCCTTTCTCACTTTTCCACCTTATCTGTGACATATAATTCATAATTAGCACTTCCATCTTGTCACACATTTATCTTGAAAGTGCCTTCCTTAGGCCACTTCCTCACAACTGTTTCTGAAAATCTCAGCAAGCAATCATTACCCGTCTCCAACCTGAATGCTTGTCTAAACAAACCACCAAAGGCTGGTCTTGTTTCAGCATTAACTTATTTCCAATTATTTCAACCCATTTTCACCACTATTTAGTACTAGTAACAATTTTCCAAAATAACTTTACTGAAAAGAAATCTATAGAAACATCAGCAAAACCAAGCCACCTACATTTTCCAACTTTCCCCTTTTAAGTTGCAATGATACAAAGCGTTGTTTGTTAGCTTACAGCTGCTCGTAACCTCCCCCATTGCTTAGAATTTCTTAAAGGAACACACACACCTACCCTTACAGCATGTGGCCTACAACAAACAAACTTATCACATATATGAACTTTCTCATTCATTCAAAACCGGTTTTTACACACAAATCATATTCGTTCCATTCTTACTTCAATGAAATTATGCAATTTCCTGCACAGATTAAAGTTTCAAAATTAACATTTATATAATTTTTATTGCTACTCTTCCTTCTGCTTTCTATAATATTTTGCACAAACTCCTCATGTACCTGACCAATCTGTATATGAGTTTCTTCTATTTCCTGAAATTTCTTTGAGGTTTCTGTCATTTTTTTTTGTTCAAAATCTGTTTTTCCACATATAATTTATAGGTTTCTGTAGCTTTATTTTAAAAAAATTTAAAAGTTGCCACTTCTATGTCTTTCTGTGTTGCTCCTTCCTTTTTTTAACTTTACCCCCGGGGCTTCCTTCTCCCCAAGATTGCCACATTCGCCCCAACGGACTATCAGGCAGAATGTGTGGCTCTTCACCATTGAGCCTTCTTAATTTCCCCCCGGACTCTTACTTTTCCCGTTCCGGTTATCTGTTGTCTTATCAGACTATTCCCGTCCGACAGACCCTCGGTCGCCCGGGCAATACTTAATAGTCAGTTTTCTTACCCGGGTCCTGTGCACAAGAATCGCTCGACCGTCCCTTGTTTATTTTTCCAACACTCCCTCTTGTTTCCCGAGTCTCTTGTCCGGATATCACTCGCTCAAACCGCTGATGGCAAGCAAGGAGATTAGAGACCGCTGAAAACAGCAGGGGTGCACCATCCCTTCCTTCCATGCTTCTACCGAGCGGCCGGAGTGGCGATCCCGGCGAGCCCCCACTTTGTGAGATATAACTCGTGCTCACAATCACTGCTCAGAGACTAAATCATCGAAACAAGAAATGATTTTTATTTATGTGCGAATCTGCAGAATTCGGGTGCCTCTCCCAATTGAGACACACCAAAGTCAGAACAGTAAAGCCCCTTTATACACACAATTCTGCTGGCATAACCTCCCCTTCTGGCTCTCCCCAATCAGAGCACTGAGGTGCACAGTCTATGGGTACATCCCCCAGTACCTCCCACATCATACATAGCATGTTCATGATAATGAGCAATTTCTTGACTAGGGGCGTATAACCAATATTCATTTATTTCATTAAGCATGCCCAGTTGCAATTGACCTGGCCTAGTTTTCTCACCTCCAACTGACCCATCTCAGTTTTTTTATATCTGAACTAAAGGTAGTCTCTACTGACAAGGGTCCCTTTCATCCCTAGTCTCTACTGACAAGGGCCCCATCTATCACCCTCCATCTACGCTACACTATGCAATCCATCCTCACCCAAGGACAGTTCTGATAAACCCACTCCCAGCTATGTCAACGTCTTCTCCCTGCCTGGCCTCTATCGGTTAGAATCCTGTTTACAAGTTAGAATCTTCGCCTGAATCCTTACAATAGTGGGGTTTAATCACTTCATCCCTCACAGTTGTGAGAACCGGACAGCAGCTTTTAAATGGCTACTCAATTTATAAAGACTTCCTTAGAATACATCTTTCCAAGAGCTTGTTAATTTAGAAAAGCTTTTAAAAGCTTTCAAAGGCTTGTTCATTTGACTTGTTATTGCATCTTTCCAGTAGCTTGTTAATTTGAATTGTAAAATCTGTCCTTTCTCTTGTCAGATTAAATACGAATTGTTTAAAAGGCATCCAAGTTACTTGTTAATTTTAAAAGATTTTTTTTAAACTTACTCATCCTTTAATTTTTTAATATTTTAAATCTTTTCAAATATATGTTTTATTAATCTAGGATGACTTCTTAAAATAATTTCAGGTCTTTATATGTCACCCAATTTTTTGTTAATCTAGTTTCAGATTATAAAATGTTTGAAAGATTTAAGGTTAAAAAAAACATTTGAGTTTATCTAAATCCCGCTTGCCCCTTTCAGCAGCTGTGACAAAGACGGGGACGGCTAATGATAAATCTACTAAGTTAAATATTTTCCTTTCAAGCAGGTCTGTTTTGATTAACCTGGCATCCCCAGGAATAAAGTGGAATGAAAGAGCAAAAACAATCTCATTTGTGGATCAGACAAGTTTTTGTTGTTAATGATCACTGAAAGAAAGCAGACAAAACAAATGTTTTGTTTTCAATCCCAGGCCATTAGCCTTTCCTGACTAAAGAGGTTACCATTTCACCGGTCCTGCAGTATGTGGGGGTAGTAATGTACTGGGCTCTGCATCAAACTAAATGTGTAGGAAGGAACTGCAGATGTTGGTTTAACCTGAAGATAGATACAAACCCTGAACCATCACCCATTCCTTCTCTCCAGAGATGCTGCCTGCCCCACTGAGTTACTCCAGCTTTTTGTATTTATCTGCGTCAAACTAACCAGCCACTTCTGCCCATCTGATAGTCTGGTGTAATTGATGGAGTGATTGACTGTGCAGCAATAACAGGATAGCAATAATGCAACCATTGTTTGCAGCTGATAACACAGCCAGCGCATCACACTGCAAAGGGTTTAACCACTTTGAAAATGGGAGAAAGATTGTAAAATTCTAGATTAAGTAATGCATGCATATTTGAAATAAAACATTATTTGATGAAATACCCGTGCATTTTATTTATTAAATTGATTTCACTAATATCTCAGTGTTTACTGTCTGTTGGGATCTGGGGATTAACGGGATCTGGGGGTCCTTGTTCATCAGTCTATGAAAGTAGGCCAGCAAGTACAGCAGGCGGTGAAGAAAGCCAATGGCATGTTGGCCTTCATAACAAGAGGAGTTGAGTATAGGAGCAAAGAGGTCCTTCTGCAGTTGTACAGAGACCTAGTGAGACCACACCTAGAGTATTGTGTGCAGTTTTGGTCCCCTAATTTGAGGAAGGACATTTACTATTGAGGGAATGCAGTGTAGGTTCACAAAGTTAAATCCTGGGATGGCGGGACTGTTGTATGTTGATAGAATGGAGCCGCTGGGCTTGTATACTCTGGAATTTAGAAAGATGAGATGGAATCTTATTGAAACATGTAAGATTATTAAGGGATTGGACACTCTAGATTGGACACATGTTCCCGATGTTGGGGGAGTCCAGAACCAGGGGCCACAGTTTAAGAATAAGGGGTAGGCCATTTAGAATGGAGATGAGGAAAAATGTTTTGTAGAATCTGTTATTGTAAGGATTCCAGTGATCCCAGTGGATTCCCCCTGAGATCACAAAGTAGAATTGCATTTCAGACCTGGTGCAGGATCTAGAGCCCAATATTAATGATGGGGCTGGAGAACCGGCAAGCTTGGTCAGGTGGAGGTTGTCATGCTGGGTCCAGCTGACCACTGCGTGGGCTTGCAGAACCCACCCATCAGTCTAGCATTATTGTTGTAGCCTCTTTCCCTAGTTTTGTTCATCAGTTGAAGAACCGCACCAAATTCCCCTTGGGTAGTGGCATGAACAATGGATTCACCAGTTTCAGTTAAGACGTTTGTTATCTCCATCACTGGAGATAGACTATCAACTGACATCTATTATAAACCAAAGATAGACACAAAAAGTTGGAGTAACTCAGCGGCATCATCTCTGGAGGAAAGGAAAGGGCGACGTTTTGGGTCAAGATCCGTCTTCAGACTGGTTATGGAAAAGGGAAACAAGAAATATAGACAAATAAGTAACAATGTTTGGTGGGTTTAAACAAAAAGCTTGTGCGACTTGGGTGGGGGAGGGTTAGAGAGCGAGGGAATGCCGGGGTTGCTTGAAGTTAGAGAAATCAATATTCATAACACTGGGCTGTAAGCTGCCCAAGTGAAATATGAGATAAAGGTACAGCAGACAGTCAAGAAAGTGAATGGCATGTTGGCCTTCATAGCAACATAGAAATATAGAAAATAGGCGCAGGAGGAGGCCATTCGGCCCTTTGAATCAGCACCGCCATTCATTGTGATCATGGCTGATTGTCCCCAATATAGAAACATAAAAAATAGGATAGAAAACATAGAATATACTCAACTCCTCATAACAAGAGGCGTTGAGTATCGGAGCAAAGAAGTCCTCCTGCAGTTGTACAGGGCTCCAATGAGACCACACCTGGAAAATTGTGTGCAGTTTTGGTCTCCCAACCTAAGGAAGGACATTCTTGCTATTGAGGGAGTGCAGCGTAGGTTCACAAGGTTAATTCCCAGGATGGCGGAACTGTCATATGTCGATAGATTGGAGTGGCTGGGCTTGTATACTCTGGAAATTAGGATGATAGAGGATCTTATTGGAACATATAAGATTATTAAGAGATTGGACATGCTAGAGGCAGGAAACATGTTTGCAATGTTGGGGAGTCCAGAACTAGGGGCCATAGTTTAAGAATAAGTGGTAAGCCATTTATAGATGAGGAAATACTTTTTATCACACAGAGTTGTGAATGTGTGGAATTCTCTACCTCAAAGGACGGTGGAGGCTGGTTCTCTGGATGCTTTCAGGAGAGATTTAGATAGAGCTCTTAGGGATAGCGGAGTTATGCGAAATGGAGAGAAAGCAGGAACGAGGTACTGATTATGGATGATCAGCCATGATCAAGTTGAATGGCAGTGCTGGCTCGAAGGCCAATTCCTGCACCTATTGTCTATTGTCTATTGAGATGCTGTTCCTCCAATTTGTGTTTAGCCTCACTCTGACAATGGGGGAGTGCGAGGACAGAAAGGTCAGTGGGTATGGGTAGGAGAATTAACGTGTACAGCAACCGGGAGATCAGACCGACTGGGTAAAGGAGCTCAGCGAAACGATCAGCCAGTCTACTTTTGGTCTCGCTGATGTAGAGTCCACTTATTGAACAACAGATACAGTAGATGAGGTGATATGGAGAGATAAAGAATAATGAATGAAGGATATGCAAAAAAGTAACAATGATAAAGGAGACAGGCCATTATAAGCTGTTTGTTGGGTGAAAATGAGAAGCTCGTGCAACTTGGGTGGGGGAGGGATAGAGAGAGAAGGAATGTCGGGGCTACCTGAAGTGAGAGAAATCAATATTCATACCACTCGGCTGCAAGCTGCCCAAGTAAAAATATAAGATGCTGTTCCTCCAATGCGTTTAGCCTCACACTGCCAATGGAAGAGACCGAGGACAGACATAGGAATGGGAAGGAGAATTAAAATATTTAACAACCAGGAGATCAGGTAGGTTCACGTGGGCTGAGCGAAGGTGTTCAGCGAAACGATCGCCCAGTCTGCCATTGGTCTCACCGATGTATAAGAGTCCACATCTTGAACAATGGATACAGTAGATGAAGTTGGATGAGGTGCAAGTGAACCTCTGCCTAACCTGTAAGGACTGTCGGGGTCCCTGGACAGTCGAGGGAGGATGTATAGGGGCAGGTATTGCATCTTCTGCGGTTGAGGGGGAACCTCTTTACTCAGAGAGTGGTGGCTGTGTGGAATGATCTTCCAGCAGAAGTGGTGGAGGCAAAATCGATTGTAACATTTAAAAGTAAAGTGGATAGGTATATGGACGGGAAGGGAATTGAGGGGTATGGTCTGAGTGCAGGTAGATGGGACTAGGGGAAAATAAATGGTCGGCACGGACTGGAAGGGCCGAGAAGGCCTGTTTCCGTGCTGTAATTGTTATATGGTTATATGTTTGCAACGCCTGATGGGGTGGAAGGTGAGGACTAGGGGGACTCTGTCTCTGTTGCGACTAGGGGGACTGGGAACAAGGGTGGAGTTGCAGAATACCGAGGAGACACAAGTGAGGGTTTAATTTATGATTGGAGAGGGGAACCCCCGTTCCATAAAGAATGTGGACCTCTCAGATGTTCCCCACCTCCCCCTCCCAAGTCACACTACTTTCTCATTTTCACACTACAAACAGCTCACAATGGCCTGTTTCCTTTATCATCAATACTTTTTTGCATATCTTTCATTCATTGTTCTTTATCACTCCACATCACTGTCTATATCTCTCGTTTCCCTGATCCCTGACCAGTCTGAAGAAGGGTCTCAACCTGAAATGTTACCCGTTCCTTTCCTCCAGAGATGCTGCCTGTCCCGTTGGGTTACTCCAGCTTTTTGCGTCTATCTTCGGTTTAAACCTGTCTACAATTCTATCTATCCATCCATCCATTCATTCATCCATCTATACATAACTCAAACTGTGATCTTGTTATCATCCGGTTGGTGCGTTTTTTCTACTTGCACAAAAACGGTATACGACAGCACCTCGATTTTTCGCCAGCTCACTCACCGTTCTCCCGTGCTGCGAGTGCACCAAGTTTTGTTCCGATTGGTGGTTTATTGTAAACTTTAGCGACAAGACGCTCCCCCCACCACCCACAACAGACCCCGCCTGAAGCCGTCTACCTCCCCCGGCTGCAGAACGCAACAAGAAAGAATGGACTGAATAAATCTCATCTTTAACGTTTAAATTGGTGTTATATTTTAATAGTTATTCACAATTTAAGCTTTAATAAATCTCTTTTCCACTTGACGTTCCCGCCGGCTGCGCCTGCGCAGTAAGACCTGCGTGTTCTAGGTCACAATGGGAACCCAATGGGCGGGAATGCTGTGCCGCCGGAGAGCCGCTAAGAGTGGATGGGGGGGGATTTCAGGGGGGGATGGAATGAGTGCGTTGGGGGGAACGGCAAGGGGCAGAGTGGGGCGGTGAGGGGAGGAGAGGGGATCAGGGGTGCCACAACGGGAACCCGTCAGCTGCGCCTGCACAGTTGGGGGCTATGCATGAGTGGTGGAATATTGCGTTGGGGGAACCAGGCCTCCCGTGTGACAATGGGTCCCAATGGGTTGCACTTATTCTAATCTATTATAAACCTACTTACACCCACAGCTATCTAGTCTACATTTCTTCCCACCCCGCCTGCTGCAAAGACTCCTTCTCCTACTCCCAATTCCGCTGTCTACTCTGCATCTGCACTCAGGATGAGGTGTTCCATACCAGGGTATTGGAGATTCTTTATGGAAGGGGGTTCCCCTTTTCCATCATAGTTGAGGCCCCCGCTGTTGCTCCTCCTCCCCCCAGTTGCAACAGGGTCCCCCCAGTCCTCACCTTTCACCCCATCAGCCATCGCATACAACACATAATCCTCCAAAATTGTTGCCACCTCCAACAGGATCCCACCACTAGCCACATCTTCCCATCTCCACTCCTTTCCGCTTTCCGCAGAGACCGCTCATTGTAACTCCCTGGTTAACTCACTGCTTCCCATCCCCAGGTACTTTCCCGTGCAACTGCAGGAGATGCAACACCTGTCCCTTTACCTCCCCCCTCGACTCCATCCAAGTACCGCAACAGTCTTTTCAGGTGAGGTAGAGGTTCACTTGCACCTCCTCCACCTCATCTACTGTATCTGCCGTTCTAGGTGTGGACTCCTGTATATCGGCGAGACCAAGTACAAGTTCGGCAAAGGTTTCACTGAACACCTCCGCTCAGTCCGCCTAAACCTACCTGATCTCCCGGTTGCTCAGCACTTTAACTCCCCCTCCCATTCCCACACTGAACTTTCTGTCCTGGACCTCAACCATTGTCAGAATGTGGCCCAGCGCAAATTGGAGGAACAGCACCTCATATTTCACTTGACAATAGACATTAGGTGCAGGCGTAGGCCATTCGGCCCTTTCAGCCAGTATCACCATTCAATGTGATAATAGATAAAATAGGTGCTGGAGGAGGTCATTCGGCCCCTCGAGCCAGCACCACCATCATTGTGATCATGGCTGGTACCCCGATCCTGCCTTCTCCCCACAACCCTTGACTCCACTATCTTTAAGAGCTCTGTCTAGCTCTCTCTTGAAAGCATCCAGTGAGCCAGCCTCCTCCATACTCTGATGCAGAGAATTCCACAACTCTCTGGGTGAAAAGGTTTTTCCTCATCTCCGTTCTAAATGGCTTACCCCTTATTCTTAAACTGTGGCCCCTAGTTCTGGACACCCCCAACATCGGGAACGTGTTGGGCAGCTTACACCCCAGCGGTAAGAACATTGACTTCTCTAACTTCAAGTAACCCTTGCTTTCCCTCTCTCTCCCCGTCCCTCCCCCATCCTAGTTCTCCGATCTCCTGATTAAATGTTATCTGTTGGCTTTGTTGTTTCCTTCTCGCAAACAATGATCTATTCTACATTTCCCTTCATCTACATCCCTTTGATGTCTCGTTTTCACACCTTACACTTCCTTGTCTCTGTGTCTTCCTCTCCCATGACTCTCTGTGTCTCGACGCAAAAGGTCACCCATTCCTTCTCTCCAAAGATGCTGCCTGTCCCGCTGAGTAACTCCAGCATTTTGTGTCTATTTTCAGGTAACACACACCACTACGCTCTTCTCTCCCCCTATGTACTCTCACCCTCCGCCACACCACTTTGTAAAATACACCCTAGTCCCCAGCACCATAACCTCCTCCAGCTGCCCATCACGTCTCTCACTGACCCTCTTCCAACTCTCTCCCCCCCTCCGCCCGCCCCCTTCCATATGACACCAAACATTCTTATTCAGTTCAACTCTTTTCCTTTCTATCTTATCAGAATCCAGAATCTGCACCATTTTGTTCTCCACTTATCACCTCCTAAACAGTGCTTCTATCTGCACTCGTCCCTCCCCGACTGGGAGCACGGTGGTGCCTCACACCGCCAGAGACCGGGTTCAATCCTGACTAAGGGGTGCTGTCTCAGGGGCGGAAATCGCTTTTGAAACATTGGGGGGGGGGGGGGGGACAATGAGGCCTGACATCTACGACCTACGGCCCACGGGCCTGATCCGGCCCGCAGCCAGAAATCATCCGGCCCGCATGTGTAATTTTTTTCAATTGGTTTTCGCGACCTGGGCGCTGCAGCCCGACCTGGGGCAGGCAGGCAATCCGGGCGCTACAGCCGGTCCCAAGGCAGGTGAGCGGACCCGGGCTGCTAGATTCTAAGCGCTGGCGGCCTCAAACTGGAATCGACCTTGAGGGCTCCGGTCACAGAGCCTGAGGACTTACCATCACGGAGCTGGCTGATCGGAGGCTGTGGTGGCGTTGCAACTGTGACTCGACTTCGGAGGCTTCGGTTTTGCTGCAACATGTTTCACAAAACATGGGGCGGACAGGTCCACCCGTCCCACCCCAGGATTTTCTGCCCATGCGTGTCTGTACGGAATTTGTTTGTTCTGCCTGTGAACATGTGGGATTTCTCTGGGTGATCCAATCTCCTGCTAGTCTACTGTGTAATCGCTGGTTGGCATGTACTCGAGGGGCTGAACGGCCTGTTTCAGCGCTGTATCTCTAAACTGACTGCGACCTGCCATTCAGCCCATCCTTATATGTTTCTACCCAGTAGATCCTGCCACACCCCCTATAGCCCCACCCCATTGCCACATAGCCCCACCCCCGTTACCCCACCCCCCCGTAGCCCCATCCCCATTGCCCAACCCCATTACCCCACCCCCGTAGCCCCATTGCCCAACCCACATTGCCACACCTCCTATGCCCCACCCCCATTGCCACATAGCCCCACCCACATAGTCCCGCCCCCATTGTCCCACCCACATAACCCCACCCACATAGCCCCGCCCCATAGCCACATAGCCCCGCCCCCATAGCCCCACCCCCATTGCCTCATAGCCCCATCCCCATTGCCCTACCTCATGATGTTGGCAACTGCCCTCGCATTCAGAAGGAAGGAAGGTCTTGATCCAAAACACTGACTGTCCATTTCCCTCCACAGGTGATAATCCATCACAGAAACAGGCCCTTCGGTCCACTGAGTCTGCACTGGCCAGCGATCACCCTGTGCACCAGCTCTATCCTACACACTAGCAACAATTTTACGTTTTTACCGAAGCCAAATTAACCTACAAACCTGACGTGACCCTCTCACTTTCTTCAGCACCGTGTTATTTGCTCACTATTCCAGCATCTGCAGTTTCTTGTGTCTACATTTCATTTAAACAGTCATTTGTTGTTAGCGGTGTCTCCCCGTCCTAACCTGTTCCCATACAAATTCCTATCTCCTTTTCTGCTCTTCTACAAATCTTGTCTTGGTGCGTGGGTTTTCTTGTGGGTCTTCAGCTTCCTCTCACATTCCAAAGGGGTTTGTTTGTAGGTTAGTTGGCTTCTGTAAATTATGCCTAGTGTGCAGGATAGATCTAGTGTACGGATGATTGATGATTCAGTCTCGGTGGGCTGAAAGGCATGTTTCCATGCTCTGTTGCTAGACTAAACTATTGATGACTTTGTGGTCAAGTTTGCAGATGATACGGAGATAGTTGAAGGGGCATGTAGTGTTGAGGAAGTAGGGAGGCTGCAGAAGGACTTGGACAGGTTGGGGGAGTGGGCAAAGAAGACAAAGGGTGGCAATAAAGGGGGCTTTTTCTGGTTTGCTGCCAGTGACTAGTGGAGTGCCGCAGGGGTCGGTGCTGTGGCCACTACTCTTCACGTTGTATATAAATGATTTGGACGAGGGGACTGAAGGCTTTGGGGCCAGGTTTACAGATCATACGAAGATAGGTGGAGGGGCAGGTAGTGTAGGGAAAGCAGGGACTCTGCAGAAGGACTTGGACAGGTTGGGAGACCGGGCACCGAAGTGTCAGATAGAATACAGCGAGGCAAAGTGTACGGTCATGCACGTTGGGAGTAGGAATAAAGGTGTATAGTCTTTTATAAATGAGGATTTAGAAATTGGAGGTGCAAAGGGACCTGTGAGTGCTGGTGCAGGATTCCCAAAAGGTTATTACACAGACCTCTACAGAGAGGACTAGAATATAAGAACAAGGATGTAATGCTGAGGACCCCATTGCCAGTGAGGTTACACACAAACTTATTCCACTTATAGAGCTTACAACCCAACGGTGTATTCTTTGAATCCTCCATTCTCCTACTCCTCTTCCCCTCTCCTCCCACCCCAGTGCACACACATTTCTCCCACGTCTCCCACCACTCTACTCCCCCTGCTGCTTTTCCCTACCTCTACACGTTCATCTCCCATTCCCGAATCCTATATACTGTATTCCTCTTCCCACCACCCCTCCACTGCCCCTTCCACCCATATCCCACTGCCAGTTTTACATTCCACCCCCTCCTCTGCTTTTCTTACCTGACATCTTTAGTCTACTTTTCATCTCTGACATTTGTCATTCCACCCATCTGCCAATCACCTCCCCCTCCCCAGCTGTATCCACCTATCACTTTCCAGGTTTACCTCACCACCGCCTCTCTTTTCCAACATTCTCCTACCTACTCCATGTCTAAAAAGGGTCTTGACCCAAAATGCTATCTGTCCATGGCCTCCAGATGCTGCCTGTGCTGCTGAGATCCTCCAGCATTTTGTTCTATGCTCTTGCGTCCTGTGTTCAAATTGCCTCTGAAACATGAACCGTTGATAAAAGTATTTGAAGTTTATAAGCGCATGTATTCCACGAGGCAAATAATGGCAGGTTAGAAACATAGAAACATAGAAAAATAGGTGCAGGAGTAGGCCATTTGGCCCTTCGAGCCTATACCTCCATTCAATGTGATCATGGCTGATTATCCAACTCAGTATCTCGTACCTGCCTTCCCTCCATACCCCCTGATCCCTTTAGCCACAAGTGCCACATCTAACACCCTCTTTAATATAGCCAATGAACTGGCCTCAACTACCTTCTGTTGTAGAGAATTCCAGAGACTCACCACTCTCTGTGTAAAGAATGTTTTCCTCATCTCGTTCCTAAAGGAATTCCCCCTTATCCTTAGACTGTGACCCCTTGTTCTGGACTCCCCCAACATCGGGAACAATCTTCCAGCATCTAGCCTGTCCAACCCCTTAAGAATTTTGTAAGTTTCTATAAGATCCCCCCCTCAATCTTCTAAATTCCAGCGAGTACAAGCCGAGTCTATCCAGTCTTTCCTCATATGGAAGTCCTGACATCCCAGGAATCAGTCTGGTTGAAGATCCAAAGCTGTGAGAACAATAGCAATGAGAATGTTGTGTTAGTCAATGTTCTTACTTGTAACCAGCTCTCTCACAGTGAAGGGTTACACAAAATGCTGGAGAAACTCAGCGGGTGCAGCAGCATCTATGGAGCAAAGGAGATAGGCAACGTTTCGGGCCGAAACCCTTCTTCCCTCACAGTGAAGCTGGGCCTCCAATGAAGAGCAACCCTTCATTGGGCCAACATCTACTACTTTCTTCCTGTTCTTTTGAGAGCAGCATTCTTTTGTTGGTAAGAGTAACAAAACCTGTTTTAATACAAATAACTGCAATTTCAAAGCTATATATCATTGGAAAAGGTCTGTGACTTTGAATCATGGAAATATCCTCAAAGCAGGAGCTCCCTCTACTGTGGTAAATGGCAACAGCAGAACCGCAGTTACTGCTGCAAGTCTTCAGTTTCTCAGCTTTTAATTTGGTTTCGATTAGACATACGGCATAGAAACGAGTCCATGCCAATCACTGATCACCTGTTGTATGCTTTCACACTTTATTATATTTAAGAGGGAGTTAGATGTGGGCCTTGTGGCTAAGGGGATCAGAGTGTATGGAGAGAAGGCAGGTACGGGATACTGAGTTGGATGATCAGCCATGATCATATTGAATGGCGGTGCAGGCTCGAAGGGCCGAATGGCCTACTCCTGCACCTATTTTCTATGTTTCTATTATCCATTCCCTTCCCATCAGGAGCGATTTACAGATGCCAATTCATCTACAAACCCGCACGTCTCTGGGATGTGGGAGGAAACCGGAGCATCCGGAGACAACCCACACATCATGGGGAGAAGGTAGAAAGTCAACACAGCCAGCTCAAGAACCTGGGACTGTGGTGCAATTCATCGTGTGTTGGTTTCTTCTTTGCACTAACTGCAGATGATTATTATACTCAATTCTTACCATTTATATTTTTGTCACCGCACATATCTGGGCGGGCGCGACTCACGTTGCAGCGGCCCCTACAGCCTGTCTGTCTTTTTTTTTAATTTTTTGTCTAGTTAAATGTAGTTGTTCGTGTTTTTTTTGTATTGTTTGTAACTGTGTATATGTGGGGGGTGGGGGGGGGGGAAGAGGGGGAAACTTTTAAATCTCTTTCCTGCACGGGAGACCCGACTTTTTCCCTGTCGGGTCTCCGTTGTCGTTGGGGCCTAGCACCATGCAGCAGCCTCCGACCGGGACGACCTGGGTGCTCCAGTCACGGAGCTGCGGACTCACCGTCATGGGGCTGGCCGGCCTCGGAGCGTGGGGAGCGGTAGTGGCTTGCCACTGCGGCTCGACCCCGGTGCTCCAGCTGCAGCTGCAGACCAGTGGACTATCGGGAGCTCGCGGGTCCGGGTGAGAGACCGCTCTCTGGAGCTCCCGCAACACAGCTTCTCCAGCCCATGTCGCGGGGTTGGAGCGACCTGGAGCGGGGCCGTACATCGCCCGGCGCGGCTTTAATGGCCGCGGGACATTCCAGCGCCCGCCGGGGGCTCCAACTGTGACCTTTGGGCCTGGAGCGGGGCCATACATCGCCCGGCGCGGCTTTCATGGCCGCGGGACATTCCAGCGCCCGCCGGGGGCTCCAACTGCGACCTTTGGGCCTAGAGCGGGGCCGTACATCGCCCGGCGCTACCTCAAAGGCCGTGGGACTTAACACCGCCCGCCTGCAGCTTCGACCTCGGGAGAGAGATGGTGCGGGGGAGAGAGAAGACTTTGCCTTCCATCACAGTGAGGATGAGATTCACTGTGATGGATGTTTGTGTGAATTGAATTGTCTGTGTTTTTTTTTAATGCTTTGTGTATGGCATGTAGAAACGGAGTTTCGTTCGAGCCTCTCTGAGGTTCGAATGACAAATAATAAAATCAAAATCAAATCAAAATCAAAAACATATAGGAACTCTTTCCCCATATCACCACTGTGGAAGAAAAATTGAAATGGTGCTTTACTCTCAAATAAACATTTTATTTAAAACTATTAGTTGTCATAGATATGGTATCTCTCTCTCTGGCCTGGTCTCGATTGCTGATCTAGGAATGTGTTTTCTTTCCTGGAACTTGTTGAAGCATTGCCTTATAGCTATAAATCGGTGACAGCTCACCGTCAATGCTGAGGATTATGCTTGCTCATAGAACATAAAATGTACAACAGGACAGCACAGGAAAAGGCTTCGATCCACAATATCCATGACAAGCATGATGCCAAGTCCAATAATCACCTCTGACTGCACATAAAGCATAGAATATTACAACACAAAAACAGGCCTTTTGGCCCACAATATCTGAGCCGAACATAATGCCAAGACCATGTCTCATCTACCAGCACCTTGTCTGCCCATGTCTTATCTACCCATAATCCGTATCCCTCCATTCCCTGTATATCCATATACCTATCCAAAAACCTCTTAAATGCCACTATCGTGTCTGCCTCAGCCACCAATCCTGGCAGCGCGTTCCAGGCACTCATCACCTTCTATGTAAAATGGTTGCCCCACACATCTCCTTTAAACTTTCCCGACTCACCTTAACGTTATGCCCTCTAGTATTTGATATTTCCATCCTGGGAAAAAAGTTCTGACTGTCCACCCTGTCTATGCCTCTCAGAATGTTATATACTTCCATCAGATCTCCTCGCATCCTCTGGCGAAAACAATCCAAAGCCACAAACTTGGAAGCATGTTCCTGACGCCCATCACTCTCTGAGTAATAAACTTTGCCCCGTACAACTCCGTGAAACATTGCCCCTCTCGCATTAATGCTGAAGATTAAGTGAATCGAGCAGTTTACAGATCTGCAGCTGAGAAACATTGAGAATCATGCATTTCACAAATTAATCTGTCACAAATGAATTATGACCGGTAGTGTCTGGACGTCAGCACCAGCTTGGGATTGTAATGTTCCCATGAATAGGGCAGCAGTATTAGTTTTCATTTAGTTTCGAGATACAGCGTGGAAACAGGCCCTTTGGCCCACCGATCCCGCGCCGACCTGCGATCCCCACACACCAACAATATCCTACACACTCTACGGACAATGTTTACATTTATGCTAAGTCAATGAACCTACTAACCTGTATGTCTTTGGCGTGTGGGAGAAAACTCATGCAGGTCATGGGGAGAACGTACAAACTCCATACAGACAGCACCCTTAGGCGGGATCGAACCCAGGACTCTGGTGCTGTGAGGCAGCAACTCTACCCACCAGTATTTTCCAGTTTGCTCCAGTATTTTCCCCTGCAGTTCCTTCATCTATAGGTTATCTGTGATATCCTTTGCAAGCTATTGATTGGGTGTAGAGATGGAAGCCCTCACCCTCTCTGCACTGAGCTGCATAAAGTGCCTGGGACTCACCCCAGCTCCAGCTGTCACCCCCGTGTGAAAATAGCCACACATGGCCCAAGAAAATTTGTCTTGCATTTCAATTTCATTTAACACCAGGTACCATCAAACAAGTTAAAGCCACCAGACAGCCTGCAGAAGGGATTACACCTGAAGTGTCACACATCCTTTTTCTCCAGAGATGCTGCCTGACCCGCTGAGTTCCTCCAGCACTTTGTGTCTGTCTTTGTCATTCATTTCACATTCAATCCAGCAAGTGACTAGGGATGATATAGTACATACTCACCATCACAGAGAAGGTGCAGTAAACCTGCCATTAGAGACAGAAAAAACAGCCACACCGATAGGGGCCAGAATCCCTCACTGAAGCTCATAACAATAGCTCTGTAATCTGGGTGGAAGGTTTTCACCCCAAAGTGTTCACTACATTCCAGCTTTTTTTGATTTACGCGGATGTTTCTGGGACACAAGGGCCTGAGCTACAGGGAAAGGTTGAGCAGGCTCGGACTTTATTCCCAGACTTTATTCTGGGCATCATGTTCATATATATTAAATACACAGTTTATATATTATATACACAGTTTACAAAACCAAAATACAATCTGGAAAGCAGCAACTCAGTATATTTATAATGAAACAGGTAAAAACAACACACATTGGTACTGACAGAATCCTTCAGGCATTGGGGGAGGAATGGTATTGAAATAGGAAAACAACAAGGACAATTCTGGATCATCATCTGCCTTATGGCCAGGGTAACTCCTGAAGCAACGGGAAGGAAAGTTCGAGAAGAGATAAGAGGACCAGGGCTGGGAACTGATTATTCAGGGGTATATGTCCTATTGAAAAAACAGACGGGGGGCAGAGCGGGTGGGGTAGCTCTGTTGGTGAGGAATGAAGTTCAGTCCCTTGCGAGGGGTAACATAGAATCAGGAGATGTAGAGGCAGTTTGGATAGAACTGAGGAATTATAAGTGTAAAAAGACCCTAATCGGACTTATCTACAGGCTCCCAAACAGTAGCCTGGATATAGGGAGTAAGCTAGGGAGTCTAAGTTTTCTATGTTTTTTCTGTGTTTCTAAGCTGAATCAAGAGTTAAAATTAATGCTACGGTTGTTATGGGAGGTTTCAATATGCAGGTTGGTACTGGACCCCAATAAATGGAGTTTGTAGAGTGATCAGAGATGGATTCTTAGAGCAGCTTGTATTGGAGCTTACCAGGGAGAAGGCAATTCAAGATTTAGGGTTGTGTAATGAACCGAATTTGATACGGGAACTCAAGATAAAGGAGCCATTATGAGGTAGTGACCAAAATATGATGTTTTAATCTACAATTTGAGGGGGAGAAGGGAAAATTGGAAGTGTCAGTATTACCGTTGAGCAAAGGGGACTATGGAGGCATGAGGGAGCAGCTGGCCAAAGTTGACTGGAAAGATACCCGAGCAGGGATGACAGTGGAACAACAATAGCAGGTATTTCTGGGAATAACACAGAAGGTGCAGGATCAAGAGGAAGAAAGTTTCTAAAGGGAATCTAAGCACTGTGGGTGACAAGAGAAGTCAAGGACAGTATAAAAATAAAAGATAAGTATAACATAGCAAAGATGAGTGAGAAGCCAGAGAATTGGGAAAATTTTAAAGAGCAACAGAAGCTAACTAAAAATGCAATACAGGAGAAAAGATAAGGTACGAAGGTAAGCTAGCCAAGAATATAAAGGAGGATAGTAAAAACTTCTTTAGGTATGTGAGGAGGAAAAAATTAGTTAACACAAATGTGGGTCCCTTCAAGACAGAAACAGGTGAATTTATTATAGGGAACAAGGAAATGGCAGACAAGTTGAACAGGTAGTTTGGATCTGTCTTCACTAGGGAAGACGCAAACAATCTCCCAGATGTACTAGTGGCCAGTGGACCTATGGTGACGGAGGAACTGAAGGAAATTCACATTAGATAGGAAATGGTGTTAGGTAGACGGATGGGACGGAAAGCTGATACATCCCCAGGGCCTGATGGTCTGCATCCCAGGGTACTTAAGAAAGTGGCTCTCGAAATTATGGATGCATTGGTGATAATTTTCCAATTTTCTATAGACTCAGGATCAGTTCATGTGGATTAGAGGGTAGATAATGTTATCCCACTTTTAATAAAGGAGCGAGAGAGAAAACAGGGAATTATAGACCAGTTAGCCTGATATTGGAGGGTGGAAGATGCTGGAGTCAATTATAAAAGATGAAATTGTGGCACATTTGGATAGCAGTAACAGGATCAGTCTGAGTCAGCATGGATTTACGAAGGGGAAATAATTCTTGACTAATCTTCTGGAATTTTTTGAGGATGTAACTGGGAAAATTGACAAGGGAGAGCCAGTGGATGTAGTGTACCCGGACTTTCAGAAAGCAGTTGACAGGGTCCCACATAGGAGATTTGTGGGCAAAATTAGAGCACATGGTGTTGTGGGTAGGGTACTGACATGGATAGGAAAATTAGTTGGAAGACAGGAAACAAAGAGTAGGGATTAATGGGACCCTTTCAGAATTGCAGGCAGTGACTTGTGGGGTACTGCAAGGCCCGGTGCTGGGACCGCAGCTATTTACAATGTATATTCATGATTTAGATGAAGGGATTAAGAGTAACATTAGCAAATTTGCAGAAGACACAAAGCTGGGTGGCAGTGTGAACTGTGAGGAGGATGCTATGAGGAGGCAGGGTGACTTGGACAGGTTGGGTGAGTGGGCAGATGCATGGCAGATGTAGTATATTGTGGATATATGTGAAGTTATCCACTTTGGTGGCAAGAACAGGAAGGCAGATTATTATCTGAATGGTGTTGAGATAGGAAAAGGGGAAGTACAACGAGATCTGGGTGTCACTGAAAGTAAGCATGCAGGTACAGCAAGCAGTGAAGAAAGCTAATGGCATGTTGGCCTTCATAACAAGAGTGGTATAGGAGCAAAGATGTCCTTCTGCAGTTGTACATGGCTCTGGTGAGACCACACCTGGAGTATTGTGTGCATTTGTGTTCTCCAAATTTGAGGAAAGACATTCTTGCTATTGAGGGAGTGCAGCGTAGGTTCACGAGGTTAATTCCCGGGATGGCAGGACTGTCATATGTGGAAAGAATGGAGCAGCCGAGCTTGTATATACTGCAATTTATGAAGAGAGGGGATCTTATTGAAATATATAAGATTATTAAGGGATTGGACACGCTTGAGGCAGGAAACATGTTCCAGATTAAATTATTTTTTGAAACTAATGATAAATCTGAGACTTCCCCATTATTATTATGGGATACATTTAAAGCATTTATGCGCGGTGCAATAATATCAGCACAAGCTCATTTTAACAAAGTAAATCGAAAAATGGAGCAAAAGTTAGAAAAAGAGATAAAACAATTAGATAGTGAAAATATAATACATCCTTCTAAAGAGTTGAGTAATAAAATTGCTATATTAAAATATAGATTAAATAAAATTTACTCTGATCAAGTGATAAAACTATATCAACAAACTAAACAAGTTCATTTTGAATTTGGTGATAAACCTCAAAAATTATTAGCACGACAACTCAGAAGATTAGACGATGAAAAAACTATACATAGTATTAGATCGGTACAGGGAAATACATTGACTATACCAAAAGACATTAATGACACATTTTTACAATATTATCAAAATCTTTATTCATCTAAATTAACAGGGCAAACAGATGAAATGGAAACATTTTTAGAAAAATGTCATTTTAATAAGCTAGATTTTGAGAGTAGGCAATTATTAAATGCTGAAATATCGGTAATAGATATCGAAGAATCAATTGGATCGTTAAAAAATGGTAAAACAGCGGGCCCCGATGGCCTGAGTGCAGAATTTTATAAAAAATTTCATGATCTACTTTCATCAAGATTACAAACAGTGTATAGACACACCTATGAGTTAGGAAAGTTACCAGAGTCTTTAAATGAATCTACAATTACATTAATTCCTAAATTAGATAAGGATCTGGAAGATCCTGGATCATATCGAGCGATTGCCCTTTTAAATACTGATCAAAAAATATTAACTAAAGTACTGTCTCGGAGGCTAAGCTTAGTGATTTCCAAAATAATACATTATGATCAAACAGGTTTTATTCCAAAACGTTATTCATCACATAATCTTAGACGCTTGTTTAACATTATATACTCGAGAAGAAGGAGAGATATTGAATTAGCAGTTATATCGTTGGATGCTGAAAAAGCATTCGACCAGGTGGAATGGTCATATTTATTTAATATAATGGAAAAGTATCAATTGGGGGATGGATTTTGTAAATGGGTAAGAATATTATATTCTAACCCTACAGCAAGAATTTTAACCAATCAAATACTATCACCTAAATTTAGACTTTTTAGGGGATGCAGACAGGGATGTCCGTTATCCCCTTTATTATTTGCTTTGGTGATAGAACCTCTGGCCGAAAGAATCAGATCAGAACCCGAAATATATGGGTATAATACTGACACAACAAATAATAAGATATCTTTATATGCAGATGATATTCTGATTTATATTACTAAGCCGGAATGTAGTATTCCCAAGTTATTTAATGTTATAAATGAATTTAGCGTATTTTCAGGATATAGGATTAATTGGAATAAAAGTGACATTATGCCTATAACTGGTATAAATGTAAATATATTACAAAAATACCCACTAAAAATAGTTACAGATAAATTTAAATATTTAGGAATCAATGTGTCTAAATCCTATAAATTATGAATTAAAGCTAATTATTATCAATTATTAGAGAAACTTAAAAAAAACATTTTATATTGGAAAACACTCCCTATATCTATGATCGGTAGGATTAATGCTATAAAGATGATTTTTTTACCACAATTGTTATATTTATTTCAGGCAATTCCTTTTTTTCTCCCAAAAAGTTTTTTTAAAAAAATTGATACTATAGTTAATAATTTTGTCTGGGATTACAAAAGTCATAGAATAAGTAAAAAACACTTATGTAAGTCTAAGATAAATGGAGGGCTGGCACTTCCAAATTTTCTATATTACTTTTGGGCAGTCCAGATTAAGAATATGAATTTTTGGTGGGTAAATATGGATGTTGAACCAATGTGGTTAAAAATGGAAAAGGAAGACTGTTTACCTTTCAATATAGAGTCGATTATTTTCGCACCTAAGGAAGTACAAAAAAAGACTTATAGGGACAACCCTATAATTCATAATAATAGGCGTATTTGGAAACAGATAGTTAAGACCCTATATCTGGATAATCTTTCTTTTAGGTTACCAATTAGGAATAACCCACTGTTTAAACCCTCAATCTTAGATGCGGGGTTTAGACTGTGGGAGGATTTAGGAATTAAAAGGATAGGACACCTTTATAGAAATGGAAATTTTTTATTATTTGAAGAGTTACAAGATATTTTTGGATTACCTTCACAACACCATTTTAGGTATTTACAAATTAGAGATTTTATTAAATGTAACACACAAGACTATAAAAAAAAAGAACCAGGCTTATTAGATGAGCTGTTTAATTTACATCCAAATACGGATAAGCTTATAGCTTATATATACAATATTATTTTAGATAAAGAGAACCCAACAACTGAAACATATCGTCAAGCATGGGAAAATGAAATCGGATTACCTATAACAAAAGAAACTTGGGAAGAATGCTTACAAAGAATACATTGGTGTTCTTTGAATGCCAGACATACACTGATACAATTTAAAGTTATATATAGATTACACTACTCGAAAACCAAATTAAAAAGTATTTTTCCTAGTCTCTCCTCTATTTGTGATAAATGTAAGAATCTTGAAGCAAATTTAATACATAGTTTGGTAACGTGTCCACGGTTGAATTATTATTGGATTGAAATTTTTAAAGTTATTTCGGAAGTTCTTAAGGTTGAACTCGACCCAGACCCAAAATTAATAATATTCGGAATCCCGGAGCCAAATTTGGTACTCACGGTTAATCAAAGAAATTTTTTTGATTACTGTTTAATAATAGGGAAAAAAATGATACTTAAATTTTGGAAGGGAACATTATCTCCAACAATTAAAATGTGGAAAGCAGAGATGTTGGAGACGTTGAATTTGGAAAGAATTAGATTTGTCCTTTTGGACAGGTATAATTCTTTTGAATCGATATGGTCTCCATATATACAGTATTTAGAAAAGTAGCTATTCTTGGAATCACGGCTCGACGGACACCCTATGGATCCGATGCGAATAACTTACTTATAATTGATATTATTGTGCATTTATTAGAGATATTTCTGAATGAAATAGTATTTCGTATAATGACTTTAGTTTTTGTTTATATATATGTAATATTTTTGTTTTTCAAATTTTCCCTTTTTATTTTCTTTTTATTTACGATTGAAGTATGTGGGAAGAATTTTTTTATTTTTTTTTATTTACTCTTTTTTCTTTTCTCTTTTATATATCTTTTTCTTTATTTCCAAAAAATAGAAGATATTAAGTATTGATATGTTATTTGTAGTAATATTGAATTAAGGTGTTAGTTTATAAAGTAAGCTTTACATTGTAAACGGTTTACTTCAAATAAAAAAATATTACAAAAAAAAGGAAACATGTTCCCGATGTTGGGGGAGTCCAGAACCAGGGGCCACAGTTTAAGAATAAGGGGTAAGCCATTTAGAACGGAGATGAGTAAAAACCTTTTCACACAGAGAGTTATGAATCCATGGAATTCTCTGCCTCAGAAGGCAGTGGAGGCCAATTATCTGGATGCTTTCAAGAGAGAGTTAGATAGAGCTCTTAAAGATAGCAGAGTCAAGGGATATGGGGAGAAGGAAGGAACAGGGTACTGTGGATGATCAGCCATGATCACAGTGAATGGTGGTGCTGGCTCGAAGGGCCGAATGGCCTACTGCTGCACCTATTTTCCATTGTCTATTGTCTAAGGTTTAAGAAAGAGGGATGAGCATAGGTGGAGTGGTATAAACATGGGAATGCAAATCTGTTGAACCATGCATGGCTCTGCATTCTTGCTCAGTCTCTACATTGATTCTATATTCAGAACACACTGAAGCGGAGAGAGGTTACAGTGTCTCCATGAAAACAAAGATGGTATTTTTCTAAGCAAGCTGAGGGAAAGAGCTGAGACAATTATGTAGAATGGGTGCAGTGGAGGGAGTGTCAGGATGAAGAACAAACTATTAGAATCATAGAAGCATACAGTGTGAATACAGGCCCATCTGCCCAAATTGCCCATACTGACCAACATGCCCCACCTACACTAGTCCCACCTGCCCAAGCTTGGCCCATAGTCATCTAAATCTGTCCCAGTTCAATGTCTCTTACTGTTATTATAGTATGAGATATGATAGTATGACGATGGTATTGTGAGTGTGAGGGCAGTGGATCAGCCCAGTCTGCTGAAGGCAGTTACGGTGAGAGAATTACAGTTCTGGGCAATCCGTGGAGAAGCACTGGAAGTGTATTGAGAGCAATCAGTATTATGCTTGAGGAGGTGATGAAAGTTCTGACATGTATGTAGGTAGTTAAATCGCCCGGGCCTGATTAAATACTTCTGACGACACTGTGGGAAGCAGGGGCCCTGGCTGAGATCTATGAGTCATCATTAAAATACAGGCAAAGTGTCAGAAGACTAGACGGTGGCAAATGTTGTGGATCTATTTAAGAAAGGCTGCAGAGAAAAGACTGTGAACTACAGGCGACCAAGCTGAATGTCTGTGGTTGGAATATTTTTGGAGAGTATTCTGAAGGATAGGATATATATGCATGTAGAGGGATAAAGGCTGATTAGGGATCGTCAGCATGGGTTGGTACATTAGAGGTAATGTCTGACAAATCTGATTGAGTTTTTGTGATGATGCAACCAAAAAGGTTGATGAGGGCAGAGCTGTAGATGTTATATACATGGATTTCAGCAAAGCATTCACCGAGGTTCCACATGGTAGGCTGCTCTGGAAGATTAGATCGCATGGGATCCAAGGAGAGATAGCAGAATGGATTCAAAAATTGGCTTCATGGATGGAAGAGGAGGGTGATGTTGGAATGTTGCTTCTTGGACAGGAGTGACTAGTGGTGTGGTTAGTTTAGTTTAGAGATACCGTGAGGAAACAAGCCCCTCGGCCCACCGAGTGCGTGGCCAGCGATCCCCTACAGTAATGCTATCCTACACACACCAGGTACAATTTACACTTATACCAAGCCCAATTACCTACATACCTGTACATCTTTCAAGTGTGGGAGGAAAATGAAGATCTTGGAGAAAGCCGCACCAATACAGACAGCACCAGGAGCCGGGATTGAATTCGGGTCACCGGTGCTGCAAGCGCTGTAATGCGCCACCAAGCCACCCTTCAGTGTTTGTTGCTGGGCCCATTGCTGTTTGTCATCTACATCAATGATTTGGATGAGAATGTATATAACATGATTAGAAAGTTTGCCGATGAATATGATTGTCAAAAATTGTCAAAAATCAGAGTGATCTAGGAATGCAGTTAAATAATTCATTGAAAGTTGCACCACAGGTAGATAGCATGGTCAAAAAGGCTTTTACCACATTTCCCTTCATTAGTCAGAGTATTGAGTATAGAAGTTGGGAGGTCCTGTTGCAGTTATATATGTTGGTGAGGCTGCATTTAGAGTATTGTGTTTGGTTCTGGGCACCATGTTAAAGTAAAGATGTTGTCAAGCTGGAAAGGGTGCCAAGCCCATTTACGAGGATGTTTCCAGCACTCGAGGGCCTGAGCTATAGGGATAGGTTGAGCAGGCTAGGACTCTATTTCTTAGAGCACAGGAGGATGAGGGCTGCTCTTATATGTGTATATAAAATTATGAGAGGAATAGATTGGGTAGAGGCACAGAGTCTCTTGCCCAGAGATTTGAGAATTAAGGGACAAAAGTTTAGGGGTAACATGAGGGGGAACTTCTTTACTCAGAGAGTGGTAGTGGTGTGGAATGATCTTCCAGTGGAAGTGGGGAGGCAGGATCGATTTTATCATTTAAAAATAAATTGGAAAGGTATATGGACGGGAAAGGAATGGAGACTTGTGGTCTGAGTTCAGGTAGATGGGATTAGGTGAGAGTAAGTGTTCGGCACGGACTAGAAGGGCCAAGATGGCCTGTTTCCGTGCTGTAATTGTTATATGGTTATATAAAGTAGGGGATCAAGGACCAGAGGACATAGGTTTATGTTGATGGAGGAAAATGTTAATAGGAAGCTGAGGGGTAACTGTTTCACACAGAGGTGTATTGAATGAGCTGCTGGAGAAGGTAGTTGCGTCAGGTACTATCACAATGTTTAAGAAACATTCAGACAGGTACACAACAGGGATAGAGTCCCCCTAGTCCCCACCTTCCACCCTATCAGCCATCGCAAACAACATGTAATCCTCTGAAATCCGCTGAGGCCGTTCCCTCCGCAACTCCCTGGTTAACTCATCCCTTCCCACCCAATCCACCCCCTCACCAGGTACCTTCCCCTGCCACCGCAGAAGATGCAACACCTGCTCCTATACCTCCTCCCTCGACTGTCCAGGAACCCCAACAGTCCTTTCAGGTTAGGCAGAGGTTCACTTGCACCTCATCCAACTTCATCTACTGTATCCATTGTTCAAGATGTGGACTCTTATACATCGGCGAGACCAAACGCAAACTGGGCGATCGTTTCGTTGAACACCTTCGCTCAGCCCGCGTGAACCTACCTGATTCCCGGTTGTAAATACTTTACTTCTCCTTCCCATTCCAACAAGACCTTTTTGTCCTCGGTCTCTTCCATTGGCAGTGTGAGGCTAAACGCAAATTGGAGGAACAGCATCTTATATTTTTACCTGGGCAGCTTGCAGCCCAGTGGTATGAATATTGATTTCTCTCATTTCAGGTAGCCCTGGCATTCCCTTTCTCTCTATCCCTCCCCCACCCAAGTCACACAAGCTTCTTATTTTCTCTTAACAAACAGCTTGCAGTGGCCTGTCTCCTTTATCATTGTTACTTTTTTACATATCTTTAATTCATTGTTCTTTATCTCTCCACATCACCGTCTATATCTCTCGTTTCATTTATCCCTAACCTGTCTGAAGAAGGGTCTCCACCCGAAACGTCACCCATTCCTTCTCTGCAGAGATGCTGCCTGTCCCGCTGAGTTACTCCAGCTTTTTGTGTCTATCTTACATACATGGATTGGACAGGTTTAGAGCGATATGGGCCAAACGCAGATGGGACTAGTGTAGCTGGGACATTAGTTGGTCCGTGCGGGCAAGTTGGGCCGAAGGGCCTGTTTTTACATGGTATAACTCTAGCACCTGCAATGATATTACATGATCAAGTTTAGAGAGATATGGGCCAAATGCAAGCAGGTGAGACGAGAGTAGATGGGGCATATTGGCCGGCATTGGCAAGCTGGGCTGAAGGACCTGTTTCCGTGCTGTAAGACGCTTTGACTCTAAGGACAATGGTCAGATTAGCCTCACTGGCTGATCCCCTTGCTGTTAAATATTTGGAAGTATTTGTCTAGGGAATCTTCAGGTCTTAACTACGTGGAGTTTCTATTTGTGAGCTGTTCTGCACCAACCTTGAGCTGTTTATGTCTATTCTGAAATTACGTTATAAATATCAATTGTTTGGATGTTCTTTCATGACTATGACTACAATTTATTTCTTGATAACGTTTCCTAAGAGCAGACTTTTCTGTACACAATAGTTGACACTATGTGATGTTACAGATCATTAATATCAAGACAAATATTATTAAGATAAATTATTCACAAATGTTATGATTTATGAACATTTTTCTACCTAATGTCGGGAACTTTATGAATGGCAGTGGGAATCTGACCATCTCAAGGTCTTTCATGATGCTGTGCCCTTTGAATGCACAACATTCAATAGTAAATAAACATCATTAACACTTGGAGAAGCTTTATAACCATATAACCATACCCCTTTATGGGCCCAAATAAATCTGGGAATCCAGTAAAAGAAGCAGACGGACACACAAAGCTGGAGTGACTCAGCGGGACAGATAGCATCTCTGGAGAGAAGGAATGGGTGGCATTTCGGGTCGTGACCCTTCTTCAGACAAAAGAAGCAGACAGCTGGGATAGACCGGAACGTCATTCAGGGGAACCCATCTAGGTTTACGTGAACAGGCAAGATTGCATCGTAACGTGCCTCGGGCGACACATCTAGAAACGTGTTTACAGGAACACAGAGTTGTCACTTCAGTCAGTAATATTTAAGCAGAGGACTATAATTTGGACGAGGACCAACCACTTCTTCTTCTTGCGTGTGGCGTGCACAGCCTAAAGTTGTTGGACAAATTGTTCTATTTGATCTTCCAATTGTGCACGTCGAGTTGATTGCATTAGTCGAAACAGGGCGGACCACGTGAAGGTTGCAATCTTCCACCCCAGGACCAACCACGATCTGGCAGAACTGTGTTCCATACAAGACAGTCACCTTGTGAAAGCCTCAATGTTCAAGATTGGTGATATTGTGGCAGTCCTGACAACACCATTGGGCTAACTTCCCCTGATAGATGAAGTCATGAGATGTTTGTGTGTGGAGTAAGGGTTGGACACTCAATACTATTTCCACTTCAGGAAGCAGATTGTGAACGTCATGACCCGGTGTCAAGACAACAACCTTTCCCTCAATGTCAGCAAGACAAAATAGATAGTAATCAACTTCAGGAACAAAGCGTTACACATACGCTGGTATGGCGCCGAACTAGAGATGGTTGAAAGGTTTAAGGTCCGGGAAGTAAATATCAAGCAACTTGTCCCGGGCTAACCATAATAAAGCAATGGCCAAGGAAGCACACCGACGCCTCTACTTCCTTAGAAGGTTTAGGAAGTTTGCCATGTCCCCAACAACTCTCACCAACATTTACAGATGCGCCATAGAAAGCATTTTATCGGGAAGCATCACAGCACGGTTTGGGAACAACTTCATCCAAGACCACTAAAAATTTCAGAGACTTGGGAACTAGGTCCAGACCATCACACAAACCAACCTCCCTTCCATCGACTCCATCTACACCACGCTGCCTCGGCAAGGCCAGCAGCATCATGAAGGACGAGTCTCACCCTAGTCACTCCCCCTTCACCTCCCGCCCATCAGGCAAGAGGTATAAAAGTTACAAAATGAACAAATCCAGATTCAGGGACAACTACACATGACTTCCCAACTTCTATACTTAATAGTATAGACCAGTTAGCCTGACTAACTGGTCTATACTATTGTGGTGTAAAAGTACTATTGTGGTGTTTCGGTGGTGTGAAAGATGCTGGAGTCAATTATTTAAGAGGTAATAATGGGGCATTTGGATAGCAATAAAAGGATTAGTCCAAGTCAGCATGGATTTATGAAAGGAAAATCATGCTTGACTAATCTTCTGGAATTTTTTGAGGATGTGACAAGTAAAATGGATGAAGGGGTGCCAGTGGATATAGTGTATCTAGACTTTCAGAAAGCCTTTGATAATGTTCCACACGGGAGGCTGGTGAATAAAATTAGAGCACATGGTATTGGTAGTAGGGTATTGACGTGGATAGAAAATTGGTTGGCAGATAGGAAGCAAAGAGTAGGAGTGAACGGGTCCCTTTCAGAATGGCAGGCAGTGGCGAGTGAAGTGCCGCAAGGCTCGGTGTTGGGGCCGCAACTGTTTACCATATATATTAATGATTTGGAAGAGGGAATTAGGAGCAACACTAACAAGTTTGCAGAGGATACAAAGCTGGGTGGCAGTGTGAACTGTGAAGAGGATGTTAGGAGGTTACTGGGTGACCTGCACAGGTTGAGTGAGTGGGCTGATGCGTGGCAGATGCAGTATAATATAGATAAATGTGAGGTTATTCACTTTGGTGGCAAAAACAAGGGGGGTAGATTATTATCTCAATGGGGTTAGGTTAGGTCAGGGGGAGGTGCAGCGAGACCCTGGTGTCCTTGTACACCAGTCACTGAAAGTTGGTGTACAGGTACAGCAGGCAGTGAAGAAAGCTAATGGAAAGTTGGCCTTCATAACAAGAGGATTTCAGTACAGGAGTAAAGAGGTTCTTCTGCAGTTGTATAGGGCTCTGGTAAGACCACATCTGGAGTATTGCGTACAGTTTTGGTCTCCTAATTTGAGGAGGGACATCCTTGTGATTGCGCAGCATAGGTTCACGAGATCGATCCCTGGGATGGCAGGACTGTCATATGAGGAAAGATTGAAAAGACTAGGCTTGTATTCACTGGAGTTTAGAAGGATGAGGGGGTCTTATAGAAACATATAAAATTATAACAACTGGACAAGCTAGATGCAGGAAAATTGTTCCCAATGTTGGGCGAGTCCCGAACAAGGGGCCACAGTCTTAGAATAAAGGGGAGGCCATTTAAGACTGAAGTGAGAAAAAACGTTTTCACCCAGAGAGTTGTGAATTTGTGGAATTCCCTGCCACAGAGGGCAGTGGAGGCCAAATCACTGGATGGATTTAAGAGAGAGTTCAATAGAGCTCTAGGGGCTAGTGGAGTCAAGGGATATGGGGAGAAGGCAGGCACGGGTTATTGATTAGGGACGATCAACCATGATCACAATGAATGGCGGTGCTGGCTCGATGGGCTCCTGCTCCTATTTTCTATGTTTCTATGTAATATCCTGAGTGATGACCACGAGTATCGTTGACCACCCTGTTCACCAGTGACACGACTTTCAAGGAATTATGTACCTGCACTCCTTGGTCCCTCTGCTCCACAACACACCCCAGGCCCCGCCATTCACGGCGTAGGTCCTGCCTTAGTTTGACTTCCCAAAATACAGCACCTTGCACATACTTGCATGAAACTACACTTGGACTGGACACGTCCCACAGTAATTAATGAGTGCTTCATTAGCATGTAACCTGAACAGGAAAAAATATGGATGATATTACAAAGATAGAAGAAGGCAAACTTCCACTGCTCTCATCTGTCCAAATTTGCATTTGATTTGTGGAGAATTATGAACAGAGGTTCTCTCCCATGAGCAACACAGGCATGAAATTGGTCCTCATCTTCCTGCACTCCGGGGTATAAAGTCCCAGCCAGTTCAACCTTCCCCTGTAGCTCAGCCACTCATGTCTAGTAACCTCCTTGTAAATCTTCTCCACACCCCTCCCAGGCTTAATGATATCCTTCCAATAGAAACTGAACACAATATTCAAATGTGGCCTCACCAACATCTTGTACATAACATAACACGCCTGGAACACGCTGCCTGTAGGGGTGGTGGAAGCAAATACAACAGCGGCACTCAATGGGCTTTTAGACATGGATATACAGTGAATGCAAGTGATATGAATCATGGGCAGGCAGAGATTAGTTTAACCTGGCATCATGTACAGCATGGACATTGTGGGCTGAAGGGCCTAATCCTGTGCTACACTGTTCTACATGCACCTTCAAATTCTCAGCAGCAGCTTGTCATCAACAATCCATCATAAAATTTCTACATCTATCAATCTGCAGAATTATATGTTCTCTGCTCCTTGGTGCGATATGGATGATGTGAAGGCAGATAAGGGTTGGTCTTGGCATCTTGTTTGGCACAGCTATTGTGGGCTAAAAGGCCTGTTCTAGTGCTGCACAATGTTCTGTGGCCAAACTTCGGGCTGGAGAAATAGGATTTAAATAGCTTCTGAAAGGAGGAAAAAGGCATGAAAGGAGGGAAAAAAATAGTCAATGCTTTGCTGAATATATGGTCATTAATGATAGGGTCAATTAAATCAGGTTTATACAAGTGGATATGATTAGTGTGGAAATGAGAATGGCTTGTAGTATTTGGCCGTGGAATAAGTCTCCAGTCTCACATCTGCCAGAGGCCAGATGGGCCTGCGGTGGGTGCCAGAGGTCAAACAACGATACACCGTCGGCAAGAACAAAGGGGGGCCCGGCTTGGGGGGTGGGGGTGGGGGCTGAGAACAAAGATGGATGATTGGGGACAACGGTGAACACTTTGTGACTTTGTCGGCTCTTTGCATGATGACGCTTTGCATACCGTGTGTGTGGTGCCGAACATAGAACTTCACTGTGACATCTCACTTGTGACAATAAATTATCAATTTTACTTCGGAGTCACGTGAGTGACTACGTGAAGACCCCGCCAGCACGCATGCGAGACATATCGTCGTACGCATGCGGAAGCGACGGTCGGGAGGAGCGGGGCTCCTCCAGCGTGAGTTTAAAAAGCTCACGCCAGGTAAGTCTCACCGAAGGAGTGAGTCGACCATTATGGAAGGGAGAAAATCTAAGAGAGCGGCGGGCAAATCAGCGGCTAAGGACAGCAGCCAACGGAGAACCGCCTCTCCAGAGCTACAGGTTCTACCTGCAGCTCCCGACTTTTCGGACTTTGAGACCGTTGGTACGCCACGGTCGGGGAAAACTACCCGGAAGTCGGCCGGGGCCGACTCAGCGGAGTCCGGTCCCGAGGGCACCCCGCTCGCAGGCAGCGACGGAGGTCGCCTTGACCGCATTGAGCGGATGATGGAGCAGCTGCTCCAACGTGACCTGCTAAAGCAGGGGCAGGATCACAGTGGGACCCCTAGTAGGCCCACGGCAAGTTCCCTTAGAGGACTGCCAAATGTATCCCCTTCTATACAGGGGAGCATTGAGGGTCAGAACTGGGCTGACACAGAAGAAGGGGAGTTGGCTGAAGCACCTGCAGCGTCAGGGGTGTGTGAAGATTATATGGATGTGGTGAGCAAACATGCCATGCCCAACCAGAAGGGCCTACCCATCCACCCCAAGCTGGCTGCCAGCATTGATTATATGGCCACTAACCAACTTCAGCAACAGGCCATCAATGCCACAGCAGACAAATACATGGCGCCAGAAAACTGCAAGTCATTAAATGTACCCGCGGTAAACAACCCGATATGGGGAAACATGAGCCCCTCGAGTAGAGGGCAGGAGATGAAACTTCAGAAGATCCTGAAGCTCCTAACCGCTGGGATTACTGCAGTAGCCAGAACAGCAGTGGGAGTGGATATGCCGGAAGAACTACAAGATGCTTTGGCCTTACTGTGCAACACACAGTATGAAATAAATAATTTCAGGAAAAGCATTATAAAGCCGGCGCTTAACCCCAAGTTCGCGGGGTTGTGTAAGCCTGGGAAGACGCAGCCTCCAAGCCTGCTATTCGGGGAAGATCTCCCCAAACAGGTTAAAGATCTGGACGAGGAGGCTAAGGCTTTGGGCCTTATTAAAGTACCTGGGTACACTAAGCCTCATCACCCACACAGAACGCACCCCTACGCACCCACCGGGCAGAGTTACCCTAACAGGTCTGCCGGTGGTGAAAGCTGGAAGGCCGGCATACCTGCTCAGCGGTCTTTTTTAGGCCAAGGCCCAGGCCGGCCTCCTTGGAAGATGCGCCACTCCCAGAACACCTACAAGCAGCCGAGGAAGCAAGGGCAGAAACCACCACACCGGCAGTAACCATGGAGGTAGGTGGGTCTGGGATCCCCAGGAACACTACTGGCCCAAATTCACTTTGCATAGGGGGCAGGTTGCACATGTTCCTCGAGAATTGGCTCACTTTTACCTCTGATCCTTATATACTCAGGAGTATTCAGGGCTACAAAATTGAATTTATTCACGAACTCCCTACCCCGGTACAGCATGCACCTAGTCGGAAATTCGTCCTTTCTCATAGAGATAAGGCAGCAGGGCATGCTGAACTACAGAGGTTGAGAGAAAAAGGGGTAATTGAGAAGGCCATTAAAGAACCTCAGGAGTTCGTGTCTAATATATTCACTAAAAACAAAAAAGATGGCGGTTGCCGCATCATCATAGATTTGACCGACCTGAATACTTCTGTCCAGTATATTCATTTTAAAATGGACACCTTCGACACTGCTATACAGCTTATAGCCAATGGGTACTACATGGTATGCGTTGACCTCAAAGATGCATACTATTCAGTACCCATACACAAGGATCATAGGAAATACTTAAAATTTATCTGGATGGGACAATTATGGCTAATGGGCTATCGTCAGCACCCAGATTGTTTACCAAGATATTGAAACCAGCTTTGGCCTATTTAAGGAAACAGAATCATACTGTTATGGCCTATCTTGATGACATCCTCATAGTGGGGGAGAATTTGGAAATGGCTACTTTGGCAGTCACAGCCACGAAACATCTTTTTCAGAAACTGGGGTTTACGATACATCCAGATAAATCAATATTGGAACCCTCTACCACCATGAAATATTTGGGGTTCATTATTGACTCAGTGCAAATGTCTGTCACGTTACCACCAAGCAAGGTGGAAGACCTGATAGAGGCTTGCAGGAGCCTCATTGGCATTAAGGTCCCATCCATTCAGCAGGTGGCCAGGGTGATTGGGAAGATAGTAGCTGCATTTCCTGCAGCACAACATGGGCCCTTACATTACCAAAACTTACAAAGAGCCAAAATTACAGCGCTCAAAAATCATGCTGGCCATTTTGATAGGCCCATGAAAATTCCAGGAAAGGCAAAAGCCGAATTATATTGGTGGATGGGTAATGCCCAAAATTGTTCCAAACCCATTACTATCACCAACCCCTCGATCACCTTACAAACGGATGCCAGTGCCATAGGGTGGGGAGCTACTAACACTACCTCTAGCTGTGGAGGTAGATGGAGTGCACCAGAGTTAACCCTATTTAAAAACTTAGGGATTAACTATTCAGAAATGCTGGCAGCATTTCACGGCCTTAAGGCATACTGCACTAACATGCACAAAGTTCATGTTAGAATACAGATTGACAACACCACGGTGGTAGCCTATATTAACCACATGGGCGGTGTAAAGTCGATATCATGTGATGAATTGGCCAACAATATCTGGCACTGGTGTCTGCAAAGAGAAATTTGGATCTCCGCAACTTACCTTCCAGGTAAACTAAACACAGTGGCAGACACCAGGTCACGGAAATTCAACGACAACATAGTATGGATGTTGGATCGGAATGTGTTCGCAGATATTGTAGAACGTTATGGGACACCAGATATCGACCTTTTCGCGTCCAGGCTAAATCACCAACTACCAACGTATGTTGCTTGGGAACCAGACCCGGGGGCAGTAGCGATGGATGCTTTCTCGCTACACTGGGGGGATTTATTTTGCTACGCTTTCCCCCCTTTCTGCCTCATCAGTCGGGTCTTGGAAAAAAATCAAGCAAGACTCCGCATCGGGTATCTTGGTAGTGCCCGACTGGCCTACTCAACCATGGTTCCCTCTGGTACAGAAGATGGCCACAGAACCCTGCTGTATCAAGGTGAATAAAAGACCAAGCCTGCTTGTTCATCCTGTTACAGGAGAATGTCATCCATGTCATGACCGCATGGGATTATTGATTTGCAGATTTTAAAACGGCCACTTCATGGATTCGGACTCTCCAACAGGACCATTGATACCATCACGGCAGCCTGCAGAGAGTCCACAAGGAAGCAGTACCTGACCTACATCAGGAAATGGGAAGGATTCTGCGTCACTACCAAAACAACATACGAAACCACCACCATCACGGAAGTGCTGGAGTTTCTGGCTACCCTTCATTACGATGAGGGTCTAAGCTACAGCGCCATTAACTGTGCCAGGAGTGCCCTATCGTCTTACTTGGGCAAGGGGAGTGACCAATTGGGAATTGGGTCACATCCCCTAGTATCCAAATTTATGAGGGGAATATTTAATTCCAATCCCCCCAGGCCCAGATATAGCCATACCTGGGACATCAGCACAGTATTGACGATGCTGAGAGGATGGACACCGAACACGGGACTCCCTTTGGCCAAATTAACCTACAAAATGGTCATGATTATGGCACTGATCACGGCGCAACGGGTCCAGTCCCTGCACAAACTCAGTCTGGATGCCATGGCAATTACCAGTGGGAAGATCACATTCCAGGTGCAGGGACTATTGAAGCAAGATCGACCCGGAGTGTCTGGACATACGTTGGAGTTCCTGGCTTACCCAGCGGACACCCGTCTTTGTATCGTTACATTGATTCTGCGATACACTTCAGTCACTAAAGATCTAAGAGGCACGGAAACAGCTTTGCTTGTCAGTCACAAGAAGCCTCATCACAGGGTCACGGTGCAAACCATTTCCAGATGGTTAAGGGTGGTTCTGGATGCGGCGGGGGTGGATACTAATGTGTATAAATCTCACTCCACCAGGGCAGCATCCACCTCGGCGGCTAGAAGGATGGAGGTACCACTGGATCACATCCTGGCCACAGCGGGTTGGAACAATGAGAAAACCTTCCACCGCTTTTACAACAAACCCGTGACCTCCCCTGGCAATTATGCAGGGAGGATTTTAAGTGCTGCCAGATAAATTACCCTTATGGGACACAATATTGTGTTTGGTATGAATAAATACCTGTTTTGTTTTTCAGCCAGTGTCTTGTCTGAATCACGTCCATCCTCTTATCCCAGCTTTAGCGGTGTGTGAGCATGGAGCTTCCAGGGCATGAAATCACAGAGCTTTGAAATCTTCACGTAGTCACTCACGTGACTCCGAAGTAAAATAGTAAGATTAAACGAGAACTTACCAGTTTGAAGTTTGATCTTTATTTTATGAGGCGTTACGATGAGGGATTACGTGCCCTCCGCTCCCGACCCTCTATTATAAAGATCACCTGGTATGAAAGTTCTCTTTTTCTCTTACTATGTCAGTCATTGTGACTGTTTGTTCTGTGATTTCAAACCACTGCTTTGAAGAATGTCGCGCATGCGTGCTGGCGGGGTCTTCACGTAATCCCTCATCGTGACACCTCATAAAATAAAGATCAAACTTCAAACTGGTAAGTTCTCGTTTAATCTTACTATCAATCTGTTCCATTGATCACAGTACCCTTATCCAACTCATTTTTATCATCTTATATGCAATGAAACATGTATCCATTGCCTAGTTCTGGACTTGGCATTTGGACTTGCTGCCATTCTATCTTCAACACCACATTTAATATTCTATATTAGATATGTTAATTAATTCCGTCTCATTCTGTCAAGAACAGCACAGTGGCACAGCCAAGAGAGCTGTTGTCTCCCAACTTCAGCAGTCTAAGTTTCATCCTGATCTCCAGTACTGTCTGTGTGGAGTTTAAAGCTTCTTGTTTTGACCACGTGGGTTTCCTCCAAGTGCTCCAATTTCCTCTCAATGCTTTGCCGTTCAGTAGGATAATTGGCCACGTGTGTTCTTTGTGTGCAGGTCATAAAGTCATAGTAAGTAAGTTTATTGGCCAAGTATTCACATACAAGGAATTTGCCTTGGTGCTCCGCCCACAAGTAACAACATGACATACATTGGCAGTTACGAATGACTCAGAAAACACTAAACATTAATAATAATAAAACATTAATGATAAAACACCATTGATCAAGCATGCGAACCAACAAAATACCAGATCAAAGGGAGGCTACAGATTTTTGGCTGTTCAGTAGAGCAACCACTCGTGGATAAAAACTGTTTTTATGTCTGGCTGTGGCAGCTTTGACAGTCCGGAGTCGCCTTCCAGAGGGAAGTGATTCAAAGAGTTTGTGGCCAGGGTGAGAGGGGTCAGAGATGATCTTGCCCGCTCGCTTCCTGGCCCTTGCAGTGTACAGTTCATCAATGGAGGGAAGGTTGCAGCCAATAACCTTCTCTGCTGATCGGACGATTCGTTGCAGCCTCCAGGTGTCGTGCTTGGTGGCTGAGCCAAACGAGACATGTTCCCGATGTTGGAGGAGTCCAGAACCAGGGGCCACAGTTTAAGAATAAGGAGTAAGCCATTTAGAACGGAGGCGAGGAAACACTTTTTCTCACAGAGAGTGGTGAGTCTGTGGAATTCTCTGCCTCAGGGCAATGGAGGCCGGTTCTCTGGATGCTTTCAAGAGAGAGCTAGATAGGGCTCTTAAAAATAGCGGAGTCAGGGGATATGGGGAGAAGGCAGGAACGGGGTACTGATTGGGGATGATCAGCCATGATACTTTGAATGGCGGTGCTGGGTCGAAGGGCCGAATGACCTACTTTTTCCCTTCACCTTAAACCTATGTCCTCCGATCATCGAATCATCTACTCTGGGCAAGAGACTCTGTGCATCTACCCGATCTATTCCTCTCATGATTTTATACACCTCTATAAAATTACCCTTCATCCTCCTGCACTCCAAGGAATAGAGTCCTAGCCTCCTCAATCTCATAGGTGAAGGTAGAATCTGTGAAGAGCTGATGGGAATAATTTTAACCAAGTAATGGTCTTCCTTCAGCACCACTGTAGTTATATTACCCAGGTATAAATTGGAAAACTTTGTGGCGATTGTATATCCTAATACCTCCTTTAATACTGGATTCACTCTGTCCCAAAATGGTTCTACTTTTGGGCAACTCCAGAAGATATGTGCAAGATGGTTTGCGTCTGTTTGACCACATTGCCTCCAGCATGTTTGCTGCCTTAGAATTTGCTTGCTTTTTATGTTAGGCGTAATAACGAAACAAATCAAATTTTTCCAATTAAATTCTCTACATTTTTTGTGAATGAGTGGATGTCTGTAATGTTACACACATATGATGCCATTCTTCTTCTGAGATTGCGATGTTCAATTCCTTTTCCCACTTAAATTTTACATAAAATGCAGTTTTAGCTTTAAACTATCATAAAGTTTAGAAATAATCCTTGATGTTTTTTGATGATACATATTAACTGTCACTTCCACCACTGGATTATTTTCTTCTAGTGCCTCTCTTTTTACTTTTTTATTGTAATAATCTCTCATTTGGAGGTATCTAAACAAGTCTTGGTTCCAAAGTGCAAATCTATCATTCAAATCTCGAAAACTTCATAGGTCTCCATTTTCAGTAACAGTACAAAATGCAGTCATTCCTTTTTTCATCCAATCTTTAAATGTTGTCATACATCCCTGGTTTAAATTAATTATCCAAAGCTATCCATCTTAATACTCTTTGTCCTTTATTCAGTTTAAGTTGTCTGGTAAGAGTGAACCAGGTTTCTTAAGTAAATATCGTTATTTACTGATTATACTCCTGATATATCCAGGAAGTGCTTTTTCTCCCAAGAGTGTTTGGATGTATAGCTGTCCTCACACCAATTAATTAATGGTCGAAGTTGGGCTGCAGAGAAATATATCCTAAAATTTGGAAGTGCCATTCACCTTTATCCTTTGGCAACTGGAGTGTATTGTATCAAACTCTGTCCTTCTTTCCTCCCCAAATAAATCTAGATATTAATTTATCCCATTCCGTGAATTGTTTTAATGGTACCTCTATGGCAGAGATTGAAGCAAGTACAATGGCCTTGGCAAAATATTCATTTTCACCACATTTATCTTACTACTAAAATCCATTGGGTAGGTGGACCATCTTTCTATATCCTTTCTTATGTTTTGGTTGATATGATTATAATTGGCCCCATATAACATGATTTTTTTTCGTTATATACATCCCGTGGTATTTGATTGATTTTGAATCCCATTTAATATTATACTTCTGTTTGATTTCTTCTGGAGGGGCACAATTAAATAGGAGGGTTTGAGTTTTTGAAATATTCACTTTATATCCTGCATAAAAATTAAATGTTTCAATGATTCCCATCATCCTTTGAAAGGAGGTGTTTACTTCCGTGAGATACATCATTACATCATCTGCAAAAAGGCCAATTTTATGTTCTCTGTCTCTTATTGTTACTCCCCTCAGTTCCCTATCTTTGACGAATCCTTTGAGGCAATGGTTCAATATATATAGCAAACAGGGTAGGGCTAACACAACATCCCTGTCTCATTCCTCTTCCTAACACAAATCTCTCAGTTACATAGAAACATAGAAAATAGGTGCAGGAGTAGGCCATTCGGCCCTTCGGCCCTTCGAACCTGCACCGCCATTCAATATGATCATGGCTGATCATCCAACTCAGTATCCTGTACCTGCCTTCGCTCCATACCCCATGATCCCTTTAGCCACAAGGGCCACATCGAACTCCCTCTTAAATATAGCTAATGAACTGGCAGAGAATTCCAGAGACTCACCACTCTCTGTATGAAAAATGTTTAGCTCATCTCGGTCCTAAAGGAATTCTCCCTTATCCTTAGACTGTGACCCTTGTTCTGGAACTCCCCAACATTGGGAACAATCTTCCTGCATCTAGCCTGTCCAATCCCTTAAGAATTTTGTAAGTTTCTATAAGATCCCCCCTCAATCTTCTAAATTCCAGCGAGTACAAGCCGAGTCTATCCAGTCTTTCCTCATATGAAAGTCCTAACATTACAGGAATCAGTCTGGTGAATCTTCTCTGTACTCCCTCTATGGCAAGAATATCGTTCCTCAGATTAGGAGACCAAAACTGTACGTAATACTCCAGGTGTGGTCTCACCAAAACCCTGTACAACTGTAGTAGAACCTCCCTGCTCCTATACTCAAATCCTTTCGCTATGAATGCTAATATACCATTTGCTTTCTTCACTGCCTGCTGCACCTGCATGCCTACTTTCAATGACTGGTGTACCATGACACTCAGGTCTCGTTGCATCTCCCCTTTTCCTAATCTGCCACCATTCAGATAATAGTCTACCCTCCTGTTTTTGCCACCAAAGTGGATCCACATTATACTGCATCTGCCATGCATTTGCCCACTCACCCAGCCTATCCAAGTCACCTGGCTGCCTCCTAGCATCCTCCTCACACCTAACACTGCCCCCCAGCTTAGTGTCATCCGCAAACTTCGAGATGTTGCATTCAATTCCCTCGTCCAAAACATTAATATATATTGTACATAGCTGGGGTCCCAGCACTGAGCCTTGTGGAACCCCACTAGTCACTGCCTGCCATTCTGAAAAGGACCCGTTTACTCCTACTCTTTGCTTCCTGTCTGCTAGCCAGTTCTCTATCCACATCAATAATGAACCCCCAATACCGTGTGCTTCAAGTTTGTATAGTAATCTCTTATGTGGGACCTTGGCGAAAGCCTTCTGAAAGTCCAGATATAACACATCCACTGGTTCTCCCTTATCCATTCTACTAGTTACATCCTCGAAAAATTCTATAAAATTTGTCAGATATGATTTACCTTTTGTAAATCCATGCTGACTTTGTCCAATGATTTCACCACTTTCCAAATGTGCTGCTATCCCATCTTTAATAACTGACTCTAGCAGTTTCCCCACTACCGATGTTAGACTAACTGGTCTGTAATTCCCCGTTTTCTCTCTCCCTCCTTTTTTAAAAAGTGGGATTACATTAGCTACCCTCCAAAACTCCAGAATCTAAGGAGTTTTGAAAAATAATCACTAATGCATCCCCTATTTCTGTGGCTACTTAATTGAGTACTCGGGGATGCAGACTATCTGGCCCTGGGGATTTATCGGCCTGTAATCCGTTCAATTTACCCAACACCACATCTGTTTTAACTAATATCTTTCTCTTCACATATCTATAAAAACGTTTGCAGTCAGTTTTTATGTTCCCTGCCAGTTTTCTTTCATAATCTATTTTCCATTTCCTAATTAAGCCCTTTGTCCTCCTCTGCTGGACTCTGAATTTCTCCCAGTCCTCTGGTAGGCTACTTTTTCTGGCTAATTTGTATGCTTCATCTTTTGTTTTTATACTATCCCTGATTTCCCTTGTTATGCAAGGATGCACTACCTTCCCTGATTTAAGGACCCATTTACCTTTACTCTTGCTGTAGGTTGTTGGGAAATTGTTTTAATAACTATAATGTTCCTAGGTTCCAGCAACTAGATTTAGATGAAGGGATTAAGAGTAACATTAGCAAATTTGCAGAAGACACAAAGCTGGGTGGCAGTGTGAACTGTGAGGAGGATGCTATGAGGAGGCAGGGTGACTTGGACAGGTTGGGTGAGTGGGCAAATGCATGGCAGACGCAGTATAATGTGGATAAATGTGAGGTTATCCACTTTGGTGGCAAGAACAGGAAAGTAGGCTATTATTTGAATGGTGGCCAATTAGGAAAAGGGGAGATGCAACAAGACCTGGGTGTCGTGGTACACCAGTCATTGAAAGTAGGCATGCAGGTGCAGCAGGCAGTGAAGAAAGCGAATAGTATGTTAGCATTCATAGCAAAAGGATTTGAGTATTGGAGTAGGGAGGTTCTACTGCAGTTGTACAGGGTCTTGGTGAGACCACACCTGGAGTATTGCGTGCAGTTTTGGTCTCCAAATCTCAGGAAAGACATTCTTGCGATAGAGGGAGTACAGAGAAGGTTCTCCAGACTGATTCCTGGGATGTCAGGACTTTCATATGAAGAAAAACTGGATAGACTCGGCTTGTACTTGCTAGAATTTAGAAGATTGAGGGATTGAGGGATATAGAAACTTACAAAATCCTTAAGGGGTTGGACAGGCTAGATGCAGGAAGATTGTTCCCGATGTTGGGGAACTCCAGGACAAGGGGTCAAAGTTTAAGGAAATAAACATTTTGCACACAGAGAGTGGTGAATCGCTGGAATTCTCTGCCACGGAAGGTAGTTGGGGCCGGTTCGTTAGCTATATTTAAGAGGGCGTTAGATGTGGCCCTTGTGGCTAAAGGGATCAGGGGGTATGGAGAGAAGGCAGGTATGGGATACTGAGTTGGATGATCAACCATGATCATATTGAATGGCAGTGCTGGCTCGAAGGTCCGAATGGCCTACTCCTGCACCTATTTTCTGTGTTTCTATATTCAGCTTGAAATGCTGTGAAATGGTGCTTTTAGTCCTATCTCTGTTAGATCAATTTTCTATATTATTATTAAACTCCCTCATCTGTTTAAACTAGAACCAAATATTTATTTGTCTAATGTACCCTTTCAATTGGTTTATTAATGTTATGCCCTTTCACCCAACTGTTGCGATTGGCATTTTTGCTGTTCACCCATGCATGCAATTGTAGTATTCGTAGATTATTTTGGAATAAATTATAAACTGGATCACACTCTGTGACATTGGTTTAATTGTCATGGATGTTAATTTTAAGCATGTGCATTCTTGATGAAATAGCCACTGTTAACCACTGTTATCAAATGGCTGGTCTGACTGATTAACCACAAGACACCTACATAAATTGATATAAAGTTCTTCCACATAAATTGCACTTCTGTTGTCAGTGACATTGGTCAGCGTTGTATGCATCCACCAGCATTCCCTGTTCAATTTTACTTCATCAATTATTATGATACAACTATCTTTAAGCATTGGACTAATAGGCTTCTTATCTTGTACATTGTCTTGACTTCTATCCCCCCAAAATTCCAATGGATAATTTGTTAGCACAAACTAAAACCTTTTGTGGCTATTGTTATGTACTCATTCCAGATTTAGGACTAAGATTTGCACAAAGTTGTTAAGCTCAAATGACACTAAATATCAATGATAATCAGTTGTCAAATTCCAAGTTACTGCAAGACTTGGAACATTTAGTAGAACCATTTGGACAGGTACGTGGATAGGACAGGTTTAGGCAGGTGGGACCAGTTGCAATGGGACATGTAGGTCGGTGTGGTCAAGTTGGGCAGAAGGCCCTGTTTCCACGCTGTCAATTCTATGATTCTAAGATTTTTTGCTATTCTGCAAAAGATAAAAGTCACACACTTTTGGGAGAAAAAGGTGTTTAAGGGGCTGTCCCACTGAGGCGACCTAATCTGTGAGTTTAGAAGAGATTGCCCTCGACTCAAACTCGCAGCATGCTCGACACATGGTCCTAGGACGTCCTATGAGGTCACTGGAAATCTCCTCCAAGGGAATCAAGGGAAGTTCCCGAATACTCGCTGCCTAGGACTAGGGCACGGAAAATGTTTCAGGATGTTGAAAATTTTCGAAATGTTTGAAAACTTTTCTGCGAGTAAAAATTGGTGGGCATGGTTCTTTTGAACTCGTAATGCAGTGGAGTGGGGTCACTATGTAGTTACAGGCAGTCGAGGGCAGCCGTAGGCAATCTCCTTCTCTGACCACTGTCCTTCGCAATCTCCTTCGCTGGCTCATTGGAGTTTTCAGGGCCCAGGAAAATCGGCAAACTTTATTAAACGATGTCTGATTTCTTAAAAGTGTCTCCACTCCTACTCTCCCCCCTTCTCTCCCCTTTTCTCGCCTCACCCCCCCCCCCCCCCCCCCCGCGCTCCCTAAAGGACTTACCGTACATTGTGCAGCTGTCTTTTACCTTCCTCTTCATTGCGGGTGTGAATTTCAGACAGCGCTCCCCCGCTTTCCCCGGCCCCCGCCTTTGCTGAGTGTATGTGTGTGTGTGTGTGTGTGTGCGCGCGTGCGTGTGTGTGCATGTGTGTGCGTGTGTGTGTGTGTGTGTGTGTGTGCGCGCGCGCACAGTCGGTCGAGCTAGCTCGCGGTTTCATCACTGACGGTCGATGCAGCTCGAGGTTTATCAGGCAAGTGCCCTCGAGCTTGAAGGTCGAAGATAGTCTTCTGAACTCGTGGATTAGGTCGCCGCAGTGGGACAGCCCCGGTGCCAACGTCACTAAAATTGCTGATCATCAGCCTTGGGGTAAAGCAAGTCAGATTTTCTGAACTCTTGTAGGCACAGATAAGCTGACAAACATTCCTGAAGTAACTGGTCAATGAGTAAATGGTGAGCACTGGGAAACTGAACAAAATCTTCTCTGTTGTAAGAAGGAACTGCAGATTGCTGGTTTAAACTGAAGATAGACACAAAATGCTGGAATAATTCAGCAGGACAGGCTGCATCTTTGGATAGAAGGAATGAGTGACGTTTCGCCTCGAGACCCTTCTTCAGACTGAATCAGGGGAGAGGCAGAAACTTAGATAAGGAAAAGTAAGGTGTGAAAACAAGACTAAGAAGATGTAGATGAATGAAAATGTAGATTAGATCATTGTTAGCTGGGAGAATGTAACAAGAAAGCAAAGATAAAATTGAAATGAGGACAGTCAGACTAGTCAGAGAACTGGGAAGGGGGATTGAGAGAGAGGGAAGGCAAAGGTTACTTGAAGTTAAAGAAGTCAATATTCACACCACTGGGGTGTGAGCTGCCCAAGCTAAATATGATGTGTTGTTCCTCCAATTTTGCGATTGGCCTCACTCTGACAATGGAGGAGGCCCAGGACAGAATGTCCAGTCTGGGAATGGGAGGGGAAGTTAGTGTTTGGCAATCGGGAGATCAGGTGGGTTTAGGCGGGCTGAGTGGAGGTGTGTCTTCACACACTTGACCACACTTTATAGAACTGTAATTCAAAAAGGGAAGTAAAATAAGTAAATAATTTGGGCCATTTGGAAGAGTGGGCTGAAAGATGGCAGATGGAGTTTAATGATAATAAGTGTGAGGTGCTACATCTTGGCAGGACAAATCAAAATAGGACGTACATGGTAAATGGTAGGGAATTGAGGAATGCTGTGGAACAGAGGGATCTAGGAATAACTGTGCATAGTTCCCTGAAGGTGGAATCACATGTAGATAGGGCGGTAAAGAGAGCTTTTGGTGGGCTGGCATTTATAAATCAGAGCATTGAATATAGGAATAAGGAAATAATGTTAAAATTGTACAAGGCATTGGTGAGACCAATTCTGGAGTATGGTGTACAATTCTGGTCACCTAATTATAGGAAGGATGTCAACAAAATAGAGTACAGAGGAGATTTACTAGAATGTTGCTTGGGTTCCAAAAACTAAGTTACAGAGAAAGGTTGCACAAGTTAGGTCTTTATTCTTTGGAGCGCAGAAGGTTAAGGGGGGACTTGATTGAGGTCTTTAAAATGATGAAAGGGATAGACAGAGTTGACGTGGATAAGCTTTTCCCATTGAGGTTAGGAAAGATTCAAACAAGAGGGCATGACATGAGAATTAAGGGACAGAAGTTTAGGGGTAACATGAGGGGGAACTTCTTTACTCAGAGAGTGGTGGCTGTGTGGAATGATCTTCCAGCAGGAGTGGTGGAGGCAGGATCGATTTTAACATTTAAAAGTAAAGTGGATAGGTATATGGACAGGAAGGGAATGGAGGGATATGGTCTGAGTGCAGGGAGATGGGACTAGGGGAAAATAAATGGTCGGCACGGACTGGAAGGGCCGAGAGGGCTAGTTTCCGTGTTGTAATTGTTATATGGTTATATGGGTGCCATATGCAGCAAATGTTGCTATGTCAATATGAACAGTAAAAGTATATATCTGAAACAAAAAGCAGTTCATTTAAACTGTGAAATGTGAGATCAAAAACTATCCTAAGATTTGGTGGATAGAAGGGAAACTATCAATTTGTTTATTAAATGTGAGACTGGCTTGTTTCCAACTGGGTGAGACCTCAGGGATTGGTTGATTCCATTTTTGCCTATCATTGTACGTGCTGCATCAACTGTAGTGTTTTCTTTCCCACTAGGGTGCTCCTGATCATATTCATGTCCTCTCCTATTTCTCATCTATGTTCTGACCCTCACGAACAATGTACAGTGGCAACTCAACCCAAAAACTGCACGCCTTTGAGGAAATCAGAGCACCTAGTGGAAATCCACAGAGTCACAGTCAGAATGTGCAAACTCGTCACAATGTGCAAACGTGACCCTCTGATGCTGCGAGTGATGGGATCTATTGGCTGTGTCATGGTGCCATTTTGTCCTAATTATACCAAGACATGTTCAGCATTACTCCTATGTTTGTACGCCATATTCCTTCCCTGTTAAACTTTGATTTGCTTTCAAAGTATCCCTTAGGTTTAAATCTTTCACATGCTCAATTCTTTGCCAGTATGTTTGCTCCAAGATGTTTGCATGCCTCTGATTCTGACAGGAGATGTTTGCTGAGAGGAATGGCTTGGAGGGCCGACAGGACTGAAACTGTTGCACAATTGCTTCAGCTCAGAGCTCTGTCAGATGTTTCTGTTTTGACAACGTTATAGTTATATAAGAGAGTCGAGCACACAGAATAGAAGGACGTACCTTTAGAAAAGAGATGAGGAGGAATTTATTTAGTCAGAGGGTGGTGAATGTGTGGAATTCTTTGCCCAAGATGGATGTGAAGGCCAAATCAATGGATATTTTGAAGGCAGAGATTGATAGATTCTTGAGTAGTACTGGTATCAAGGGTTAGGGGGAGAAGGCAGGAGAATGAGGTTGAGAGGGAGAGATCGATCAGCCGTGATTGAATGACGGAGTAGACTTGATGGGCCAAATGGCCTAATTTTGCTCCTACAACTTATGACCTTATGAACTATATCAGGTGCCAGATCATGCAGATTACTAAAGAAAGGAATCTTGAATTAAGATAAAAGTATCATGTTATATGGAGGCGAAGGACTAAATAAAATAAGCCACTTTAGAGTAAAGTAATTAAGCAATTTCAAATTGTTATATGTTTTTATTGCCTTATTTTAATTTGAAATATATTTTAAAGCAGTTTAATGATGCATCATTCTAACATTCTGTTAGGAAATTAGGTTTACATCTTTCATTCAATGCAGTGACCAACTGCCCCAAATAATTGCAGAAATATCTGCACAATTCCAGAAGCCATTATGTCAAAGTCATTCCTTCCCTCCCTAGAACAGTCATCTCCATTGGTTCTGCAGCAGGCCTGCTCTATAATATTCAGTCACTGTTTTCATGGAAGTTGCTAACAAAATCCTCTGGAAGATTGTGTCCACTGAACTATTTAATACCCATTTCATTCCATTTTCAGATATACACTGAAGCCAGGTGCAATGGGGTTGCAATATTTAAGTCCTCAAAACGATAATGTCACTTCTTTTCAGTTACAGTTAGAGTAGCAAGAGGCTGTATTTATTTCTCTCCGCAGCAGTGCTTCAGGTCTGAGAGCTGACTTATATGCATCAGCATTAAAGTGTCTGTGTTGAAAATTAAGGCTGTTATTGACTGGTGCTGGGGGTCGTTTCAGGAAGTGCCTTTCCTTGTTGTCCTTTCTTCTTCTTACTGCCGGCCTTGCTCTCCTTCTTGCTGTGCCGACTACCGCCTTCTTTGTTCCTTTTGCCTTTCTTTCCGGGTTTCTGGTTGTCTTTCCTTCCATTTCCTTTTCCTCGTCCTGTTGCAGAAAGACACACTGTCATTATTACTTTTACCCACTGCTTGTATACACACTGAGGAAGAGCAACTATCCTGATGGGTGGTGAGTGCTCTCACAAGATGGATAAATGTCAATGATAAGATACACAGGATTAGACAAGGAAAGACAAAAACATTTTGTGAACCTTATCATTAAACATTTTGATCATAGAATGTAGAAACAGGCCCTTCAGCACAGCTATATTTGTCCTACCTGCCTGCATTTTGCCCATATCCCTCCAAACCTCACCTATCCATATACCTGTCTAAATATTTATTAACCTTTGCAATAGACCGTGCCTCAACTACCTCATCCGGCAGCTTGTTTCATACACCTAGCACCCTTTGCATGCAAAAGTTACCCCTCAGGTTCCTATTAAATCTTTCCCCCGCACCTTAAATCCATGTCATCTGGTTCTTGATTCCCCTACTGTGCCAAGAGACTGTGTGTGTCTCTCGTGATTGTGTACAACTTTATAAGGCTAAGGATGGGATGAATTCATAGAAAAATTGAAAGGTTTAGATGGTTATGGCCAAATGATGGCCTATGTGGATGGGCACCTTGATCGGCATGGGCAAGTTGAGCCAAAGGGCCGGTACCATACTGTGTGACTCGATTTCAGGTATAGAATTTGAGCAGGAACATTGGGTGACACAGCGTAATGAAGATATGAGGGGGAAGAGCAGAATAGTATTTAAAAGGGGAATCGTTTGTACATCATATAAATGAGTTCCATTGACAGTGATTGATTTTACATGGTGCAATTGAATGAAGTTCAACACATAGCTGTTCACTGTGAGGGCAGGTTCAGCTAGTGTGAGGAGGGATGTGAATGATGGCTCTATTCTAGGAGGAAATACAATATTCTCAGTGCTGATGAGAAATGGAAGTGTAAGAGGATAGGGATCCAAGGTGAAAATGACCCAAAATGCTGGAAAACTGAAACTTACAAGCTCGGGATCTTAGTGACAGGAGATCTCAGTGCTAAGGAAATGTGAAGATGTAGAACAATGGGGTTGGGGAAGAAGAAAGAAAAGGTTGGCACTGTAGACAATGGAAAGCACAAAATATTAATTGACATAATGGTAGAATGGTTCAAAACAAAAGAGGGCAGTAATGGGACACAAACAGGCTGAGCAGTTATAAGATGCCTCAACTGTGGTTCAGACCCTTTTCACTGTATTGTGTATTCTGTACTAGAGGCAAGAACATAAAGTGATGAAGAATACCACACCAAGTGACATTTTTATCACTAATATGTTATCTTTGTGACAACATTTCCTTATCTGTAAAACAAACATCAACGGCCTGAAAGTTTAGATACTGTATCTTTCCCTCTCAACACCATTCTCATGCCTTAACATTATGTTACAATGTATCTTGTGTGCCTTGTTACTTTTTATTAGTATGACTGTACGGCAAATCAAATTCCTCGTATGTTGCAAAACATACTTGGCTAATAGAGTATGATTATGATGATGATCTGCAGTTCCTTCCTATAAAGTACTGAGAATCCATATACTGAACTACCAATCCAAACCCTAAAAACTTTCAGCATCCCTGTAACTAAGAAACACAGATACATCACTATTGGCTATAGATGGGTGAGCATCCACACGAGTCATTTTCCAAATTCACAGACCTTTTACCCTTTTCAATGACTGGTTTCCCCCTCTAACTCCTCCGTCTCCCACCCCACACACAGCAACATCTACACATGCTGATCTGCATCAGCCCCAAGAAACATATGGTCTAATGTAACTGCACGCTAAAAAGAAACTGCCAGCTGTCCAAGAGGAGGAACTGAGAGGCTTCATTCATTATAATCATATAACCATATAACAATTACAGCACGGAAACAGGCCTTCTCGGCCCTTCCAGTCCGTGCCAACCATTTATTTTCCCCTAGTCCCATCTACCTGCACTCAGACCATACCCCTCCATTCCCTTCCCGTCCATATACCTAACCACTTTACTTTTAAATGTTAAAATCAATCCTGCCTCCACCACTTCTGCTGGAAGCTCATTCCACACATCCACCACTCTCTGAGTAAAGAAGTTCCCCCTCATGTTACCCCTAAACTTCTGTCCCTTAATTCTCATGTCATGCCCTCTTGTTTGAATCTTCCCTACCCTCAATGGGAAAACCTTATCCACGTTTACTCTGTCTATCCCTTTCATCATTTTAAATACCTCAATCAAGTCCCCCCTTAACCTTCTGCGCTCCAAAGAATAAAGACCTAATGGTGAAGGGAATAAATGTGGACTTTGAAATCAAGTGGCCTTTGCCAATAATACAGGGAGATGGTTCCTGGCACTTGATAAGAACGTTAAAAGGGGAATGCTGAATGCAGGACATTCATAGACATCTGTATAGCATCACAATGAAGCCCCCTGGGTCCTTCTTCACTATATATGCAAAGGTTCCCTCTTCAATATATATCCAGAGGTCCCTTTAAATAATGATAATCTGTGCCATTTCTCCATTGCTGTTAGAACCATTATTGACAACAATGACAGAACCCCTCTGAGCCAACTACCATGAAGTTGTTTACAATATCCAGACCACTTTCTGCATTAATCTTAACAGATGAAGAGTTTGGCTCAGTGTGGCTGATTTGATTCAGATTAACTTTTGTTCTTGGGTTAATACGTTTAACTCACAACACCAAAGGACATTTTCAAGAATATCTCAGCACGTAATGTTAAATTGAAAACCAATGTTATTTGGGAAATGTATTCTAGGACATGATACTTACTGGCAGCCAAGAATAAAGGCCTCTAGAAATGACACCCACATTATCCCTTCCATGTGAATGTCATCAACATTACAAAACTGTAAGAAACATAAGAAACCTAAACATCATCCAAACAGGGAAGGGGAGTAAAGTGAGGGGAGATATTGATGCCAATAGAACAATTGTAAACATTTATAGACCAGGAGGTCAATTAGATAGTTAACCTATAAGTGACAGGGAATAATATTATAAATTACACTATCTGTCATGTAATACACACATTATCTGTAATTGGGGAGAATTGGAGGCAATTATGTGTTGGAAGAGTGAGATAATGTGACAATTACCAAGCCATCGCCACAGGAAAATTAGGATTGGAATTCAACATGGATAATTATGATGAATTTAGACAAAAGCAAGGAGAATAAAGGGGATAAAATGTGTAGGAAAGATGCTGGTTTAAATTGAAGGGAGACACAAAATGCTGGGTAACTCTTCCATCCAGAGATGCTGCCTGTCCCGCTGAGTTACTCCAGCATTTTGTGTCCACGTTCAAGAATAAAGCGGGGCTGGACTCGGCGGGTCAGGAAATATCTCTAGAGAAAAGATTTATCAGGCAAATAGAGCAGATAGTTATGACATATAATTCCAAAATGTTAATCTAGAAGTGATGAGAAGACTGCTGATAGACCTAAATGTCTGAAATGGCATCCTTCCATGTTTTTAGGAAATACTAGACTAAGTGAGACCAGTTGGTTCCCAGTCATACGGGAGCCCTGGTCCCCCCAACGCAACCCATTCCCCAATGTAATATTCCACCACTCACCTGTTCCCCCAACGCAACTGCGGGAGCATTCTGTAGCCGGGGGGCGGGGACTGCTTCAGGCAGGGGCTGGTAGCGAGCGTCTTGGTAGGAAGCGGCTTTAGGCGGGGCCTGTCGGGGGCCTGTGGGGGAAGGGGGGTGTGGGGGTGGGGAGTTGGGGGGTGTGGGGGAGGGGGAGGTGTTGGGGAGGGGGTTGGCAGGTTGTAGGGATGGGGGTGTGGGGCAGTTGGCGGTGTGTGTGGGGGGAGTTGGGGTGGGGATGGGGGGGTGTTGGGGGTAGGAAGGGGGTGTGGGTGTGGGGGTTGTGGGGGGGGAGGGGGACGGGGGTGTGGGGGAGGTGGGTGTTGGGTAGGGGGTGTGTGGGGGAGGGGGTGTGGGGGGGGTGGGGAGGGGGTGTGGGGGAGGGGTGGGTGGGGGAGGGGGATGGGGGCGTGGGGGAGGGGGGTGTTGGGTAGGGGTGGGTGGGGGAGGGGTGTGTGGGGGAGGGGTGTGGGGGAGGGGGATGGGTGTGTGGGGAGGGGGGTGTGGGGGAGGGGGGGGATGGGGAGGGGGGTGGGTGCGTGGGGAGGGGGGTGTGGGGGAGGGGGGGATGGGGAGGGGGGTGGGTGCGTGGGGAGGGGGGTGTGGGGGAGGGGGGGATGGGGAGGGGGATGGGTGTGTGGGGCAGGGGTGTGTGGGGGAGGGGTGTGGGGAGGGGGGGTGGGGGAGGGGTGTGGGGGAGGGGGGGGAGGGGCGTGTTGGGTAGGGGGTGTGTGGGGGAGGCGGGAGATGTGGGGAGGTGGTGCGGGGTAAAGGGGGTGCGTGGGAGGGGGGTGCGTGGGAGGGGGGTGCGTGGGAGGGGGTGCGCTGGCGGGGGGGGCTTTGTGGTCGCAGCCCGCACTCACTCTCTCCACACTTCTGCACACTCCGCTCCCCGGCCTCACTCTGCTCTCTCTGCTCTCTCTGCTCACTCTGCACTCGCACTCTGCTCACTCCGCTTATTCAGCTTTATTCTCCTCGCCGTCGGCGATTGATAGCTGGTGCCGGAAGGGGCGGTTTTTAACGATTTTTTAAACCTTCATAACTTTGGTAATATTCTACCGATCGGAACAAAATGGTGCACTTGCAGCACAGGAGAATGGCGAGTAAGGTGGCAAAACAATCGTAGTGATATCGGGTACCGTTTTTGTGGAAATGCAAAACGAACGCAAACCGGTAGAGGACAAGATGAGTTTTAGTTAAGGATGAGATGGGGGGGGGGGGGGGGGAGAAGGAAAGATGGGGTTTGGAGAGATGGAAAGATGGAGACATGGATAGTCCACAAAAGCAGTACAATTGGTGTACATATAATAGATACATTGTTATGCAAGTGGTAAATGTTGAGGCTTATACACCAATATTGATTCATGTAAGCAGAAAATGTTGCTGACTTGGGGGATTTGTCACTGATAGAGTGATTGGACGTTAAATGAATCAACAGTCTGAGTCCATTGATTATGTATAATCTATAATCATTGCCAACTGCTCATTGAAAGAATGAATAAATGAATGACACTTTATTGTTACATGTGACAAGTCACAGTAAGATTCTTTGTTTTGCATACTCCAGGTATGCAAAGAGTCGCCACATAAAGGATGCCGACTGAGTTACGAAGTATTCCACGCCACTCGCTGCTGGTGAGTCATTTTTATTCCGTTGAATTTCCTTGACAGCAATATAAATTCACAAAATTACCCATTTATAAAATTGATATATTCCATTAAATCCTGTAAACCTGCATCACTCCAAAGCATTCCGTCTCCCCTGATTTCAGAGGGGATTTCAGAGTCAGGTACATGAAATCTACTGCGATAGCAGATTCCTCTGTGCCACTGCCAAGCAAGAGTTAATTTACTCCTAAAGTCATTGGTTATGTTTCTGATCTTACATTTGGTAGCAATGTTACAAAACGTACCTTCAGCGGCGCTGCAGTTCTGTCACTGGCTGTGTGCGCTGCTTTGGCGCCTTTGAGGGGGGGGGGCGGAATTAAAATGCCGTTTTCTCCTGCCTGTCCGAGATATATTTTCTCGGGCTACTACCTGATGCTGAAAAATCGTTCTGACTTGCGTTCTTGTACATTTTTTTAAAACACCGCAGACAATTTAATTGCTGGAGTAAAATAAAAATCTACTTCTAACACCGTCAACGCTGACAACGGGACGGATCTCACGTATGGGACAAAACATAAGGTAAGTCGTCTATTTTACATATAAACTTGCTTCTTAGGATTACTTTAATCAAAATTTCATTGACGAAAATGTGATTATGTAAATATACGAACCGGCAGTGTTTTTCCGGCCCATATGGGGTGTAAATTCACCGCAATCGCAACGTTCCAAACGATCGCGTTCCACAAAATCTCACTCGCAAGATGATTTAAATGCCCATTAATTTATGGGAATTAAATACTAAATTCCTTCCATCTGGCTTATAAATTCATGACAATGAGATTTAAAAATCATGTTATATTGTGAATTCTTGTGTGAATGTTATTTGGACACAGGCTATTTAAAAATATTAATCTTTTCTTTAGAAATGGATAAATGTTTAGATCTAGTAATTTAATTTTGTAATTAGCTACAATTAGGTAACTAACTAATTATATGCGTTAATTTTAGGTCATCCAAGTAAGATTATTTCATATTTGTTTCAGAATGCTTCAGCCTATAATAACTGAACATTTCATTCAATTCTCTTAATTTTTAAGAAAGTTATGGGCTTTTGACTGTCCTCAATCACAGCTTTTGTGTTTCAGTCAGAGGAAAAGCAATAGGGAACAAGATGCTAATTTCCTAGTATGAAAATGGCCATAACCTTTTTAATACTGAAGATATTTAAGTGTCAAATTAAATGTATTTTTATGCTTTATCTGATGGGATAAATTGCAGACTTGATTTTTAAAATCCAAAATTTTGTAACCTTGCCTTGTTTGGTATTTATGCCACAGTGCAGTGTCCCGTGATCCCGGATTTGCCATGACGAGCTCATTTTACGGGTTTAGGTTGATTATTGTCAAGTATACCGAGGTACAGGGAAAAGCTGTATTTTGTGTACTATCTAATCAGATCAGATATTCCATACATAAACACAATCAAGTCAAACTCAAGGACAATATATAGAGCAATGAGGAACATTCCCAATACAAATTATAATTCTCATCAATGTATCGCATCAGTTCTATAGACAAAGTCCAATGTCCGCAATGGGGTAGAGGTGAATTAGACAGAACCCTAGATTATGGACGGACCCTTTAGAATCGTGATAACAGAGAGGAAGCTGTACCTTTTGCATGGAGGAGAATGCAGTCAAGCTTCTGTACCTTCTGCTGTACGGGATCATGGAGAAGAAGGAATGATCAGTGAGGGATAAATCTTTGATTATGTTGGCTGTCTTTCTGATGCAGTATGAAATGTAGTTGGAGTCAATGGTGGGAAGTCTGTTTTGTGTGATGGACTGGGCTACATCTATAATGGAATCCGATGGGAAAGAAAGGTGAAGAGTGGAATGAAATAAGGGAGTTTGGCAGGAGGATGGGAACAGTGGGGGGACGGGATAGGGGACCCAGCGGGAGGAGTGTGTGGGTGACGGGCAAATGGAGTTGATTGGGGTGGAGAAAGAAACTGGGTGATGGACGGCAATGTGTGTGGGAGTATCTGGGTTGTTCAAAAACTGAGTAGGCTGCGGGCCAAGGTGCTTTTTTGTTTCATTTCGTGACCCAAATCACGTACCCACCTGTATTTTTAACATATTGTGTCCAAATATTATATAAATCTGAAACTTGACAAGAAAACCTGCACATATTTTTTAAATATGAGAAAACCTCCAATTTTCCGTGTCCAGTCAAAGCACATTTGACATTGAGTCGGACGCCAATTGTCCACTCACACGCATTGTTTCAGGCTAGCTAGGCGGAGAGTACTTCTACTGATACCAGTTTTACTGGAGATTCTGATGATGGTTCTTTATTTTTCTGTGCAATCCATGTTGTGGAAACTCACAGCAAGTTGAATTTAGTGAGAAAAGCATTAAGAAGGCTGAAGAATGTGCAGCTAAGTGGATACAAGTGGAAGAGTCTTGAAAGCAAAGTCACTGCTAAGGTGCTGCACACAAAGAGGACAGCCAAGTCGTGAAACCAGTGAAACATTGTGAATCAACTGGAACTGAAAGGTAAGATCTAAAGTCTGAATGTATGAAAATTAATCATTTTAAATTTAATTAATTTAATTAATTTAATTTCAACCTCCTATAATGTGAAAAATCATATCTGGAGGCTGAAGTTGAGGACTTGAACCTTATTTATCCTGAACAAATTAAATTAAAAGTTGTCACTAATGCTAGCTTGTTGAAGTCAAACAAGCTTTCTTCAACATCTAATATCGGAGCGGCCTGTGATCATTTACCGAGCAAGAGTGCTCCGACCGCGGGGCCTATGTACATAACACAGTGCCACGGTCTCCGGTAAGAAGCGGCCGATTCGGGAACTCGGAGCCATGGAATGTGTTTGGATCATCTCCGCGGGGGGGAGGCTGTACATTATGCCGTCTGTAGTGGCGACTGCGGACGGTTCAAGGCCCCGACCACGGGAGAACAATGGAGGAAGATTGACTGCAATTAATTGCCTTTCATCGCAGTGAGAAATGGTCAGAAATGGTGGATGTTAATGTTGAAATCAATTGGTGCATGTGAACTTGAACTAACTTATCTACGATAGTAACTTACAGTGTAAGTCTCATTAACATTAAGAAGAAGTTGACATTTTATAAATTGGTCCATGCACTTAAGTACAATGAGATGTATTTTTTTTCTGCAGTTATTCTGCAGCCTCTGCCCCTCCACTCTTCAGAGCTCCATGCACATTCATACACAAAAGTGTTTTGTGTGGACATGCACTGTAAATAATATAAAACATGAAAAGATGTAAAATACGCCCTGACACATTTTATCTTGTTATTATCTATTATTAGGAGGCATCAGTGTATCCCGGGTTATCAAGCCGAGTGCTATCGTCACTTTTGCAACATTACAACAATAAATCGAGCGATAGCAAGGTCTCGAAGGAAGAAAGGTAATAATAGGACTCAAACAACATTTCTTAGTGTTTATGGTCATATGATGTTACTTTGAACAATGAAAAGATATATTTGATGATGTTGATTTATTTTACTTTTTATTCCTTTTCTGTTTTCTTTTTCCTCTTTTAATTTAGTTCAATCCACATATCCCCTGCGGCGGCATTTTGCGAACAGCACAAAGAAAACTAGGAGTGCAGGCACAGCAAGAACCTTACCTGCACACACCGGGGAGGCCTTCAGAAAGTCCGGAATCAAAGCCGTCGGGCAGGATCTCTCAGCAGCTACGGAGCTAGAGGTGCTGACTGTATGGGAATTCCTGATCTCAGGGGAATCCACGACCTCACTGAGACCCGTAAGTACTGTACTTTTAAACACCAAGCAGGGCTCAATGGAGTACAGAAATGTGGCGGTCAGGCAGGACTTCAGGTCAGAATGAAGCGCAGGGGACTTCGGCCCCCTCTCCCTACTATCCTACTGGCCAACGTACAGTCACTAGAAAATAAAGTGGAGGACTTAAGAGCAAGGTTGCTTTATCAAAGGGAGCTGAGGGAATGCTCTGTGTTCTGTTTCACAGAGACGTGGCTCACCCCCAGCTCCCCAGACTCAGCGGTCCAGCCTGAAGGGTTCTCCATCCACCGTATGGACCGTACGCAGGCATCTGGGAAAGGGAGAGGTGGGGGCGTCTGCCTCATGGTCAAATCTGCGTGGTGCTCAGACGTGGCAGTCCTGTCCAACTCCTGCTCTCCACACCTCGAACATCTGGCGGTGAAGTGCCGTCCCTTCTACCTACCGAGGGAATTCACCTCCATCATCCTGACCGCGGTCTACATCCCACCCCAGGCAGACGTCCGTCTGGCACTGGAGGAGCTGCACGCCGTGGTCAACAAACACCAGACGTCTTACCCCGAGGCATTTACCACCATTGCTGGGGACTTCAATAAGGCAAACCTAAAGAAATCACTCCCCAACTTCCACCAACATGTCTCCTGCTGCACCAGAGGACCAAACACCCTCGACCACTGCTACACCACCATCAAGGATGCCTACCGCTCTATCCCTCGCCTTCATTTCGGTTAATTTGAACATTCTATGGTGCTGCTTCTTTCTGCCTATAGGCAGCAATTAAAGAGCGCACCCCCAGAGGTGAGGACAGTACAGAGCTGGTCGGGGGGGGGGGGGGGGGGGGGGGGGGCAGAGGAACAACAGCAGGACTGTTTTGGACCTGAACGAATATAAAGCCTTGGATGAACTATGAGATCCGCACTCTTCTGAGGACCAGACACCGGGCATTCATGTCTGATGATACAGTGGTCTACAAGAAGTCCAGATACGACCTTAGTAAGGCCACTAAAAAGGCCAAAAGGGATGAGTCAGATGTTCGGCAGCTGTGGCGGGGCCTGAATGCAATCACCTCCTACAAGGCGGAACCAGGAGGCAGCTCGAATGTCGGCGAAACATCGCTCCCTGATGAGCACAATGCGTTTTACGCACGCTTTGATAGGGAGAATACTGATGTGCCTTCTCGAGCCCCCATTCGCTGTGATGGTATTTCGGTCATGGTCACTGAGGTCGACGTCAGGAAATCCTTCAGAGCGGTGAACCCTTGAAAAGCGCCTTGACCTGATGGTATACCCGGACGTGTTCTAAAAACCTGTGCGGACCAACTGGCTGGAGTTTTTACAGACATTTTCAACTTCTCACTTCTGAGGTCTGAGGCTCCCACCTGCTTCAAAAGGGCATCAATAATACCGGTGCCCAAGAAGAGCAAGGTGACATGCCTCAATGACTATCGACCAGTGGCACTAACGCCTGTGGTGATGAAGTGCTTTGAGACGAAATCAACTCCTACCTCGACAAAAACCTGGACTCACTACAGCTCGCTTACCGCCACAACAGATCAACGGTGGATGCGATCTCGCTGGTTCTCCACTCCGCTCTGGACCACTTGGACAACAAAAGCTCATATGTCAGGCTGTGATTCATTGACTACTGCTCGGCATTTAACACAATGCAAGCTGATAACCAAACTCGCAGAACTGGGTCTCTGCGCATCCCTCTGCAAATAGATCCTCGACTTCCTCATTCACAGACCACAGTCTGTCCGTATCGGTGGAAATGTGTCAGCCTCGCTAACAATCAGCACGGGAGCACCTCAAGGCTGTGTGCTCAGCCCCTTGCTGTACTCACTCTATACTCATGACTGCATAGCCGGTCATAGTGCGAACTCCATCATCAAGTTCACTGACGACACCACTGTTGTGGGACGTATCACTGATGGAGATGAGTCAGAATATAGAAGTGAGATCAACCGTTTGACCAAATGGTGCCAGCACAATAATCTAGCTCTCAACACCAGCAAAACCACGGAACTGATTGTGGACTTTGGATGGGGACCCATAATCCCGTTTATATCAACGGGTCGATGGTGGATAGGGTCAAGAGCTTCAAATTCCTGGGCGTGCATATCTCTGCAGATCTCTCCTGGTCCGAGAACACGGATACAATAATAAAGAAAGCATATCAGTGCCTCTACTTCCTGAGAAGATTCCGGAGTGTCAGTTTGTCAAGGAGGACTCTCTTGAACTTCTACAGGTGCACAGTAGGGAGCATGCTGACCGGTTGCATCGTGGCTTGGTTCGGCAACTTGAGCATCCAGGAGTGGAAAAGACTGCAAAAAGTGGAAAACACTGCCCAGTCCGTCATCGGCTCTGACCTCCCTACCATCGAGGGGATCTATCGCAGTCGCTGCCTCAAAAAGGCTGGCAGCATCATCAAAGACCTACACCATCCTGGCCACTCACTCATCTCCCTGCTGCCTTCAGGTAACATAGAAACATAGAAAATAGGTGCTGGAGGAGGCCATTCGGCCCTTCGAGCCAGCACCGACATTCAATATGATCATGGCTGATCGTCCGCTATCAATAACCCTTGCCTGCCTTCTCCCCATATCCCTTGAATCCACTAGCCCCTAGAGCTCTATCCAACTCTCTCTTAAATCCATAGAAGGTAGAAGGTACAGGAGCCTGAAACCTGCAACATCCAGGAACAGCTTCCTCCCCATAGCCATCAGGCTATTAAACTCAACCCAAACAAAACTCCCTCAATAACTTCTTTTTTGACTCCTCCCATTTCCTCCCAACACAAGGCGTAGCTATGGGCACACGCATGGGACCTAGCTATGCCTGCCTCTTTGTCGGGCACGTTGAACAATCTTTGTTCTCGGCGTACCAGGGCCCCACCCTGACCTTTACCTCCATTACATCGACGACTGCTTTGGTGTCACCTCCTGCACCCACACACAACTGACTGACTTCATCCATTTCACCACCAACTTCCATCCGGCACTCAAATACACTTGGACCATTTCCGACATTTCCCTACCATTCCTTGACTTCACCATGTCTATTGCAGGTGATACACTCCTGACCGACATCCACTACCAACCAACTGACTCCCACAGCTACCTGGACTACTCTTCCTCCCACCCTGCTTCCTGTAAGGACTCCATCCCCTATTCCCAATTCCTCCGTCTACGCCGTATCTGCTCCCAGGATGAGGTGTTCCACACCAGGTCATCACAAATGTCCTCGTTCTTCAGAGAACGGGGTTTCCCCTCCCCCACTATAGATCAGGCTCGCACCAGGGTCTCCTCCATACCCCGCAACACTGCCTTCTCTCCCCATTCCCCCACTTACAACAAGGGCAGAGTCCCCCTGGTCCTCACCTTTCACCCCACAAGCCGGCGCATACAACAGATAATCCTTCGCCAGTTTCGCCACCTCCAACGTGACCCCTCCACTCGCCACATCTTCCCATCTCACCCCCCCCCGGTTGCCTTCCGCAAAGACCGCTCCCTCCACAACTCCCTTGTGAATTCTTCCCTTCCCTCCCGCTCCACCCCTTCCCCGGGCACTTTCCCTTGCAACCGCAAGAGATGCTACACTTGTCAATCATAGTTGGATTTCAACTTTGTTTGAAACACTACATCTGGAAGATATGAGACTCCGCCTGGAAGGAAAATCAGAACGCTTCTATCAGACGTGGTCTGCATCTATAGAATTACTACAAAGATAGGGTGCAGGAGTACCTTGGGCCCTGGTAGGGGGGGGGATGAAAAACTATCGAGTTGGTGGATTCTTTTTGCATGATATATATAACATAATAACTGGCTTTTTTTCTTTTTTTTTTTCTTTTTCCTTTTCTTTTTTTAGTGTTTATATTTTAACCCCCTTTTCTAATTCTTTGACCAAGGGTTTCTTCTCCCCTTTGGCACGCTCTTTCACTATCACAACTCTTTTCACATTTCACTCTCCTTCTCTCTATTCTTTTTCTTTAAAAGCCATAAATTTATGGGGTACAATGACTGTAACAGTATATATGTGTACATTGATGTATTTACCTCTAATAAATAAAATTAAAATATATATATATATGAATACTCATCACTCCGTAACTTATTGTATTGCTATTGGGCAGTGAATATTAAAAATATAATCTACTGGTTCGACAGTTCTGCCCAACAGGTAGATTGGATAAGAATGAAGAAAGAGGATTGTTCCGCTTACTATATAGGAGTGAACCTGCTTTCCCCGATGAAACTGAACAATATAATATATAAGAAGAATCCAATTATTCACAGTATACTATGAATTTCGAAACAAATAAAATTAACTTTAAAATCAAGAAATGTATCGCTTCTTTCTCCAATAGCTAATAATCCCTCATTCAACCCATTTATTATTGATAAAATGTTTATCCATTGGGAAAGAACAGGAATTAAAATGATGGTAGATATGTTTAAAATGGGAAAACGTTTATCATTCCAACAATTACAACTAAAATATAATTTGAAAAGTAATCAATATTCTAAATATCTTCAAATTCAAGATTATTTGAAAAAATCTATACAAGGATATACTCTAACCCCAGGTTTATTAGAAGAAGGAATGAATAGAAAGGCAGAATCAAGCAACTTAATGTCATACTTATATAATATAATTCTAAATATAGAAACACCAACGACAGAGGCAAGTAGAAGGGACTGGGAACACGAGTTATTGATAAAAAATTCCGAAAGACAGACGGGAAAAAAATCTGTTGCCTGGGTTCCAGCAACTAAGTTACAGAGAAAGGTTGAACAAGTTAGGTCTTTATTCTTTGAAGCGCAGAAGTTTAAGGGGGGACTTGATTGAGGTCTTTAAAATGATGAAAGGGATAGACAGAGTTGACGTGGATAAGCTTTGCCCATTGAGGATAGGGAAGATTAAAACAAGAGGGCATGACATGAGAATTAAGGGACAGACGTTTAGGGGTAACATGAGGGGCAACTTCTTTACTCAGAGAGTGGTGGCTGTGTGGAATGATCTTCCAGCAGAAGTGGTGGAGGCAGGATCGATTTTAACAATTTAAAAGTAAAATGGATAGGTATATGGACGGGAAGGGAATGGAGGGGTATGGTCTGAGTGCAGGTAGATGGGACTAGGGGAAAATAAATGGTCAGCACGGACTGGAAGGGCCGAGAAGGCCTGTTTCCGTGCTGTAATTGTTATATGGTTATTATATGGTTATTATATGTACATAAATGTTCAATTAATGTAAGACATACCCTAATTCAATTTAAAACTTTACATAGATTATATTACTCGAAAACTAGACTGAATAAAATATTTTCAAATGTTTCTGTGATAAATTTCTAACTCAAAATGCCACTATAGCACACTCCTTTGTCTCTTGTACAAAACTGCATACATTTTGGAACAACATTTTTGGAACTTTTACAAAAGGATTTAACACAAAATTGAACCCTAATACAGAACTGATTATCTTTGGATCAATAGAAGAGGGAAGTAAACTAACTATATTCCAAGAAGCTCTTCTTAATTATGTTTTAATAACAGCAAAAAAACTTATACTCAAATTCTGGAAAAATGCAACCACGCCAACGTTCAAAATGTGGATATCAAATATGTCGGAAACGCTACATCTTGCAGAAATGAGATTCCTCCTACTAGGCAAAGTAGACCAATTCTTAAAGACTTGGTCTCCTTTTATCAACTTTTTACAAGCATATTGTGCAACATAACACAACCTTAGAAAATAAATGGTTCAGAACCGGGTGACGGATGGGCAAAAATACGAAATATGTAGATCTTTCATAATCTCTCTTTTCTCTACTTTCTCTTTTTCTTTCAATCTTTTTAGCTTTTCATCTCTGTACTTTATTTCTTTCGCTATCTGTTTCTACTCACTTGTCTATGTATTCCGACACTCTTTATAAACCATATAACCATATAACAATTACAGCACGGAAACAGGCCTTCTCGGCCCTTCCAGTCCGTGCCGACCATTCATTATCCCCTAGTCCCATCTACCTGCACTCAGACCATACTCCTCCATTCCCTTCCCGTCCATATACCTATCCACTTTACTTTTAAATGTTAAAATCGATCCTGCCTCCACCACTTCTGCAGGAAGATCATTCCACACAGCCACCACTCTCTGAGTAAAGAAGTTCCCCCTCATGTTCCCCCTAAACCTCTGTCCCTTAATTCTCATGTCATGCCCTCTTGTTTGAATCTTCACTACCCTCAATGGGCAAAGCTTATCCACGTCAATTCTGTCTATCCCTTTCATCATTTTAAAGACCTCAATCAAGTCCCCCCTTAACCTTCTGCGCTCCAAAGAATAAAGACCTAACTTGTTCAACCTTTCTCTGTAACTTAGTTGTTGGAACCCAGGCAACATTCTAGTAAATCTCCTCTGTACTCTCTCTATTTTGTTGACATCCTTCCTATAATTAGGCGACCAAAATTGTACACCATACTCCAGAATTGGTCTTACCAATGCCTTGTACAATTTTAACATTACTTCCCTACTCCTATATTCAATGCTCTGATTTATAAAGGCTTTTATTTATTTTTCTTTCACTGCTCTATTATTATTAAATTAAAAATACGAAGTTTACAAGAATGATAATATGTAGGTATGTATTGTACCACACTATTGTACTTACTTCTAACAAAAATTTAGAAAAAGAAAAAGAATACACATCGAGTAAACATGAGAATATTTGATTCTTGGTCAGGATGTGACATTTACATCAGAAATAAGATAATGAAATAAGACGTCAGAAATAAAGCGACTGGAAGATGCCTTACAGGTCTGTCTCCCGGCCTGGCACTGCCCTAGTCTCACTATGGCCGTGACCCCCACTCTACATACTGGCAGTCAGTGGGGTTCAGTAAACAGGGGAACCCATAGGATCTGCCCTGACCCATTAATTAGGCTGGTTCAGGAGCCGGACCTCTGCAGCAGTCTTATTCAAAATACACATTCATAAATATATTCATTATATTAATTTTATATAATATAATTATATATAATTATATGTAACCAGTCATATTCATGTCATATTAATATATATCTAAATAGACCGCAGCACGGAATTAGGCACCTCATGGAGTAATATGAGCATTGAACATGAGATGGCACTTACTTTTTCAATCTAATTTTCTAATTAGCTTAATTAATTAATGTGCAACTTTTGGCACTGATAAGTTATGACTCCCTTCTCAATTATATTTTATCTAAATCTGTGCCAAGTTTCAAGTAGATTCCAGAGACATGGGTCATGAAATTTAAATTTTAGACACATTTTCGATGCTCGGCCCACGACCCAGAGGGAAAGGGACAGAGGGGAACAGGTTACCGCAAAGTGGAAAATTCCCATCATCAGCTCCATGGCCTTCTCCCGCAGCAAACCAGGATTATAATATTTATGAAGAATTAAACGCGCGAGATATACAAATGCGCTTGTGGAGGGGGATTGAATCCAATTGTTTACCAGCAGAGTCCGTGACCGATTGCCCAAGAAAGTGAGAAATAAGATTGGAAATTCCGCTGTCAGAATAACGTGATGACAGGGTTAAGTGTAAACTTGCCTTAATGTGAGCCTTGATTTATGCATGGTGACTCACCCTGGTCCACACAACCAGTGCATGATTGATTAGCTGCATGAGTGCAGCGCCAACCTCGCAATCTCAAGATGTCTGGCTCAGGTCAAAACTACTTGATTAACACCGCATGAACCACTCTAAACACTCACTGACACACAGTGGCTTCACTACTAACTGCCAGCTACTTGCCCCACTACTACCACCTCTGCACCTTACAACCAAGTTCAAGAGCACCAGGTCCATGTGAGTACCACCACCAACAGCAAGTTCCCCAGCAAAGTAAACGCTATCTGAGGAAAGATATTCTTGCCATAGAGGGAGCACAGAGAAGGTTCACCAGACTGATTCCTGGGATGTCAGGACTTTCATTTGAAGAAAGACTGGATAGACTCGGCTTGTACTCACTAGAATTTAGAAAATTGAGGGGGGATCTTATAGAAACGTACAAAATTGTTAAAGGGTTAGACAGGCTAGATGCAGGATGATTGTTCCCGATGTTGGGGAAGTCCAGGACAAGGGGTCACAGTTTAAGGATAAGGGGGAAATCTTTTAGGACCGAGATGAAAAAAACATTTTTCACACAGAGAGTGGTGAATCTCTGGAATTCTCTGCCACAGAAGGTAGTTAAGGCCAGTTCATTGGCTATATTTAAGAAGGAGTTAGATGTGGCCCTTGTGGCTAAAGGTATCAGGGGGTATGGAGAGAAGGCAGGTACAGGATACTGAGTTGGATGATCAGCCATGATCATATCGAATGACGGTGCAGGGTCGAAGGGCCGAATGGCCTACTCCGGCACCTAGTTTCTATGTTTCTATGTTTCTATCCTGACTTAAATATCTCAACACCTTTCATCATCTCTGGATTTAGATTCTAGAATACCGTGCCTATAAGCACCATGTAGTCCATTCACTGGAAAGGACAGTGGCAAGGTGGCATAGCATAGTATAGTTGCTGCCTTACCATGCCAAAGACCTGGCTTCAATACGGGTGCTGGCTGAATGGAATTTGTACGTTCTCCGCGTGACATGTGTGAGTTTTCTCGAAGATCTCCGGTTTCTTCCCACATCTCAACACGTACAGGTTTGTAGATTAATTGGCTTGGTATAATTACAAATTGTCCCTGGTGATAGTGTTAGTGTGCGCTAGTCATCACGGACTCGGTGGGCTAAAGGGCCTGTTTCCGCACTGTATCTCTAAACTGAACTAAACCAAAAGTCCATAGGTGTGTATCACCATCACCTTTATAAGGGTATTGGATGATGAGCAAGGCGCTGCGCCCTTGCAAGTGACACCCAAATCCTAATGTGAATATAATTACCAGGTGGGGCCACAGTGGCTGCCTCGCCAACAGTCTGTCTCGTCTCTTCCTTTGTTGTTTTTTGAGTATGTGCTAAATGTGTGTTTTAGTGTTCTTTAGCTTGTTTTATATGGGGGGTGGGTGGGGTTGGGGGAAACATAGAAACGTAGAAAATAGGTGCAGGAGGAGGCCATTCGGCCCTTCGAGCCAGCACCACCATTCATTGTGATCATGGCTGATTGTCCCCAATCAATAACCCGTGCCTGCCTTCTCCCCATATCCCTTGGTTCCACTAGCCGTTAGAGCTCCATCTATCTCTTTCTTAAATCCATCCAGTGATTTGGCCTCCACTGCCCTCTGCGGCAGGGAATTCCACAAATTCACAAATCTTTGGATGAAAAAGTTTTTTCTCACCTCAATCTTAAATGGCCTCCCCTTTACTCTAAGGCTGTTGCTCCTGGTTCTGGACTCGCCCAATATTGGGAACATTTTTCCTGCATCTAGCTTGTCCAGTCCTTTTATAATTGTATATGTTTCTATAAGATCCCCCTCATCCTTCTAAACTCCAGTGAATATAAGCGTAGTCTTTTAAATCTCTCCTCATATGACAGTCCCGGCATCCCAGGGATCAATCTCGTGAACCTACTGCCTCAATCACCAGGATGTCCTTCCTCAAATTAGGTGACCAAAACTGTACACAATACTCCAGATGTGGTCTTACCAGAGCCCTAAACAACTGCAGAAGAACCTCTTTACTCCTATACTAAAATCCTCTTGTTATGAAGGCCAACATTCCATTAGCTTTCTTCACTGTACCTGCTCGCCAACTTTCAGTGACCGGTGTACAAGGACACCCAGGTCTCGCTGTACCTCCCCCTTACCTAACCTAACCCCATGGAGATAATAATCTGCTCCCTTGTTTTTGCCACCAATGTGGATAACCTCACATTTATCTATATTATACTGCATCTGCCACGCATCTGCCCACTCACTCAAGCTGTCCAGGTCCCCCTGCAACCTCCTAACATCCTCTTCACAGTTCACACTGCCACCCAGCTTTGTGTCATAGAAACATAGAAATTAGGTGCAGGAGTAGGCCATTCGGCCCTTCGAGCTTGCACCGCCATTCAATATGATCATGGCTGATCATCCATCTCAGTATCCTGTACCTGCCTTCTCTCCATACCCTCTGATCCCCTTAGCCACAAGGGCCACATCTAACTCCCTCTTAAATATAGCCAATGAACTGGCCTCAAGTACCCTCTGTGGCAGAGAGTTCCAGAGAGCCACCACTCTATGTGTGAAAAAAGTCCTTCTCATCTCAGTCCTAAAGGATTTCCCCCTTATCCTTAAGCTGTGACCCCTTGTCCTGGACCTCCCCAACATCGGGACCAATCTTCCTGCATCTAGCCTGTCCAACCCCTTAAGAATTTTGTAAATTTCTATAAGATCCCCTCTCAATCTCCTAAATTCTAGAGAGTATAAACCGAGTCTATGCAGTCTATGTTCATAAGACAGTCCTGACATCCCAGGAATCAGTCTGGTGAACCTTCTCTGCACTCTCTCTATGGCAATAATGTCCTTCCTCAGATTTGGAGACCAGAACTGCACGCAATACTCCAGGTGTGGTCTCACCAAGACCCTATACAACTGAAGTAGAACCTCCCTGCTCCTATACTCAAATCCTTTTGCTATGAAAGCTAACATACCATTCGCTTTCTTCACTGCCTGCTGCACCTGCATGCCTACTTTCAATGACTGGTGTACCATGACACCCAGGTCACGCTGCATCTCCCCTTTTCCTAATCGGCCACCATTTACATAATAGTCTGCTTTCCTATTTTTGCCACCAAAGTGGATAACCTCACATTTATTCACATTATACTGCATCTGCCAAACATTTGCCCACTCACCCAGCCTATCCAAGTCACCTTGCAGTCTCCTAGCATCCTCTTCACAGCTAACACTGCCCCCCAGCTTAGTGTCATCCGCAAACTTGGAGATATTGCCTTCAATTCCCTCATGCAGATCATTAATGTATATTGTAAATAGCTGGGGTCCCAGCACTGAGCCTTGCGGTACCCCACTAGTCACTGCCTGCCATTGTGAAAACAACCCGTTTACTCCTACTCTTTGCTTTCTGTTTGCCAGCCAGTTCTCTATCCACATCAATACTGAACCCCCAATGCCGTTTTTTTTTAAGTTTATATACTAATCTCTTATGTGGGACCTTGTCAAAAGCCTTCTGGAAGTCCAGATACACCACATCCACTGGTTCTCCCCTATCCATGCTACTAGTTACATCCTCGAAAAATTCCACAAGATTCGTCAGACATGATTTACCTTTCGTAAATCCGTGCTGACTTTGTCCAATGATTTCACCACTTTCCAAATGTGCTCCTATCCCATCTTTAATAACTGACTCTAGTAGTTTCCCCACTACCAATGTTAGACTAACTGGTCTGTAATTCCCCGTTTTCTCTCTCCCCCCCTTCTTAAAAAGAGGGGTTACGTTTGCTACCCGCCAATCCTCAGGAACTACTCCAGAATCTAAAGAGTTTTGAAAGATTATCACCGCATCCGCAAACTTGCCAGTCCAGATACACTACATCCACTGGCTCCCCTTCATCCATTTTACTTGTCACATCATCAAAAAATTCCAGCAGATCAGTCAAGCAGGATTTTCCTTTCATAAATCCATGCTGACTTGGACTAATCCTTTTACTTCGACAGAGGTGCAATTTTTTTCTGTATCATCGTAACTCCGTCTGCACTGACTGGTGATTTGACCTCGGAGCTCTAACCGCGGGAGCCTGCGTACTTTAACATCGTGGAGCGCGCTATCTCCAGTTAGGGACCGACTTCGGGAGATCCAAGCCGCAGGAGCTACAACCCCCCTGACGCGGGGGCTTTGATCGCCGGCTGCAGGAGCTTCGACTTCCCTGACCACGGGAGAATAAAGTGGGAAGAAGATTAGACCTTATTGCCTTCCATCACAGTGAGGAATGTGGGGAATCTGCTGTGGTGGATGTTTATGTTAGTTTTTATGTAGTTGTGTGTCTTCTTGCTTTTTTAAGTATGGCTGTATGGTAAATCGAGTTTCACTGTACACTAATAAGCGAGTTCGGTATTCCGACTGCACATGCACAGGTCATGGGTCGCTCGGGATAAACACTCTTGGCGGCCGTGCCACAGCATGGGTGCAGACCTGCGTCTCGTCCCTATCCAGCTGATGCTCTCTGATGCATTCTGAGCCTTATTCTGGAGCATTTTTGCACCAGATTTATGACCAATATTTCAGATATTAACAGGAATCTGAGAGGCAGCTTTTTCACACAAAGGGTGGTGGGTGTATGGAACGAGCTGTCAGAGGAGGTAGTTAAACCTGGGACTAACCTAATGTTTAAGCGACATTCATGGATAGGACAGATTTAGATTGATATGGGCCAAACACAAGTGAGTGCGATTAGTGTAGATGGGACATGTTGGGCAAGTTGGGCTGAAGGGCCTGTTTCCACACTGCATCACTCTGACTAAAATGTTAAGAAGAAAAATGCATGTAGATAAGTAGAGCAGATTTAAAAGAGGGGTGAAATGTAAATGCAGAGAGAGGTTTATGGGTGGAAAGGAACGTAGGAAAGGAGGGGGGAGAATGGGCTTGGACAGATGGGTGAAGGGAAAATAGACACAAAGTTCTGGAGTAACTCAGTGGGTCAGGCAGCATCTGTGGAGAACATGGATAGGTGACGTTTCACAGAGTGCTGGAGTAACTCAGTGGGTCAGGCAGCATCTGTGGAGAACATGGATAGGTGACGTTTCACAGAGTGCTGGAGTAACTCAGTGGGTCAGGCAGCATCTCCGGAGAAAAGGTATAGATTATATTTCGGGTCAAGACCCTTCTTCAGTAATATTCATGATGTGACATGTATAGACATTCCTGAATGTTACCCAAACCATTGTGAGCTACTTTGTTACGGTGCTTGCCCTCTCCTATAACGTCTCTACTGCCTTGGGTGATGCAGAACAGGACACAAGCTTTGGGACACGGTGTGAAGCTGTTGCCGTCTGTCCAGGCCTGATGTGGAGAGGATGAATCCACTAGTGGAAGAGTCTAGGACCAGTGGCCACAGCCTCAGAATTAAAAGATGTTCCTTTAGGAAGAAGATGAGCAGGAATTTCTTAAGTCAGAGGGTGGTGAACTGTGGAATTCATTGCCACAGACAGCTGTGTAGGCCAAGTCCATGGACATTTTACAGGAGGGGATTGATAGATTCTAGATTGATAAGTGTGTCAGGGGTAATGGGGAGAAGGCAGGAGAATGAGTTTGCGAGGGAATGATAGATAGAGTCATTGAGTGATAGTGTGGAAACAGGCCCTTCATCCCAGCATGTCCCATCTACACTAGTCCCACCTGCCCACGTTTGATCCATATCCCTCCAAACCTGTCCTATCCATGTACCTGTCTGTTACTTAAACGTTGCGATAATCCCTGCCTCAAGTACTTCCTCTGACAGCTTGTTCCATGCACCCACCACCCTTTGTGTGAAAACTATGCCCCTCAGATTCCTATTGAATCTTTTCCCCTTCACCTTAAACTTATGTCCTCTGCTCATCGATTCACCTACTCTGGACAAAAGACTCGACCTGATCTATTCAAGTCATGATTTTATACACCTCTATTAGATCACCCCTCATCCTCCTGTGCTCCATGAAATAGAGTCCCAGCCTACTCAACCTCCCCCTATAGCTCTGGCCCTCTAGTCCTGGCATCATCCTCGTAAATCTTAACTGGACCCTTTCCAGTTTGATGACATCTTTCCTATTACATGGTGCCCAGAACTGAATACAATACTCTGAATGCAGCCTCACCAACTTCTTATGCAACTGTAACATGACCTCCCAACTTCTATACTCAGTCTGACCCGCTGAGTTACTCCAGCACTCTGTGAAACATCACAGAACAGGACAAGATTAGCACGTTTGCTGATGATACAGAAGTGAGTGCTTTGCAGATAGTGAAGATGGTTGTGAAAGATTGCAGCAGGATCTGGATCAATTAGCCAGGTGGGCAGAGGAATGGTTGATGGTTGCATGGTTCCTTGATGTCGAGTCACAGGTACATCAAGTGGTCTAAAAGTATTTGGCACTTTGGCCTTCATCAGTCAGAATATTGAGTATAGAAGTTGGGAGGTCATGTTGCAATTGTATAAGATGTTGGTGAGACCGCATTTAAAATATTGTGTTCAGTTCTGGGCACCATGTTATAGGAAGGATGTACAATTGGAAAGAGCACAGAGAAGATTTATGAGTATGTTGCCAGGATTAGAGGGTGTAAGCTATAGGGAGAGGTTGAGTAGGTTGGGACTCGATTCCATGGAGTGCAGGAGGATGAGGGGAAATCTTATAGAGCTGTACACAATCGGGAATATATCAGGTAGATGCACAGAGTCTTTTGCCCATAGTAGGGGAATCGAGGACCAGAGAACATAGGTTCAAGGTGAAGGGGAAAAGATTTAATAGGAATCCGAGGGTTAACTTTTTCACACAAAGGGTGGTGGATGTATGGAACGTGCTGCCAGAGGAGGTAGTTGAAGTTGGGACTATCCCATCGTTTAAGAAACAGTTAGGCAGGTACATGGATAGGACAGGTTTGGAGGGATATGGACCAAACGCAGGCAAGTGGAACTAGTGTAGCTGGGACACTGTTAGCCAGTGTAGGCAAGTTGGGCCAAAGGGATCTGTTTTCACACTGTGTCACTCTATTCATGTTATCCAGCGATGCTGCCTGACCCGCTGTGGTAGATTGTGCTTCCTCAGCTGCCGTAGAAATTATATCCTCTGTTGTGCCTTTTTGGCTTTGGAGTCGAGGGTAGCCCCCCACTTAAGGTAATTGCAGATGATGGTTCCTAGGAACTTACAAGACTCCACAGATGTGACTGTGGTGTTGTTGATGGTGACTGGGGTGAGGGGAGGGGGAGCTCTCCTAAAGTCTACAATCAATTCCACTGTCTTATGAGCATTGAGACTGTGTGAAAAGGTCCAGTCTTTTCATAGTGGAGTCTTGCCTTAAGTAGGTGCGAAGTGGTGAATGGGAAGAAGAGGGTGCAGGGTCCATTTGCAGACTGGGGTCTGGCTGAATTTGTTGGGGAGGGGGTACCAGGGTTACGTTTCTGATTTTCAAACCTGCAGTAAAACTCATTCAGGTCATTGGTCAACTGACGATTGTGCAAAGAGTGGGGGGGGCTTTCCTCTTGTAGCTGGTAATTTCTTGCCTGCCCTTCCAAACTGAAGAAGTCACTAGCTGAGAACTTGTTCCTCAACTTCTCAGAGTACCTTTCCTTGGCAGCTCTGATTCCTCTTCTCAGCTCTTTATTCATTAGGCTATCTTTTAACTCTTTAACAATTAGGCTATCGGCTTGACGCATATTTGCCACTACATCCCCCCGAGCTCAAAATGAAAATGTTACATCTGATCCCATAATGATCCCATTAAAATGTATATTTTATAAATTTCCAATATTTTATACTAAGTTTATTAAAATTTGTTAAGTACTTTTGTTATAAGATGGAAGGGGTAGATCTGCAAATATGCCGTAATTTGAACATGGGAATTAAAATTATTATCGACTTAATTCACACCTCTGTAACTTAGCTTTAAGGGGGGATACCATACAGAGCTGATTTTGGTACCAAAAGATCAGAAAATCTAGTCAGAAAATCCTGTGTCAAAAATGTTTACTTTTTGACCATAAAGAATCACAATTAGCTCTGAATAAAATTGGTGATATTGTTTTCCCTCTCCCAACCTTTGGCTTTCACTGCACCAAGGAGATCTTCCAACTCCATCTTCTCCCCAGCTTCCTCAGCAGCAACATCATCAACGGACTGCTGCATTACTGCAGACAGATCCATGATGACCCTGAAAACATGTAGATTTTTGTAATATTCAAATTATATTAAAAATATGATGCAAAAAGAAAGTCTCAAACTATGGAATTCATATTTTACTTCGGAGTCATGTGAGTGATTCCGTGAAGAAGCCCCGCGTGTCATTGCGCTGCTCCTTCCAGTGGTAAGTTTAAACCTGAAGGTAAGTTTTAAACTTATTCCCAGGTGATGGGTTTTCTTGTAGGAATCTCTCCTTACAGAGTTTTCCTGTTGGATTTCGGGGCGAAGTCCAGACGGGCCGCGTGGAAACTTTTATGGTCCGCGGGGAATCCCAGTCACAGACCGCAGGGAATCCCGGTCATGACCTCGGGGAATCGCGCCACGGACCGTGGGGAACCCGTTACGGAGACAGCAGAAGTGCGGATAGCGGACAGCAGTCGAATTCGCCTTCCGAGTCGCTGCCGGTGGAGCCAGCGGCTTCAGACTGGTGCCAGTAGCACCTAGGCAACCCCGCTTGGAGGGTTAGCCATGAAATTATATCTCGCTCTCTGAGGAGGGGAGCGTAGGGAAGAGGTGCCTGGAGGATTCGCTGTTGCTACCTGGGGGCAGCAACAGCTGCTGGGCCTCCGGCACAGAGACCGGCCCTGATGCTCAGAAGGGTAGCAAAAAGAGGAGGGCAATTGTAATAGGGGACTTTATAGTTAGGGGGTCGGATGGTCGATTCTGTGGATGCAGTCAGGAGACCCGGATGGTAGTTTGCCTCCCTGGTGCCAGGGTCTCGGATGCGTAGGAACGTGTCCAAAAGATTCTGAAAAGGGAGGGAAAGGAGTCTGATGTTGTGGTACACATTAGTACCAATGACATAGGCAGAAAAAGAGAAGTGGTCCTGAAAGGAGAATTTAGGGAGTTGGGGGGAAAGTTAAGGAGAAGGACCAAAAGGGTAACAATTTCAGGAATACTGTCTGTGCCGCGTGACAGTGAGAGTAGGAATGGAATGAGGTGGAGAATGAGGCTCAGGGACTGGTGCAGTGGGCAGGGATTCAAGTTTCTTGATCACTGGGACCTCTTTTGGGGAAGGCATGATCTGTACAAAAAGGACGGGTTGCACTTGAACCCGAGGGGGACCAATATCCTGGCGGGGAGATTTGCAAAGGCTACTGGGGACACTTCAAACTAGAAAGGCTGGGGGGAGGGACTCGGGTAGAGGGGGCTAGGGGACGGGGTGAGGGGCAAGAGGCAGAGAAGGGAAGCACTCGGACCCAAAATGTAGGCGAGAAAGAGGAAAAAGGTAATAAACAGAGAATAAGGGATGGTGGGTTTCTAAAATGTGCATATTTTAATGCTAGGAGCATTGTAAGAAAGGCGGATGAACTTAGAGCCTGGATTGACACCTGGAAATATGATGTTGTGGCAATCAGTGAAACATGGTTGCCTGAGGGCTGTGATTGGAAACTAAATATTCCAGGATTTCATTCCTACAGATGTGATAGAATTGGAGGGACCAGAGGTGGAGGTGTTGCATTGCTTGTCAGAGAAGATATTACAGCAGTGCTTTGGCAGGATAGATTAGAGGGCTCGTTTAGGGAGACTATTTGGGTGGAACTGAGAAGTGGGAACGGTGTAGCAACACTTTTAGGGGTGTATTATAGACCGCCAAATGGGGAGCGAGAATTGGAAGAGCTAATATGTAAGGAGATAGCAGATATTAGTAGTAAGCACAAGGTAGTGATTGTGGGAGATTTTAATTTTCCAAAAATAGACTGGGAAACACATTCTGTAAACGGGCTGGATGGTTTGGAGTTTGTAAAATGTGTGCAGGATAGTTTTTTTGCAGCAATACATAGAGGTATCGACCAGAGAAGGGGCAGTGCTGGACCTCCTGTTAGGAAATGAGGCAGGTCAGGTAACAGAGGTATGCGCTGGTGAGCACTTCGTGACCAGTGGTCACAATACCATTAGTTTCAATATAATTATGGAGAGAGTCAGAATTGGACCTAGGGTTGAGGACGAAAGGCGTGGGCCCGGCAGGAGTGGGGGATGGCGTGGGCGGAAGATGGCGTGGGCCCAGCAAGGGGGGGGGGGGGGGTGGGGGGGGGGGTGTCGTGGGGGAGGGCAAAGGCCCGGTTGGAGCGGCGTCTGGTGTTGAGATGACGGCCGCTCCCGCTCCCGCGCGGTGACAGGAGAACGTCTGACCAACGGCACGGCTCTAATGCCACGGATGGAGGCGATGGACCGTGCGGGCAGACACCACAGCCCCCCATACCCACCCACCCCCCCCCCTGAGAAATGGACACTTTTTTTTCAAAATCACCTCGCGGGCCGGATTAGACACTTCGCATGTAGTTTGCCACCCAGGATCAATAAAATAACAGACGCCCCCTCCCACAACGCAATATTTCACTACTTACCCAGAGTAGACACGAGGCATCAAGGTGATCTCTGATTGTGTGGAGAGCAAATGGCCCACTGCACACACGCGGAGACACAGCGTCATTTTGCGTCGCTACTGCGTCACTGGCCTCCCCCAAACTGGTCACAATTTCCCCCCCCCCCCCCCCCCCCAAAATCATCCAGTGGGCTGGAACCAGAATTTTGGGAAATTTCTGTCAAAGTGGAAACACTGATTGCGCTCCAAATTTTTTCTTTCTCAGGATTGTCGGTGGGTGCGACCGCACCCAATGCGACTCCCCTTTGGACGGCCATGGAACTCGATTATTGGTAGAGTACCAATAAACTGACCTTTGAACCTTTGAATTAAATGTTTCCTTCTTCATACTGAAGATTTAGCAAAGACATTGTGGACATACTCACTGAACATGGGGCTTATCTTAAGGATCAATTAACCATCCTCTTCACCGTCCCTACTATTTGGCTGCAAGCACTCAAAGAATTTCTCATAAATGTTCATAAAAATCGTACGTAATCCTGGTTTGCTGTGGGAAGAGGCCATGGAGCTGATCAAGGGAATTTTCATAATTTCAGGTAACCTGCTCCCCTCTTAACATATCTCTTTGCTCATGATCAATGCAGGTCCTCCCACACACCATGCCCCCACCACCAAGTCTCTTTCTCCTCCCCCAATCTATTGCATCTGCCCATCACCCACACATTCCTCCCACTGGGTCCACTGTCCCCTTCCTCCACTGTCCCCATCTGCCCGCCAACCCTCCCTTACTTGGTACCACCTGTCTTCTCCATCAGATTCAGTTACAGATGTAGCCCAGTCTATCACACAGACCCCACACTTCCCACCATTACCTCCATCAACACGTCAGGTTGCATTTGAAAGACAGCCAACATAATCACACAAGATTCTTTCCCTCTGTAATCAGCCTTCTGAATGGTCCATCCATACGTTAGGGGTACTGTTCGATTCACCTTTGCCATGTGGACGTTGTCTATGGAACTGATGCACTACCATGCTGACAACTACAGTATATTCTGCATTCTGAAAGTTATTGTGATGCAAACAAGATAAGGTTACCCTTTCTCTTTATGTAGCAATGTTACAAAATTTTGAGATTTTAAAAATCAAGTCTGCAATTTATCCCATCAGATAAAGCATAAAAAGAAGTTTAATTTGACTTCACTTTCATATCTTTCATAAATTAAAGCATATAATTAGTTAGTTATCTAATTATAGCTAATTACAAAATTCAATGAGTAGATCTAAACATCTATTCATTTCTTAAGAAAAGATAAACTTTTTTTAAATTGCCTAAGTGTCCAAATAACATTCACACAATAATCCACAATATAACATAATTTTTAAATCTAATTTTCATGAATTTCTGGGCCAAATGGAAGGAATTTAGTGTTTGATTCCTGTAAATTAATACCATTTAAATCAACTAGCGAGTGGGTTTTAGTGGAATGCGGTGGATTGGAACGTTGCAGTTAGCGGTGAAGTCGGGAGGAAAAATACTATTTGTTCATACATTTTTTTGGACCCCATTTCGCAACATGAAAATGTTATTAAAGCCTCCCGAAAAACCAACTTTTAATATAAAAATAAACTATTTACCTTTTTTTCTCCCCTACGCAAAATCCTTCCGGTTGTCGGCGCTCACGGCTTATGAAGGTGTTTTTTAAATTACTCTAGTTAATAAATAATTTAGCGTAATTTAAAAATACCTTCATTCATGAAATATCGGAGCGATTTTCCTTCCGCAACGAAATCGCCCGACATTGATCGATTTTCCCTGCCTGTGGAAAAACGGCACTTTAAGCCCGCCCCCCTCTGAAAGGCGCCAAAGTCACGCACACGGGGAGTGGCAGAACTGCAGCGCTGCTCAAGGTAAGTTTTGTAACATATCTACTTTATGTGACCTAAGTCATTATCATAAGAATAGTAACCTTTTAGAACTACCTGGGGCACCAGGACATCTACTCTCTGAACCAGTGCTCGTGTACTCATGTACAGCGCTGCTGAGTACACCGCCCCAGCATGGAGCCGCAGCGCTCATACTAGCAAGCTAGACGCCATCCTCAACGACACCATGCGGACCATCACTGGCTGCCTCCGTCCTACTCAGACGGATCTTCTGCCACTGCTCACAGGTATCACACCACGTAGAGAGTACTTCACCCACAGGCTGGTGTGCAGGGCCCCATTGGATGCCAAATATCCTCTGCACCACCTCGCCCAGGACTCACAGCAACTGGGACCTCAATGCCTGTAATCTCGTCGCCCCTTCTGCCGTCACATAGAAACATAGAAAATAGGTGCAGGCGTAGGCCATTCGGCCCTTCGAGCCTGCACCGCCATTCAATATGATCATGGCTGATCATCCAACTCGGTATCCTTTACCTGCCTTCTCTCCATACCCCCTGATCACTTTAGCCACAAGGGTCAAAATCTAACTCCTTCTTAAATATAGCCAACGAACTGGCCTCAAGTACCTTCTGTGGCACAGAATTCAACAGATTCACCACTCTCTGTGTGAAAATGTTTTTCTCATCTCGGTTCTAAAAGACTTCCCACTTATTCTTAAACTGTGATCCCTTGTTCTGGACTTCCCCAACATCATATAACCATATAACAATTACAGCACGGAAACAGGCCTTCTCGGCCCTTCCAGTCCGTGCCGACCATTTATTTTCCCCTAGTCCCATCTATCTGCACCATACCCCTCAATTCTCTTCCCGTCCATATACTTATCCACTTTACTTTTAAATGTTCCAATCGATCCTGCCTCCACCACTTCTGCTGGAAGCTCATTCCACACAGCCACCACTCTCTAAGTAAAGAAGTTCCCCCTCATGTTACCCCTAAACTTCTGTCCCTTAATTCTCATGTCATGCCCTCTTGTTTGAATCTTCCCTACCCTCAATGGGAAAAGCTTATCCACGTCAACTCTGTCTATCCCTTTCATCATTTTAAAGACCTCAATCAAGTCCCCCCTTAACCTTCTGCGCTCCAAAGAATAAAGGCCCAACTTGTTCAACCTTTCTCTGTAACTTAGTTGCTGGACCCAGGCAACATTCTAGTAAATCTCCTCTGTACTCTCTCTATTTTGTTGACATCCTTCCTATAATTAGGCGACCAAAATTGTACTCCATACCCCAGAATTGGTCTCACCAATGCCTTGTACAATTTTAACATTACTTCCCTACTCCTATATTCAATGCTCTGATTTATAAAGGCCAGCACACCAAAAGCTTTCTTTACCACCCTATCTACATGCAATTCCACCTTCATGGAACTATGCACAGTTATTCCTAGATCCCTCCGTTCCACAGCATTCCTCAATTCCCTACCATTTACCATGTACGTCCTATTTTGATTAGTCCTGCCAAGATGTAGCACCTCACACTTATCAGCATTAAACTCCATCCGCCATCTTTCAGCCCACTCTTCCAAATGGCCCAAATCTCTCTGTAGACTTTGAAAATCTACCTCATTATCCACAGCACCACCTATCTTAGTATCATCTGCATACTTACTTATCCAATTTTCCACCCCATCATCTAGATCATTGATGTACATGACAAACAACAGTGGACCCAACACAGATCCCTGAGGCACCCCACTGGTCACCGGCTTCCAACCTGACAAACAGCCATCCACCATTACTCTCTGGCATCTCCCATTCAGCCACTGTTGAATCCGTCTTGCTACTCCGCCATTAACACCCAAAGATTGAACCTTCTTAACCAACCTTCCATGAGGAACCTTGTCAAAGGCCTTACTGAAATCCATATAGACAACATCCACTGCTTTACCCTCATCAATTTCCCTAGTAACCTCTTCAAAAAATTCAAGAAGGTTTGTCAAACATGACCTTCCAGGCACAAATCCATGTTGACTGTTCTTGATCAGACCCTGTTTATCCAGATGCTTATATATATTATCTCTAAGTATCCTCTCTATTAATTTGCCCACCACTGACGTCAAATTAACAGGTCTATAATTGCTAGGTTTATTCTTTGAACCCTTTTTAAACAATGGAACAACATGCGCAGTACGCCAATCCTCCGGCACTATTCCCGTTTCTAATGACATTTGAAATATTTCTGTCATAGCCCCTGCTATTTCTACACTAACTTCCCTCAATGTCCTAGGAAATATCCTGTCAGGACCTGGAGACTTATCCACTTTTATATTTTTCAAAAGTGTCAGTACTTCCTCCTCTTTGAATCTCATAGTTTCCATAGCTACTTTACTTTTTTCCCTTACCTCAGAGAGATCAATATCCTTCTCCTTGGTGAATACCGAAGAAAAGAAATTGTTCAATATCTCCCCCATCTCTTTTGGCTCTGCAGATAGCTGTCCATTCTGGCTCTCTAATGGTCCAATTTTATCCCTCGTTATCCTTTTGCTATTAATATAGCTGTAGAAACTCTTTGGATTTACTTTCACCTTTCTTGCCACAGCAACCTCATATTTTCTTTTAGCTTTCCTTATTTCTTTCTTAAGATTCTTTTTACATTCTTTATACTCATCTAGCACCTCACTACATCGGGAACAATCTTCCTGCATCTAGCCCGTCCAACCCCTTAAGAATTATGTAAGTTTCTATAAGATCCCCTCTCAATCTTCTAAATTCTAGCGAGTACAAGCCGAGTCTATCCAGTCTTTCTTCATATGAAAGTCATGCCATCCCTGGAATCAGTCTGGTGAACCTCTGTACTCCCTCGATGGCAAGAATGTCTTTCCTCAGATTTGGAGACCAACACTGTACACAATACTCCAGGTGTGGTCTCACCAAGGCCCTGTACAACTGCAGTAGAACCGCAATCCTTTTGCTATGAATAATCAATGGTCAGGCAGCGACCCTCCGGTTTCAACACACTAGGAGCATGGAGAAGCAGCTGAGAACAGACATTGCAACCTCCTCAATTCACTGTTGCACCGAACACCACAGCCCCACCCGGCTCAGACCGGCCCCACAAAGAGTTGGTCACCCTGAACCAACTCCTTACAGGGTGCGGCCGGTTCACGCCAACATGCATCGCTGGAGGCTGCGTTCATCAGCAGCCTGCGTGTGTGGAGCGGACCAGCAAACAGCGCAGCACGTCATTTTCGACTGCGCTGTCCTCCGTTCCCCTGGTGGAGGGGTAGACCTCATGGCCCTCGACAACACCACATTGAACTGGCACAACAGCGCCATAACTTCTGCTGCCTCAAACATAAGAAGAAGATGAACGACCCCATTCCCTCGGGTTTATTTTAAATATTTTTTGAGATGAAATACCCCACTGAATGATAATGTCCTTCCTCTGATTTTCAATTAATTTAAAAAAACGGTTAATTTCAAGTTTTGTCTGTTGATAGTGATATTTTGCAGTTGTCGAAATGGTGACATGCAGTCATGCAGTGTAGAAACAGGCCCTTCGGCCCAACCTGCCCACAGTGGCAAACTTGCCCACAGTGGCAAACTTGTTCACTATGGGCAACACTACACTAGTCCCACCTGCCTGCATTTGGTCCATAGCCCTCTAAACCTGTCCTATACATGTACCTGTCTAACTGTTTTTTAAATGTTTGGATAGTCCCTGCTTCAACTACCTCCTCTGGCAGCTCGTTCCATACACCCACCACACTGTGTTTGAAAATGTTACCTCTCAGATTCCAATTCAATGTTTCCCCTTCACCTTATAAATGAATGAAACATGCTTAATATTTCAAGTTTGTGAATGCAGACAAGTAGAAGATGAAAGGTTAATAGTTCAAGTCTGATGTCATTACTGTGAGGTTAAATAGAAGCTGTATATGTATAGTTTGATTTGATCTGCATAGTTATCACTTGAAAGTTATACTGAGTTTAATATTATCTGTAAAGCCTGACAAATGCCTTCTCTCTGAAATGTTCCTGATTATTTATGTTACCCTGATGATGATGCCTTACATTCCTCAGCACTCAAAGTACATTTGCTTTGACTGCAAAAATACCTGTTCAACATGAATATCTTACGTTTTTCTGAAAATGGTTTGTTTAAAGAGATTGTGGAATTTCTTCACCAAGGCACAGAAGGTCAGTGAGAAACATCTACGAGAACATTATCTCAACTTTATGGCATCATTAAATTGAACGTGAATCTTATCTTATTTGGTCAAATTGAATTATTGTAGTTTGTAAACTGCAAGGAAATATCCTAGTACCACGGGGACAAACCTAACAAGGATCAATGAGGAATTTCCTGACATTTAATGTGCTACTTAGGAGTAAAGCAGAGACTGAGAGTTTGAAGACCTTACAATTTAATTTATTTATTATAAATAGACATTGATGAATGTGACTAGCAATGGCAGGGAGTCAGTGGTAGTGTGCTATCCCTTTTTAAAACAATTATCTTTTCTGTTAAAATAGCTTGCCAGATTGACAATATTTTTACATTTCAATTTTCTCATCGTAGTTACCAACTTTACTTTGGATATTTGGAGAAAAATCTACAGATTCTTGTTTAGCCATTGGTAATTCTATCTTTAGACTTTAGGTGAGCTCTTGTGCACCATTAACCTACAAACCTGTATGTCTTTGGAATGTGGGAGGAAACCAGAGATCCCAAAGAAAACCCATGTTGTAACATTATCAAACTTGCAGATGACACAAAGCTGGGTGGCAGTGTGATCTGTGAGGAGGATGCTATGGGAATGCAGGGTACCTTGGACAGGTTGGGGGAGTGGGCGGATGCATGGCAGATTAAGTTTAATACGGATAAATGTGAGGTTAACCACTTTGGTAGCAAAAACAGGAAGGCAGATTACTATCTAAATGGCGTCAAGTTGGGAAAGGGGAAGTACAACGGGATCTGGGGGTCCTTGTTCATCAGTCTAAGAAAGTAAGCATGCAGGTACAGCAGGCAGTGAAGAAAGCAAATGGCATGTTGGCCTTTATAGCAAGAGGAATCAAATATAGGAGCAAAGAGGTCCTTCTGCAGTTGTAAAGAGCCCTAGTGAGACCACACCTGGAGTATTGAGTGCAGTTTTGGTCCCCTAATTTGAGGAAGGACATTCTTGCTATTGAGGGAGTATAGGTTTACAAGTTTAATTCTCGGGATGGGTGGACTGTCATAGGCTGAGAGAATGGAGCAGCTGGGCTTGTACACTATGGAGTTTATAAGGATGAGAGGGGATCTCATTGAAACATGTAAGATTGTTCAGGGTTTAGACACACTAGGCAGGAAACATGATGCCGATGTTGTGGGAGTCCCGAACCAGGGGCCACAGTTTAAGAATAAGGAGTAAGCCATTTAGAACAGAGACGAGGAAACACTTTTCTCAGAGAGAGTGGTGAGTCTGTGGAATTTTCTGCCTCAGAGGACGGTGGCGGCAGGTTCTCTGGATATTTTCAAGAGAGAGCTAGATACGGCTCATAAAAATAGCGGAGTCAGGGGATATGGGGAGAAGGCAGGAAAGGGGTACTGATTGGGGATGATCAGCCATGATCACATTGAATGGCGGTGTTGCCTCGAAGGGCCAAATGGCCTACACCTGCACCTATTGTCTATTGTCAGTTCATGGGGAGAACGTACACACTCCATACAGACTACACCCATAGTCATGATCGAACCCAGGTCTCTGGCGCTGCGCTACCATGCCACCCCTGACATAGGCTGATCACCTACTATGTCGGTTACTCTGTTCTCTGGTGCTAAGGCAACAACTCTACCACTGTGCCACCATGCCAGAAAAATATATATGTTGGGCCACCAAGTCCACACTAATCATCAGCCACACTGATCATATAAATCCTACATTTCATTTCAATATTGTCATATTCTCACTAACTCCCAGATTTCACCACCTACCTACACAGGGGCAGTTTGTACTGACCAATTAGCATACAAATCCACTTTTTGGGGATGTGGGAAGAAATCAGAGTATCAGAGAAACCCGACATGGTCACAGGGAATGTCCACACGCCACACATGGACATTACTGAACATCGGGATTGAACCTAGGTCTCTGGTACTGTAAGGCAGCTGTTTTATTAGCCGTGTCATTGTGCCACCTAATGCTTAGTGATTTAAACCGTCAGAAATAATTTTTCTGTAAAATACTTGATAATTCTCCATTTTGATAGTGGCAGGCAGATATACACAAACAGTATGTGTACAGGATGTCAGCTTGTCAGGCATCATTCCGGATTCAAATTCAATCCCGGCTTGGATAGAGTGGATGTGGAGAGGATGTTTCCACTAGTGAGAGAGTCTAGGACCAGAGGCCATAGCCTCAGAATTAAAGGACATTCCTTTAGGAAGGAGATGAGGAGGAATTTCTTTAGTCAGATAGTGATGACTCTGTAGAATTCAATGCCGCAGAAGGCTGTGGAGGCCGTCAATTGATATTTTTAAGGCAGAGACAGATAAGATTCTCGATTAGTGCTGGTGTAGGGGTTATGGGGAGAAGGCAGGAGAATGGGGTTGAGAGGGAAAGATACACGAGCCATGATTGAATGGCGGAATAGACTTGATGGACTGAATCAGGTTCAGAGAGTCATAATTCTCCTATCACATGAATTTATGGACTACCATGAGACGCCCAGCTGCTAAAGGGAGGTGAAGACTTCTGCAGAGGTAAGTGCTGCCTCTCCCTCTTTACTAGCAGGCCACATAAATCAAAGCAGGAACATGGAACCACCTGGAGATTACAGGAACTCCCAGCCATCCTGCTCATAACCATGCCAGTAAATATCAGGCTCCAGAGGCAAACCAGAATATGCAAGTTGGAAAATGTAATTTAATATAAATTTAATATAAAGGAAATGCAAAGGGCATGAAAGATGAAATTAAGATTGAACAAAAATTAAAATTGGTTATTTTTTTAAATGATCTTTATTCAAATTTGTAATAATTATTGGTAATGGGATTGTTGTCTGGATCATGTTAGCTGCAGAGCATTAAACTGGCTCCTAACTACACAAGTTTTGCTATAGACCATAGAACAGTGCATCACCGGGATGGGCCCTTTAGCCCACAATGTTTGTGCCAAATATGATGCCAATCTCATGCCGGTATATCATCTATATCCCTCCATTCCCTCTACGTCTATGTGCCTATCCAAAAGCCTCTTAGATACCATGATCATATATGTTTAAATCACCACCACTGGCAATATGTTTCAACTCCCCAACACTCTCTGTATAAACAAAACTTGTGCCGCACATTTCCATTAAACTTTTCCCCTCTCACCTTTTGGCATGCCCTCTAATATTGGACATTTTCACCATGGGGAAAGGTTCTAACTGTTTCTCACAGTTTTATATACTTCTATCATGTCTCCCCTGTTCCAGAGGCAATCCAAGTCTATCCAACCTCCCTGTAGCTGAAGCTCTCTAATCCAGGCAGCATTCTGGTGAATCTCCTCTGCACCTTTCCAAAACCTCCACATCCTTCCTATAATGGAACAACTAAAACTGCCAGCAATACTCCAAATGCAGCTTAACCAAAGACCTGCAGAGCTGCATTATGACTTCCTGGCACTTATATTTAATGCTCCTAGTAATAAAGGCAAGCATTTCATACGCTTTTTTTAACCACCCTATCGACTTGTGTTGCCACCTTCAGTGAGCTATGAACATGGAACATAGAACTTGGATTCCAAGATTCCTCTGCACATCAGTGCTATTAAGAATCGTAATTGTATACTCTCCCCTTACATTCAACCTCCTAAAGTGAATCACCTCTCCACCCATTTCTGCAGCTGATCTGTATCCCACTATCTTCTCACAGGCTTCCTCAATGTCTGCAACACTTACAATGTTGGTGTAGTTGGCAAACTTACTCACCAACCCATCCGTGTGTGACATTCATAGTTTAAACTCCTGCTTTATTTAGTTCAATTATCTTTGTATGAATATCCCAACTCTTGCCGGCATTTTCACACATGCATCTATTTAATTTGCAGCAAAGGCTCCTCTCATGATTCACTGCGTGAGAAGGAACAAGATCCACAACTTATTCCAACCACAGGACTAATGACACACACAAGCCTGCAGATGCTGGAGTCTGGATTAAAGTCAAATTGCTGTAGGAACTTAGCAAGTCAGGCACCATCTGTGGAGGGATGTGGGCATTTGGTGTTTCAAGTCAAAATACGTCATTTTGATTATAGAGACCCAGTTGAGATACTGCAGTCCCAAGTGAGGTGAAGTAATACAGCTGTGAATAGGGTTTCAACTTTCCAGTCTATTTACCTCCATATTACACTGGGAACAGAACAGAACTCTGCTTCCAATGTAATACAGAGTGAAATAAACTGGAAAGTTTCAACCTTGTTCAGAGCTGAACAGGTTGGTCAGTCAAAGGACCAGTTGCCACGAAGAAGAGAGACTTGGAAAGATTGATGGGAAGCATGCTTTAAAAACAATTGTTTAAACCAGTATGATTAATCACATGGCAAAAGCTTATTGCACAAGTGCTCAGCGTGCCTTTAAAATTGAACTAATTAAACAGAATTTGATATCTAAACAATCTGAATTTAGGTTTCACATTCTGTTTATAATTTTCACCTTGGTGCCTTGTTGATTAGCCGACTTTGCCAAGCGCAGCAGTGCTTTCAACAGTACAGTACAGGCATTCTTCCACACTAGAACGGTGCTGAAGACTCGTTCAAACTGCATATGTAGCATTTTCCTGTCACTATTCATTCTTCAATCACATCATTTAAAAAAAAACATTTTGTTGGTGCTTCTGGAATGTGGTATGCAAATTGCCTACTGCATTTGTTTATAACATTTAAAAAATAAATATATGTGAAATCAGCAGTGAAACAGCTTGAGACAGAGGGGCCCAGCATGCAAATTCCTTCTTCCTTAAACAACAACGTCTTACTTGAGTGATACTAATGAAAGTAAGAATTTTATTGTTCCATTCCATTACATCTGACAATAAAAGACTCCTGACTCTCTTGGCTCATGCCATACTGCTCCAGAGAAGCAACCAACATAACCAAACACTTGTCCCATCCCACTCATTTCTTCTTCTGCCTGTTCCCGTCTGGCAAAAGGTACCGAGGCTTGAACACGAGGACCACCAGACTCAGGAGCAGCTTCTTCCCCTCTGTTATTAGGCTTCTGAACAGTCCTTCCATAAGCCAGGGTACTGACCAATTTACCTCTACCCATTGTGACATTGGATTTTGTCAATGGAACTGGTGCAGTACAATGTTGAGAACTATATTCTCTATTGGTCCCTTTGATCTACCTATTGTACTGGAGTTTGGCTTGATTGCATTAATGTATAGCATTATCTGACCTGTTTGGATAGCATGCAAAATAAAGCTTTTCATTGTACCTCAGTACACATGACAATGATTTTGTACAGCTTCAATTTTAACTTTTTAGCTATAGTTGGAAGAAAGGAAAGGAGCAAAAGCAAGAAAGAGAAAAAGTCAGATGTGCAAGATAGAACCCCTAGACGACCAAAGTGGTATAGCCAAAGAGTGAATAAATGAAAGAAAGAAGAGAGGAATAGAAAAAAATAAGTAAAATGACAAAAAGAGAAAGAAAAAAAAAGTTAAGATATACCTGCCTCACATCCCTCCCCACCCACCTCACCCAACCTGTAATTAGATTTAAATCCAAAATTGTGTTATACCATACTATCATTGTAATAAATTAATGAATGGTGTCTTCGAAAAATGATCTGTTTTTTCTGCCAAGACAAGTCTAATATTTTCAAGATGTAGCGTCTCGGACATGTTTATAATCCGCACCTTAAGAGTAGGGGCTGATGTGTGTTTCCAAAATTTGAGTATTAGTTTTTTAGCCGTTTTCAGGCCAGAATGAATTTGAAATAATGATAGCTCAGAGCAGGCTTCTGACGTATCTCGAATGATCAATTCCGTGTCGGGATCCAATTGTATTTTTAGTGTTTTTGAAAATATTTCAAAAATTCCTCTCCAGAAATTATGTACCTTTATACAAGAGACAAAGGGATGGGTTATAGTTGCTTCCTGAAGAAGACATTTATCACAAATAGGAGATACATTTGGAAAGACCTTATTCAGTTTAGACTTTGAATAATAGAGTCTGTGCAGTATTTTAACATTGACAACAATAAACCTAAACCTAAACTACGGTGAAAATACAGTTGATGGCATATGATCAATCTGCACCACAGATATATGGTCAATTCTACTCACACAACCTCGCTGTACAAACTAAGTCAAAGAATACATTACCTGGTTTATAAAAATACAAAGAGAATATTGTATTAGATTGGTGTCCCAGGCAGAAATCATTTTCTGGTTTTATGGAAATAAACCAATGGTTGCAACACGTAATAACACAGGATTCACAAATAAATCCAACCCCTTGTGGGTAGAAACATAGAAACATAGAAAATAGGTGCAGGAGTAGGCCATTCGGCCCTTCGAGCCTGCACCGCCATTCCATATGATCATGGCTGATCATCCAACTCAGTATCCCTTACCTGCCTTCTCTCCATACCCCCTGATCCCTTTAGCCACAAGGGCCACATCTAACTCCCTCTTAAATATAGCCAATGAACTGGCCTCAACTACCTTCTGTGGCAGAGAATTCAAACAGATTCACCACTCTCGGTGTGAAAATGTTTTTCTCATCTCGGTCCAAGAAGACTTCCCCCTTATCCTTAAACTGTGACCCTTTTTTTTTCAATTCAATCTTTATTGTCATTGTGCAGTGTACAATACAGAGACAACGAAATACAGTTGGTATCTCCGAAGGGCGAACTTACGAATGAACAAGTAATTGTGCAGTAGTATGAGTTAATATACGTCTATACATATACTGGCACGATGGAGGTAGTTTTAAGGCACGTGGGGACAACTGCCTGGGCAAGTGACAGGTTGAAGATGTCCTTCCAGACGTCTGTCAGGTGTGCAGCACAGGTCCTGAGGACGCGCCCGGGAATGCCGTCAGGGCCGGCAGCCTTATGTACATTGATCCTACTCAGTGCCACGTGCACATCGTGGGGGTTGAGTGTGAGGGGCTGGTGGTCATCGGGGAGCCCAGTCTTGATGGCCAACTCTTGGTGTTCCTTTCAGAGCGGCCATAAAAGTGATTGAGTTCCTCGAGGAAGGATGCGTCACTGGAAGTGGGGGTGGAGTTGGTGGCTCTGTAGTCAGCGATGGCCTGGATGCCATGCCACATGCGTCGGGGGTTGGAGTTGCTGTCGAAGTGCTCCTCGATCCGCAGCTTGTATCTGTGTTTGGCGTTCTTGATGCCCCTCTTCAGATTGGCCCTCGATGAACTGTAGGCACGGGCATCGCCTGACCTGAAAGCCGAGTCCCGTGCTTTCAGCAGTAACCTGACCTCGCTGTTCATCCGTGGCTTCTGATTTGGGTATGTGGTGATTTGTTTGAGAGTGGTGACACAGTTGATGGAGGAGTTGATGAAGTCCAGAACAGAGGAAGTATAGGCGTCAATGTCAGTGTGGGAGTCAAGGGTGGCCTGAGCTGCAAACGCATCCCAGTCAGTGTTACCAAAACGCTGCTGGAGTGTGGAGTCCGCTTCATCTGACCAAACCTTGACTGTTCTCACTGTGGGTTTAACGCGTCTGATGAGTGGGGAGTACTTAGGATGCAGGAACAATGATAAGTGACCAGACTGACCAAGGTGGGGGAGGGGGTGGCTTTGTACGCACATATCAGAGGTCTGATTTACTGCAGGAGTAAATCCTTTTCCAATGCACCATCTCTCTACTAGTGTAAAGTGTGTGTTTTAAATGGGGTGGGACCTGATGTATACATTACAAGCTGGAGGTTATGAAAGGTGTAGGAATCTGAGGGAATGCACTAAAAGTTAATTGGGAGAGTGAATAGGCACCAATGTGACAAATCTGGCAAAATTGCATTCTGATTTGAAAATAAATAAAATCTCAAGCTCCATTGAATCTATTAATGTAAAATAAGTTATACTGTAGATGCGGGCATACAGGCTAAAAACTGTGATGTACACTAAAGCAGGAGAGACAGCTGTTGAGGTTGGGCAAGAACAATTATCCTAATGAAGGGTCTGCAAAGGTGTAGCCCAGGAGCAGTTTCAGAAACAGGAGCACACAAGAGCAAATTTGAATGGTAAGAGGGGGTAGGAGATAGATCTGACAGCTAATATTAAGAGAAATCCAAAGTGATTTTGTAAGTACATTAAGGAAAGAGGGTGTCTAAAGACAGAACAGGACCTAGAAACATAGAAACATAGAAAATAGGTGCAGGAGGAGGCCTTTCGGTTCATCGAGCCAGCACCACCATTCTTGTGATCATGGCTGAACGTACCAAATAATAACCCGTGCCAGCCTTCTCCCCATATCCCTTGATTCCACTAGCCCCTAGAGCTCTATCTAACTGTCTCTTAAATTCATCCAGTGATTTGGCCTCCACTGCCCTCTGTGGCAGGGAATTCCACAAATTCGCAACTCTCTGGGTGAAAATGTTTTTTCTCGCCTCAGTCTTAAATGGCCTCCCCTTTATTCTAAGTGTGCCCCCAGGTTCTGGACTCGCCCAACATATAACCATATAACAATTACAGCACGGAAACAGGCCATCTCGGCCCTTCAAGTCCGTGCCGAACAACTTTTTTCCCTTAGTCCCACCTGCCTGCACTCATACCATAACCCTCCATACCCTTCTCATCCATATGCCTATCCAATTTATTTTTAAATGATACCAACAAACCTGCCGCCACCACTTCCACTGGAAGCTCATTCCACACCGCTACCACTCTCTGAGTAAAGAAGTTCCCCCTCATGTTACCCCTAAACCTCTGTCCCTTAATTCTAAAATCATGTCCTCTTGTTTGAATCTTCCCTATTCTCAAAGGGAAAAGCTTGTCCACATCAACTCTGTCTATCCCTCTCATCATTTTAAAGACCTCTATCAAGTCCCCCCTTAACCTTCTGTGCTCCAGAGAATAAAGACCTAACTTAATCAACCTATCTCAGTAACTTAGCTGTTGAAACCCAGCAACATTCTAGTAAATCTCCTCTGTACCCTCTCTATTTTGTTGACATCCTTCCTATAATTGGGCGACCAAAATTGTACACCATACTCCAGATTTGGTCTCACCAAAGCCTTGTACAATTTTAACATTACATCCCAGCTTCTATACTCAGTGCTCTGATTTATAAAGGCCAGCATACCAAAAGCTTTCTTTACCACCCTATCTATATGAGATTCCACCTTCAAGGACTATGCACGGTTATTCCCATATCCCTCTGTTCAACTGTATTCTTCAATTCCCTACCGTTTACCATGTACGTCCTATTTTGATTTGTCCTGCCAAGGTGTAGCACCTCACATTTATCAACATTAAACTCCATCTGCCATCTTTCAGCCCATATTTCCAATTGGCCTAAATCACTCTGTAGACTTTGGAAATCCTTTTCATTATCCACAACACCCCCTATCTTGGTATCATCTGCATACTTACTAATCCAATTTACCACCCCTTCATCCAGATCATTGATGTACATGACAAACAACAAAGGACCCAACACAGATCCCTGAGGCACCCCACTAGTCACCTGCCTCCAACCCGACAAACAGCCATCCACGATTACCCTCTGGCTTCTCCCATTCAGCCACTGTTGAATCCATCTTGCTATTCCTGCATTTATACCCAACAGTTGAACCTTCTTAACCAACCTTCCATGGGGAACCTTGTCAAAGGCCTTACTGAAGTCCATATAGACAACATCCACTGCTTTACCCTCGTCAATTTCCCTAGTAACCTCTTCATAAAATTCAAGAAGATTAGTCAAACATGACCTTCCTGGCATAAATCCATGTTGACTGTTCCTAATTAGACCCTGTTTATCCAGATACTTATATATATTATCTCTAAGTATCTTTTCCATTAATTTGCCCACCACTTAAGTCAAACTAACCGGTCTATAATTGCTAGGTTTACTTTTAGAACCCTTTTTAAACAATGGAACAACATGCGCAGTACGCCAATCCTCGGGGACTATTCCCGTTTCTAATGACATTTGAAATATTTCTGTCATAGCCCCGGCTATTTCTACACTAACTTCCCTCAATGTCCTAGGGAATATCCTGTCAGGACCTGGAGACTTATCCACTTTTATATTTTTCAAAAGTGTCAGTACTTCTTTTACTTTGAAACTCATAGTATGCATAGCTACTCTACTAGTTTCCCTTACCTCACATAATTCAATATCCTTCTCCTTGGTGAATACTGAAGAAAATAAATTGTTCAATATCTCCCCCATCTCTTTTGGCTCTGCAGATAGCTGTCCACTCGGTCTCTCCAATGGACCAATTTTATCCCTTGTTATCCTTTTGCTATTAATATAGCTGTAGAAACCCTTTGGATTTGCTTTCACCTTACTTGCCAAAGCAACCTCATATCTTCTTTTAGCTTTTCTAATTTCTTTCTTAAGATTCTTTCTACATTGCTTATACTCCTCAAGCACCTCATTTACTTCATGCTGCCTATAATTATTGTAGATCTCCCTCTTTTTCCGAACAAGATGTCCAATTTCCCTTGAAAACCAGGGCTCTTTCCAATTTTTACTGGTTCCTTTCAACCGAACAGGAACATAAAGATTCTGTACTCTTAAAATTTCCCCTTTAAATGTCCTCCATTTCTCCTCTACATCTTTCCCATAAAACAAAATGTCCCAGTTCACTCCTTTTAAATCATCTCGCATCTCGTTAAAGTTAGCCTTTCTCCAATCAAAAATCTCAACCCTAGGCCCAGTTCTGACCTTCTCCATAATTACATTGAAACTAATGGTATTGTGATCACTGGACCCGAAGTGCTCCCCAACGCACACCTCCGCCACCTGTCCCGTCTCATTTCCTAACAGGAGGTCCAGCACTGCCCCTCCTCTAGTAGGCACCTCTATGTATTGCTGCAAAAAACTATCCTGCACACATTTTACAAACTCGAAACCATCCAGCCCATTTACAGAATGTGTTTCCCAGTCTATGTGTGGAAAGTTGAAATCTCCCACAATCACTACCTTGTGCTTACTACTAATATCTGCTATCTCTTTACATATTTGCTCTTCCAATTCTCGTTCCCCATTTGGCGGTCTATAATATACCCCTATAACAAGAGGATTATTGTATAGGGGTATATTATAGAGAACATTGGGAACATTTTTCCTGCATCTAGCTTGTCCAGTCCTTTTATAATTTTAACTGTTTCTATAAGATATCCCCTGAACCTTCTAAACTCCAGTGAATACAAGCCTAGTCTTTTCAATCTTTCCACATATGACAGTCCCGCCATCCCAGGGATCAATCTCGTGAACCCACGTTGCAGTGCCTCAATCACAAGGAAGTCCTTCCTCAAATTAGGAGACCAAAACTGTACACAATACTCCAGCTGTGGTCTTACCAGAGCCTTGTACAACTACAGAAGAACCTCTTTACTCCTATACTGAAATCCTCTTGTTATGAAGGCCAACATTCCATTAGCTTTCTTCACTGCCTGCTGTACCTGTAAGCCAACTTTCAGTGACTGGTGTACAAGGACACCCAGATCTCGCTGTACCTCCCTCTTACCTAACCTAACCCCATTGAGATAATAATCAGCCCCCTTGTTTTTGCCGCCAAAGTGGATAACCTCACATTTATCTATATTATACTGCATCTTCCACGCATCTGCCCACTCACTCAACCTGTGCAGGTCATCCAGTAACCTCCTAACATCCTCTTCACAGTTAACACTGCCGCTCAGCTTTGTATCATCCGCAAACCTGCTAGTGTTGCTCCTAATTCCCTCTTCCAAATCATTAATATATATGGTAAACAGTTGCGGCCCCAACACCGAGCCTTGCGGCACTCCACTCGCTGCCTCCTGCCATTCTGAAAAGGACCCGTTCACTCCTACTCTTTGTTTCGGTCTGCCAACCAATTTTCTATCCACGTCAACACTCTACCCCCAATACCATGTGCTTTAATTTTAGTCACCAGTCACCCGTGCGGGACCTTATCAAAGGCTTTCTGAAAGTCTAGATGCACTACATCCACTGGCTCCCCTTCATCCATTTTACTTGTCACATCCTCAAAAAATTCCAGAAGATTAGTCAAGCATGATTTTCCTTTCATAAATCCATGCTGACTTATAATAACATATAACATATAACAATTACAGCATGGAAACAGGCCTTCTCGGCCCTTCCAGTCCGTGCCGACCATTTATTTTCCCCTAGTCCCATCTACCTGCACTCAGACCATACCCCTCAATTCCCTTCCCGTCCATATACCTATCCACTTGGTCTAATCCTTTTGGACTTGGACTAATCCTTTTACTTCTATCCAAATGCCCCATTATTACCTCCTTAATAATTGACTCCAGCCCTTTTCCCACCACCAAAGTCAGGCTAACTGGTCTGTAATTCCCCGTTTTCTCTCTCGCTCCTTTCTTGAAAAGTGGGATAACATTTGCTATCCTCCAATCCACAGGAACTGATCCTGAATCTATTGAACATTGGAAAATGATCACCAATGCGTCCACTATTTCTAGAGCCATCTCCCTGAGGACCCTGGGATGCAGACCATCAGGCCCAGGGGATTTATCATCCTTCAGTCCCATTACCCTACCCAACACTATTTCTCGCCTAATGAACATTTCTTTCAGTTCCTCTATCCCCTTAGATCCTCTGCCCTCCAGTAATTCTGGGAGATTGTTTGTGTCTTTCTTAGTGAAGACAGATCCGAAGTACCTATTCAACTCTTCTGCCATTTTCTTGTTACCCATAATAATTTCACCGTGTTTGCCTTCAAGGGACCCACATTTGACTTTGCTATTTTCTTTCCCTTAACATATCTAAAGAAGCTTTTACTGTCCTTCTTTATATTCCTGGCCAGCTTCCCCTCATACTTCATCTTTTCAGCCCGTATTGCCCGTTTTGTTTCCTTCTGTTGTCCTATGAAAGTTTCCCAATCGTCTGGCTTCCGGCTACTCCTTGCTGTGTTATACATCTTTTCTTGTCATTTTATTCTATCCCTAACTTCACTTGTCAGCCACGGTTGCCTCCTACTCCCCTTAGAATCTTTCTTCCTTGTTGGAATGAAATGATCCTGCGTCTTCCGGATTATGCCCAGAAATTCCTGCCATTGCTGTTCCACCATCATTCCTGCTAGGATCCCTTTCCAGTCTACCTTGGCCAGTTCCCCTCTCGTGCCTTCATAGTCCTCTTTGTTCATCTGCATCACTGCCACTTCCGATTTAACTTTCTCCTTCTCAAATTGCTGGTTAAAACTAATCATATTATGATCACCACCTCCAAGCGGTTCCTTTACCTCGAGCTCTCTTATCATATCTGGTTCATTGGACAACACTAAATCCAGAATTGCCTTTTCTCTGGTCGGCTCCATTACAAGCTGCTCTATGAATCCATCTCGGAGGCATTCTACGAACTCTCTTTCTTGGGGTCCTGAATCAACCTGATTTTCCCAGTCTCCTGCATATTGAAATCCCCCATCACCACAGTGGCATTGCCTTTGTTACATGCCAGTTTTAACTCCTGCTGCAACTTACACCCTACATCCGAGCTACTATTTGGGGGTCTGTAAATAACACCAATTAGTGTCTTCTTGCCTTTGCAATTCGTCAACTCAATCCACAGTGACTCTACCTCGTCAGTCCCTATGTCTTCCCTCGCAAGGGTCTGAATTCCATCCCTCACCAGCTGAGCTACCCCCCTCCTCTGCCCACCTGCCTGTCCTTTCTAGAGGATGTATAACCCTGAATATTAAGTTCCCAGACCCGATCCTCCTGCAGCCACGTCTCAGTAATCCCCACAATGTCATATCTACCAACCTCTAACCTCTCGGAAACCAAAGCAGACATCACCTCCGTGATGGATTCTTGGAGCAGTTATTGCAGCCTGCCAGGGAGAAGGCAAATCTAGATTTAGTATTATGTAATGAACCGGATTTGATAAAAGAACTTGAAGTTAAGGAGCCAATAGGAGGTAGTGATTATAATATGGTCAAGTTTAATCTACATTTGGAGAGGGAGAAGGGTAGATCGGAGGTGTCCGTGTTACAGTTGAATAAAGGGGACTACGGAGCCATGAGGGAGGAGCTGCCTAAAGTTGACCGGAAAGATACCCTAGCAGGGATGACAGTGGAACAACAATGGCAGGTATTTCTGGGAATAATACAGAAGGTGCAGGATCAGTTCATTCCAAAGAGGAAGAATGATTCCAAGGGGAGTAAAGAGCGACCATGTCTGACAAGGGACGTCAGGGACAGTATAAAAATAAAAGAGAAGTACAAGTTGAACCCAGGCCTCTGGCGCTGTGCCACTGAAACATCCGTTGTAACACAATGAACCAATAACAACATAACATGACTAAATCTCTGAGCTGCCTTTTGTAATCGAGTTTTAATCTGGTAATGTTTTTATTGTGGCAATCCTAATGAGAGAATGTCAAGCACAGATGGCAGTCGAAAATAAACAACCAGAAAGCTTGGTGCCCTGATCTCAATGAGTCACCAGTACCTCATCAACTACTTAAGGTTCAAATATTAAACAAATGCTACATTAATGAAAAAGAGCACAGGTTATATTTTTCACATTAAGATGCCAGCATTACCGTAAATCCACAAATAAATGGTAAGTTAGTTGCATTGACAGAACTAATTCACTACAGACCTGATATTGTACTCTCTTTGCGGCTTTAAGTGACTGGATTCAGTCACTGCTGCACATTTACTAAGGAACCAGAGCAACTTGTAGAATTATACTGAGAGGTAAACGTGCCCCGTTTATAAACTGTGATTTAGGACACATATGTATATATTTCAGTATAATTCCATTATTTTTTGATAATTCAAATAAGGTAAGCCAGCTTTCCAATCACTTTTCTGACCATTTGAGAGACATTTAGGTAGTAAATGTAGAAAGAGAGACAAAATAAACATTTCAGATTCAAGATGCTTCCATAAAATGTTAACTGTGTTTTTCTATTTCCAGGTGACGCCTGGCCAGCTGAGTGTTTCCAACATTTTCCATTTTTATTTCAATCTTTTTGTTATTTGCTTTTCTTTTTTGATTATTGATCAATGGGGATTATTTTCTTGTCAAAGATATTTGCCTCAGTCTGGTGTAAGTGTTTGATGCAAAAACTAAATTAAATTTTTCATGCAATGTGTAGAACTACAGATGCTGTTTTACACCGAAGTTAGACAAGAAATGCTGGAGTAACTCAGCGGGGCAGGCAGCATCTCTGGAGTGGAGGATTGGGTGATTTTTCCGGTCGAGACCCTTCTTCAGACTGAAAGTCAAGGGAGAGGGAATCGAGAGATATGGAAGGCTACAGAGAGCATGTGAGGACAAAGCAGACGTTGATCAAGGAAATGTACAATGTTTCATTATTTGATGAGGTAGACGATCAGTAAAATTAAACAGAACAGTGCAACTAGTTGTAGAGCTATGAAGGGGGAGGGACGGAGAGAGAGCATGGATTACTTGAAGGAGGAGAAATCAATATTCACACTGCTTTTGGGGAGACGGGGGGCCAGAGCGGAGCTGTGGGGCACCGAGGAAACCCGTTTTAGGGCCTCATCTATGATGGGAGAGGGAAATCCCCATTCTCTAAAGAATGAGGACATCTCAGATGTTCTGGTATGGGACACCTCATCTTGGGTGTGGATGCGGCGTAGACGGAGGAATTGGGTGTAGGGGATAGAGTCTTTGCAGGAGGCAGTGTGGGAAGAAGTACAGTCTTATTAACTGTGAGAGTCAGTGTGTTATAATAGACACCATTCGATAGTCTATCTCCTGTGATGGAGATCGTGGGATGAAGAAATCGTAGGATATGTTGGAGATGGTCCAAGTTAATTTGAGTGCAGGATGTAAATTGGTAATGAAGTTAATGATGTCCATGAGATCTGCATGGGTGCAGTCGTTAATGTAACAAAGATAGAGTTCGGGGTTAGGGCCAGTGTACACCTGGAACATATCGAACAGGATTGTTCGATGTACCCTACAAAGAGGTAGGTATAGCTGGGGCCCTTATGAGTGGCCGTAGCTACGCGTTTGATTTGGAGGAAGTGGAAGGAGTTGTTGAGGGTGAGGACCAGCTCTGTGGAGGAGAGTGTTGGTAGAAGGAATTTGGCTGGATTTGCGGTCTAGAAAGCCTGCAACCCAATGGTAAGGATATTGATTTCTCTAATTTCAAGTATCTCTGGCTTTATCTCCAACCGTTATCCACCCTAGTTCTTCTACTAGTTTCACTGTCCTCCTGATTAATTTTACTGTTTGTATGCCTCGTTGTCACCTTCCCCTCATACAACAATGAACCATTCTACATTTCCTTGATCAACATCTGCTTTGATCTGTCCTTTTTAAGATTGAAAAGACTAGGCTAGTATTCACTGAAGTTTAGAAGGATGAGGGGGAATCTTATAGAAACATATACATTTATAAAAGGACTGGACAAGCTAGATGCAGGAAAAATGTTCCCAATGTTGGGCGAGTCCAGAACCAGGGGCCACAGTCTTAGAATAAAGGGGAGGCCATTTAAGACTTAGGTGAGAAAACCGTTTTGTTGTGAATTTGTGGAGTTCCGTGCCACAGAGGGCAGTGGAGACCAAATCACTGGATGGATTTAAGAGAGAGTTAGATAGAGCTCTAGGGGCTAGTGGAATCAAGGGATATGGGGAGAAGGCAGGCACGGGTTATTGATTGGGGATGATCAGCCATGATCACAAGAATGATGGTGCTGGCTCAAAGGGCCGAATGGCCTCCTCCTGCACCTATTTTCGATGTTTCTATGTATTCACACCTTACATGCTCTTTGTACCCTTCCATATCTCTATTTTCTCTCTCCACTAATTCTCGACCCGAAACATCACCCGTCTTTTTATGAAATGGCTGTGTAGGAATAATGGAAACTAATCACTAAACAGTGCAAACAAAATGCAAAAACAGAATGGCAGGGAGCAAAAACAAGGCAGCACGGTGGCACAGTGGTAGAGTTGCTGCCTTACAGTGAATGCAGCGCCGGAGACTCGAGTTCGATCCTGACTACGGGTGCTGTCTGTACGGAATTTGTACGTTCTCCCCCTGACCTGCATGGGTTTTCGCCGAGATCTTCGGTTTCCTCCCACACTCCAAAGACGTAGAGGTATGTTGGTTAATTGGTTTGGTAATTGTTAAATAAATAAATAATTACACTAAGTGTCCCTAGTATGTATAGGATGGTGTTAATGTGCAGGGATTGCTGGTCGGTGCGGAGCCTGTGGGCCAAAAGGGCCTGTTTCTGCACTACTTCTCTAAACTAAACTAAAGAGTGTCCCAAAACTGACTAGGTAGGGAAGGCTTAAATGTATGAGAACATATTAATTTATCCATAGACATGAAAATAAGTGCACAGAAGAAATGGAATGCAGCCTTTCACTAAGAGATGAGAAATCAAAAGTAGTCATTATTAGTCCCGACGTGACCAGGTTATTTCAGTTTAGTTTAGTTTAGTTTAAGAGATACAACACGGAAACAGCCCACTGAGTCTGCACTGAGCAGCAATCCCCGCACATTGCCCTTCACACACTACGGAAAATGTTTACATTTATATCAAGCCAATTAACCTAAACCTGTACATCTTTGGAGTGTGGGAGGAAACCAAAGATTTTGGAGAAAACCCACGCCGGTTCCAGGGAGAATGAACAAACTCTGTACAGACAGTGCCCGTAGTCAGGATCGAACCTGCGTGTCTGGTGCTGCAAGGCAGAAACTCTACCACTATGCCACAGTTCTATACCTTTATTCTTTACTCTTTTTAGATCTGATTTGAAATATCTGCTTTTCCAACCGCATTAGGCAAGTACATAAGATGGTTCCAACCTGATGATTTTTTCCCAAGCTCTCCCAGTCTCCAAGAGAGCATCAACTACCTTTTCTCACATCACCAACCACACCATTCTGCATGGGAAGGGGGAGTCTCCTACAGGTGGACGTACCCAAGTTAATCTCTGTACTTAGATCAATATGCATAATGGTGCAAATAGGATTTGCAACCTGTCAACTGTGTGGAAAACCAGAGCAGCAATACAAGTTCACTTAGAAACATAGAAAATAGGTGCAGGAGTAGGCCATTCGGCCCTTCGAGCCTGCACCGCCATTCAATGTGATCATGGCTGATCATCCAACTCAGTATCCCGTACCTGCCTTCTCTCCATACCCCCTGATCCCTTTAGCCACAAGTGCCACATCTAACGCCCTCTTAAATATAGCCAATGAACTGGCCTCAACTACCTTCTGTGGCAGAGAATTCCAGAGACTCACCACCAGAGACTTGGCCCATCAAGTCTACTCCACCATTCAATCATGGCTGATCTATCTTTCCCTCTCAACCCCATTATCCTGCCTTCTCCCCATAACCCTTGACACCCATACTAAACAAGAATCTATCTATATCTGCCTTAAAAAAAATATCCATTGGCGACCACCACAGCCGTCTGAGGCAATGAATTCCGCAAATTCACTTCCCTCTGACAAATGAAAATCCTCCTCATCTCCCTCATAACGGTACGTCCTTTAATTCTGAGGTTGTGACCTCAGTCTGGTCTTAGACTCTCCCACTAGTGGAAACATCCTCTCCACATCCATTCTATCCAGACCTTTCACTATTTGGTATGTTTCAATTAGGTCCCCCCTCATCCTTATAAACACCAGCGAGTACAGGCCCCATGTCGTCAAACGCTCATCTTAACCCGTTCATTCCTGGGATCATCCTCCTAAACCTCCTCTGGATCCTCTCCAGGGTCAGAACATCCTGTAATATGATTGGGGAGGAACTGAGGTGAATATATCCAGATCATTGCAAGGAAGAGCGTGGGGTTCTGAGACTAATTGCATCAATGCATTGTACTATTCCCATGTAACTGGGGCTCTCAGGAAGAAGGATTTTCATGAGGGCTCTAGGCGGAGGGATATGTGAGGTTAGACTAATTCAAGGCATACATGGGAGGGGCAAAAATAAACGCATTCTCCTCGACCAGATTTTGTGTCAGAATATGAATCTACTCTAGATCTATGGTTCCCACTTCCTTACCAAACTCCACCCAAATGAAATCTAAACATTCACTTAATTCCCTGGTTGACTGATATCATATTATATCATATATTTATCAAATATCATATATATTAATGTAATTGGTGATGAGCAGTAACTTCCAGCAAAGTTAAAGCATAATCAGGTCATGATTTAGGAAGAAGAACCATATTGGCATTTGAGCTTTCTTGTTCTTACAGTCTGTTGATAAAGTTAAAGAAAATAAATATCATGAATCATGCACAAAGTCAAAACTGGTGAAAGGAAAAGCCAAACCTACCCATGCACGAAACATGCCCTTTTCAAGATAGCACAGGATGATGTGTATTGATGTGTTCTCAGTGTGCGTGGTAAGGACTGTTTAAATTCAGCACACTATTTGTTTGTTAATGTCATGATTTTTTCTCAGATTCAACCAGCCAAACCATCCTTCTTTTTCCAGAATAATGATTTTACCCTCACTTCATCTTCATAAAAGGTTCAGATTTTTTGTAAGAAATATTTGTCAACCTTTTGTTTTGCTTAGTTAAATTTAGTTTAGAGATACAGCGCGGAAACAGGCCCTTCGGCCCACTGAGTCTGCACCAACCGACGATCCCCGCACATTAGCATTATCCTACTCACACTCGGGACAATTTACATTGATACCAAGTCAATTAACCAACAAATCTGTACGTCTTCTGTGTGTGGGAGGAAACCAAAGAACTCAGAAAAGACCCAGGTCACGGAGAAACATTCAAACTCTATATGACATGCCGGCATGGTCAGGATCGAACCATGGTCTTTGGCGCTGTAAAACAGTAACACTACCGCTGCGCCACCTTGCTGCTGTAGTTAAATCACAGGGCAAAATAAAACATACGTGGCCATGTGTTATTATGTCACAAATATTTCAGTGACTGAATTTACATTAGGGCCACTAGGTTTGTATTAAAGGTAGGAACAATGTAACAATGCACATGCTACTTCCAATGATCTAAACCTAGTCTTTGCCAAATAAAACCACAACATTCTGCTATCACTCAGCAACTTAGCCAGTCTCTGTGGAAAGAGAAACTGAGCTAATATTGATAACCATGTCCTGAAATGTTTCTGCTTTCTCTGTCAGCTTTCTGTCATCTGTAGTTTTCTAAATTCACAATCTTTTTTCAACAATGGTCTACTCATGGACAGAGCTTGGTGCCTGCAAGTACAAGATATTGGTGAGGCCACAGTTAGAGCATTGACTTCAGTTGTAGTCATCCTGTTACACGAATGATGTTATTAAGATGGAGAAGTTGCAGAAAAGATTAGTGAAGTTGCCAGGACTCGAGTTCCTGTGCTAAAAGGAGAGGTTGAGCAGGTTAGGAATTTATTCCTTGGAGCGCAGGAGGATGAAGGGAGATCTTATAGAGGTGTACAAGATCATGAGAGAAATAGATAAAGTAAATGCACGAGGCTTTTACCCAAAGCAAGGAAATCCAGACCCAGAGGACGTAGGATTAACGTGAGAGGAGAAGGATTTAATAGGAACCTGAGGGACAACTTTTTACACAAACGGTGCTAGTGTATGGAACAAGCTGCTGGAGGAGGTAGTTGAAGCAGGTACCATCACAACGTTTAAGAAACATTCAGACAGGTACATGGATAGGGTAGGTTTCGAAGGATATGGGCCAAACGTGGTCAGTTGGAACCAGTGTAGATGGGGCAGAGAGAGTCAACTGTGTTTTATTGTTATATGTCCCAGATAGAACAATGAAATGTTGGTCGGCATGGGCAAGTTGGGCTGAAAGGCCTGAATGCAATATGACTCTATGGCTCTAAGTACACAAAGATTGGAAAATCAGAAATATTTTCTCCTTTCTCAATATTATGGCTGCCCCGTGCTTACCCTTGCTATAAGCAAGAAAATGCTCCAGAATTTCAGGGGCTACCAGTGCATTGTGTCTGGGGACAGGGAATTGCCCAGGATCATCACAAATGTGTGACAAACATGTGAGTTCTGTGAGGTGACAAGTGGTTCACCAATCCCTCCTCTCCATCAATGTAATGCACTTAATCTTGCCAAAGGACAGCACTATTCTCTGGTGCAAATTAGCTGAGGCCACCAGAAAGATAAAGTTGCTCAATATTTTCTGACTATTTGGTCTATTATCCGCTGTTGATATCATTGTTCACTTTAACTGCTGAAAATAGACCAGTGACACATGTTCTCAAAAGGTAGGAAAGTGTTCCAGTAAACACAAACTGCTCACGCTGGCCAACCTTGACATTTATGGGGAAGAATATTTCAAACTGTGGTTGGAAATGTGACAATGCCGTTTTGGACATTGTTATGTAAAAACAAATACAGCTTAGTAAAAAACAGGAATCTAAATGTTTGAAATGCCATTCAACAGTAAATGAGAACAATACTTCATATGTTTATAAGTTATAGGAGCAGAATTAGGCCATTCGGCTCAGCAAGTCTACTCTGCCAATCTACCAACCCCATTCTCCTGCCTTCTCCCCGATACCCCTGACACCTTCAGCTTCAACAGTAATGAATCTAAAAGTTGGACAGATATAACAAAGTGACTGGAGATGTATTGATATATCACTTCACGTCATTCAAATGTGGCCACGATATACAATCTTTTGAGGTGTGGGTGGACTGTGGGAAACTTGACAAAGCCTTTGCTCAAATGATGCTGTCCACTTACAATTACAGCACAGGCCTGGCCTGAATGCTTTTCCTCACATTCCAACATATCCCAATCTATAATAAATAGTGCCCAGTGAGAGTTAGCTGACCAAACTGAGCAGTTCTCTCACTCCACATTACTCTGACTCATTTACACAGGATGTCTGCTGCTCTGAAGCTTGGCACACAATGAATAATGCTTGGTATAATCTGAATGTGTGTGTGTGTGTGTGTGTGTGTGTGTGTGCCTTTCTTGGAACTGATGAAGTGACAAAGAACCCCCTGCACAATGCTGAAATTCATCAGCTACTACCCCCACACCTCTCCTCCTTCCATACAACCACCATGGCACTGATAGCAGGGTGCGGTGGTCTAGAGTGGAGACCAAGTGGTACAGCCCGCATCAAGATCCAAGATGCAGCATCAATACTAAACATGGCCATGGGACAATGTATGCAACTTGGTCACATACCACCCACTTGTCCAGATTCTTGGCTAAAACAAATTAGCTTCACTCCACTGGTTTCATAGCCTGGGCCTATTTTGGCTGCATATTCCTGAACCTTACTTCAGAACCTCTACAAATGGCAAAGTCGTTTAGACAGTGAAAATACTTCTATTAACCTAACATTACCATGAAAATTAATAGAATAATGATCCCGGCTTCTGTACTGTGAATAGCACATGGTCATTCACTATTTAAAGAAGGATATGAGAAAAGGAGAATTAAATGTCGGACGTGAACAAAACATTACTCTTGCAACATTTAAGAAATATTTAGGTACATGGATAGGACAGGTTTAGAGGGATATGGGCCAAATGCAGGCTGGTGGTACTAATGTGGATGGGACATGGTGTTGAGCGTGGGCAAGTTGTGCCCAAGGCCCTATTTCCACACTCTATGACTATGAAAATAAAATAAATATTTCCTTGTGATGCTTTTGAAGGCTTTTTCAAGCACCACTCATTGTTTCCATGAGAGTTTTAATATGGATGAGACCACAAGGTCAATGTGGTTAGGTCGTTACTCAAAGCCAAATGTTATTTTAGTTCAATCTACCGCTTACATTTTTTGAGAAGTGCATGTGAAATCTAAATTAAACAAGATAAAAAGAGATTACGCACCGTGATTTTATTTGTAATCTACAAACGTGTCATTGCTGAGAAGTTATAATAAGTGCTGTACCAAACCAGAGCCGTAACTCTAGCTCACGCTGGGCTTTTATTGGAACATGAGTAGAATTTTACTTACTTAGTCTCTAAACTAAATTAAACTAAACTTTTGGTTTTGACATTAAATACAAAAATTAATTTAGAAGGTTTAAGGTGAAGGGGAAAAGATTTAATAGGAATCCGAGGGGTATATTTATCACACAAAGGGTGGTGGGTGTATGGAACAAGCTAAGCTGCCTGCTAAAATCTTGTTTCTGAGATGTCCTCTCTAAACTTTAAGGAGATCAGAGCTGGGGAATGAATCTCCAGACCTGGTCCTTCGCTGTGTTTAAATAGAGAGCTGCTCCCTTTTTCACATAAAGGATGGTGGGTGTATGGAACGAGCTGCAGGAGGAGGTAGTTGAGGCAGGTACTATCATAACGTTTAAGAAACATTTAGACATACATGGATAGAACAGGTTGGAGATATATGGGCCAAATGCAGGCATGTGGGACTAATGTAGATGGGACATGGGCAAGTTGGGCCGAAGGGCCTGTTTCCATGCTGTATGACACTATGACTCAAAGCGAACTGAGGCATTAGATCAGTCTAGCTTAAGGAATGTCAAATGTGGTCATAGCTTAGGCTTTAAATATGAACAGTGTGAGATGAAAAATTGGCCCCTTTCAATACCGCTGCGTGGAACCTTAAGGCTAAAATCATACGATGCTATCCAGGGAACTCTCTTCCCTGAACCCATTTCTGCCACACTAACCCTTGCAGATGGCAATCAGCTATATACACTTTGGCTCTCTCATTAGGGCAGGCGATCCTGACAGATGGATGCAATTTTGAGAAGCTTATCCATGTGTTTCAAATCATCAGTCACGATAAAAAATTGAAATATAACAGATGTAAAATTGCTCTAGATCGGTAATGCAGACTGGACAAAGGGTGATGGACACTTCATTTCAACATGTCTGACGTTGTTTAGAATGGAAATAATAGGAGTTGTTTAAGCCTCTGACCAAAGACCATAACAACACCATTATTCCTTGAATTCCAGCAAATAACAAGACCTTTTACATTTTAACCAGACTAACATTAGTATTCGATTCCAAATTATTAAATCATGTTGTGTTATTTCAGAACCATGATAGGAGCAGATATTTACACTGGATTAATCCATAGCATTACTCATTACTGGTGGCTGGAGCAGTTTTAATTTTCATTCATACGATGATAAGATACGTATCACTGGGCCAAAAAGACTCCTATGAACATTGAGCATAGAATAGTACAGCACAAAAGTAGGCCCTTTGGCATACAATGTCCATATTGAACATGATGCTCAGACCTGTGCAAAATCCATTTCCCGCCATACCCTGCATATTCACGTGCCTATCCATACACCTCTTAAATGTCACCATCGTATCTGCCTCAGCCATCAACCCTGTAGTGCGTTCCAGGCACTCACCACTCTCTGTGTAATAAAGTTGCCCCGCATATCTCCCTTAATCTCTGCACCTCTCATCGTAAAGCTATGCCTGCTAGTATTTGATTTCTCATGAAGTGAGCTTCCATTCTCAAAGTCAGACGGCTCAAACTTCGCCGTAATTCAGTATGGAGCTGAGTGACACGCAATGAAAATGAATTGTAAAGGGAAATACTGAAAAAATTACTGCTGTGTTCGCAGTTTTATATCCTTGACTTGAAATGCATTGCAATTGCCAAAGCCTAGCAGGACATACTGTAACCTGTCACCAGCATAGGAGCATTTCTAAGAGCACTCAAGAAGATCAACATTATTCAGTACAAAGAAGCCGGTATCTGCAGATACTGTGTGCACCATCCAAACAGCACTCACCAACTGAGAATATTTCAACGTTAGATCCCGGCTCTGTGACAATCAAAAAGGAGGCCAAAGATTGCAGGCTTGTGGGAAAGCCACCCTCGCAAGTTCGCCTTCAAGATACTCACAATCTCAATGAGGTGTGTTGCCTCCCTGGTGCCAGGGTCCAAGATGTCTCAGACCAACTTCAGAACATCCTCCAGAGAGAAGGTGAACAGCCGGAAGTAGTTGTGCATGTGGGCACAAATGACGTGGGTAAGAAGAGGAAGGAGGTTGTGCAACGTGAGTATAGAGAAATAAGTAGGAGGCTGAAAAGCAGGACCTCTAGGGTGGTTATCTTTGGGTTGCTTCCAGTACCTCATGCTAGTGAGGGTAGGAACAGAGAGATAGGGGAGCTGAATGTGTGGCTGAGGAGTTGGTGGGCAGGGGGCAGGGATTTAGTTTTATAGATCATTGGGATCTCTTCTGGGGCTGGGGTGACCTGCACACAAGGGACGGGTTGCAACTTAATTGGAGGGGGACTGATATTCTGGCAGGCAGGTTTGCTAGTGCTACACAGGTGGGTTTAAACTAAACAGTGGGGGGTGGAGTCAACAACGTGGAAGAGTATGCGTGCAGTTAACGGGAAAGAGAGTGTAGGAAAGGTCACGTTTAAACTAACGGGTCAGGGGGATGGGAACCAATGCAAGGAGACAGGGGGCCATAAAGGGAGGACAGAAGCAAAAGGTAGATGGGAGATAAGAAAAACAAACTTGAAAGCTTTGTGCCTTAATGCGAGGAGCATTCGTAATAACGTGGATGAATTGAATGTGCAGTTAGTAGTTAATACAAGTAGAGAAATAGATTAGTTAAAACAAATGTAGGTCCCTTGCAGTCAGAAACAGGTGAGTTGATCATGGGGAACAAGGATATGGCGGACCAATTGAATAACTACTTTGGTTCCGTCTTCACTAAGGAAGACATAAATAATCTGCCGGAAATAGCAGGGGACCGCAGGTCAAAGGAGTACTTGAGTGAAATCCAGGTTAGTCGGGAAGTGGTGTTGGGTAAATTGAATGGATTAAAGGCCGATAAATCCCCAGGGCCAGACAGGCTGCATCCCAGAGTACTTAAGGAAGTAGCTCCGGAAATAGTGGATGCATTAGTGATAATCTTTCAAAACTCTTTAGATTCTGGAGTAGTTCCTGAGGATTGGCGGGTAGCAAACGTAACCCCTCTTTTTAAGAAGGGGGGGAGAGCGAAAACGGGGAATTACAGACCAGTTAGTCTAACATCGGTAGTGGGGAAACTGCTAGAGTCAGTTATTAAAGATGGGATAGCAGCACATTTGGAAAGTGGTGAAATCATTGGACAAAGTCAGCATGGATTTACGAAAGGTAAATCATGTCTGACGAATCTTGTGGAATTTTTCGAGGATGTAACTAGTAGCGTGGATGGGGGAGAACCAGTGGATGTGGTGTATCTGGACTTCCAGAAGGCTTTCGGCAAGGTCCCACATAAGCGATTAGTATATAAACTTAAAGCATATGGCATTGGGGGTTCAGTATTGATGTGGATAGAGAACTGGCTGGCAAACAGGAAGCAAAGAGTAGGAGTAAACGGGTCGTTTTCACAATGGCAGGCAGTGACTAGTGGGGTACCGCAAGGCTCAGTGCTGGGACCCCACCTATTTACAATATACATAAATGATCTGGATGAGGGAATTGAAGGCAATATCTCCAAGTTTGCGGATGACACTAAGCTGGGGGGCAGTGTTAGCTGTGAGGAGGATGCTAGGATGCAAGGTGACTTGGATAGGCTGGGTGAGTGGGCAAATGTTTGGCAGATGCAGTATAATGTGGATAAATGTGAGGTTATCCACTTTGGTGGCAAAAATAGGAAAACCGACTACTATCTAAATGGTGGCCGATTAGGAAAAGGGGAGATGCAGCGCGACCTGGGTGTCATGGTACACCAGTCATTAAATGTTGGCATGCAGATGCAGCAGGCAGTGAAGAAAGCCAATGGTATGTTAGCTTTCATAGCAAAAGGATTTGAGTATTGGAGCAGGGAGGTTCTACTTCAGTTGTATAGGGTCTTGGTGAGGCCACACTTGGAGTATTGCGTACAGTTCTGGTCTCCAAATCTGAGGAAGGACATTATTGCCATAGAGGGAGTGCAGCGAAGGTTCACCAGACTGATTCCTGGGATGTCAGGACTGTCTTATGAACAAAGACTGCATAGACTCGGTTTATACTCTCTAGAATTTAGGAGATTGAGAGGGGATCTTATAGAAACTTACAAGATTCTTAAGGGGTTGGACAGGCTAGATGCAGGAAGATTGTTCCCGATGTTGGGGAGGTCCAGGACAAGGGGTCACAGCTTAAGGATAAGGGGGAAATCGTTTAGGACCGAGATGAGAAGGAATTTTTTCACACAGAGAGTGGTGGGTCTCTGGAACTCTCTGCCACAGAGGGTAGTTGAGGCCAGTTCATTGGCTATATTTAAGAGGGAGTTAGATGTGGCCCTTGTGGCTAAGGGGATCAGAGGGTATGGAGAGAAGGCAGGTACGGGATACTGAGTTGGATGATCAGCCATGATCATATTGAATGGCGGTGCAGGCTCGAAGGGCCGAATGGCCTACTCCTGCACCTAATTTCTATGTTTCTATGTTAAGGAATGTGATAATGGAATTACGAAGACATGGCTCCAGGGTGACTAAGGCAGGCTATCCTAGACTGGATATTGTGTAATGATGAAGGATTAGTTAGCGATCTTGTTGTGTAAGGCCCCTTGGGCATCAGTGACCATAATATGGTGGAATTCTGCATCAGGATAGAAAGTGACACGGTTAATTCAGGGACTTGGGACCTCAACTTAAAGAAAGGAGACTTTGAAGGTATGAGATGGGAATTGGCTAGGATAGACTGGCAAATTATGCTTAAAGGGTTGACAGTGGCGATGTAGACAGTAGCCAGAAAGTCGTAGGGTGTCGCCAGGATGTCGTAGGTTGTCACCGGGTGACGCAGGCTGTCGCCGATGCTGACTTCGGTGGATTTCAATGTCATATCCGCCGGCAGTCGCCTATAAAATTGCCGAAGTGGGACAAGCCCATTAGTCCTGTCGCCGTTTTTTGGGCGATCTGCTATGACTATGACAGTCACCAGCAGTCGCCGAAAAAATTGCATAATTGGGACAGGCCCATAACAAGGGAAATCAAGGGCAGTGTTCAATCCAAGGAAAAGGCATATAAATTGGTCAGAGGAAGCAGCAAATTGGGAGAAATTTGGAACTCAACAGAGGTAATTAAGAAGGGGGGAAAAAGAGCATGAAAGAAAGCTTGCGGGGAATATAAAAACTGACTCTAAAAGCTTCTTTAGATATGTGAAAAGGTAAAGATTAGTGAAAACAAATGTAGATTCCTTACAATCATAGACAGGTGAATTTATAACGTGAAACAAGGAAATGGCAGAACAGTTATAACAAGAGGATTTGAGTATAGGAGCAAAGAGGTACTTCTGCAATTTGCAGGGCCCCGGTGAGACTACACCTGGCGTATTCTGTGCAGTTTGGTTTTGTAACTTGAGGAATTACATTCTTTCTATTGAGGGAATGCAGTGTAGGTTCACGAGGTTAATTCCTGGGAATGGCGGAACTGTCATATGATGAAAGAATGGAACAACTGGGCTTGCATGTACTGGAATTTAGAAGGATGAGAGGGGATCTTATAGAAACATATAAAATTAAGGGATTAGACACACTAGATCCAGGAAACATGTTCCTGATGTTGGGGGAGTCCAGAACCAGGAGCCACAATTTATGAATAAGGGTAGGTCATTTAGAACTGACATGAGGAAAAACGTTGAGTTGTGAATTTGTAGAATTCTCTGCCTCAGAAGGCAGTGAAGGCCGACTCACTGGATGCATTCAAAAGAGAGTTAGATAGAGCTCTTGGGGCTAGTGGAATCAAGGGATAGGGGGAGAAGGCAGGAATGGGGTACTGATTTTGGATGATCAGCCATGATCACATTGAATGGAGGCTTGAAGGGCCGAATGGACTACTGCTGCACCTATTTTCTAATTATCTATAGAAACATAGAAACATAGAAAATAGGTGGAGTAGGCCATTCGGCCCTTCGAGCCTGCACCGCCATTCATTGTGATCATGGCTGATCATCCAACTCAGTATCCCGTACCTGCCTTCTCTCCATACCCCCTGATCCCTTTAGCCACAAGTGCCACATCTAACGCCCTCTTAAATATAGCCAATGAACTGGCCTCAACTACCTTCTGTGGCAGAGAATTCCAGAGACTCACCACTCTCTGTGTAAAGAATGTTTTCCTCATTTCGGTCCTAAAGGAATTCCCCCTTATCCTTAGACTGTGACCCCTTGTTCTGGACTCCCCCAACATCGGGAACAATCTTCCAGCATCTAGCTTGTCCAACCCCTTAAGAATTTTGTAGGTTTCTATAAGATCCCCCCTCAATCTTCTAAATTCCATCGAGTAACAGCTAAATGAGTACTTTGGGTCTGTCTTCACTAAGGAAGACACAAACAATCTCCCAGAAATACAAGGGGACCAAGGATCGAATGGGAGGGAGGAACTGAAGGGAATCCACATTAGTCAGGAAATGGTGTTAGGTGTTGCGGCTGAAGGCAGAAAAATTCCCAGGATCTGATGGTCTGCATCACAGTGTGGCCCGAGAAATCGTGGATGAATTGGCGATAATTTTCCAATGTTCTCTCGACTCTAGATCAGTTCCTGTAAACTGGACGGTAGCCAATGTAACCCAACTTTTTAAGAAAGGAGGGAGAGCCTGTAGATGTGGTGTATCTGGACTTTCAAAAAAGCCTTTGACAAGGTCCCACATAAGAGATTACTGAGCAAAGTTAGAGCACATGGTATTGGGGGTAGGGTATTGACATGGATAGAGAACTGGTTGGCAGACAGGAATCAAAGAGTAGGAATTAAGGGGTCTTTTCAGAATGGCAGGCAGTGACCAATGGGGTGCCGCAAGGCTCGGTGTTGGGACTCCAGTTATTTACAATATATATTAACAATTTAGATGAGGGAATTAAATGTGACATCTCCATGTTTGCGGATGACACAAAGCTGGGTGGCAGTGTGAGCTGCGAGGAGGATGCTATGAGGTTGCTGGGTGACTTGGACAGGTTGTGTGAGTGGGCAGATGCATGGCAGATGCTGTATAATAGAAACATAGAAACTAGGTAAAAGGATAATAGCAAAAGGATAACGAGGGATAAAATTGGACCATTAGAGAGCCAGAATGGACAGCTATCTGCAGAGCCAAAAGAGATGGGGGAAATATTGAACAATTTCTTTTCTTCGGTATTCACCAAGGAGAAGGATATTGAACTCTGTGAGGTAAGGGAAAAAAGTAGAGTAGCTATGGAAACTATGAGATTCAAAGAGGAGGAAGTACTGACACTTTTGAAAAATATAAAAGTGGATAAGTCTCCAGGTCCTGACAGGATATTCCCTAGGACATTGAGGGAAGTTAGTGTAGAAATAGCAGGGGCTATGACAGAAATATTTCAAATGTCATTAGAAACGGGAATAGTGCCGGAGGATTGGCGTAATGCGCATGTTGTTCCATTGTTTAAAAAGTGTTCAAAGAATAAACCTAGTAATTATAGACCTGTTAGTTTTGACGTCAGTGGTGGGCAAATTAATGGAAAGGATACTTAGAGATAATATATATAAGCATCTGGATAAACAGGGTCTGATCAAGAACAGTCAACATGGATTTGTGCCTGGAAGGTCATGTTTGACAAACCTTCTTGAATTCTGGTGACTGCCTACATTAACCCCTCCCATGGTTTCTGTGACAGCTCTCACACAATGCCAAGCAATCAGACATGAAGCACCCGCAGCCCAGACACCTATTATTCCTTGGTTCAGGCTGCATGGACTAATAGGCTTACATCTGGCCAATATGTTACTCACAGCAGTTTATAATTCAAGGATCTGAGTCAGTCATGTGCTTTTGAGGAGGGACTGAGTTGACTAGGTCAGTTGAACTTTTACAATTCTGCAAATCTGCTGCCAATCAGGCGGCTCATTTATAAGAAGAGATAAATAACGTAAGATTTCAACATAAAGTTGAATATAAAAGAAACAAATCAAACAGGGGAGACTCATGCCCAGTTTTATATTTAGTCCTTCAAGAATGACAAACTTACTGTTACTTACAGCCCACACAGAAAGTAACATTTAAAACATTCCTTTGTGCCTGGCACAATCTAAAAATGACTTCATGATCAATTGAATACCAATCCTTTTGTGGCTTGAATCTACAGATAGGAATAATATCAGAACATTTAATGTTCTGCTCAGTTCGCAATAACCAACCTGATCTCCCGCAATAATCAACCTGATCTCAGCACTTCAACCCCCATTCCCATTCCGAATCCGACCTTTCTGTCCTGGGCCTCCTCCATGGCCAGAGTGAGGACCACTATAAATTGGAGGAGCAGCACCTCATATTTCCCTTGGGCAGTTTGCACCCCAGCGGTATGAACATTTACTTCTCTAATTTCAGGTAGTCCCTACATTCTCCTCCCCTTCCCAGCTCTCCCTCAGCCCATTGGCTCCTCCTCTTCCTTTCTTCTCCCCCCTCCCACCCTCAGTCTGAAGAAAGGTTTTGACCTGAAATGTTGCCTATTTCCTTCGCTCCATAGATGCTGCCTCACCTGCTGAGTTTCTCCAGCATTTTTGTCTACATTTAATGACAGTGTGGGCACAATTCACCCTATTCTCCAGGAATGATCCACAACAAAATGTTCTAGATGTTCCCAAGTAGGTGAAGGTGCTGATGGATTTACTGTCTCTGGATAATTGTAAGGATAAAATCCAGCGCGGGGCTTGCTTTTTCAGAGGCCCACAGGAGCCGTTGGAAGAGGAGGAGGGGGAGTAGCAACGGTAAGGATACAAATCGAGCGCGGGGCTTGCCAAAATCCATAACGTTCCATTCGGAGAAGTGTTTTTTTGGGGGGGTTTTTTTGAGGAAGCCGCTGATTGGTGGGAAGTGGACAGGCACAGAGAATGGCCCTGATGCTCAGAAGGGTAGCAAAAAGAGGAGGGCAATTGTAATAGGGGACTCCATAGGATAGGCAGCTGATTGGCTGTCAGATTCCAGCAGTTTGTACTGTATTTTGTATTGTGTTGAGATTGTATCCTGTGTCGGGGGGGGTGGGGAGTATGAAGGCCAGGGCAGTGTACTGTTGTGGATGTCAGATGTGGGAGGTCAGGGAAGCTGATAGCCCTCCAGACGTCCACATCTGCGCCAGGTTGTCGAGATGGGGCTCCTAAAGGACTGTGTTAGGAACCTGAAGCAACAGCTCGAGGACCTCCGTTTGGTCAGGGAGAATGAGGAGGTCATAGACAGGGGTTACAGGGAGGTGGTCACTCCCAGACCACGGGAGGCAGACAAGTGGGTCACTGTTAGGAAGGGCAAGGGGCAGAGGCAGGGACTAGAGAGTACCCCGGTGGCTGTACACCTGGAAAATAGGTACTCATGTTTGAGTACGATTGGAGCGGACAGCCTACCTGGGGGCGGCAACAGCGGCCAGGCCTCCGGCACAGAGAACGGCCCTGATGCTCAGAAGGGTAGCAAAACGAGGGCAATTGTAATAGGGGACTCCATAGTTAAGGGGTCAGATTGGCGATTCTGTGGACGCAGTCGGGAGACCCGGATGGTAGTTTGCCTCCCTGGTGCCAGGGTCTCGGATGTGTCGGAACCTGTCGAAAAGATTCTGAAAAGGGAGGGAGAGGAGCCTGATGTTGTGGTACACATTGGTACCAATGACATAGGCAAAAAAAGAGAAGAGGTCCTGAAAGGAGAATTTAGGGAGTTGGGGGGAAAGTTAAGGAGAAGGATCAAAAGAGTAACAATTTCAGGATTACTGCCTGTGCCACGTGACAGTGAGAGTAGAAATGGAATGAGGTGGAGGATAAATGCGTGGCTGAGGGACTGGTGCAGTGGGCAGGATTTCAGGTTTCTTGATCACTGGGACCTCTTTTGGGGAAGGCATGATCTGTATAAAAAGGACGGGTTGCACTTGAACCCGAGGGGAACCAATATCCTGGCGGGGAGATTTGCAAAGGAGACTTTAAACTAGAAAGGCTGGGGGGAGGGACTCGGGTAGAGGGGGCTAGGGGACAGGGTGAGGGGCAAGAGGCAGAGAAGGGAAGCACTCGGACCCAAAATGTAGGCGAGAAAGAGGAAAAAGATAATAAACAGAGAATAACGGATGGTGGGTTTATAAAATGTGTATATTTTAATGCTAGGAGCATTGTAAGAAAGGTGGATGAACTTAGAGCCTGGATTGACACCTGGAAATATGATGTTGTGGCAATCAGTGAAACATGGTTGCGGGAGGGTTGTGATTGGAAACTAAATATTCCAAGATTCCGTTGCTTCAGGTTTGATAGAATGGGACGGACCAGAGGTGGAGGGGTTGCATTGCTTGTCAGAGAAGATATTACAGCAGTGCTTTGGCAGGATAGATTAGAGGGCTCGTCTAGGGAGGCTATTTGGGGGGAACTGGGAAGTGGGAACGGTGTAGCAACACTTTTAGGGGTGTATTATAGACCGCCAAATGGGGAGCGAGAATTTGAAGAGCTAATATGTAAGGAGATAGCAGATATTAGTAGTAAGCACAAGGTAGTGATTGTGGGAGATTTCAATTTCCCAAAAAGAGACTGGGAAACACATTCTGTAAATGGCCTGGATGGTTTGGAGTTTGTTAAATGTGTGCAGGATAGTTTTTTGCAGTAATACATAGAAGTATCGACCAGAGAAGGGGCAGTGCTGGACCTGCTGTTAGGAAATGAGGCAGGTCAGGTGACGGAGGTATGCGTTGGTGAGCACTTCGTGACCAGTGATCACAATACCATTAGTTTCAATATAATTATGGAGAGAGTCAGAACTGGACCTCGGGTTGAGATTTTTGATTGGAGAAAGGCTAATTTTGAGGGAATGCGTAATGATTTAAAAGGAGTGAATTGGGGTATTTTGTTTCATGGGAAGGATGTAGAAGAGAAATGGAGGACATTTAAAGGGGAAATTGTAAGAGTACAGAATCTTTATGTCCCTGGTCGGTTGAAAGGAAATAGTAAAAATCGGAAAGAGCCATGGTTTTCAAGGGAAATTGGACACTTGGTTCTAAAAAAGAGAGATATCTACAATGATTATAGGAGGCATGGAGTAAATGAGGTGCTAAATGAGTATAAAGAATGTAAAAAGAATCTTAAGAAAGAAATAAGAAAAGCCAAAAGAAGATATGAGGTTGCTTTGGCAAGAAAGGTGAAAGTAAATCCAAAGGGTTTCTACAGCTATATTAATATCATTTTAAATCATTACGCATTCCCTCAATGGTCGGCACATACTGGAAGGGCCGAGAAGGCCTGTTTCCATGCTGTAATTGTTATATGGTTATATGGTAATAGCAAAAGGTTGGTTAAGAAGGTTCAATCTTTTGGTGCTAATGGCGGAGTAGCAAGATGAATTCAACAGTGGCTGAATGGGAGATGCCAGAGAGTAATGGTAGATGGCTGTTTGTCAGGTTGGAAGCCGGTGACCTGTGGGGTGCCTCGGGGATCTGTGTTGGGTCCACTGCTGTTTGTCATGTACATCAATGATCTAGATGATGGGGTGGAAAATTGGATAAGTAAGTATGCAGATGATACTAAGATAGGTGGTGCTGTGGATAATGAAGTAGATTTTCAAAGTCTACAGAGAGATCTGGGCCATTTGGAAGAGTGGGCTGAAAGATGGCAGATGGAGTTTAATGCTGATAAGTGTGAGGTGCTACATCTTGGCTGGACAAATCAAAATAGGATGTACATGGTAAATGGTAGGGAATTGAGGAATGCTGTGGAACAGAGGGATCTAGGAATAACTGTGCAAAGTTCCCTGAAAGTGGAATCGCATGTAGATAGGGTGGTAAAGAAAGCTTTTGGCGTGCTGGCCTTTATAAATCAGAGCATTGAATATAGGAGTAGGAAAGTAATGTTAAAATTGTACAAGGCATTGGTAAGATCAATTCTGGAGTATGGTGTACAGTTTTGGTCGCCTAATTATAGGAAGGATGTCAACAAAATAGAGTACAGAGGAGATTTACTAGAATGTTGCCTGGGTTCCAGCAACTAAGTTACAGAGAAAGGTTGAACTAGTTAGGTCTTTATTCTTTGCAGCGCAGAAGGTTAAAGGGGGACTTGATTGAGGTCTTTAAAATGATGAAAGGGATAGACAGAGTTGACGTGGATAAGCTTTTCCCATTGAGGGTAGGGAAGTTTCAAACAGGAGTGCATGACTTGAGAATCAAGGGACAGAAGTTTAGGGGTAACATGAGGGGGAACGTCTTTCCTCAGAGAGTGGTGGCTGTGTGGAATGAGCTTCCAGCAGAAGTGGTGGAGGCAGGATCGATTTTAATATTTAAAAGTAAAGTGGATAGGTATATGGACGGGAAGGGAAATGAGGAGTATGGTCCTTTTTCTCAGGATGCAAAAATCTTAATTAAATGAGAGCTTACCAGTTTGAAGTTTGATCTTGATTTTATGAGGAATTACGATGAGCTATTACCTGAAGAAGGCCATCAGTCCGCTGAGTGCGTCAATCTTCAAAGCAGTGGTGTGAAATCACAGATAACAGTTGTTGAACTGAACATACTAAGATTAGAGAAGAGTAGAACTACCAGATGACCTTAATACTATGAGGGTTGGGAGCGGTGGGCACGTAAACGCTCATCGTAACTCCTCATAAAACCACGATCAAACTTCAAACTGGTAAGTTCTCATTTAATCTTCCTACTTTACTTCGGAGTCATATGAGTGACTACGTGAAGATTTCAAAGCTCTGTGATTTCATGAATGTCAGAAACGAATCTTTGCGTTACTGCATGAAGTGACCATGGATGAGTGGAAAAAATATATTAATGCATTCAGACATGACTAACTTGTTAAAATGCTAATGCCTTAATCATCCAAAGAAAATAATTGTACCACTTTTATCAAGGGGGAAGCTATAAAACAGAATTTTAAACGGAGTTGGCAACTACCCCCGGTTTGCCAATGGGTTATTTAAAATGTTGGTAAAGGATGTTCGTTTGACCATCCTGCAGCTGCTAGGCTGTGGTCCTGTGGAACGTACATTACCCTTGGAGCTGATGTAGTAGCAGCCCTGGTGAAGTGTGTGTGGTAATTTTTAGTATCAACGCATACATTGGCCAAAATCCACGGTTTTACCTCCTGGTCTCTGGAATTCTCTGCCACAGAAGGTAGTTGAGGCCAGTTCATTGGCTATATTTAAGAGGGCGTTAGATGTGGCACTTGTGGCTAAAGGGATCAGGGGGTATGGAGAGAAGGCAGGTACGGGATACTGAGTTGGATGATCAGCCATGATCACATTGAATGGCGGTGCAGGCTCGAAGGGCCGAATGGCCTACTCCTGCACCTATTTTCTATGTTTCTATGTTTCTATGGAAATGGTGGAACTAATGGAACAATGACGTTTTTTGTACCCAACAACCATAGCTAGTGAGGAGCCTTGGAGGCTCTAGGTGAGCTAGACGCATAGTGTAAAGGTGTGACCACACATTACCGAAGGTCCATAGGGTAGCTATGAAACTTGTTTGAGACCTAAGCCCCTGGTTAGTTCTCGTTAATCAAATCAAAAACATTAAATGTTATGAATTAGCAGATGGTGGGTTGATGCTGGCACATGTAATTGGGTCCTGAACTTTCTATCGCAATGGCAGCAGACAGTCAGGGTGGGCAGTAGGACATCAAAAACCATAGCCGTGAGCACTGGCTCGCCCAAGGCTGTGTCCTAAGCCCCCTGCTGTTTAGTCTGCTTACATACGACTGTACTGCTAGACTCAACAACAACTTAATCAACAAGTTCGCTGATGACACAACAATGGTGGGTCTCATCAGTGACAATGATGAGTCGGCGTACAGGATGGAGGTGGAGCTGCTCACAGGATGGTGCAAATCCCACAACCTCATTCTCAACGTGGGAAAAATGAAGGAGTTGGTGGTTGACTTCAGGAGGGTGGGAAAACAACGCCATACACCTCTGCACATCGATGGAGCTGATGTGGAAAGGGTCAGCAGTGTGAAGTTCCTAGGACTCCACCTGTCAGACGACCTGAAACTCTCATCATACTGAGCCTGCCTCGTAAGACAGCTCTGGCCACAATTCTGAGCCTGCCTCGAAAGACAACGCTGGCCATATTTGCATGCACAGTTTTCAAGCTTCAGTGAACCGCTGCCCCCGATGGAGCGTGGGGTGTGTCGTCGCCTGCCGATGAAGCTTTGCTCGTCATCTGTACCTTGATTGGTCCGACAGCTTTTGTTTCCACATTCTGCTCTTACCTGTGGGAAAAGTCTTACCTGAAGAGAGCATTCTGCGGCTGGTTTCATTTCTTGGATTACAAGCTCTCCAATGTCACCTGGGTTGCGCTGTTCACTGCCGGCACTTGTAGCATTTGCAAGTGTCTCTTGAAGCCATATGCATGTGCTCCAGTATGTTCCACGGACATACTTAGAATTTGAAGTCAGTTCCATACTGACCACTCGCACTCCCCTCCACAGAGAGGGAGATTCGTAGGCAGCCCTGAAAACAGGTGCTGCCGCAGGCCCCTGTGGATACCTGCGCTGACATGGCCCCTCCAGCGGCCCTATGTCAGGTTTTTTCTCTGGCTCAGACTGAAACTGACCCTGAATGCTCCCCTCCTCAGAGAGGGAGACATTGTGCAGCCCTGAAACAGGTGCTGCTGCCTGTGGGTTCTCCATAATACCCGGGCTGATAACTCCCTTGTTTGGAGTATATCATTGTGGAGCACCTCTCCATCAGGTGCTCCATGTGGATTTGAATGTTTGAAAATGTTTCCCATATAGGAGGGGATCCTGTCCATCAGGAAACCTCCTGGCCTGACTCCCGTAGTCCACAGGCCTGACCGTCTTACCTTTGCTTTGACCCCCTTTCTGGGGACCCACAGCGGTCTGGAAGCAGCTGACCGCTATATGTTGGCAGGGTCCTCCTGGTCTGACTTCCACAGGCCTGCCCCACTGCTGTTGGTTTACCCCCTACGTGGGAACCACAGCCGGCCTGGAAGCAGGCGTCCCCTGTAGTCGGGTGCTGGGACCCTGCTGACCTGGCTCACAGACCTTTCCGACGTGTGGTTGGCTTAACCCCCCTCCCGGGGAATCACTGCCGGTCTGGAGCAGATGTCCCCTGTGTGTCGGGGACTCTCCTGGCCAGGCTACAGACCTTGCCGGCGTGAGGTAGCTTTACCCCCTTCCGGGATGCCACAGCCGGTCTGGAAAGCACTGACTGCGATGTCAGTGACTCTAGGCGTGGGGGGGGGCCCGACGGCCGGCGGCTGTCCGCACTTCCGCGGTTTCTGTAGCTGGGTTCCCCTCGGTCCCGGTATCCGTGGCCGAAACCGTGATTCCCCGCGGTCCATGACCGGTTCCGCGGCCCGTCCGGACTTCGCCCCTTTCGTGCAGGTACCTCTCTGAACAGAGAGTCCTGCAAAAGAAAAACAGAAGAAACCTGGAAAAAAGGTAACTACCGTCGAGTTGAATTTACCGCTGGATAGAGCGGAGCGGATAACATAGTGACGCGCTCAGCGGACTGACGGCCTTCTTCACATAGTCACTCACGTGACTCCGAAGTAAAATCAAATATGAGAGCGCATAACTTTAAGGTGAGATGGGCAAAGTTTAAAGGAGATGTGCGTGGCAATTGTTTTGCCGTTTAAGAGACTGTATAGGCAAGGTAAGAAGACAAATGCATTATGTGCAGGCATCTAAAAATCCTGGCATAATTTGTGGCACAGACATTGTGGGCTGAATGGCCTGCTTCTGTGCTCTACTGTTCTATGTCCATTCTTATTTGTTAACTGGATATGCTGTGTTCATTCCTCAATGCCTCTTAAAATGAGTAATCTTCTCAGCCGTTTCAGAAGACAGACAAAATTCAACGACCCATGGGTTCTAGAATCATAAATGGGCAAGATAATCCTAAACAAATTCTACTCCCTGAAATTTCTCTAGAGCTTCTCATTTCCCTGTAATTGAAATATTTGGCTAATTTTCCCCAAACAATCTAATAGACAATGCTTGCACAATGATGAGATGAGAAGCATTTCATACCTAAAACAATATGCTAAAGAACGTTCACCTCATCTCTGCCTTGAATATCAATTATAACTTGAAGCTGAAAGACACTTATTACTGTCTCCTTGGAGAAAATAGAATTGCTCCATCAAAACCTCTCAATAATACTGAAGATTGGTCAGCTGCATTTTCAGATATTTTGATTTGCAAAGGCTTGAACCAATAGCTCTCTGTAGAGTTTACTACCATCTGTATGGAATTTACTCCTATAACTTACAATCCACTTCAAATTCAAAAGCTTGTCCCTCTTCCTTTTAACATTGACTCTTTGATGACAATTTATTCCAGATATCAATTACTTTGTCTGAGGTAAAAGAGGTTTCTTTCAGCTTCCAGTCTTTTTTCTCATGAGGTCTGGCAAGAGTAATCATCTCCCCCTTTTTACAGTTCACAGCAATCAAATCAAAACACAGCTCATGTCCATTTTATCCATTTGCAATGGTAACAACTGCGATAGTTTTGTTTGTAATTTCCATCAGTGAATGCTGGAAGTCCCTGAGGAAATGGAGAAAAGACAATATGGCATTCTTTGTTATTTTCCCCATTGCCTATAGAAACATAGAAAATATGTGCAGGGGTAGGCCAATCAGCCCTTCAAGTCTGCACCGCCATTCAATATGATCATGGCTGATCATCCAACTCAGTATCCCATTCCTGCCTTCTCTCCATATCCCCTGATCCCTTTAGCCACAAGGGCCACATCGAACTCCCTCTTAAATATAACCAATGAACTGGCCTCAACTACCTTCTGTGGCAGAGAATTCCACAGTTTCACCACTCTCTGTGTGCAAAATGTTTTTCTCATCTCGGTCCTAAAAGACTTCCCCCTTATCCTGAAACTGTGACTCCTTGTTCTGGACTTCCCCAACATCGGGAACAATCTTCCTGCATCTAGCCTGTCCAATCCCTTAAGAATTCACCTATTGAGGTGAAACATCTTCCACCCATTAATACGTAACCTTTGAGTAACAGGTAGAAATTCTTTCAGTAACCTGAGAAAGAAGTAGAATAAAGATAATACGCTGGGGCACATACGTGATTCACCGATGAAATACGTGTCTGTAAAGTAACCTCCAGAAAATGTCATCATTTTGTTGCAAGGTCATAAAATATTTATTTCATGATGAATCTCTTATTTGGAGGAAGATCAAGGAAGTGGCTACATGGTCTTCTGCTTCTTGCATGAGATTTCATATTAATGGATGCTCTCTAGATTCAGGCTGGGATTATTTTAGACACCACCGAATTGTATTAAGGGACAGAAGTTTAGGGGTAACATCAGGGGGAACCTCTTTACTCAGAGAGTGTTGGCTGTGTGGAATGAGCTTCCAGCAGAAGTGGTGGAGGCAGGATCGATTTTAACATTTAAAAGTAAAGTGGATAGGTATATGGACGGGAAGGGAAATGAGGAGTATGGTCTGAGTGCAGGTAGATGGGGAAAATGGTCGGCACGTACTGGAAGGGCCGAGAGGGCCTGTTTCCGTGCTGTAATTGTTATATGGTTTATATGGTTATAACACACGGTGGCGCAGTGGAGTAGTTGCTGCCTTAGAGACCCAGGTTCAATCCTGACTGCGGGTGCTGTCTGTATGGAGTTTGTACGTACTCCCCGTGACCACGTGGGTTTTCTTGGGTGCTTCCGTTTCCTCTCACACTCCAAAGATGTTTTGGTTTTTAGGTTAATTGGCTTCAGTAAAAATTGTAAATTTCCCCTGGTATGTAGGATAGTTTGAGTGTGCAGGGATCGCTGGTCGGTGCAGACTCAGTGAGCCCAAGGGCCTGTTTCCACACTGTATCTCTAAACTAAATTGTTAAAGTTGCTGCTATTAGGACTTTAGGTGACTGGAGTCTTTAAATGCATGCAGGGATTTTGGAGGGAAAATTGTTAATTTTTCACCTGCAACTATCTTCTATCTATCTATACATAACTAAAGCTCTGATCCAATGCGCTTCCGGTTTGAGTGTTTTTTCTATTTGCGCAAAAACGGTACACAGCCAAAAACGGCCAGCTCACTCACCGTTCTCCTGTGCTGCGAGTGAGGAACCGTTTAGTTCCGATCGGTGGTATAATGTAAAAGTTAGTGAGGTTTTAAAATCGTAAAAACGCTCGTGAGCAGATCCATCTCCTCTCCTGCCAGTCAGCGCTGCGCGGATTAGTCTTTTCTCCTGTCACTCTGCAGGATAGTCCGCCTCTTCCTGCGCCATTGCATCTTTACAGGAGCTGAGGGAGGCCCGACCCGGCGGCACGGTGTCGCCAAACGGAAAGCGGTGAAGCTGATCCTGGCAGACGAGAGTGGCCAGTGCGCGCTGTGAATTCCAAATGCACCGCCCTCTCAACTCCCCACAGCTCCAGCCCCTTCCCCTCTGGTCCCCCTCGCTGGCTCCTGGCCCCTCCCCGTAATATCCCCCTCTCCCCATGGCCTTCCCCCGTCTTTTCTTCCCCCGTCTTCCCCATTATCCTTTTTAAGGATAAGGGGAAGGTCTTTCAGGACCGAAATGAGGAAAACATTTTTCACACAGAGAGTGGTGAATCTCTGGAATTCTCTGCCACTGAATGTAGTTGAGGCCAGTCATTAGCTATATTTAAGAGGGAGTTAGATGTGAACCTTGTGTTTAAAGGGATCAGGGGGTATGGAGAGAAGGCAGGTACAGGATACTGAGTTGGAGGTGAGGAGGGAGAGTGGGGGAGGAGGGGGAATAGAGGGAGAGGAGCGGGAGGAGGAGGCAGTGGGGAATAGAGGGAGAAGAGGGCAGTGGGGGATGTGAGGAGGGATAGTGGGGGGGATAGGGGAGGTGAGGAGTGGGGGAGGCGGGGGATAGAGGGATAGGAGGGGGGTAGGGAGGGGAGAGGAGTTATGGATGGAGGGAGCGAGTGACTGAGGGTAGGGGAAAGGAGAGGGAGAGAGTGGTGAGGGATGGATTGGGGAGGGGAGAGGAGATGGGAAAGAAGAGGAGGGGGAGAGAGTGCTAGGGATAAGGGGAAATGATGTGCGCCTGTGCAGTTGGGGGCAATGCGTGAGTGGTGGAATATTGCATTGGGGGTCCAGGCCTCCACTGTGACAAGGACCCAACGGGTCCCACTTAGTCTAGTCAATTTAAAGTTGATGCTGCTAAAGTTCACGCAAATGCATTGACAGTCAGATTTATTCCAGTCAATTGGAATACTATCTGCTGGCACAAAATTCCAACTGCTGCCATCTGGACACTGTTCCATCTAATATTTGACCTTTTCATTTGGCAATAAATGTTTCTGGATTTTCAACACCACGGTTGAATGGGGAGAACGTATTTCCTCTTATAAGGTATCAGTATCTCCAGCTCACTAATTAAAAATAAGAGTTCATATATTTAAGAAAAAAGTTGCGGGGGAATGTTTTCTTTCAGATGTTTGTTTAAATTTGGAATTCTTTTTCAAAGAGGAATGGAAGCAAATTCTTGGAATATTTTTAAGGTAGAAGTAGATTCTTGATGTGTGGAGAGGTGAAAGGTTACGGGGGCTAGGTGGGAATGCAGAATGAGTTTATAATCTGCCATGACTCCATTGAATGTTGGACTGTCAACGCGGTACATGGAAAGGGACGTTTTAGAGGGATATGGGGCCAATGAGGGCCGGTGGAACTAGTGTAGATGGGGCATCTTGATCGGCACGGGCAAGTTGGGCCGAGGAGCCTGAGTCCACGCAGTACGACCCCATAACCTGAATGACTCTATGACGGCTCCTGCTCCAAATTTGCAAATTCAAACGTATGTCCATGTGATTTCTCTCCTATACTGTAAATAAGGTAAAATGGTGGCCCTCTCACCATTTTAACAATGGACTGTGCTAGGGTTGTTTTTCCCACAGGTGGCTCAGCTTGAGGAATAGGTCTGATGGCGATGAATGAGAGAAGGGGATGGTGTATCAGGACATGCCTGGGTTATGCCATAGAGCGATCTGGTCATTCCTATCTTGCTGCTCCCTGAACACTGCTTAGGAGCTGCTGAACAGGGGGAAGAAACTAATAGTGGTAGGAATATAAATATACTAGTTGTATGAATGATGAATTTGCTCATTTTCGGTAACTTCTACAGACACTCCCCTCCCCCCGTCCCTTTTTCCACTAAGTTGATTAACATGTTCCACAGTTTGCAATAATGTATCCTCTTGGGATCACACCATCCTTAGCCAACAATTGTCCTTTTGGGGGAACCTCCCTTCCTGAGAGATGATATTCAGCAACTTTTAAACAGAAACCAATACATAAGCAAATCACATGTACAAATATAAATGTACCGTACTCCTTTAAAGTACTGTTAGAGGCACACGGTTATGATAAACTCTCTGAGTAGCCCACATAATGTTGAACGTGGAGCTCTTTTAAATATCAGGGAACTTAAATTTATAAGTCTGACATTGCTCATAACAACTTAATGAACAGTTTATAATCCTTCATTATTATTATTATTCCATTTCACTTGGACAAGAACTCTTTCCAGCAGGCAGGCGCCGCCCAATGTAAATCTTGACCCCATTTCTCAAACAGAGTTGACAGTGCTGTACCAGGGGCTAACTCATCCTGCAGGGATTTACACCCATGGTTTATCATCTTGTTTTAACATTGGGGAACAAAAAGACGGAAAACATACCCAAGCAAATTTTGTAACTGAAACGCACAAATATATATAACCCTTGTCACTTGATGAATGTTCCCTCAGCTTTGTTTCTTTCCTTGCTAGTTTCTCGAGTGATATTTGATACCTCATTCCACCGAAACTCATTGCTGTCCTGCTGCCCATTACACAGTCCCATGGAACATACAGCAGGCTCCAAGCACGGAGACACAATGTGCTGGAGTAACTCAGAAAGCCAGGCAGTATCCTTGGAGATCATGGATAGGTGACGCTTAGGGTCGATACCCTTCTTCAATCTGAAGATGGGTCCCGACCCAAAACGTCGCCTATCCATGTTCTCCAGAGATGCTCGCTGACCTGCTTAGTTACTCCAGCACTTTGTGCCTTTTGTGTATTAACCAGCAACTGCAGTTCTTTGTTTCTACATTCTAGGCTCTACACAAGGGCGTTTTATTCATTCACTATTTTAGCAAACTGGTAGGCTAAAGAATTGAAATGCTCACACGGTGCGTTGAATTATAATACATCTGTATTATTCATACATGCAAGAAGGATTCAAGTAAGAATTGCAATTTTCACCTGTTAAATGCTCGATATAATCACTGGACTGAATTTCAGAAGTTAGAAGAGAAATATGCTTTCTATCCACTATAGTTTTAATATATGTGACATGTTTTGCACCAAAGTAATTATAAAGGCATCAAAATCTAAATTAATGTTATGATAGGGGCGAGGTGCTGGAAGACTTAGAGGGTGGCTAATGCTGCGCCTTTATTTAAGAAGGGCTGCAAGGAAACGCCTGGTGACGATAGACCAGTGAGCCTAACATCCATGGTATTAAGAGCAATGCAGAATACTGTAAGCCCTCGCAATAAGAGACCAGGGGGGGAGGACTGCTGATTGACCGCTATAACCGTGTGAGGGGGGAGTGAGGGTGGTAGAGTTTACCCCGAGACTGGGAGTGAAGAAACGCCACGTGCAGGGGTGGGGTGGGATAAACAAGCAGGAATTCACAGGCCAGGGAACGGCAGTCACTGGCCCCACACGCGGTGGGTGTGGCGGGGAGGGGAGGGGAGGGGCCTGCTACTCACACCACCTTCATGTTGTTCCCTCTCTCCCCGCCCACAACTGGAAGCTCCCTCCATGTGGCACCAGCTCAGGGGGTAACTTATGTAAGTGGAGAGCTAGTTCAATGGGAGCCTCAGTACACTATAATCAAAATCCACTATTTAGAGGTCCACTATTGAGATGGTTTATTGTACTTATTATTTAAAGATAATTAAAGCAGAGGAGATGGAAAATTACCCCATGCTACTGTGTATAGGTCATTGAAGGTTCATGATTATTGCAAGTAACCTTTCACTAAATATTATTATTTTCAGCACCATTCTGGTTCGGTGGCATTTGGGTTATTGCATCTAGTTTTAGTTCATTTACAAGATACAGGAACTGTGGAGCAGTTCAGAAGAACACCAAGCTGATGGAGTTCAAGTTGCTTGGAAGGACTTAAAGGTTTGAGATTATTTGCTCTGGAGCAGCTTTGAGACAAGTTGATGGAAGAATGGAAAATGAAAATATACCAGGTCCCAATCATTAACCTGGCTTCTTTGGACGCACTGTGATAAAACTGTTGCATGTAAATGTGTGTAAATCAAAACTTCAACATGCAATGTGGTAAAGTACAGGAAGCCCTGACATACAACAAGTCTCCCTTATGTAGCATTAACTAGGGTTAGTGCACTTTAATAGTGAAATGCTGAATGGGTTGGATGTATGATCACTGGACTTCCACGAGTCATAGACAGCGGCTTCCAGAAAACCAATCTAAATAGAATGGTGGCGCAGCAGTGCCAGAGACCCAGGTTAGATCACGACTAGGTGCTGGCTGTACAGGGTTTATACCTTCTCCCTGTAACTGCATGGGTTTTATCCGAGATCTTCGGTTTCCTCCCACACCACAACTCAGGTTGGTAGGTTCATTGGCTTGGTATAAATGTAAAATTGCCCCTAGTGTGAGTAAGGTAGTGTTAATATGCGAGGATCATTGGTTGGCATGGACTTGGTGGGCCGAAGGGCCTGTTTCCATGCTGTGACTCTAAACTAAAATTAAATTAAATTTATATAAAGCCCAAATGTTTAAAAATTAAATTTGATGTTTAATCAAACAGAGTGTTACGTTATTTGTTTTAAACAGGTAGTCTTTTTGGAAGACTTGAATCTAACTCGTGATTCAATTCTAGAATGCATATGCAGAACAGATGTGCTTGGATGTAGCGTTTACTGTAACTTTCCTGCTGCTCAATCTTGGTTGGGTTCACTTTATGTTCTAATCTAAACTGACTACACACATTATGAAAAGCAGGGCCCATGTAAAATATAATCACAATCAAACCTAAAATAAAGATTTTTGTAATGCTAGTTTTGGACAAACCCCAAGGAGAGCCTCACTGAGAAAAAACGGAGATGAATTTCCAATCCACAGGACTCAAATCAACAGTATTTTTATTGTGATAAATCCAAGATTCTTGAAATGAATCAGACCATTACTACTCCGTCAGAGCACAGCTACTGACATTTAGTTACAGTGTAGTAAACACTATATAACGCTTTGGCCTTAGGCTAACAATTCCAAAACTTGCTGGAGAATCTACAATTTTTCAAATTCCTTTTCTTAAAATGAAAATCAAAAGTTAGGAATTTGTAAAGGGCTTTGGGATTGGACATGATGCATTGGAACTAGTCTGAGGAAGGGTCTTGACCCTAAACATCATCTATTCCTTTACTTCAGAGATGCTGCCTGACCCGCTGAGTTACTTCAGCTTTTTGGGTCTATCCGGTGTAAACCAGCAACTGCAGTTCCTTCCTACACATGCATTTGAACATTCTGACCGCTCAAGCTATGTCACCTGAGCCTCATTTAAACGCTGCCTTTCTACCACCCGCAGGGACTGTTTATGAAAAGGATGCAGTACACCTTTTCATGAGTTAAGGGCCTGTCCCACTTGGCCGTCATTTGCGCGTCATGCAGATGGCGCGCAAAGAGTTTGTACATCGCAAAATCCTGGGGCGACCGCGCGTCACTGCCTACGTCACCACGCGCGCGTAATGTGTGTGTAGGATAGTGTTAATGTGCGAGGATCGCTGGGCGGCGCGTCTCGGTGGCCGGATGGGGCTGCGTCCGTGCTGTATCTCTAAACTAAATTAAATTAACATCAGGCTGGAACAGTGGCTTCCCTGCTCCAAGTCAGTTAATATTGTACCGTATCACGGTTCCAATTGTAACCTCAGTTTGTCACCTGGGCCTCTTTAAACTCTACCTTTCTACCGCCTGTTGTGGACCGATTGTTAAAAGGATGCAGAACTCCTGCTGGTGAGTAAAGCTCATACAATGAATCAAGGACATTCACGGAAACTAAATGCATCAAATAGCCCTTTTTGTTAACATTGAAGTTACAACTGTTAGCCCAATTAAATGCACAGGTATATTGTCATGCTTGGGTAATAATATCATGGAGTGAATCCTACCTGATTTTAATTCATTGATTTTAATTCATTCTACAATGTTAAGGTAATTCCCTCAGTAAGTCACCATCTGCTTTGTGAAACTGGAATATGTAGAAGCAAGGAACTGCTGGGGCTAGTTTATAAAACAATACACAAAGTGCAGGAGTAACTCGGCAGGTAACGCAGCATCTCTAAAAAACAAGGATAGATGATGATTTGGGTCATGACTCGGGTCCTAACCCAAAACATCATCTATCCATGTTCTGCAGAGATGCTTCCTGACCCGTTGAGTTACTCCAGCCCTTTGTCTCTTTGTTTTGGTGAAAATTGAAATCTTTCCTCACACTGACATTGTTCTTCTGCAGAAATCTTGAGAAATATAAAGATTTTAGGCTGCTTGTAACTCCAATGTGTACCCAACAATCAGGATTGCACTGAGCTGGCCAGGAGAGGCAGAGGAACGACTCCAGGATTGCTTGCAGTCGGAAGACTGGACAATATGCAAAGACTTGGCAAATGGGCCTGATCACATACACCATGGTTTTGTTGTTTATTTGTATTTGTTGAACAGATTGTGTGTGTGTGGGTACTTCAAATCCATCCTCAATTATAGACAATAGACAATAGGCGCAAGAGTAGGCCATTCGGCCCTTCGATATTCAATGTGATTATGGCTGATCATCTACAATCAGTACCCCGTTCATGCCTTCACCCCATATAATAGATGAAGAATTATTCTCCAGCTTACTCACCACTGTTTCCAAAAACAGAGAGCATAAAACCAGTCACAGCCCAAAGTCCATGTAGACCATCAGATACCAAATCTCATTTCATTCTCATACACTTTCATACACTAATCACATTTCATTCTCCCTTTATTCCCACCAGCTACACTTATATTCTGTGGTTTGCCTACAAAATAGAAGCAATGAACTTAATGCGGAGGTAGAAATAAGGAACTGCAGATGTTGGTTTACAAAAAGAGCAAAGTGAGTAAGGTAGCATCTCTGGAGAACATGGATAGGTGGCGTTTCGGGTCAGGTCCCTTCTTCAAATAACCTCCAGTTCCGTCGCCAGACCTCCCAGTTTGGACCCAATGAGGATTTCAGGTACCTACACTCTATCCACCACTGTTTGAAGAAGGGTCCTGATCTCAAACATCACCTATCCATGTTCTCCAGAAATGCTACCTGACCTGCTAAATTACTTCAGCACTTTATGTATTTTTTTCAACCGAACAACGCAGATGTGTTTTGGACATGAGAAGAAACTGAAGTGCCCAGGGTAACTCCATATGGTCATAGTGAGAATGTGCAAATTCCACATAGACAGGAGCCAGAGGTCAGGATTGACGTGGAGCTGTGAGGCAGCAGCCATCAGCTGCTCCAGTGGGCCAGTCACTGATATATCCCAGACTGCCCCTTGTGCTGTAAGTGGTATTGATCGGAAACAAGAATTGTTACTTTCAAAATGTCACCCCCTTTTGGGATTATATCATTGATATTTTGTAAAATATGTTAATTCCCTTCCAAAACATTTGGCATTTTGTTAAAACCTATTTCACAGTTCATCTGTTTTCTTTTGCCTTAATATACAAAATGGCAGTAATATACAATATCAGCAAGTATGTTTATATTTATGGATTTATGTTATTATTAAACTATGAATTATTGTGTAACAGAAAGCTCTTGTACTACACATTCCTGAGGAGTAAACAAAAGCTGTTTAGGACATTGATGTATGCGTAACTCTGTGAGCTCAATGGACGCTGAATGTCACATGACTCTGGTAATGCAGACAGAGTCTAGGCAATTCTTTGAATATGTTCTCTATTTTATTATGTTTATCCATATCTTTCCCCTTTTTCAATATTTAATTATTTGCTTTTTGAATTACGTTGTTGAGGATTCTGTTTCCAGCTTTCCCCAGAGTTTCTCTCTGGCCTTCACTAACTAAGTTAGAAACAGACCCTTCGGCTCACTGAGTCCGCACCGACACACGCACATTAGCAATATTCTACGCACACCAGAGACAAATTACATTTATACCAAGCCATTTAACCCACAAACTTGCACGTGTTTGGAGTGTGGGAGGAAACCAAATATCTCGGTGAAAACCTACAGTCACTGGGAGAACGTAAGACTCCGTACAGATGAGCAGCTGCAGTCAGGATCGAACCCGGGTCTCCGGCACTGCAAGCGCTGTAAGGCAACAACTTTACCATTGCGCCACCGTGCCTCCCATAAAAGTTGCATTATCTCATTACTAGCAGATCAACCAATGCATATAGCTTATCTACGTTTGCCCAATTTATTTTATAAGACAGCCTCGTAACTTTCATCATTCTGTCACAAACTCTCTTTAATTCCCCCGTTTTCATGGAAGACACCAGGATTGCCCACATACTCAGTTAAAGCTTCAAATCACTGCTATCAAACTTGTGAATCCTGTATTGGCTTGGCCATCTTTTCTGACCAATCCAAAACCAACTTTGTTCTAAATGCAGCCTAAACAATGATGTGTGCAGGTTTAATGTTGCATCTTTGGTCTAGATGTTGATGTCTCCTTTTGTGAAACCTTGGACTCGAGATTTCCATTTCTACAGATATCTAAACCAGTCCCCATTTAAACAAAGTCAAAACAGTAACTCTGTTGTTTCAAGATTTAATAATGTATATTTTCTCTGAAATATATCATTTCATATTTATCAAGGTTATATTATATTTTACATTCATCTCTCCAAAGTTATAATATAGCTCGTCGGAGATATGAGGATCATTTGATGACTTGGGGCCTGTAATCACCAGAGTTTATAAGGATGAGGAGTATCTCATTGAAACCTACTGGATAATGAAAAGCCTAAATGGAATGGATGTGGAGAGGATGTTTCCACCCGTAGGAAAGTCCAGAACCAGAGGAACAGCCTCAGAATAAAATGATGTACCTTTAGAAAGGAGATGAGGAGTAATCTAGAAAAATGACTAGAATTTCGTACTGAAAGATTCATTGAAATAATCAGAATGGCTTGACATATGTTTTGGTTAATTGCTAATCTATAATCCAAAATTGGGCTTTCCCCAGCATCAATTCTTTTCTAGCGAATGGAATTATTTACTCTGAATGAAACACAAAATCACACCTAATAGTAACTGAGGCCAGTACAGCAGCACTGCCTCAGAGCACCAGAGACCCAGGTTCAAACCTGACCTAGGGTGCTGTATGTGTGCAGTTCATGTCTTCTCCCAGTGACCACATGGGTTACCTTCTGATGCTCTGTTAGCCACTATATATTGCCCCTGGTATGTAGATGAGCCATATAATGTATTGGAGTTGAGGATAATGTATGGAGAATAATGCAGGATTAGTATAAACAGGTGGTTGATTGCTGGTGTGAACTCTGGGCCTAAACGCTTGCTCTCATAGAAACATAGAAAATAGGTGCAGGAGGAGGCCATTCGGCCCTTCGAACCAGCACCGCCATTCATTATGATCATTGCTGATCATCCCCAATCAATAACCCGTGCCTGCTGCATCTTTCTATGAGTCCATGATAATATCCTCGCCCATCAACAACTACAGGCTGACCATTAAAAAAACTGCTTAAAAACAGTTGGTAAGTGACGTGACTACATCACACTTCATCTATGCTAAAGACAATTGAGTTAGAAATAGATCTATCCATAAGAACTACTCCATTCTACATATAATCTCATAAAGATTAGAGATGTCATTTTAAACAGGGCAAATGACGTGTGCAAGATTGTTAACACAGTATTTGCTGATATTATATCAACTGCTATTGTTTTAATTTGCACATCGCCCAGCAAAGCATTCTGTTTGTAGACGAGAGATTTAGGCTGTGGTTACACGTTATAGCTGATAATCGCTGCTTTCATGCGGATGTTATGGCTCTAGAGAGGTATTTGACTATGTGGAGCCAAAATAAATGAAAGGAAGCTTTGGCAAGTCTAGCATCTTGAGTCTGATATTCTGCTGCATGCATAATAAAATTATACAAGCCCATGCACACCAAGTGACCTATTAATAAGGACCTCCCATCAGACCAAACCTTTTTATTGGCCTCATAGAAGCAGTGTTAACTATTTTCCGCAAGGAAATCTGGCAAAAGCAATTATTTTTCTGAGCCCCATAAATTTGTACGGAAGTTTTTGACCCTGCAGGGAACAGCAGAAAGAATAGACGTTATAGCCTGGTGGAGATAAAAGACAAGAAGAATTCTCAATCATTCAGCATTCACCTTTAACCTTCTCCTGACTCCCCTGAAGCCCCTCTCACACTAAATACTGAGTGAAATTGAAAACAACATTGAGATGGAATTTCTAGAATGACAGATCTTATTACACTGAATATTCTGTATAACAAGAGCTTTTTTTGGTATGTTGCAATTGCAATGTTATTAGACAGAGGATCAGTTCCAAACACTCAACCAAGAATTCACATGGCCCCTAATTCACCTCCTGCTCAGCAGGAACGGGTGAAATATTTACACTTCAGTTCTGCGGGATGTAGACAATGATGGGGAGACGGCATTGATAGAGCCCTCTACTTACCCGGACACAGTCAGGAATATGCAACTGGACTAGTCTGAAGTAGTGTCTCGACCCGAAACGTCACCCATTCCTTCTCTCCAGAGATGCTGCCTGTCCCGCTGAGTTATTCCAGCATTTTGTGTCTATCTTCGGCTTAAACCAGCATTTGCATTTTCTTGGTAGATACAAAATGCTGGAGAAACTCAGCAGGACAGGCAGCATCTCTGGAGGGAAGAAATGGGTGACATTTCGGGTCGAGACTTTTCTTCAGACAGCCATGTCTGCAGTTCCTTCCTACACAATATGGAGTTGGAGCCACACGCGTCAAGGAAGACAAACATTGCAAAGGATACCAGTGAATTAATTGGAATTTATCAGAGATTAAACATTTTAAGACAGTTTTCCAGTGATGGACAATAAAGGGCAATTTATTTAAATTACCTCCATAGTTTCTGCCTGTGAGGTAGTCCTTCAGATGCTAAACCGCCACATTAACAATTAGGTTACCACGCACACACAGAGTGAGAAGGCATATTCATTTGGATCAAATGCACATGTCCATAGATTCCAGTGTACCCAAAGGAGAAGGTCATCAGGAGTGGTAGAGCAGTATTTAGTGGTGGTGTGGCTTGATACAGGGGGATATTGGTAAAGGGTAGATTGATGGTGATGCGGTTGATACTGGAGATGCTGGTAGAATGGAAATCAGGGTGATGTCAAGAGTCAAGAATGTTTTATTGTCATATGTTCCAAAATTACATTCTTACTTGCAGCAGCACAACAGATATGTACACATAGTTCTCTGTAACAAGTTCCATATATATTAAAAAACAAACAGACAAGTAAATAGGCAATATTAGTGTCTATTTCGTGTCAATATTAGTGTCCAATACTAGTGTAAAAATAATATCCCCAAGTCTATATAGTTTGGAGCCCATCTGGAGGTTGTAGTGTTTAATAGTCTGATGGTTGTAGGGAAGCTGCTAATGAACGGGGACATTCGAGGCAGCGACTCTTGTAAATACCTTCAATGGGGGGGGGGGGGGGGGGGGGAGGTCAGAACCCGTGATGCAACGGGCAGTGTTCACCACTTTTTGCAATCTCCTCAGTTCCTGGGCGTTCGAGTTGCTGAACCAGGCCATGATGCAACCCGTCAATATGTTCTCCACTGGACACCTAGAATTGGGTTGTTGGAGATGTTGGGAAAGTGAAAATGGAGGGATGATGTGGGTTGATATTGGATATATTGGGAATGGGAAAAGCACTCGATGGAGAAGTGGATGGGGAATAGGAGACCAGCGCTTTGTGGAAGGGTGATGGGCATGTCATGGTGATGTTGGAGCCAATTTAGTTTACTGTGCCCCATAAAAAGATAATGTAGATATGAAGGAAGCAAATTGTCTGTTGAAGTTTACCACAAGATATTGGAGTACAAATGAAAACAGCTTTCCTGCAGTAGTCCAGAGCTTTTGCATGGTTCTACCCTCTCCTGGGGGAGGGGGGGGGGGGGGGAGAGATACCCCAGACTTGATTAGGGAGGCCCTAGGAGGCAATGATTATAATATGATAGAATTCAATGTGCAGTTTGAGAGGGAGAAGCTGAAATCAGATGTGTCACTATTACTGTTGAGTAAAGGTACCTACAAAGGCATGATGGAGAAGTTGATTGGATATGGTCTCTAGCAGGAATGACTGTGGAGCAGCAATAGCAGGACTGTCTAGGAATAATTCGGAAGATGCAGGATCTATTCATCCCAAAGAGGAAGAAACACTAAGGAAAGATTAAGTATTCTGTGTTTGACTAAGGAAGTCAAAGGCATATATTCATAGCGAAAGGATTTGAGTATAGGAGCAGGGAGGTTCTACTGCAGTTGTACAGGGTTTTGGTGAGGCCACACCTGGAGTATTGCGTACAGTTTTGGTCTCCAAATCTGAGGAAAGACATCTTTGCCATAGAGGGGGTACAGAGAAGATTCACCAGACTGATTCCTGGGATGTCAGGACTTTCATATGAGGAAAGATTGGATAGACTCGGCTTGTACTCGCTGGAATTTAGAAGATTGAGGGGGGATCTTATAGAAACTTACAAGAATTCTTAAGGGGTTGGACAAGCTAGATGCTGGAAGATTATTCCCGATGTTGGGGGAGTCCAGAACAAGGGGTCACAGTCTAAGAATAAGGGGGAATTCCTTTAGGACCGAAATGAGGAAAACATTCTTTACACAGAGAGTGGTGAGTCTCTGGAATTCTCTGCCACAGAAGGTAGTTGAGGCCAGTTCATTGGCTATATTTAAGAGGGCGTTAGATGTGGCACTTGTGGCTAAAGGAATCAGGGGGTATGGAGAGAAGGCAGGTACGGGATACTGAGTTGGATGATCAGCCATGATCACATTGAATGGCGGTGCAGGCTCGAAGGGCCGAATGGCCTACTCCTGCACCTATTTTCTATGTTTCTATGTTTCTATGCAGCATACAAGCAAAAGCAAAATGAAATATGAAGCTAGCCAATAGCATAGAAGAGGATGCCAACGTTTTTTGAGATATAAAGGAGTAAAAGAGAAGCAAGAGTGGACATTAGACCACTGGAAAATGACATTGAAGAATTAGTAATAGGAAACAAAAAATTGGCGGATGAAATGAATACATTTTTGCATCTGTCTTAACAGTGAATGTACCTAAAATTGAAGTGAGTCAGGTGGCAGAAGTGAGTGCAGTCACTATTACTGAGGAGAAGGTGCTTGGGAAGCTGAAAGGTCTGAAGGTGGATGTCACCTGTACCTGATGGACTACACCCCAAGGTTCTGAAAGAGGTAGCTGTTGAGATTGTGGAGGCATTAGTGGTGATCTTTCAAGCATCACGAGAGTCAGGAATATAAAGGAAAACATACGCTAGTTAGTCTACTTCCATGGTGGGCAAAATTTAAGAGTCCATTATTGAGGATGAGGTTTCAGGGTACTTGGGAGCACATGGTGAAGCAGGCCAAGACAGCACGACTTTTTTAAAGGGAGATCTTGCCTGACAAATATGTTGGCATTCTTTCAGGAAGCAACATGCAGGATAGGTTTGAGAAAGCCTTTGATATGGTGCCAAACATAAAGCTGATAAACAAGGTAGGAGTCCATGGTATTACAGGTAAGGTACTAGCATGGATGTGTGTTAATGATATTTTCTTTGAGCTAGAATTTCAGAGAGTTAATTTAGGATGCATGTTTTGATATTATCATTTGAGATAATTTACCAAGTGGTAAATTGTAATAGATTTGTTTCATCTAAGGGCAATATTTTATTTCAAACGGGCAAAACCTATTGTTGCTCACTTGGTCTAGTAAATAATAAAATCAGACAGGGAGCTAAATCAGAGACAGACAGACCCGCCAATTTCCTTCTTGGATAGTTCTGACTAGGATTATTCTCTCATTGCCCCCAAACTCTTCCCAATACCCCATCCAAATGCCGTGGAGTTAGTTGAGTGACACGCATTAACACTGAAAAATCTTTAATATTTCCCTTTGTTGACACTAATTCCTCAGCAGGCAAGATGTGGCCAATCACAAAGAAAGTTGTAGATGTCGCCCAATGTTACACATAGACTAGGCTTCCCACCATTGACTCCATCTACACCAAGCTGCCTTGGAAAAGCAGCCAGCATAATCAAAGATTTGTCCCACCCCAGTTATCCCTGCTTCTCCCTGCTTCCATCTGGCAGAAGGTACAGAAGCTTGAAAGTGCACACTTCTAGACTCATGAACAGCTTCTTCCCCTTTGTTATCAGGCTTCTGATCAGTCCTTCCATAAGTTAAGGTACTATCCCTCTACCACTACCCCATTGTGACATTGGACTTTGTCTATAGTACTGATGCACTACAAAGTTGAGAACTATATTCTGGTCTCTGTGTCTTCCCCTTTGCTCTATCTATTTTACTTGAGTATGACTGGGTTCCAGCAACTAAGTTACAGAGAAAGGTTGAACAAGTTAGGTCTTTATTCTTTGGAGTGCAGAAGGTTAAGGGGGGGACTTAATTGAGGTCTTTAAAATGATGAAAGGGATAGACAGAGTTGACGTGGATAAGCTTTTCCCTTTGAGGGTACGGAAGATTCAAACAAGAGGGCATGACATGAGAATTAAGGGACAGACGTTTAGGGGTAACATGAGGGGGAACTTCTTTACTCAGAGAGTGGTGGCTGTGTGGAATGATCTTCCAGCAGAAGTGGGGCAGGCAGGATCGATTTTAACATTTAAAAGTAAAGTGGATAGGTATATGGACGGGAAGGGAATGGAGGGGTATGGTCTGAGTGCAGGTAGATGGGACTAGGAGAAAATAAATGGTCGGCACGGACTGGAAGGGCCGAGAAGGCCTGTTTCCGTGCTGTAATTGTTATATGGTTTATATGGTTTATGACATAATTATATTTATGTATAGTATATCTGATCTGTTTGGATAGCATGCAAAACAAAGTCTTTCACTCTACCTTGGTACACATGCCAATAATGAAACTGAATCTAAACCCAAACCTAGATCAGATCAGCTGAGTGAAGAAGCTGCCTGTCAACCCCTCCCTTCCTCACCTGTATCAACCAATTGCCTGCGAGGCTTTGTCCTCCCCTCTTAACCTCCAGCTTTCTCTCACCCCCTCCTCCCTACTATCAGTCTGAAGAAGGATCCCGACCCAAAACGTTCTCCAGAGATGCTGCCTGACCCGCCGAGTCACTCCAGCACTTTGTGTTTAGCAAATCAACATTTGCAACCAACATTATTTCAACTTCCCAGATAGGCAATTGTGGTTTGTACGGGAAGAAAGTTGCGCAACGATGCTATGCTCCAGGGAGCACTCTCTCAATATTCACAAATCATTAGCACTACTTCAATGGGTGCAGTTGGTAATGTGTGGGGCTGATTGTGATCATCATTTGAGATCATTTGTTTACTTACCGTTGGAGCAACGCTTTCTCTGAACTGTGCAACTTCTGCTCTCGCTGACTGGGGGGCATGTCATGTCTTCTGACAAAGGCTTTTGGAGCACTTGTCTGGTCCTTGTTTTAGTGCCTCTTTTGAAACCACATAACTTCTCTCGCTTGGTACATGGACCCCAGGCACTCCACTCACTCAGTTCACAGTGAGCTGTCAAACATTAAGAAGTGAAGGTTACGATACAAAAAAGCCAAATGTTATTGATAAAGGAATGGTCTAAGTATCAAAACAGCCATTTTCTACACAAGAGCATATCTGAAAACATTGTTTAATTTGTGGATTTTTAATAATCTAAAATCCTAACGAGGATGTTGCCAGGACTCAAGGGCCTGAGCGATAGGGTGACGTTGAGCAAAAATCATGAAGGGAATAGGTAAGATGATTGCAAAGAGTAGGGGAACCAAAGGACATAGGTTTAAATTGTTGGTAGACACAATAGGCTGGAGTAACTCAGCGGGACAGGCTGCATCTCTGGAGAGAAGGAAATGGGTGACGATTCAGCTCGAGACCCTTCTTTAGACTGATGTCAGGGTAGTTGGCGGGACAAGGATAGAATGTAGTCGGAGACAGTAAGACTGGTGGGAGAACTGGGAAGAGAGAGGGGGTAGAGAGGGAAAGCAAGGACTATCTGAAGTTAGAAAAGTAAATGTTCATACTGTTGGGGTGTAAACTACCCAAGCGAAATGTGAAGGTAGACAAAAATGCTGCAAGGACTCAGCGGGTGAGGCAGCATCTATGGAGAGAGGAATAGGAGACATTTCAGGTCGAGACACGAAATATGAGGTGCTGTTCCTCCAATTTGTGCTGGGCCTCATGCCTCACTCTGACAATGGAGGAGGCCCAGAACGGAAAGGTCAGATTGGGAATGGGAGGGGAGTTGAAGTGCTGAGCAACCGGGAGATCAGGTAAGTTTAGACAGACTGGAGGTGGTGAGTGAAACGATTGCTGAGCCTGTGCTTGATCTCGCTGATGTAGAGAAGTTCACACCTGGGTACAGTAGATGAGGTTGGAGGAGCTGAAAGTGAACCTCTGCCTCACCTGGAAAGACTGCTTGGGTCCTTGGATGAAGTCGGGGGGGGGCGGGGTAAAAAGATAGGTGTTGCATCTCCTGTGGTTGCTGAGGAACGTACCTGGGGAGGGGGTAGTTTGGGTGGGAAGGGACGGGTTGACCTGGGAGTTTCGGTTGGAACGGTCTCTGCGGAAAGCAGAAAGGGGTGGAGAGGGAAAGAAGTGGCCGGCAGTGGGATCACGTTGGAGGTGGCAAAAATGCTGGAGGATTATATGCTGTAATTTGGACAGAGGTTTAAAATGAGAAGGGAAAGACAAAGTAACCTGAAGGGCAACTTTTTCACACACACAGTGAGTATGTGGAACGAGCTGCCAAAAGAGGTGGTTGAGGCAGGTACAATAACAACATTTAAATAATATAGAAACATAGAAAATAGGTGCAGGAGGTCATTCGGCCCTTCGGGCCAGCACCGCCATTCATTGTGATCATGGTTGATCGTCCCCTATCCATAACCCGTGCCTGATTCTCCCCATATCCCTCGACTCCACTAGCCCATAGAGCACCATCTAACTCTCTTTTTAATCCATCCAGTGATTTGGCCTCCACTGCCCTCTGTGGCTGGGAATTCCATAAATTCACAACTCTCTGGGTGAAAAAGTTTTTTCTCACCTCAGTCTTAAATGACCTCCCCTTTATTCTCAGACTGTGGTCCCTGGTTCTGGACTCACCCAACATTGGGAACATTTTTCCTGCATCAAGCTTGTCCAGTCCTTTTAAAATGTTATATGTTTCTATAAGATCCCCCCTCATCCTTCAAAACTCCAGTGAATACAAGCCTAGTCTTTTCAATCTTTCCTCATATGACAGTCCCGCCATCCCAGGGATCAATCTCGTGAACCTACGCTGCACTGCCTCAATCACAAGGATGTCCTTCCTCAAATTAGGAGACCAAAACTGTACACAATACTCCAGATGTGGTCTCACCAGAGCCCTATACAACTGCACTCCTGTACTGACATCCTCTTGTTATGAAATACTTGGACAAGTTCGTGGATAGGAAAGGTTTAGTGAGCTATGGACACAAACTGGGATTATTGTAGATGGGGCAGCATGGTCTGCATAGATGTTAGGCCCTGCTGTATTACTCTACTGTGGTGCTCAATGATTTAATAGTTTAGTTTAATTTAGTTTACAGATACAGCGTGGAAACAGGCCCTTCGGCCCATTGTATCTGCGCTGACCAGCGATCCCTGTAGATTAGCACTATCCAACACACTGGGGACAATTTACAATCTTTACCAAAGCCAATTAACCTACAACCTGTATGCCTTTTGAGTGTGGGACGAAACTGGAGCACCCAGGGGAAATACAGGCAGGACACGGGTAGAATATACTAACTCCATACAGATGGCATCCATAGTCCGGATCAAACCTGTGTCTCTGGCTCTGTCAGGCAGCATCTCTACACCACCTAATCACCACCACTGAATCAAAACGCATTAGCATATACCATCGCGAGTAAAATTAGAGGTTGTAACATTTTTCCAATTCCAGATTTGAAATGAGTGGCATGTGGACATAGATTCTTTTCAGTTGCATATAAGTCAATGCTAATTAATTGTTAATCTGTGAACAAATCTGTGATTCTGCAGTTTATTCAGGAAAGTGATTGTTATGTTTTAGAGGTGATGTTTTCACAACCATCTTCAATATCTGCAAAACTACACACTTTTGTATCTTCAGCAAACTTGCTGTCCTCACCAAAACTGTATGTCCTCACCCAAATCATTGATGTAGATGACAAACAGTAACCGGCCCAACACTGAACCCTGAGGCACACCACTAGTCACAGGCATGCAGTCCGAGAAGCAACCTTCCTCCATCACCCTCTGCTTCCTTCCATGGAGCCAATTTGCTATTCATTCAGCTATCGCTCCTTGGGTCCCATGCGATCTAACCTTCCAGAGCAGCCTACCATGCGGAACCTTGTCGAATGCCTTACTGAAATCCACGTCCACAACATCTACAGCTCTGCCCTCATCAAACCTTTTGGTGACATCTTCAAAAAAATCGATCAGATTTGTGAGACACGACCTCCCACATACAAAACCATGCTGACTATCTCTAATTAGCCCTTGCCCATCCAAATGCCTGTATAAACTATCTCTCAGAATCTCTTGCTCATCATCTTTAAGCCAATTTAAATTTGGACAACTTCTAACTTCCACTTTTGGAACCGCGCATTCCTGAGTCACATTGTTCAAACAGTCATTCAGCCCAATTTCATTGTTCCCATTCGGACATCTACTATTCTCATTCCATCCCACTCTAAAATGTGGCTTATGAGATGGATTCCAAACCTGGTCCCACATACTTGACGTCCAGACCCAATATTCCTATGGAATCTTCAACAGAAGGTGTCAATGGAAGTAGAACCCACCAGTGCAGCACTTACCAGCGTGATTACACTCCATGGTGCCATTCGTGGCTGCAAACCCCTCTGGACAGCTGTCATAACACTTCCCTCTGTGCAGGTACAGCTTTTCTTTACATTTAGTACAAAAGTTCCTGCTAAAGCAGGCCTCACAGTTTTCAATTTTGCATTCTGCAAAGATAATGACAAGAACATTCTTAGCTGGTAGTTGGAGCTTCCATATAATAAAAGGGACACAATCCAATGCAGACTTAACATTAACCATTATTCAATGTTTTTCAGGCATGATCCCACAAACATTCTGACGTATTTGATAAACAATGTTTTTTTGTTCATTCAATTGACCGTTTCTTTCAAAACTAACTTTGCAAGCATGGCTTGCCCTTGTGTGATGGTAATTCAGTTACTTCACATACACAGCAAAATGCGGAAAGCTTGAAGTCACCATAAATCACATCCAACTTCTGCAGGTTATACCATTTTGCATCCTTCTCCAGTATAATCAGCAGTGAATCAAATGAACTGATTGACTTAGAGTAAGGTCGAGGATCCACAAATCTGTCTTCATCAATGGTGGTGGTGAAGAGGCAAAAACGTCAAAATCCAGGGCAAGCTCTGAAGATCTGGCCTGGAAAGAAAGCCCGTCAACACCTCTACATCCTGACACTACAATCTCCAAATAAGCGTGCATGCACGTGTGTGTGTGTGTGTGTATATATATGTTTATATATATATATATATAAAAACAACTGTTTTTTGTGTTGTTGATTATGATATTCACTGAATACTTTGATGATGTATCTGTTATGCTGGGTACCTCCAGCATGTCAGGTAACTTCTCCAAAGAAGGATGGATGATGGGGTAGGTCAGGTCCCGACCACTGAGATACCCCAGCACTCTGTGTCTATCTTTGGTATAAACCAGCATTTGCAGTTCCTTGTTTCTACATCTAAGAAGTTCATTTTTCTGTTTTGGTTCATATGACGATAAAACATTCTTGACTCTTGACTGAGAAGTCCTTTGGGTATTTATGAATATTTTTGGCCGCAGAGAAAATGAACATTCCATGCTTTGTCACATAAGTTGTTAATTGTTATTTAATGAAATAATTACATTGTAACATTTATACAAGCCCCACAGTGGTTATGTTATTTATGTAATTTTTATTTCCTCGGATAAATATTTAAGTATGATGAAGTTTACTTATTATTTTTATATGGTTTGTTCATAATATGTCAGCTTGTAACATATGTTTACATTCCAATTTCTACTTTACACTTTGTGAAGCATTTAAAATGATTCCCTTTGGTCCGGGTTACCTGGACACATATCACAACCAGCATTCTGAAAAGAAAACCCTGCTGCACAAATGGGCGGCACGGTGGCGCAATTGTAGAGTATCAGCCTTGCAGCATTTGCAGCGTCGGGGACCCCTGCTTTGATCCCGACTATGGGTGCTGTCTGTACGGAGTTTGTACGTCCTCCCCGTGACCGCATGGGTTTTCTCAGAGAAATTTGGTTTCCCCCCAAACTCCAAAGACGTACAGGTTTGTAGGTAAAGTTGGATTGGTACAAGTGTTAAATTGTCCTTAGTGTGTAGGATAATGTTAATGTGCGGGGATCGCTGGTCAGTGTGGACTGGGTGGGCCGAAGCGGCTGATTCCACGCTGTATCTCCAAACTAACAAACTAAACAATCTTTAAAAAGGAAAAGAGACTGTTCTAATTTCTAAACTGGAAGACAGTGTGGAAGAGAGGTCAAACGTGGATCATTTCTTAACTTTTGCTATTTGTTGAATTAGTGTTTGTCGTGCCACACAGTTGATGAAGACAAATGGTGAAGCTAACAGGGCTGCGGCAATTAAAAAATATATTAACTCTTCTCTTTTCCCAGGTCAGTTTGCTTGTCCATCATGCTCACAGTAAAAACTACAACCAACGGACAAACATCGAAGATCTCTCTCATGTTCCAAATGTCATAATCCTTCACACTGTATGAAGCACTGATTTGTTGAATACTCCAGAAGGAAACAAGAAACAGCTTGACTTTAATACATACACGAGGAGAGCAGAATTATAATTGATGGCTTTAATACATAATACAGTGAAGTACTTTCTGAATGTTCATTTTTCATTTTATTTTTATCACTCAGGTTAAGTTCTGTTTGAATACCTGTTCAATTCTGGCTTCAGCAAATTTGCAGATGACACAAATCAGGATGGCTGTGTGAACTGTGAGGAGGACGCTATGAGGATGCAGATGATTTGGACAGGTTGGGTGAGTGGGCAGGTGCATTGCAGATGCAGTTTAATGTGAATAAATGTGAGGTTATCCACTTTGATGGCAAGAACAGGAAGGCAGATTATTATCTGAATGGTGTCAAGTTAGGAAAAGGGGAAGTACAACGAGATCTGGGTGTCCTTGTTCATCATTCACTGAAAGTAAGCATGCAGGTACAGCAGGCAATGAAGAAAGCTGATGGCATGCTGGCCTTCATAACAAGAGGAATTGAGTATAGGAGCAAAGAGGTCCTTCTGCAGTTGTACAGAGCGCTAGTGAGACCACATCTGGAATATTGTGTGCAGTTTTGGAATTTGAGGAAGGACATTCTTGCTATTGAGGGAGTGCAGCATAGGTTCACGAGGTTAATTCCTGGGATGGGGGGACTGTCATATGCTGAAGGAATGGAGCGACTGGGCTTGTACACACTGGAATTTAGAAGGATGAGAGGGGATCTTATTGAAACATATAAGATTATGAAGGGTTTGGACTCGCTAGAGGCAGGAAACGTGTTCCTGATGTTGGGGAAGTCCAGAACCAGGGGCCACAGTTTAAGAATAAGGGGCAAGCCATTTAGAATGGAGATGAGTAAAATATTTTTCACCCAGTTTTTTCACCCAGTTTCCCCAGAATCTGTGGAATTTCATTTCGGAGTCACGTGAGTGACTTCGTGAAGAGCCCGCCGGCGCGCATGCTCGACATATCGTCGTAACGCGTTGCTGCGACGGCTGACGGAGGAGCGTGCTCCTCGCCAGCCCTTCATAAGGGAACCACGCAGGTAAGTATGCTACCTTAAGTTGGTGGTTCTTGTTGTGTTTGCTTCACAGCAAGAACATGGATGGGAGAGGCCGGAGTTCGAGGAGAAGTCGCCGGCCAGCAGTTCTGGAGCGAGAGTTGTCGGGGGTACCTGCAACGCAGACCGGAACGAGGGCGGAGATGTCGGTGAGCTCTGTTTTTTCAGGTCCGGACCCGCCCGCACACCACAGCTCGGAGGAGTTCGACGAGGAGGAGTGTGGTGTGCCGCCAGAGCAGGACGACCCTGCCATGGCAGTCAGGTCGTCAGCAGGCTTGCTGACGGCCTCGAGCAGAAGGGTCCGTGCGGCTGCACGGCCCGCTTCACGAAGCCCCTGAGGAGGGGAAGGGCAGGAGCCCAAAAGCCTAACCCTGTCGGGGCTAAGGCTCTGCCTGTCGCCAAGGAGCGGTCAGGTTCTAGGACGGGACCCGGGGCAGCTGTGAGGTCCAGCCGTCGCCCCCCAACTTCCGACGCCGGGACGAGTCAGTTGGGGGTCCCGTCACGGTCGCCGAGCCCCCCATGGATGGGTGGGCGAGACCATGCGTCGGCAAGGTCCACGATGTGGGCAGCTGGCAAGCCTGCATGGGCCCAAGGTATCCAGGCTTCGGCTGGTGCCGACACCATGCCGCATCTGTCCTTAGAGGCAACGGCTTCCGCTCCCGCTATACGGAGGCGGTTGAACACGCCCGTGCAGGAATCGCGCAGTTTCGCCTCGGCGGCTGTCGACGACAACTACCGGCACCGGCAGGGCCTCGACGAGGTGCGGGCCGATGACAGGAGCCCCGGCCAATTTTCAGAGCTGGAGGACTCCGACCACCTGAGTGTTCAGGGTGAAGGGCGTATTGACCGTATAGAGCGGCTGCTGGAACGTCTCTTTCAACAACAACAGGCATCCAGCAGCGACAGGCACAGGGCTTCATCACCAGCTTCATACACCAGCCTGGAGCAGCAGGACGAGGAGGCAGTGGTCGATCCCATCCCACCCCCGCCTGAGTTACCGGCGGAGGACCTCCTCGATGTGGCCACCAAGTTTGCAGCCCCTCATTCCTTGGGGCTTCCTATCAATACAAAACTGGCAGCCACTGTGGACTTCCTAAATAATCACCAGCTTCAGGAGGAAGTTCTACTACAAGCCATGAGCCGTCACAAGGCTCCATCAAACTGCAACTCCCTCAACGTGCCTGTGGTCAATACGCCAATCTGGGGCAACATCAGTGCGGCTATCCGTCAGCAGGAACTAAAGATTCAGCGGATCCTGAAACTCCTCACGGCCGGGATTACTGCTTTTGTGCGGTCGGTCGACGGAGAGGAGCTTAATTTGGACCAGGAGGATGGTCTGGCGCTTCTGTGCGCTACTCAAAATGAAATCAACGGCTTTCGGAAAAATAGCATCCGCCCAGCGCTCAACCCCAAATTTGCAGGGTTGTGCAAACCACCGCCGCCGCCGCCGCCCCGTCAGCTCTTTGGCGAAGACCTTGCCAAAAGGGTCAGAGAGCTTGATGAACAAGCCAAGACCGTGGGGCTCATGCGCTCTCAGAGTGCCCCCACGCCATCGAGCTCCAAAGCTCCGCTTGGCCGCTCACGAGGGTCTGCCAGCACGTCTACCAGGAATTACCCGCCAGCTCCAAACCGATATCAACCACCCCAACCACAGGGGTCTTTTTTAGGACAGGCTCGGCAGAAGCCGAGATGGAAAATGAGGACGCCACGACCTCAAACCCACCCAGCACCTCTACGTCCACCCACTCGTGTCAGGGACCGCCGGTAACCACAGAGGTGAGGCGGTCTGGTTCTCTTTTTTCTCTTTGTTTAACCTCACATGTTGGTGGGCGTTTGCGGTTGTTTGCGGGTGCATGGGGTGATATTACCAGTGATGAGTATATGTTACGGAATATTCAGGGCCATAGCATTGAGTTTATTAATGGGGACATCCCTCCGTCTCAGCATAGACCGGGTCGTATGTTTAAACTAACGGCTGCGGAACAGTCCGTAGGCTATAAGGAAATTTTAAGGTTGGAACAGAAAGGGGTCATAGAGAAAACGGTTCATGAGCCCGTTGAATTTGTTTCCAATATTTTTACCCGACCTAAGAAAGATGGAGGCTGTAGAGTCATTATTGATCTGACCACTCTGAATAACTTTGTAACATATACTCATTTTAAAATGGACACGTTTGAAACGGCCAAATCATTGATCTCACAAGGGTGCTTTATGGCATGTATTGATTTACAGGATGCGTACTATACCGTACCCATGCAAAAATATTACAGAAGGTTCTTAAAATTTATCTGGATGGACCAGCTGTGGCAATATAGGGCGTTGCCTAATGGGCTCACCACAGCCCCTCGATTATTTACTAAATTGGTGAAGCCAATTATGGCTTATTTAAGACAACGACATCATATCGTTATGGCCTATTTAGATGATATTTTAATTATCGGACACACCTTGGAATCAGCTCAACAAGGGGTTGCAGCTGCGGTCAATTTGTTCCAACAGCTTGGGTTCATTGTTCATCCAGAAAAATCTAAGTTCTGCCCCACCCAGGTAATTAATTATCTGGGGTTCCAGGTGAATTCCATTAGCATGAGAGTCACCATACCAATTAACAAAATTGAGGAGGTAACACAGGTGTGTACAGATTTACTCAATACTCGTATACCATCGATTCGTCACACAGCTACTGTCATTGGCAAGATTGTGGTTTTGTTTCCGGCAGCCCGGTATGGACCTCTGCATTATCAAAACTTGCAGAGAGCCAAGATTGCTGCGCTGCGACGGCATGCTGGTCATTATGATCGATCAATGCAGCTGCCGCCTGCAGCATTGGATGAGTTACGATGGTGGGTTTGCCACATTAGTAACTCGTTTAAAACTATTATTGAGGCGAAACCGATGATATACTTACAAACTGATGCGAGCTCTGATGGCTGGGGAGCTACGAATCAACATTCTAGTTGTGGGGGCCGATGGGATACCCTTGAGAATACAATGTTGGTATCACAAGGGATCAACTATTTGGAGCTGCTTGCAGCGTTTCACGGACTTCGTGCATATTGTTCCAAGATCTTTGGAGCACATGTCCGGCTCCAAATAGACAACACCACAGCGGTGGCGTATTTAAATCACATGGGCGGTACCAGGTCAGTTTCATGTGATAAATTGGCTAATTCAATTTGGCTCTGGTGTGTCAAGAGAGACATTTGGATTTCAGCCACCTATTTGCCAGGTGAGCTTAATTTTGTGGCTGACGCCAGGTCACGCAAGTTCAATGATAATATTGAATGGATGTTACATCCTGAAATTTTTGCAAAAATCACAGCCAAATTTGGGAAACCGGACATTGACCTTTTTGCGTCCCGGTTGAACCATCAGGTACCAACCTACGTCTCGTGGGAACCAGATCCTGGGGCTATAGCGTTAGATGCATTCTCGCTAGACTGGGGGAATTGCTTTTTCTATGCATTCCCTCCGTTTTGCCTCATCAGTTGGGTATTACGAAAAATTCAGATGGATGGTGCCAAGGGCATCCTTATCATACCCGACTGGCCTACACAGCCGTGGTATCCGATGGTCTTTGACACGCTCAGTGAACCTTGGGTCCGTTTGCAGGGTAGCCCAGAATTAGTTACTCACCCTGTATCAGGGGAGCCACATCCCTGCCATGGCTATTTAAATTTGTTGGCTTGCAGATTCTGAATCGGCCTTTAGTTGGATACGGCCTTTCTACCCGGACCATGGATACCATTGCAGCGTCGTGCCGAGAGTCTACAAGGCGAAGATACCGCTCTCACATCAGGAAGTGGGAAGCCTTCTGCAGCCGCTCTCGCATCACGTACGATGCCGTGACTATAACCGACGTCCTGGAATTCCTCGCGGGGTTGCACCATGATGAACACTTAAGCTACAGTGCCATCAACAGCGCCAGGAGCGCTCTATCATTCTACCTCAATATTGAGGTGGGATCCAACAAGCTAGTGTCCAGGCTCATGCGGGGTATTTTCAATACGAATCCGCCTACACCACGCTACAATATCACCTGGGATGTCAGGGTAGTTTTAGCTCTGCTCAGGACGTGGTCCCCCATGGAAGGGCTCCAGCTGGACAAACTCACCATGAAGCTGGTGATGTTACTAGCGCTGACTTCAGCACAGAGGGTACAGACACTCCATAAACTACGTGTCGACAGAATGATGTCTACCCCCACAGAAGTAGTTTTCTTTGTTGACGAGCTACTAAAGCAGCATAGACCTGGGTGCACAGGGCTGCAGCTGAAGTTCCCGGCATACCCCGCAGATGCTAGGCTATGTTTAGCCTCCCACATCCGTTACTACGTCAAGGTGACGGCAAGCATCAGAGGAAAGGAGAGATACCTGCTTGTCACTCATAAGAGACCTCACCATCGAGTGACAACACAGACGATATCCAGGTGGCTTCGAGTCGTCTTGGGTAAGTCAGGTATCGACACTAATGTGTTCAAATCTCATTCCACCAGGGCTGCATCGACGTCGGCGGCGAGGGTCATGGAGGTGCCCATGCACCATATTCTCGCCACAGCAGGATGGGCTAATGAAGCGGTGTTCCAGTGTTTCTACAACCGGCCCGTCGCTGCGCCTCTACAGTTCGCAGAAGCCGTACTAGATGCGGGGCAAGAACGTGGAGATGTCCCCGAATAAGGGGTTTTTGATTTGTTGTTAATAAATATGATTTGTTTTGCAGTATGGACTAGTCAGCACGTTATTCCTCCCATCCATCCCTGGTAGTGGTGTGACAGCATGGACGTGGTCCAGGGCGTGTCATCACAGAAGCTTTGAAGTCTTCACGAAGTCACTCACGTGACTCCGAAATGAAATAGTAAGATTGAACGAGAACTTACCAGTTCGAAGGTTGATCTTTATTTCATGAGGAGTCGAAGTGAGGGATTTCGTGCCCTCCTCGCCCAACCCTCAATCACCTTCATCTGGTAATCTTAGTCGTTTTCATTCTTACTATGTGAAGTCATTTCTTTTCATTGGTTTCTGTGATTCCACGCCGCTACTTTGAAGTATGTCGAGCATGCGCGCCGGCGGGCTCTTCACGAAATCCCTCACTTCGACTCCTCATGAAATAAAGATCAACCTTCGAACTGGTAAGTTCTCGTTCAATCTTACTATTCTCTGCCTCAGAAGGCAGTGGAGGCCAATTCTCTGTATGCTTTCAAGAGACAGTTAGATAAATCTCTTAAAGATAGCGGAGTCAAGGGATATGGGGAGAAGGCAGGAACAGGGTACTGATTGTGGATGATCAGCCATGATCACAGTGAATGACAGTGCTGGCTCGAAGGGCCGAATGGCCTACTCCTGCACCTATTGTCTACTGTCAGCCAAAATCTGTCTCTCCCTACCTGGGCGACACGGTGATGCAACGGTAGAGCTGCTGCCTTACAGTGCCATGGTCCCAGTTTCGATCCTAACTATGGGTGCTATCTGTATGGAGTTTGTACATTCTCCCTGTGACCACATGGGTTTTCTCCGAGATGCTCCAGTTTCCTCCCACATTCCAAGGACGTGCAGGATTGGAGGCTAATTAACTTCTGTAAATTGTCCCTGATGTGTAGGATAGAACGAATGTTGGGTGATCACTGGTCAGCACGGACTTGGTAGGTCGATGGGCCTGTTTCTGTACTATATCTCTAAACTAAATTAAATTTATTAGCAGACAGATTTTTCTCCACTTTTCTAGCAGTATGCCCGCCTGTACGATATATAAGGTCACCATTGTTCCAGTGCGGGACACAGGCCATGTAATCTTGCTGGGCATACACAAAGTCATCTTCAACTCACATCTCAAGTACTCATGTCTACCAGAAATATTTTGCTAATTGTTCTAGATTGTTAATGGTTACAGCTTTAGTGGTCAGCCCATTAGCTTCTAACACACCATTTGTCTCTCAGTGGTAATGGTACCAGAGTCAGATTGTTCTCACTGCACTCACTACTCGCCTATCTCTTCCCTGAACCACGGCCCACTGCTGCCTCCATGTTCAGGTATAAATTTAGCTTAGGCTTAAATTTATATATAAATTTAACATAAACTACACCAAGCCTCCTTCCATAGAAATATGGTAAAAAATCCTGGAATGTACCAGTGACATCACATCCAGAGGGTTAAAATATCCCTTCTTACCTAACATCATTCATTACATGACATTTGCCTTTTCCCATTACTTTAGACAAGGATACCTTGTGCAGTTGTTTTTGAGGGTATATATTAACTTAGACTGTTGAGGAAACACATACGAATGGCACCAACAATTCCTGTTGAAGTTGACATCATCAGTGGATCTGTCACTCGGGGAACAAAATGATTTCCTTAAGTTTGAATTTGAGTTTAGTTTATTGTCACTTGTACTGAGTTACAGTGAAAAGCTTGTGTTGCACGTTAACTAGTCAGTGGAGAGACTATACATGATTACAATCGAGTTATCCACAGTGTGCAAACACATGATAAAGGGGATAGTGTTTAGTGCAAGATAAAGAAGATAAAGTCCGATCAAAGATAGTCCAAGGGTTCCCTTACTCACCATTCGCCCAAGATGTGCAGTATCAAGTTTCGTTCCAGTCAACAAAGTAATTTCCTTTATAAACTTTAATTAACTCTCTCGCTCCCGGCCCGTCAGCCACGCCTGCGCAGTTGGTGGAGGGTTGCCGAGCCCGCCGCCATTTTCACTGACGTCACAACGGGGATTTCTGGTGTCACAACAGGGACCCAACGGGTCCACGGGTCATCTAGTTACAGTTAAAGGCATTATTTATACTGTTCCTTGCAATTGGACGATATGTTTATTGGTTTCTGGCTGTTGTGGAAAAAGGACAGTCCTGCCCTCCAACATCATTCCATTTTTTATCACCCACCCTGGGTCCACATGGGAGAGTCTAGGACCAGAAGCCACAGCCTCAAATTAAAAGGAGATGAGGAGGAATTTCTTTAGTCAGAGGGTGGTGAATCTGAGGAATTCGTTGATACAGACTGCTGTGGAGGCCGTCAAGTAATATTTTAAAGGCAGAGATAAATAAATACTTGATTAGTACAGGTGTCAGGGGTTATGGGAAGAAGGCAGGAGAATGGGTAGAGAATAAATGATAGATCAGCCATGATTAAATGGTGGAGTAGACATGATGGACCGAATGGACTAATTTTGTTCCAACAAATTATGAACTGATAAACATGAAGACAGAAGGTCTGAGAATACAGTGCATTCAGAAAGTAATCAGACCGCTTGACTTTTTCCACATTTTGTTACGTTACAGCCTTATTCCAAAATGGATTAAATTTTTAAAAAAGTATCATCAATCTACACACAATATCCCATAATGAAATACATGAAAACAGGTGTTTAGAAATGTTTGCAAAGTAATTAAAAAAAACTGAAATATCTAATTTACATAAGTATTCAGATCCTTTACTCAGTACTATATTGAGGCAGCATTGGCAGCGATTACAGCCTCAAGTCTTCTTGGGTATGACGCTACAAGCTTGACACACCTGTATTTGGGTAATTTCTCCCATTCTTCTCTGCAGGTCCTCTCAAGCTCCATCAGGTTGGATGGAGAGCATCGATGCACAGCTATTTTCAGGTCCCTCCAGAAATAATGTTCAATCGGGCTCTGGCTGGGCCACTCAAAGACATTCACAGACTTGTCACAAAGCCACTCCTGCGCTGTCTTGGCTATGTGCTTCGGGTTGTTGTCCTGTTCGAAGTTGAACCTCCACCCCAGTCTGAGGTCCAGAACGCTCTGGAGCAGGTTTTCAAGGATCTCTCTATACTTTGCTCCGTTCATCTTTCCCTCAATCCTGACTAGTCTCCCAGTTCCTGCCACTGAAAAACATCCCAACAGCATGATGCTGCCACCACCATGCTTCACCGTAGGCATTGTATTGGCCAGGTGATGAGCAGTGCCAGGTTTCCTCCAGATGTGACATTTGGAATTCAGGCCCAAGAGTTCAATCTTGGTTTCATCAGACCAGAGAATCTAGTTTCTCATGGTCTGAGTTCTTTAGGTGCCTTTTGGCAAACCCCAAGCGGGCTGTCATGTGCCTTTTACTAAAGAGTGGCTTCTGTCTGGCCACTCTACATAAAGGCCTGATTGGTGGAGTGCTGCAGATATAGTTGTTCTTCTGGAAGGTTCTCCCATCCCCACAGAGGAACTCTGGAGCTCTGTCAGAGTGACCATCGGGTTCTTGGTCACTTCCCTGACCAATGCCCTTCTCCCCCGATTATTCAGTTTGGCTGGGCGGCCAGCTCCATGAAGAGTGCTGGTGGTTCCAAAGTTCTTCCATTTAAGAATGATGGAGGCCACTGTGCTCTTCGGGACCTGCGATGCTGCAGAAATTGTTTCATACCCTTCCCCAGATCTGTGTCTCGACACAATCCTGTTTTGGAGATCTACGGACAATTCCTTCGTCTTCATGGCTTGTTTTTTTCTCTGACATGCATTGTCAACTGTGGGACCTTATATAGACAGGTGTGTGCCTTTCCAAATCATGTCCAATCAATTTAATTTACCCCTGGTGGAATCCAATCAAGTTGTAGAAAGATTTCAAAGATAATCAATGGAAACAGGATGAATCTAAGCTCAATTTTGAATGTCATAGCTAAGGGTCTGAATATTTATGTAAATGTGATAATAGTTATTTTGTGTTAATTACATTGCAAGAATTTCTAGATGTTTTTGTTTCTGTTTTTGCTTCTTCATTCTGGGGTATTGTGTGTAGATTGATGATAAAAAAATGAATCAATTTAAAAATAAGGCTGCAACGTAACAAAATGTGGATAAAGGTAATACTTTGTGAATGCACTGTATGTATTGATTTATACTCACCAGGCTGTGAAGCACACACCACTCTCCAGACAAGGCAGACAAGGACCCAAACATCTTCGGATTGAGAATGTTAACAATCTGATTGCTTTACCTGTTGCTTGTGCATCAGAACAAGAAGCTAATTAGATAATAGAATCACCAATTGATGATGAGGGTATTCTGCAACTCTTTCATTCAGGAGCAAGATCCTTTCACCGTGCCAACAGAGTTGAAGAACATTTTAACAATCAACAATGACACCACCCCGTACCAGGAAAGCCTGTGTGGCACGGTGGCGCAGCGGTAGGGTTGCTGCCTTATGCCCCTGTCCCACTTAGGAAACCTGAATGGAAACCCCGGGAGACTTTACGCCCCACCCAAGGTTTCTGTGCGGTTCCCGGAGGTTTTTGTCCTCCGGCAAACACCTTCAACTAGCATCGTAACCGGCTTTGACTAAAAAATCACCGATTTTTTAAACGGAAACCACTTTCGACCATTAGGGAGACTGGCAAATACCTCCGGGAACCGCACAGAAACCTTGGGTGGGGCGCAAAGTCTCCAGAGGTTTTCGTTCAGGTTTCCTAAGTGGGACAAGGTCATTAGTGTGCGAGGATTGCTGGTCAGCGCGGTGGCCCAAAGGCCTGTTTCTGCACTGTATATCTAAACTAAAAACAACGTTAAAAATGCCTTGAAAGGGAATGCTAGAACAGTTAATGTACAAAATGTGTGAGGAAGTTGGTTCCTGTTGCGATCCTATGTACTATATCAATGAGGTCATTGTTTATTACATCTGAAAGAGCACAAGTGGTCAGTTATTGTTTATCCCTCGGTAGTTTACAAGTGATTCAGCAGTGCCTTAATTTCAGTGCTGTGGTGTGGATATGACTGTGGTGCTTTGCTGGCGGTAGTTAGGAGACTGATTGAGATTATGGAGGTGGCCTTTTTACTATGTGTCGGAAAGAGGGGAGTGAAACCAGGGAAATATGGAGGGGATCTGCTGCTGGAGGTGGGGGGGGGGGGGGGGGGGGGGGGGGGGGGTGTGTGTGGGGGTGTGTGTGTGTGCGTGTGCGTGTGTGTGTGTGTCACATGGAAACGGGCCGTTGGGCCACAATCATCCATGCCGACCAGGATACACCATCTAAGATAATACAATTTGGCCCACATCCCTCAAATCCTTTCCTATCCAAAGACTTTTGAATGCTGTTATTGTACCTGCCTCACCTGCTCCATATCCACCACCCTCTGTATGAAAATGTGACCCTTTGGATTCTATACATTTAAGGTGATCTTTCCTCTCTCACCTTAAATTATAAACTTCTATACTCAATACTCTGATTGATGAAGGCCAATGTGCTAAAGACCTTTTTGACCAAGTAGTTGAGGTTTGTTTAATATGAGGGTGGAGGAAGTGATAATGTTGAGACCAAATACTCTACTTAGAGGGCAAGCCACGCAGGGTGACACTGCAGCAGGAAAGTCAGGTTGCCCCACAACCGTCCAATGAACAGTGCGCTCAGGACAATGTGGTTCAAGTTGCCTGGGGTGCTCCAAGAGGAACACAGGTCATGACTCACTCTGGATCAGTGATGTACAGTAACTACATAGTTGCTCTTTATAGACTGTCGGAGTGAGGCCCAATGCAAATTGGAGGAACATCACTTCATATTTTGCTCTAACTTCAAGTAACTTCCCTCTCTCGCCATCCCTCCCCATCCCAATTCTCCGACTAGTTTCACTGTCCTCTTGATTAAATGTTACTGATTGTATGCCTCATTGTCACCTTCCCCCATAGCCACCAATGTATCATTCTTCATCCCGTTTGATCTCTCGTTTTCACACCTTACTCTTCCTCACTTTTATGTCTCCCTCTCCCCTGACTGTCTGAAGAAGAGTCCCAATCCGAGATATCACACATTCCTTCTATCCAGAGATGCTGCCTGTCCCGCTGAGTTACTCCAACATTTTGTGTCTATCATCTTTATATAGTTGGCATGGACATGATGGGCCAAGTGGCCTCCTTTTGTGCAGTAACTATTTTATGATTCTGTGATGCGTGGCCTGAAACAGAAGTAACAATGGGGTTGCAAAAATAACTCACGACAGGAAATGCCTATTGGATCTTTCCACTGACCTGAAACAACTCGGAAATGTTTGTGAAAATTGATTTTCAGTTAGATAACGTTGAAAGTAATAGCTTTAAGCAATTAAATGTCCAGACAAATTATTTAAAAGACTGTTGGGTTCACTCAATTTGTAGAAAGGGGGGAATGAGGGATACAGCTGGTCAGAACTGAAAAATTTAGATTGCAAACTATTAGATTGCAATCTCTAATGTTTGAAATTATCAAGGGAAAATTCACATTTTTATCTTATTAGAACCATGACTGGAAGTTTTCAGGGGATTCAACAACTTACATAATAGAATACAAGTTGTAACATGATCTATCAATGGTGAAAGTCTTTACCCTTCACGGTTTTGTTTTTTACATTGAATCCTAGGCTTGCTGGCATACATCTTATGTCTCCAGTCATATGTTTGTTGACGGCAAGCATGTTGCAGTTGCCAGATCTTGTGGGGACCATTGCGGTATTGCAAGGGCATCTCATGGTTCTCTTCTCAATCCTCCACTGTCAGAGTGAGGCCAAACGCAAAATGGAGGAACAACGCCTCATATTTTGCTTGAGCAGCTTACAATCCACCAGGTATGATTATTGATTTCTCTAACTTCAAGTAACCCGTACATCTTCTCTCTCTCCATCCCTCTCCCACCCAAGTCCTTGCACTAGTTTCAAAGTCGTCTTGCTGAGTCTCATTGTCTGTAACGTGTTCTCACCTAGCCCACAGCTAACAATGGCCTGTTTCCTTTATCATAGTTACTTTTTTGCATATCGTTCATTCATTTGTTCTAAATCTCTCGTTTCCCTTTCCCCTCAGTCTGAAGAAGGGTCTCGACCCTAAACGGCAACTATTCATTTTCTGCAGAGATGCTGCATGACACGCTTAGTTATTCCAGGTTTTTGTGTCTAACTTCAGTGTAAATCAGCATCTGCAGTTCCTTCCTACACACAATGACCAGTTTTGTAGAAGGTTCAGGATCTCATGGAAAACCTAATTCTAAATCTCCAGGCTCAGCCATGTTCACTATTGAACTGGGTTTAGATATTAGCTCCTCAACGGAAGGAACTCTTCAGCAGTTCTCTTCAATAACATTGTCACTTTGTCTCTCACATTCCTTTTGCCAATTATTTGGCAAATTTCATTAATATAATAACATTTTAATAAAATACTATGGGGTGTTTACTATATCTCAATGAGGTATTGATACACTGATCGATATCCAAAAAGATAGACAGTGGTCTTCTGCTTCTTATTCTACCCTGCCATTATTACCTCTCACCTGATGTGTAGGAAGGAACTGCAGATGGTGGTTTAAACCAAAGATAAACACAAAGAGATGGAGCAACTCAGTGGGTCACACAGCATCGCTGAAGCAAAGGAATAGTCATTTATTCCTTTTCTCCAGAGATGCTGTCTGACCCGCTGAGTTACTCCAGCTTGTTGTGTCTAACCTCACACCTGATATTGGGCTCAGTATCTCCACTCCAGATGCAGGGCACAGGATGGCTTGTGGAACGTGTGTGTGATGTTGCAAGTGTTATATAGATAGGTGTTAATATGTTTACATGATCATCTTTAAATGGAGATGGTAAACCCAGGTACAGAGAAATGGTGTGAAGGCAATAAGAATTTGTATTTGCTCCCACTTAGAATCTCCTCAAAATGATACCTTGTGCTTTCACTTTGGTTTTGGCATTTAGACATCATTTCTATTGCTGGATGCATGGTCCTTTAAAAATACCCTGACCTTCTGATGTTCCAGCCTTTCCTCATGGCAACTTGTGCAGGGTAGTTAGACAGCCTGCATGGTAAGTGGAGTACTCAGCTCCATTCTACGCACCTCTCTCTCCGCATATTATTAACAGAGTTACCACACCTCCCTTATCATAGTGAGGTATGATATTGGCTCAGGAACTTAAGATGCTGAATCAATTTGATAAGGGAGCCCAGGTGGCAATAATAGATTAGCTATACTCTAAATTAAAAAATGATGGGGGCGTAAGAAAGGAACTGCAAATATGAATATGGGTGGTTTTAATCATCAAACTGATTGGAAAAATCACATGAGGGATAAGTTCACAAACTGTACTTTGGTTACTTTCTTGAAATAATATATTGCTAAACCAATTTTAGACAGGAATTACTAATGATTGTATGCCAATGAGACCCCTTGGAAAGAAAGATCATAGCATAGTGCAACTTCAAAAATAGTTTGAGGGAGAGAAACTTGAAGCTAGTTTGAAGTTAGTCCTAAGTTTAAAGACGGCAGAGTTGGCTAAAAGGATGGAGAAAATAGATATATAGTTTAGTTTAGTTTATTGTCACATGTACCAAGGTTTCAGAGAAAAGCTTTTGCTGTGTGCTATCCAGTCAGCAGAAAGACTATACTTGATTACACTTGAGTCTTCTGCAATATACAGGTACAGGATCAAGGGAATCATATTTAGTGCAAAAAAGGGTAAGATCAGCAGCATGAATATTTCAGCAAATATTTCATGAATCTCTACGAAGGTGTGTGCTTGGAGATGATGCTGAGAAGGTTCACCAGGTTGATTCCTACAATCAAAATTCAGTCATCTCACTATTACTGATTTGCTGACTTTCATCCAATGAGAATATGCATCAGTGAAAACTGGGAAACTACCATTTCCTTTTAAACAAAAGTTGATGGGAATTCTTAGAAAGCACCCATTCGGGCATCTCAAGTGCTATTACAGATAGTGTGTGAAGGAACTGCAGATGCTGGTTTAAATCGAACATAGACACCAAAAGCTGGAGTAACTCAGCGGGTCGGACAGCATCTTTGGAGAAAAGGAATAAGTGACATTTCGGGTCAATACCCTTCTACAGACCTTTCAATCCAAAACGTCACTTATTCCTTTTCTCCATAGAGGCTGTCTGACCCGCTAAGTTACTCCAGCAAAGAGTAGGAGTGAACGGGCCCTTTTCAGGATGGCAGGGTGCCGCAAGGCTCAGTGCTGGGACCCCAGCTATTTACAATATATATTAATGATTTGGACGAGGGAATTGAATATAACATCTCGAAGTTTGCGGATGACATGAAGCCGGGGGGCAGTGTTGGCTGTGAGAAGGATGCTAGGAGGCTGCAAGGTGACTTGGATAGGTTGGGTGAGTGGGCAAATGCATGGCAGATGCAGTATAATGTGGATAAATGTGAGGTGTTAGCATTCATAGCAAAAGGATTTGAGTATAGGAGTAGGAAGGTTCTACTGCAGTTGTACAGGGTCTTGGTGAGACCACACCTGGAGTATTGCGAACAGTTTTGGTCTCCAAATCTGAGGAAAGACATTCTAGCGATAGAGGGAGTACAGAGAAGGTTCACCAGACTGATTCCTGGGATATCAGGACTTTCATATGAAGAAAGACTGGATAGACTCGGCTTGTACTTGCTAGAATTTAGAAGATTGAGGGGGGATCTTATAGAAACTTACAAAATCCTTTAGGGGTTGAACAGGCTAGATGCAGGAAGATTGTTCCTGATGTTTGGGAAGTCCAGGACAAGAGGTCACAGTTTAAGGATAAGGGGGAAATCTTTTAGGACCGACATGAGAAAAATATTTTTCACACAGAGAATGGTGAATCTCTGGAATTCTCTGCCACAGAAGGTAGTTGAGCCCAGTCCGTTGGCTATATTTAAGAGGGACTTAGATGTGGTCCTTGTGGCTAAAGGGATCAGGGGGGATGGAGAGAAGGCAGGTACGGTAAACTGAGTTGGATGATCAGCCATGATCATATTGAATGGCGGTGCAGGCTCGAAGGGCCGAATGGCCTAATCCTGCTCCTATTTTCTATGTTTCTATTGCAGATACTGTTGCTTTGCATTTTTGCTATGTTGCATACACTAGCAGTACTTATTTCCAGATCTTTATCATACATAGCCAAAACACAAAATAACTTGGCATAGCTTTCAGTTCAAAAATACATTGTTATGTTTAATTTGTCTTCTCATTTTTACATAACCACATATAAATACAACATGGTGCCCATAATGATTACAGCAATGTCATCAGAGGTTTCTGGAATATTCACATACATCATTTCTGCTCCTGGCATCTAGATGTGAAACCTTGGACATTTTAAATTATTATTTTGCTCTTGTTCAACAGTTATAATAATTTCTACAGCGGGATCATCATCAGCAGGTCAGGTGGGCCAAGGGATAACTAATGGGGTTTAATTCAGATAAGTGTAAGGTGTCACATTTTGGCATTCACAGTAAATGGCCGGGCTCTGGAGAGTGTAGTAGAGCACAGGGATCTAGGAGTGCAGGTACATATTCTTTGAAAGTGATGAAGGGTGGGCAAGAAGGCCTATGGCTTCCAGAGTACTGAGTATGGACGTTGAAAGGTCACATTACAGTTGCATTTTGAGCATTGTGTTCAGTTTTGGTCACCCTATTATAGGAAGGGTATTGTTAAGCTGGAAAGAGTGTAGAGAAGATATACGAGGATGTTACCAGAACCCAAGGGTCTGAGCTATAGGGAGAGATAGAGCAGGCAAGGACTGTATTTCTTGCAGCGCAGGAGAATGAGGGGTGATCTCATAGAACATGAGGTGAATAGATAGGGTAAGTACACAGAACCATTTACACAGAGTAGGGGAATCTAGAACTAGAGCAGGGCTCAAAATTAGCGGTTGCCCGGGTGCCACTGACCACCCAAAGTGCCGCCGGGCAACCTAAACAGCGAATCATTTTGCCCGGCCTGGCATGCAGATACTGGTTTATACCGAACATAGACACAAAAAAATGGGCTCCATCTCCTCCTCCTCCCGCCCCCGCACCCGACCTGATAGCGGCCAACGGATTTTTCAAAACAAACCCTCCCACACACCGAGGCTGGGTGGAGGGAGGGAAGCAGGCATTGAGTGAGGGAGGCAGGGGGAGGCCCCCTTCTGCCATCTGAAGCATCTGCACCACTCGGCCCCGCACCTTCTGTTGGTTGACGGAGGAGGGAAGGTGGTGGCGAGGAGATCTCAACTGCCTCCCCCTTTGGCGGCGGCACATGGCGATCGGCAGGGACGGCCAAGGCAGCGACGATGCCGGTGTTGTTTTGTCTCTCTCTCTCTCCCCCTCTCCCCCCCCCCCCTCTCTCCCTCCCCCTCTCCCCTCCTCTGCATCCCGCACTGATCCCGATTCCTGCCTCTATTCAGTCCTCACTGACATCCCATGTGCTCCCCTCCTCATCTACCCCTCCCCACCCCCATCTATTCATCGTGCACCGATCTCCCTATCCACCTCACATTGATTCTCCTGCCACTCCCCATCAATTCTACACTGGTCACCAATTCATCCGGTACTGTCCCCCCTTCCCACCCATCCTGCACTGATCCACCCCTTCATCCTGCTCTGCACTCCCCCATTCATCCTGCACAAATCTCTCCATTCAACCCCACTGTCAGCCCCCGCGCTCTCCCCTTACAATTTTTACCTACTCCAACCAACACGCATACTATTCCCCTGACTCAATCATCCATTCCGCACCGATTGCCTTCTCAACCCCCCCCCCCCCCCCCCACCACCACCTTCATCTATCCATCCTGCACAGATTCACACACCCCTCCCTACCCTATTGTGCTGGAAATGTCTTCAGAGTGAACATTGACTATGTTTGATAACGGAGTGCAATCAAATATGTTTTAATTCCCAATGTTATTAGTTGTTTTAATCCAAAAAGATGGATTAATTAAATTATGAACACGTGAAACATTAAAAGCGCAGTGTTCGATTGTCACTGCTACCGTTGACACGTTATTACAGAATTTTAACGGCAAATCAATGCTCTTAATATGGAGTATCAGTACAGTTTTTTTGATGAGCAACATTGACAACTACACGTTGGATTTATCCAGGTTTTACTTCTACGATCAGTCATATACATCACAAATCTGGTCAGGAGATATTTCAGTTGTCCGTACTGCGCATGTTGTTCCATTGTTTAAAAAGGGATCAAAGAATAAACCTGGCAATTATAGACCTGTTAGTTTGACGTCAGTGGTGGGCAAATTAATGGAAAGGATACTTAGAGATAATATATATAAGCATCTGGATAAACAGGGTCTGATCAAGAACAGTCAACATGGATTTGTGCCTGGAAGGTCATGTTTGACAAACCTTCTTGAATTTTTTGAAGAGGTTACTAGGGAAATTGATGAGGGTAAAGCAGTGGATGTTGTCTATATGGATTTCAGTAAGGCCATATGAAAAGGTTCCCCATGGAACGTTGGTTAAGAAGGTTCAATCTTTGGGTGTTAATGGCGGAGTAGCAAGACGGATTCAACAGTGGCTGAATGGGAGATGCCAGAGAGTAATGGTGGATGGCTGTTTGTCAGGTTGGAAGCTGGTGACCAGTGGGGTGCCTCGGGGATCTGTGTTGGGTCCACTGTTGTTTGTCATGTACATCAATGATCTAGATGATGGGGTGGAAAATTGGATAAGTAAGTATGCAGATGATACGAAGATAGGTGGTGCTGTGGATAATGAAGTAGATTTTCAAAGTCTACAGAGAGATTTGGGCCAGGTAGATGGGACTTAGGGGAAAATAAATGTTCGGCACGGACTGGAAGGGCCGAGAAGGCCTGTTTCTGTGCTGTAATTGTTATATCGTTATATGGTTATATGGTTAAACTGTCATTTGGCAACCTAAAAAGCTGCCAAGGTTGCCCGGCTGGCAACAGGGTAAAAAAGTTATGCGAGAGCCCTGTAGAGGACATAGATTTCAGGTGAAAGGGGAAAGATTTTATATGAACCTGAGGGGTAACATTTTCACACTGAGGGTGGTGGGTGTATGGAACGAGCTACCGGAGGAGGTAGTTCAGGCATGTCATTTCACAACATTTAAAATACATTTGTGTAGGTACATGGATAGGAAAGATTCAGAGTTTATGGGCCAAACATAGGTAGGTGGGATTAGTAGAGATGGGGCATCTGGGTTGGCGAGGGCAGGTGGGGCTGAAGGGCCTGTTTCCATGCTGTATGACTCCATGTGCCAGAACATCGCAGGTAGATAGAATGGTGAATTGAACTTAAAAGTTGGGACAAAAAAAGACTCAAAGTGCTGGAGTAATTCAGCCTACGTTTTGTCCCGTCCCTCGTCCCCCTCCCCTGCAATCAGTCTGAAGATGGATCCCAACCTGAAATGTTACCTATTCATCTTCTCCAGTGATGTTACTTTACCCGCTGACTTAACCCAGCATTGTGTATTGTTTTGTAAACCATCATCTGCGATTCCTTGTTTTAGAATTTGGACTTTGTGTTATGTATGTTCTACAAGACATTAGTGGGTCTACGCTTACAGTCTTATAACCATATAACAATTACAGCACGGAAACAGGCCTGCTCGGCCCTTCCAGTCCATGTCGACCATTTATTTTCCCCTAGTCCCATCTACCTGCACTCAGACCATACCCCTCCATTCCCTTCCCGTCCATATACCTATCCACTTTACTTTTAAATGTTAAAATCGATCCTGCCTCCACCACTTCTGCAGGAAGATCATTCCACACAGCCACCACTCTCTGAGTAAAGAAGTTCCCCCTCATGTTTGAATTTTCCCTACCCTCAATGGGAAAAGCTTATCCACGTCAACTCTGTCTATCCCTTTCATCATTTTAAAGACCTCAATTAAGTCCCCCCTCAACCTTCTGCACTCCAAAGTATAAAGACCTAACTTGTTCAACATTTCTCTGTAACCTAGCTGCTGGAACCCAGGCAACATTCTAGTAAATCTCCTCTGTACCCTCTCTATTTTGTTGACATCCTTCCTATAATTAGTCGACCAGAATTGTACACCATACTCCAGAATTGGTCTCACCAATGCCTTGTACAATTTTAACATTACTTCCCTATTCCTATATTCAATGCAATTATGTTCAGAAAATGATAACAACTCAGCAGGTCAGGCAGCATCTGTGGAAAGAGAAACAGTTATCATAAATTTATATTGTTTCAGATTCGGAAACATTCATCAGAACTGAAAAAGAGAGAAATAAGTTAGTCAGTCAAAGAAGGGTTCTGACCAGATACGTCACCCATCCGTTTTCTCCAGAGATGCTGCCTCACCCATTGAGGTACTCCAGTGTTTTGTGTGTATCTGCAGGGTGGGTTGGCGAGGGCAAAAAGTGGAATTTCTCTGATCGGGCAAAATTATGTAACTGTAAAAGAGCAGTTAGGCTTCTTTCTTAGTGTTGTCATGTGTAGCTAACATGGTAAGGTCTGTATAATGTTGGATGGCCTATGCCGGCTAAAATATACCAATAAAAGATAAATATATATGGCAAGCAAAAATGGCCAGTCCTAATACAAAGAGATTGAAAGAGATAAATGTCTAATTATCTAAAGAAAGATAATTCAGTATTCAACAGGCTACAACATATCCAAATGAAAAGGGAGTTTTTCTGGAGATTTCTGCTTCATTAACCCAAGCGAGAAGCCTGAATATTAAGCGGAAGTTTTATCAGCAATGTACATGAACCACTGAAGCCAGCAGATCGCTGACATGATATGGATGGAGTGCAATACCAGTCAGGTGGTTTTGCCCAGCATTTAGGTCTCAGATTCACTATCAAAATCTGCCCAATGATAAGATTCACTGCTGAAAGGACTGTCCCACCAGCATGCGACTCCATGCAGTGAGGGCGACCTAACGTGATCGCTTGAGCCGTCCAGCCACGCGGGGCCGGTCTCACTTTGATCGCCGGAGCCATATGGAGTTGTACAGAGCTGGTCCTAATATCGCGTGGGGGTCCGAAAAACTGACTGTGTTCAAAAATTCAGCACGGCAACCGCCTGTCGGCCCGCAGTCACCTCGACGCCGCACTCACCGCCTCGACGTCGTGCCTCCGTGACCCTCTCTGTGTGCCTCCGTGACCCTCTCTGTGTGCCTCCGTGACCCTCTCTGTGTGTGCCTCCGTGACCCTCTCTGTGTGTGCCTCCGTGACCCTCTCTGTGTGCCTCCGTGATCCTCTCTGTATGTGCCTCCGTGACCCTCTCTGTGTGCCTCCGTGACCCTCTCTGTATGTGCCTCCGTGACCCTCTCTGTGTGCCTCCGTGATCCTCTCTGTGTGCCTCCGTGTCTCTCTCTCTGTGTCCCTCTCTGTCCTTGCGAACTTACCGCGGACTTCGCTCCGACTTCGCGCCACTCACCCGACCTCCACCCGGCCCCCGCTGCCGGTTTCATCGCGCTCGCCGCATGCAGGCGCATGCTGGTGGGACCAGCCCTGTACGGGGATCACTCGACCTCCGCGCGGCCCTCGCTTCCAGTTTGGTCGCATTTGCCGCATACAGGTCGCATGCTCGTGGGACAGTCCCTTTAGGCATGTTGACCTGATAAGACATTGCTAAAGTGTTTTTATTTGTCTCATATTATATGTTTCTCCTTTTCAAATTTCTAAGACTGCGGCCACTGGTTCTGGACTCGCCCAACGTTGGGAACATTTTTCCTGCATCTAGTCTGTCCAGTCCTTTTATAATTGTATATGTTTCTATAAGACAATTTGAGGAAGGACATCCTTGTGATTGAGGCAGTGCAGCATAGGTTCACAAGCTTAATCCCTGGGATGGCGGGACTGTCATATAAGGAAAGATTGAAAAGACTAGGCTTTTAGTCACTGGAGTTTAGAAGGATGAGGGGGAATCTTATAGAAACATATAAAATTATAAAAAGACTGGACAAGCTAGATGCAGGAAAACTATTCCCAATGTTGGGCAAGTCCAGAACCAGGGGCCACAGTCTTAGAATAAAGGGGAGACCATTTATTGCGAGTTGTGAATTTGTGGAATTCCCTGCCACAGAGGGCAGTGGAGGCCAAATCACTGGATGGATTTAAGAGAGAGTTAGATAGAGCTCTAGGGGCTAGTGGAATCAAGGGATATGGGGAGAAGGCAGGCACGGGTTATTGATTGGGGATGATCAGCCATGATCACAATGAATGGCGGTGCTGGCTCGAAGGGCCGAATGGCCTCCTCCTGCACCTATTTTCTATGTTTCTATGGCTATGTTCAGCTTAATTAACACAGACATAGGCACAATCTTCACACATACCCATCGCCACACAAAGAATGGTTTCAGAGACAGTGCCCTCCATAAGTATGTTTGGGATTATTGTCTTGCTGTAGAATGAACCACTGGCCAATAAGTTTTGAAGCATTTGTTTGAACTTGAGCAGATAGGATGTGTCTATACACTTCAGAATTCATTTCGCTACGACCATCGGCAGCTATCAATAAAGATAAGTGAGCCAGTATCTTCAGCAGCCATACACGCCCAGACCATAACACCCCCACCACTGTGTTTCACAGATGAAGTGGTATGCTTTGAACATTGGGCAGTTCTTTCTCTCCTCTATACTTGGCTCTTGCCATCACTCTAATATGTTAATCTTCGTCTCATCTGTCCACAAGACCTTTTTCCAGTACTATGGTTGCTCTTTTAAGTACTTCTTGGAAAACTGTCACCTGGCCATCCTATTTTTGTGGCTAACCAGTGGTTTACACCTTGCAGTGTAGTATCTGTATTCCTGTTCATGAAGTCTTCTGCAGACAGTGGTCATAGACAAATCCATACCTGACACCTGAAGAGTGTTTCTGATCTGTTGGACAGATGTTTGTGGATTTTTCTTTATAATAGAGATCATTCTTCTGTCATCAGCTGTGGAGGTCTTCCTTGGCCTGCCAGTTTCTGTGCGAGTAGTAAGCGTACTAGTGCTCACTTTCTTGTTATAATGTTCTAAACAGTTGATTTTGGCAAGCCTAAGGTTTGGCTGATGTCTCAAACAGATGTATTCTTGTTTCACAGTCTCATAATGGCTTCTTTGATTTTCATTGGCACAACTTTGGTCCTCATGTGGATAACCAGCTATAAAAGTTTCCAAAGGTGATGGAAAGACTAGGTGCTGAGAGCTCTCTTCTACTTGCATTAAGGAAGCAATTGAACACACTTGAGCAATTACAAACACCTGTGAAGCCATGTGTCCCAAACATTATGGTGCCCTGAAATGGGGGGACCATGTATAAACACAGCTGTAATATCTACATGGTGAAACCAAAATGTATAACATTGGTCTTCCATAATATCTGACAATGTACACTTTAACCACATGTGATTTTTTTCTATTACAAATCTCAAATTGTGGAGTACAGAGGCAAATAAATAAATAGTAATTAGACAATAGACAATAGGTGCAGGAGTGGGCCATTTGGCCCTTCGAGCCAGCACTGCCATTCAATGATCATGGGTGATCATCCTAAATCAGTACCCCGTTCTTGCCTTCTCCCCATATCCCCTGACTCCGCTATTTTTAAGAGCCGTGTCTAGCTCTCTCTTGAAATCATCCAGAGAACCTGCCTCCACCACCCTCTGAGGCAGAGAATTCCACAGACTCACCACTCGCTGTGCGAAAAAGTGTTTCCTCATCTCCGTTCTAAATGGCTTACCTCTTATTCTTAAACTGTAGCCCCTGGTTCTGGACTCCCCCAACATTGGGAACATGTTTCCTGCTTCTAGTGTGTCCAAGCCCTTAACAATCTTATATGATTCGATGAGATCCCCTCTCATTCTTCTAAACCCCAGGGCGTACAAGCCCAGCTGCTCCATTCTCTCAGCATATAACAGTCCAGCCATCCCGGAAATTAACCTTGTAAACCTACGCTGCACTCCCTTAATAGTAAGAATGTCCTTCCTCAAATTAGGGGACCAAAACTGCACTCAATACTCCAGGTGTGGTCTCACTAGGGCTCTGTACAACTGTAGAAAGACCTCTTTGCTCCTATACTCGATTCCTCTTGTAATAGAAACATAGAAACATAGAACATAGAAAATAGGTGCAGGAGTAGGCCATTCGGCCCTTCGAGCCTGCACCGCCATTCAATGTGATCATGGCTGATCATCCAACTCAGTATCCCGTACCTGCCTTCTCTCCATACCCCCTGATCCCTTTAGCCACAAGTGCCACATCTAACGCCCTCTTAAATATAGCCAATGAACTGGCCTCAACTACCTTCTGTGGCAGAGAATTCCAGAGACTCACCGCTCTCTGTGTAAAGAATGTTTTCCTCATCTCGGTCCTAAAGGAATTCCCCCTTATCCTTAGACTGTGACCACTTGTTCTGGACTCCCCAACATCGGGAACAATCTTCCAGCATCTAGCTTGTCCAACCCCTTAAGAATTTTGTAAGTTTCTATAAGATCCCCCCTCAATCTTCTAAATTCCAGCGAGTACAAGCCGAGTCTATCCAATCTTTCCTCATATGAAAGTCCTGACATCCCAGGAATCAGTCTGGTGAATCTTCTCTGTACCCCCTCTATGGCAAGGATGTCTTTCCTCAGATTTGGAGACCAAAACTGTACGCAATACTCCAGGTGTGGCCTCACCAAAACCCTGTACAACTGCAGTAGAATCTCCCTGCTCCTATACTCAAATCCTTTCGCTATGAATGCCAACATACCATTTGCTTTCTTCACTGCCTGCTGTCTACCCTCATGTTTTTGCCACCAAAGTGGATAACCTCACATTTATCCACATTATACTGCATCTGCCATGCATCTGCCCATTCACTCAGCCTATCCAAATCACCCTGCAGCCTCCAAGCATCCTCCTCACACCTAACTATACCCCCCCAGCTTGGTGTCATCTGCAAACTTGGAGATGTTGCATTGAATTCCCTCGTCCAAATCATTAATATATATTGTAAATAGCTGGGGTCCCAGCACTGAGCCTTGCGGTACCCCACTAGTCACTGCCTGCCATTCTGAAAAGGACCCGTTTACTCCTACCCTTTGTCTCCTGTCTGCTAGCCAGTTCTCTATCCACATCAATACTGAACCCCCAATACCGTGTGCTTTAAGTTTGTATGCTAATCTCTTATGCGGGACCTTGTCGAAAGCCTTCTGAAAGTCTAGATATAACACATCCACTGGTTCTTCCTTATCCACTCTACTAGTTACATCCTCAAAAAATGCTATCAGATTTGTCAGACATGATTTACCTTTCGTAAATCCATGCTGACTTTGTCCAATGATTTAACCACTTTCCAAATGCGCTGCTATCCCATTTAATAACTGACTCTAGCAGTTCTACCGACGTTAGACTAACTGGTCTGTAATTCCCCGCTTTCTCTCTCCCCCCTTTTTTAAAAAGTGGGGTTACATTAGCTACCCTCCAATCCTCAGGAACTACTCCAGAATCTAAGAAATTTTGAAAAATTATCACTAATGCATCCACTATTTCTGTGGCTACCTCCTTGAGTACTCTGGGATGCAGACTATCTGGCCCTGGGGATTTATCGGCCTTCAATCCGTTCAATTTACCCAACACCACCTCCCGGCTAACCTGGATTTCACTCAGTTCCTCCATCTTATTTGACCCCCATTCCACTGCTATTTCCGGCAGATTATTTATGTCTTCCTTAGTGAAGACAGAACCAAAGTAGTTATTCAATTGGTCTGCCATGTCCTTGTTCCCCATGATTAATTCACCTGTTTCTGACTGCAAGGTACCAACATTTTTTTTAACTAGTCTCTTTCTCTTCACATATCTCTGCCATTGGCTTTCTTCACTGCCTGCTGTACCTGCATGCTTACTTAATGATGGGTCTTAATCCCAAACATTATGGAGGGCACTGTACACAAAGTGTGGCTGCATATTTAATTTCTCCATTTACCAAGAAATTGGATTAGCAAGTGCCCGTTATGCATACATCTATTACAATATAAATCTCTGATCTTGAATGTTTACTTATGGGGATGTTTGCTTGCTTGAAATTTGATTCACATCTCCTCGAAAACTCGACGTGGTAACTGTGAGATTTTTACAGATTCCGGTAGAGATATACCTCATGATTTCAAAAATCCCCTCATCTGTAAATTTGATTCATTATTTCCCGAGTTTTGTACTAAAATTGTTCACCAATCTGACATTGTTTTAAAATTTAACCTGCTGAAGAGAACTAGATGACGTTACAATGCCTTTGCTTCTAGCGGCAAGCTGCGCAATGGCACTGTTTCCATGAATTACGTGGCCCATCCGCTCTCCCCCTGAGCCGTTGAACACGTGATCAAGTCGTGCTGCGTGCTCCGCTAGGCTCCTTCAAGTTCTACAACATGGCGGCGGCGGTCGTTATCACAGCGGAAAGGTGGCCATCACAGGGGCCAACCTCCTCTCCGTCTCCCCCGCCCGATCGTCTGTCACACTGGTGGGTGTGCTTACCCTCGCGGAAGCCATGATCGGCCGGCCCTCCGCTGCTTTTCACCTACCTCAGATCGCTCTGGGCCTCGCTCTGGTACATGCTGCCCGCAGTCTAGCTCAGACCCGGCGCCTGATGGGGAGGCTTATGCTCTACAACCTGGGTAGGTGCTGCCTCCAACCCCTCTCTGGTGCAGAGAAAGAGAGAAGGAGGGGGGAAGAGAAGGGGGGGGGGGATGGAGAGGGGGGATGTAGAGGGGGAGAGGAGATGGGGAGTAGAGGAGAGGGGGGAGGAGAGGGGAGAGAGAGGGGAAGGAAGCCCATCCTCTCTGCCCCCCCTCCCTCTCTGGTCCCCCTTCGTCTCTAGCGAGCGGTGAATATTAGGACCTACGGGTGAGTGGTGGAGTGTTGCGTTTGGGAACCAGCCCTCCCGTGATAATATTAATATAATATCAAGGTGTGTGTGTGTGTGTGGCCCCCCCCCCGCAACCAATGGCTCCCCCGGGGCTAGTCACAGATTGAAATAATTTAATCCAGTTTTGATTTCAATATTTTCTTTTTGCCAGTGCCCTCTAGAACAGGGATCAACAACCTACAGTAACCCGAAATCATCCAGCCCGCTGGCGTTTTATTAGACTTCCGTCATCTCCGGTACCTGGAAGGTGATTTTCGGACTGAGGGTTGGGAGAAACACTGTGAAAAAGAAGCAATCAATCCTGCTGCCCATCGCCCTGCATGAGGCCGGGCTCCTCCTCCCGGGCCCAAGGCCGCCGCGCCCAGGTTCGGTGACGCAAGGATGCAAGGAAGCCTGCTCTGGCTGTACCACATCCTGCGCAAAGCCGCCGGGACGGTCGTGCACCTTCTGTGCCTGGGCTTCACTGTCGGATTCGGGGTTGTCAATAGACCGTGCATGAGTGAGTGTGACATTTGAGCCACTGCCTTCAGGACAGAGCCAAGGCAGTGGCCTGTAGGTGCACCTTGTGCTTGAGCACCTGTAACTCGGGGCCAGTGGTCTGAGTGGCATCCTCCAGGAGGCGGGATCTATGTGAACACGTGATTTGATGCCTGCCAACCGGGGCAGGATCCATGTGTACACATGATAGATGTGGCCCGCCATCCGCTCACAGACATGCGTCCTGGATCCTATGCACAACAAGGTTGCCCACCCCTGCTGTGGAACATTGGAACAGGTACTTGCATTTTTCACATCAACACATGTAATTTGCTTTAGAGCACCAGACGCACCCTAATGACAGAAGCATTCATGTCACATCTAACTCTCTCCTAATCAAGCTTCAAGATGCAATCAAACGGGCACTTGAAAGCTAAACTCTCAGCAATAACTGTGCTGGATTTTCCATTACTCAAAGTGACACTGTTTTTACATTTGGAGGATTGTCAGGGCAGCAACAGAAGTGTCCGCAGGTTTCTGAATGGGGTGGGAGATTGCAACCTTCACGTGGTCCACCCTGTTTCGACAAATACAATCAACGTGCACAATCAAATAAGATCAAATAGAACAAGTTGTCGTTCAACTTTAGGCGGTGCACGCCATACGCAAGAAGAAGAAGGTTTCTGAAACACTTTCTTAGATACATTTTTGAAATTCCACAGATTCACAACTCGCTGTGTGAAACTATTTTTCCTCATCTCAGTCAGTGACCCCTGGTTCTGGACTCCCCCAACATCATTAACATTTTTCCTGCATCTAGCCTTTAAGAATTTTAGATGTTTCCATAAGATTGCCTCTCATCCTTCTAAATTCCAGTGAATACATGCTCAGTCGACTCATTCTTTCATCATATATTAGTCCTGCCATCAAGGAAATTAACCAGGTGAACCTATGTCTCACTCCATCAATAGCAAGAATATCCTAGGAGACCAAAATTGCACACAATACTGCAGGTGCGGTCTCACCAGGGCCCCGTACAACTGCAGTAGGACCTCCTTGCTCTTAAACTCAAATCCTCTGACAATGAAGGCCAACATGCCATTAGCTTTCTCACTGCCTGTTGTACCAGTATACTTACTTTCAGTGACTGATGTACAAGGATACCCAGGTCTCATTGAACCTCCCCTTTTCTGAATCTGACACGATTCGTATAATAATCTGCCGTACTGTTCTTGCCACCAAAGTAGATAACGTTACATTTATCCACATTATACTGCATCTGCCATGCATCTGCCCACTCACCCACCCTGCAGCCTCATAGCATTCTCCTCGCAGCTCACTCTGCCAGGAAGATAGTCAAGCATGATTTCCCCTTCATAAATCCATGCGGACTTTGACTGATCCTGTCACTGCTTTCCAAATTACATCTTTAATAATTGACTCAAGCATCTTCCCCACTACCGATGTATGACTAACTGGTCTATAATTCCCCGTTTTCTCTCTCCCTCCTTTCTTAAAAAGTGGGATTACATTTGTCTTCACTAATCTTTTCCTCTTTACATATCTAAATAAACTTTTACAGTCAGCTTTTAGCTTTCTTTCATGCTCTTTATTCCCTCTTAATTACCCACTTTGTCCTCCTCTGTTTAATTCTAAATTTCTCCCAGTCCTAATTTCCCTCGTTAACCATGGTGGAGCTGCCTTCCCCATTTTACTACTTCGCCAAACTGGGATAAACAATTTTTGTTGTTCATCCATGCGATCTTTAAATCTTTGCCATTGCACCTCCACCGTCAACCCTTTAAGTACCATTTTCCAATCTATCCTAGCCAATTCCCATTTCATGCTGCTAAGGTTTCCTTTTTTCTTTAAGTTCAGGACCCTAGTCTCTGAATTAACCGTGCCACTCTCCATCTTAATGCAGAATTCCACCATATTATGGTCACTGTTGCCCAAGGGGCTTTGCACAACAAGATCGCTAACTAATCCTTCCTCATTCTAGGATGGCCTGCCCTCTAGTTGGTTCCTCTACATATTGGTTTAGGAAACCATCCTGTATACATTCTAGGAAATCCTCCTCCTCAGCGCTGTTACCAATTTGATTGGCCCAATGTGTATGTAGATTAAAGTCACCCATGATAACTGCTGTACCTTTGCTACATACATCCCTAATTTCCTGCTTGATGCTATCCCCAACCTCCCTGCTGTTGTTTGCTGGTCTCTACACAACTCCTACAAGCGTTTACTGCCCTTGGCTATTTCGCAGTTCTACCCATACCGATTATACAGCATCCAAGCTAATGTCTCTCCTTGCTATTACATTAATCTCCTCTTTAACCAGCAATGCCACCCCACCTCCACTTCCTTTATGTCTACCATTACTGAATATCGAATATCCCTGCATGTTTAGCTCCCAGCCTTGGTCACCCTGGAGCCACGTCTCTGTAATTCCAACTATATCATATCCGTTAACTATTAGCTGCGCATTCAATTCAACGCTTCAGGTTAGTTTTTCTTATCTCCCTTCTACCTTTTGCTTCTGTCCTCCTTTTATGGCCCTCTGTCTCCTTGCATTGGTTCTCATCCCCCTGCCCCGTTAGTTTAAACGTGACCTTTCCTATACTCTCTTTCCCGTTAACTGCATGCACACGCTTCCACGTTGTTGACTGCACCCCCCACTGTTTAGTGTAGCACTAGCAAACCTGCCTGCCCCCCATTAAGGTGCAACCCGTCCCTTTTGTACAGGTCACCCTTGCCCCAGAAGAGATACCAGTGATCTAGAAATCTAAATCCCTGCTCCCTGCACCATCTCCTCAGCCACAAATTCAGATCCCGTATCTCGCTGTTCCTACCCTCATGAGCACAAGGTACTGGAAGCAACCCAGAGATAACCCCCCCTAGAAGCCCTGCTTTTCAGCCTCCTACCTAGTTCTCTATACTATTTCTAGCTGTGGGTGGGATTCAAAACTGTTCGCTTGATCACCGATCTAGAATCGTAAAAATTATGGTACTTCCTGCACCCCCACCCCCACCCATGCTGAATAGTATCAAAAACCAATTGCTCATAAACTGTAAACTTGTTTATATTCAGCTACTGGACATAAACATCATTGGCATTCATTAGGGCTGTGTTTTCTTCTGTGAGATATGAGCTTAATCTTCAAAACAGTTCCTGGTACTTGTTATTCACAATACATTTGGGTTGGTGTTTTATATGGGAATTTTATGCTGCTTGGACCCATGTTAATTACAGCTAGCTTTCGCTGAGGAAGAACGTTCATCTCTTGTCATCTTAGTCGTTTGGAAGAACAGCCCCACAACCTGCTCATTGCTACATCTGGCTCTATTCTTAACCAACCCTGCGTCATAGTCTCAACCATTTACCCTGATAATCAGTTGCAGCTGTATCCTTTCCTGGCAATAGTCCACAATTTACCTTTTATGTACCAATGTCTGGATCCAATTATCCTTACATGATGACATGACTGGAGCTACTGAGATGACTGAAGATCCTGGTGTACCTTTTTTTCTCCTTTGCATTCCATGCATTAACGTCCTTAGTACTGTCTCCCAATTTACTAAATAGGAAATTAAAAAAAACTCTTTTCCATCTTATTGCTAAGGCCAGATTCAGTATAGATCCCAATTTGTCCCAGAGTCACTGAAGTCCTTGTGCTGAAGGTACTCCAATTTTGATGCAAAGCAGAAGTTCTAATGAATGGCCAATATTAATGGGACAGTGAGCTATTATTATATCATGGCAGTGCGTGATTTGGAAGGAAACCTGTAGACGGTGGCATTTCATACGTCTATTGCTAAACAAGATAGGAGCCCATGGTGTTAGAGGCAAGGCACTAGCATGGGTAAAAGATTGGCCGACAGGCAGAAGGAGTGGGAATAAAGGGGGCCTTTTCTGGTTGGCTGCAAGTGACAAGTGCTTTTTTGCAGGGGTCGGTGTTGGGTCCACTACTCTTCTCATTGTATATATTTATGACTTTGATGAGGAGATTGACGCTTTATGGCCGAGTGTGCGGATGATACAAAGATAGGTGGAGAAGCAGGTAGTGTTGAGGACTCAGGAAGGCAACAGAAGGACCTGGACAGGTTGGGAGAGTGGGCAAAGAAGTGGCAAATGGAATACAGTGTGTGCAGCAAAACGTACGGCCATGCACTTTGGTAGAATGAATAAAGATGTAGGATAATTTCTGTATGGATTCAGAAGTGGAGGTTTAAAGGGACTTGGGAGTGCTTGTGCAGGATTCCCAAAAGGTGAATTTGCAACTTGAATTACTGGTAAGGAAGGCATATGCATACATTTTGAGGAGGGTAGAACATAATAGTAAGGATGTAATGTTGAGGCTTAATCAGGCCATATTTTGAATATTGGGAGCAGTTTTGGGCTCCATATCTGAGGAAGGATGATCTTGGTTTGGAGAGGATCCAGAGGAGGTTTCCAAGAATGATCCCAGGGATGGTTGGGTTAATGTATGAGGACCGTTATCGGATTTATCTTGTATTAAATGTTGTACCCGTTTTGCTTTCTCTGTGCACTGTGAACAGCTTGTTATAAACATGTATAGGCTTTTCTTTGACTGGATAACATGCAAACAGAAGATTTTCACTGTTCCTCGGTACACGTGTCAAAATTAAACTAAACTAATATTCTGGGCCTATGCTCGGTGGAGTTTAGAAGGGGAGATATCATTGAAACCGACCGGATAATTAAAGGCCTAGACAGAGAAAATCTGGAACCAGAGGGCACAGCCTGAGAATAAAAGGACATAACTTCAGGTTGGAGATGAGGAAGAATTTCTTTAGCTGGAGGGCAGTGAATCTGCAGAATTAATTGCTGCAGATGGGTGTAGTGGCCAAGTCATTGGATATTTTTCAAGCAGAGATTGATAGATTCTTGATTAGTAAGCATGTCACAGGTTACGGGGAGAAGACAGGAAAATTATATTGAGAGGGAAAAACAGATCAGGCTTGATGGAATGGTGGATTAGACTTCATGGGCTGAATGGCCTAATTCTGCTCCAATGTCTTATGGCCTTTCACCTTCCAGGTGATAGAGATCGTGCATTTGAGACATGCGTTGCCAAGTTGCCTCAGTGTATCTGGTAGTTGCCTCAGTGGAACTTCAGCAACAGACTGGTTCCACAAAGATGCAACACAGAACTACACGGGTGGTTTTAAACTGAATAAGGGGGGTGGGGTGTCAACATCCCCCACCCCCCCCCCCGCTAATCTTTGCACTTCCCAAACCCTGGACTTTCCATGTCACTTTAATTTCCTGTTTCATTCGCTCTTTATGACTGATGGCAAACCAATTTCCCTCCTGGGATTAATAAAGTTCTGTCGTAATCGTAATGTGTCGTATCGTATCATATTTTAGTGTATCATATCGTATCGTGGGCTGCACAAACTGTAGCCACCAAATGTCAATGAAAGGGGAGAAGCAAATGTTTAGGATGGTGGATGGGTCAGCATACAAATGGGTTAATTGGCTCAATGGTAGTAAGCATTCATTGTTGTTGGAGTTGGACTCGTTCAAGCAGGAGTGAGTAATCCATCACTCTCTCAATGTGCCTTGTAGTCAGTGGAAAGACTTTGGCGAGTTAGCAAACAAGTTGCTCACAGAAGCATACCAAGCCCATGACATGCTCTTGCCGCTAGTTGATTTATGTGATTGCTTCTGATAGTTTTCTGGTCAGTGAGAATCTATATTAATAATGTCTTCTTAATCAATCAATCATTTCTTCGCTATTCACCAAGGAGAAGGATATTGAACTCTGTGAGGTAAGGGAAAAAAGTAGAGTAGCTATGGAAACTATGAGATTCAAAGAGGAGGAAGTACTGACACTTTTGAAAAATATAAAAGTGGATAAGTCTCCAGGTCGTGACAGGATATTCCCTAGGACATTGAGGGAAGTTAGTGTAGAAATAGCAGGGGCTATGACAGAAATATTTCAAATGTCATTAGAAACGGGAATAGTGCCGGAGGATTGGTGTACTGCGCATGTTGTTCCATTGTTTAAAAAGGGTTCAAAGAATAAACCTAGCAATTATAGACCTGTTAGTTTGACGTCAGTGGTGGGCAAATTAATGGAAAGGATACTTAGAGATAATATATATAAGCATCTGGATGAACAGGGTCTGATCAAGAACAGTCAACATGGATTTGTGCCAGGAAGGTCATGTTTGACATACCTTCTTGAATTTTTTGAAGAGGTTACGAGGGAAATTGATGAGGGTAAAGCAGTGGATGTTGTAACCTGGTGGCAGATTAGGAAAAGGGGAGATGCAACGAGACCTGGGTGTCATGGCACACCAGTCATTGAAAGTAGGCATGCAGATGCAGCAGGCAGAGAAGAAAGCAAATGGTATGTTAGCATTCATAGCGAAAGGATTTGAGTATAGGAGCAGGGAGGTTCTACTGCAGTTGAACAGGGTTTTGGTGAGGCCACACCTGGAGTATTGCGTACAGTTTTGGTCTCCAAATCTGAGGAAAGACATTCTTGCCATAGAGGGGGTACAGAGAAGATTCACCAAACTGATTCCTGGGATGTCAGGACTTTCATATGAGGAAAGACTGGATAGACTTGGCTTATACTCGCTGCAATTTAGAAGATTCAGGGGGGATCTTATAGAAACTTACAAAATTCTTGAGGGGTTGGACAAGCTAGATGCTGGAAGATTGTTCCCGATGTTGGGGGAGTCCAGAACAAGGGGGAGTCCAGAACAAGGAGTCTAAGGATAAGGGGGAATTCCTTTAGGACCGAGATGAGGAAAACATTCTTTACACAGAGAGTGGTGAGTCTCTGGAATTCTCTGCCACAGAAGATAGTTGAGGCCAGTTCATTGGCTATATTTAAGAGGGCGTTAGATGGGCACTTGTGGCTAAAGGGATCAGGGGGTATGGAGAGAAGGCAGGTATGGGATACTGAGTTGGATGATCAGCCATGATCACATTGAATGGTGGTGCAGGCTCGAAGGGCCGAATGGCCTACTCCTGCACCTATTTTTCTATGTTTCTATGTTTCTATGTTGTCTATATGGATTTCAGGAAGGCCTTTGACAAGGTTCCCTATAGAAGGTTGGTTAAGAAGGTTCAACCTTTGGGTGTTAATAGCGGAGTAGCAAGATGGATTCAATAGTGGCTGAATGGGAGATGCCAGAGAGTAATGGTGGATGGCTGTTTGTCAGGTTGGAAGCCGGTGACCAATGGGGTGCCTCAGGGATCTGTGTTGGGTCCACTGTTGTTTGTCATGTACATCAATGATCTAGATGATGGGGTGGAAAATTGGATAAGTATGCAGATGATACTAAGATAGGTGGTGCTGTGGATAATGAAGTAGATTTTCAAAGTCCACGGAGAAATTTGGGCCATTTGGAAGAGTGGGCTGAAAGATGGCAGATTGAATTTAATGCTGTTAAGTGTGAGGTGCTACACCTTGGCAGGACTAATCAAAATAGGACGTACATGGTAAATGGTAGGGAATTGAGGAATGCTGTGGAACAGAGGGATGTAGGAATAACTGTGCATAGTTCCCTGAAGGTGGAATCGCATGTAGATAGGGTGGTAAAGAAAGCTTTTGGTGTGCTGGCCTTTATAAATCAGAGCATGGAATATAGGAGTAGGGAAGTGATGTTAAAATTTTACAAGGCATTGGTGAGACCAATTCTGGAGTATGGTGTACAATTTTGGTCGCCTAATTATAGGAAGGAAGTCAACAAATATAGAGAGAGTACAGAGGAGATTTACTAGAATGTTGCCTGGGTTCCAGCAACTAAGTTACAGAGAAAGGTTGAACAAGTTCGGTCTTTATTCTTTGGAGCGCAGAAGGTTGAGGGGGGACTTGATTGAGGTCTTTAAAATGATGAAAGGGATAGACAGAGTTGACATGGATAAGCTTTTCCCATTGAGGGTAGGGAAGATTCAAACAAGAGGGCATGACATGAGAATTAAGGGACAGAAGTTTAGGGGTAACATGAGGGGAAACTTCTTTACTCAGAGTGGTGGCTGTGTGGAATGATCTTCCAGCAGAAGTGGTGGACGCAGGATCGATTTTAACATTTAAAATTAAAGTGGATAGGTATATGGACAGGAAAGGAATGGAGGGGTGTGGTCTGAGAGCAGGTAGATGGAACTAGGGGAAAATAAATGGTCGGCACGGACAGGAAGTGCCGAGAAGGCCTGTTTCCGTGCTGTAATTGTTATATATGGTTATATGTGTAGGAAGGAACTGCAGATGCTGGTTTAAACGGAAGATAGACACAAAGTGCTGGAGTAACTCAGTGGGACAGGCAGCATCTCTGGAGAGCAGGAATGGGTGATGTTTCGGGTCAAGACCCTTCTTCAGACTGAAGAAGTCTGACCCTAAACGTCACCCATTCTTTGTTTCCAGAGATGCTGCCTGTGACAATAAACTAAACTAAACACATAACAGGCCATGCTTGAATGTTGTCCTGGTGTGGGTGTTTACACTGGAAGAACAATTTAGTTTTTAGTTTACCGAGTCTGCGCCGACCAGTACATCTTTGGAGTGTGGGAGGAAACCAGAATTCCTGGAGAAAGCCCAGACAGGTCACGGAAAGAACGTACAAACTCCGTACAGACAGCACCCATAGTCAAGATTGAACCTGGGCCTCTAGCACTGTAAGGCAGCAACTCTACCGCTGCGCCACCGTGCCACCAATCTTGTTTAATCAGATTAAGAAACCCCGCAGTGATGCCCGGAATGGAAATAATTTACTTCCAATCAAAACCATTTTCCTTCAACTCAATTATATCTTTTCTGTTCTACTTGTCTTTGTGGCAGGGCCATCATTATGTGAACAAGTCTTTAATCATCCACAGAGAAGGGGTGATTTTGAGTTAGCTAGGTTATGAAGGGGACCTGGGATTTATCTTGGAACTTTCAGCAAAGACCTGAATTGCACTCTTCTGGTCAGTAAAATGTCAAGATTTAGTGAACTATCAATTTATAATCATCTCCTTTAAACTTATATATTCAAACATGACAATTTTCTGACCACCATTCGGTTATTCAAGCTTTGAAGTTGCTCTGGTTTTCATCTTTAAGGATAAGGTTAAGTTGTTTTTGTTGATTTCTGAATTTCAGGATGAGAATAAGGAGAAGGGAGTGACAATAAGCATGGATAAAAATCACAGGAGCCTTTCCATGAACAACAACAACATGCTTACAATGGAAGACACAAAGTTCTGGAGCAGCTCAGTGAATCAGGCAGCATCCTTGGAGAACATGGATAGGTGACGTTTCCGGTGGAGACTCTTCTTCACACTTATTGCAGGGGTTGGAACAAAGAAAGCTAGTGGTGTGGAGGGGCAGGACAAAACATGGCACATCATAGATGAACAAGCGAAGGATGTATTGACAGGGAGATGGTTGGACAAAGGCCAGAGATGAACACTTCTAAGGATTGGCACAAAATGATTAGAGAATAGTGTAGCTAGAGGATTGGCGAGGTGCAAATTGTTTAGGAATGTAGGTGGAGAGTAGACGAGGAGAAAAAAAGTAGAAACAGAGAAAGATACAAAACAGGTGCAGGAGTAGGCCATTCGGCCCTTCGAGCCAGCACCGCCGTTCAATATGATCATGGCTGACCATCCAAAATCAGTATCCCGTTCTAGCTTTTTTCCCCATATCCCTTGATTCCCTTTGCTCTAAGAGCTAAATCTCTCTTGAAAACATCCAGTGAATTGACCGCCACTGCCTTCTGTGGCAGAGAATTCCACAGAATTCCACAGATTCACATCTCTCTGGGTGAAAAGGTTTTTACTCATCTCAGTCCTAAATGGCCTACCCTTCATTCTTAAACTGTGACCTCTGGTTCTGGACTCCCCCAACATCAGGAACATTTTGCCTGCATCTACTCTGTCTAATAACCATATAACAATTACAGCACGGAAACAGGCCCTCTCGGCCCTTCCAGTCCGTGCCGACCATTTATTTTCCCCTAGTCCCATCTACCTGCTCTCAGACCATACCCCTCCATTCCCTTCCAGTCCATATACCTATCCACTTTACTTTTAAATGTTAAAATCGATCCTGCCTCCACCACTTCTGCAGGAAGATCATTCCACACAGCCATCGCTCTCTGAGTAAAGAAGTTCCCCCTCATGTTACCCCTAAACGTCTGTCCCTTAATTCTCATGTCATGCCCTCTTGTTTGAATCTTTCCTACCCTCAATGGGAAAAGCTTATCCACTAAGAATCCTCTAATCCTCTAAGAATTCTATAAGATCCCCTTTCATCCTGCTAAATTCCAGTGCATACAAACCCAGTCGACCCATCTCATCAAACGTCAGTCCCGCCATCCCGGGAATTAACCTGGTGAACCTACGCTGCACTCCCTCAATAGCAATAATGTCCTTCCTCAAATTAGGAGACCAAAATTGCACACAATACTCCAAGTGCGTTGTCACCAGGGCCCTGTACAACTGCAATAGGACCTCCTTGCTCCTAAACTCAGATTTTCTCGCAATGAAGACCTTTCTTCACTGCCTGTTGTACCTACATGCTTACTTTCTGTAACTGATGTACAAGCACACCCAGGTCTCGTTGCACCTCCCCTTCTCTTAATCTGACACCATTCAGATAACAATTTGCATTCCTGTCCTTGCCACCAAAGTAGATAACCTCACATAATCCACATTTTACTTCGGAGTCACGTGCGTAACTGCGTGAAGAACCCCGTACAGCCGTTGGTGCGTCATGACGTCAGATGCATTGGTGCAGTCGGCTGCTTGGAGCAGCAGAGCTCCTCCAAGCGGTAAGTTTAAAACACAAGGTAAGTTTTCAAACTTTTCTTGCGTTCATTTTCTGTTTCAGCAGTAGTGGACACACCGTTAAAAATGTTACAGAAAGTGAAGAAGGTGTCGGCGAGGCGATCCGCAGCAAAAAGGGTCGATGACCAGGATAGTATTGTTAGCGGAGGCTATCAATACTTCCCGACTCAGAGTCGGGCCTGGAGGTTTCAAAAGGAGAGACCGTATGCTCATGGCTCTCCAAGGTCGAGGTTTTATTGCAGAAGATGCTCGACAGGGACGAACTCCGTGAGGAGGAGTGGTGCCCACGCCAGGCTAGTGCTAGCAGCGCCTATAATAGGGCTGCAAGAATACCCTACCTTTGAGGAGGAGGGTATCCTGGTGCAGTTTACTGACGCCGAGTCAGTGGCTGGGGAGAGCCACAAGGGAGTGGATCTTGAAGTTATTCCGAATATAGCAGAGAAATTTGCAGTGCCAAGAGAGGCAGGAGAGCCATTAGGGGATGAATTGGCATCAGCCATCCAATATATGCTCTCTCACCAGCTGCAAGAATTGGCCATGGATGAGGCGGCTAAAAAGTATGAAGCCTCTATCAATTGCGGTTTATTAAAGGTACCCATGGTAAACCAACTCATATGGACACAGTTGGGGGTGTCAGCAAGATGCCAAGAATTAAAATTCCAAAAGGTATTGAAATTACTTTCAGCAGGGATTACGGCATTTGCTATTACAGTAGACAAGGGGCATATGTCGGAAACTCACCAAGATGTACTGGGACTTCTGTGCAGTGCCTATTTTGAAACCAACAATATTAGACGAAGTGCTCATCAGTTGATGCTTGCAAAAGATCAAGCAGGACTCCGCTTCAGGAGTATTGGTAGTGCCAGATTGGCCTACACAAGCATGGTTCCCTCTCGTATTGCAAATGGCTAGTCAGCCTCACATGATTATTCCCAAACATAAAAATCTACTGGTAAATCCAGTAACTGGGGATCAACATCCTTTACATGATCGTATTGAACTGTTGATTTGCAGATTTTAAGGAGGCCATACCTGGGAAGAGGACTGTCTGATCATACTGTGGATGTTCTCACGTCGGCCTGCAGGGATAGTACACACAAGCAGTACATCACCTCGATAAGGAAGTGGGAGGTATTCTCCCTACAACACAATATCTCACATCAAACTGCAGGGATCCCAAAAGTACTGCAGTCCACTCTTTACTTTGATCAAAAATTAAGCTATAGTGCGATCAATACAGCCAGAAGTGCTCTGTCTTCTTATTTACCCATGAGTTCTGAGTTACATTCAGTAGGGACACATCCGTTAGTCTCGCGATTTATGAAGGGAGTTTTCAAGTCTAATCCTCCTAAACCCAGGTATGCCAGTATTTGGAATGTGAGTGAAGTTCTTATGCTTCTTCGCCAGTGTACTCTTGTTGCAAGCCTATCTCTAGCCAAACTAACCATGAAAGTGGTCATGCTTATGGCGTTGGCATCTGCCCAATGTGTGCCATCATTGCAAAAGCCACGGCTAGACAGAATGCAGGTATCGGCAGATGCCATTACTTTATATGTCTATGATTTGCTTAAACATAGTAGAATAGGCATGACAGGATGTAAGATTGTGTTTTCAGCATACCCCGCAGATATTCGCCTGTGTCACATTTGTCTCGTTACATTGAGGCCACCAGAGCCCTACGAGGAACAGAGTTGGCATTATTTATTAGCCACAAAAAAACACACAGTAAGGTGTCGGTGCAAACAATTTCAAGGTGGCTAAAGCACGTTCTGGGAAGTGCTGGGGTTGATACTGATAAATTCAAATCTCATTCCACCAGGGCGGCATCAACTTCTGCGGCAAGGGCGATGGACGTGCCTATAGACCATATCCTTGCGGCCGCAGGATGGTCCAATGAGCTGACCTTCCAAAAAATGTATCACAAGCCAATTACAAGGCTGGGGGTGTTTGCTGATTCTGTTTTGCGTTATGTTATAGTTTCCCCCTGAGTTAGAGGGGTTGTTATTGTTTAGTTTATAAATAAACCGTTATTCCTTTAACAATGTTATGATTGATGCATTATTGATTATTAACAACTTTTTGAGTAATTCGATGCAGTGTGAACGCTGGATTTGGGTCTGCGGCATGAAATCACAGAGCTTTGAAATCTTCACGTAGTCACTCATGTGACTCCAAAGTACAATAGTAAGATTAAACGAGAACTTATCAGTGTGATCTTTATTTTATGAGGAGTTACGTGCCCTCCGCTCCCAACCCTCATAAATGTCATCTGGTAGTTCTAGTCTCTGTTATCTTACTATTATACTTCAGTCATTATTACCTGTGATTTCACTCCGCTGCTTTGAAGATTGACGCACAGACGGGTGTATGGGGTTCTTCACGTAATCCCTCATCGTAACTCCTTTATAAAATAAAGATCAAACTTCAAACTGGTAAGTTCTCATTTAATCTTATTATTATACTGCATCTGCCATGCTACTACCCACTCACCCAACCTATCCAAACCGCAGCCTCACAGCATCCTCCTCACAGGACAGACTGCCACCCAGCTTTGTGTCATCCACAAACTTAAGAGATGTTACATTTAATTCCCTTGTCTAAATCATTAATATATATATTTTTTAACTGGGGTCCCAGCACCGAGCCTTTCAGCACCCCACTAGTCACTGCCTGCCATTCTGATAAAGACCAACTCTTTGTTTCCTGTCTGCCAACCAGTTCTTTATCCATGTCAATACCCTACGTCCAATATCATGTGCTCTAATTTTGCACACTAATCTCTTGTGTGGGACCTTGTCAAAGGCTTTTTGATAGTCCACAAACACCGCATTCACTGGCTCTCCCTTATCCATTCTACTTATTACATCCTCAAAAAATTCGAAAAGATTAAACAAACATGATTTCCCCTTCACTGATCCCGTCACTGCTTTCCAAATGTGCTGCTATAACATCTTTAATAATCAACCACAGCGGATGTCCTTGAACGGAAAGCCTTATCCTGGGAGCAGATGCGGCGGAGACGGTAGGCTTGAGAATAGGGGATCCTTCGCATGAGGCAGGGTACTCCAGACAACTGTGGGACAGTAGGTTTATAGTGGACATCAGTCGATAAACTGTCCCCTCAGATGGAAACATAGAAATTAGGTGCAGGAGTAGGCCATTCGGCCCTTTGAGCCTGCACCGCCATTCAATATGATCATGGCTGATCATTCAACTCAGTACCCTGTACCTGCCTTCTTGCCATAGCCTCTGATCCCCTTAGCTACAAGGGCCACATCTAACTCCCTCTTAAATATAGCCAATGAACTGGCCTCAACTACCCTCTGTGGCAGAGAGTTCCAGAGACCCACCACTCTCTGTGCGAAAAAAGTCCTTCTCATCTCGGTCCTAAAGGATTTCCCCCTTATCCTCAAGCTGTGACCCCTTGTCCTGGACCTCCCCATGGAGACAGAGAGATTACGAAAAGGAGAGAGGTGTCGGAGATAGTCCAGATTAACTTGAGGACAGGGTGGACGTTAGTGGTGATGTTAATTAAATCAATGAGTTTGGCACGGATGTAGCGGAGAAAAACGTGGAGGATGGTGCCAGTGTACATCTGGGGCAAGGACTGGTCAAAGTTACTTACAAAAGGCAGGCATAGGTAAGGCCCCTGCAACAAAATCATGGCTACATCTTTAACTCAGAGAAAATGAAATGGATCTAAAGAGAAGTGGTTGAGGGTAAGAACAAGTTCCGCCAAGCGGAGGAGAGTGTTAGTAGAGGGAAATCGATTGAGTCTCTGCACCTCATACTTCACCTGGATGGCTTACAACCCAACGGCTGAACATTGAATTCTCCAACTTTCAATAATCTTTACAAAACTCTCCCATTTCTTCCACATGAAACCCCCCCCCCCCACCAGATAACGATGAGTCAGAGTACAGCAGGGAGACTGATCATCAGATTGAATGCTGCCAGAACAACAACCTTCTTCTCAACATCAGTAAACCTAGGACTGATTGTTGACTTTAGACGAGGAAGATTGAGGATCAACAAACCTGTCTTCATTAATGGGCCAGTGGCGGAGAGACTCAACAACTTCAATACTCTGTTAAACTTCTAAGGTGTGCGATGGAGAGCGTATTGACTGGTTGCATCACGGCCTGGCTCAGCTACTCAAATGCCCAGTAATGAAAGATGTTACAGAAAGTGGAGAATACTGCACAGTCCATCACAAGTACTGACCTCACCACCATCAAAGCTGTCTATAAGAGGTAGTTTCAAAAAAGGTAGCCAGCATCATTGAGAACCCACATGATGGTCATGGTCTCATTTCACTCACTCTTGCCATTGGGATCAAGGTATAGGATTCTGAAAACTGAATGGCACAGTTGACAGAGCCACTGCCTCACAGCGCCAGGGATCTGGGTTCAATCCTAACCTCTGGTAATGTCGGTGTGGAGTTTGCACTTTCTCCTTTTGACTGCATGGGTGATCTAGTTTACTCCTACAATCCAAAGACCTGTGGGTTTGTACACTGATTGGCCTCTGAAAAAAATGCCACAATGTGTAGGAAATCCAGTACAAAGTGGGTCAGTGTGGACTCGGTGGGCAGAAGGGCCACTCAAGGGTATCTCTAAATTAAACTCTAAACTAAACTAACCAGATGTATTTATCTGAGAGACACAGCACATTTCATAAGGTCAACGCGTGGGGAAAAGCATGAAGCTATGCAATGATGTTGAATGGCAGAGTTGAATGGATAGATGGCAATATGAAACAGATGAGAAACATTGCTGGTAAACGGGCGTGAGAAGTGTTGCATTTGGACACATTTGAATCATTTCACTTTTTACAACATAAGGTCATGAAGGATTTATCTGAATTCATGTAAACAGTATGGTGGAAGGAAAACAACATTTCCGATCAGGACTTCAGATGCATAAAAGAGATATCAATGCAAATTTACCTTATAGATGTTTTAATACAACATTCATGCAACGGCAATGTTGAGTAGCTCAGCAGTAGGTCTAAAGTATTCCTCCTGTTAAGGAACTTCAGATTTAACATGGTTTCTTATCTGGATTGTGTCCATCTTTTCAACACAAATATTGCCATATCTTGCTCCCATGACATTCATCTTGCACATTGATACAAGCTCAAAGATAACAGTCAACACCTTCCATCTGATGAGCAACACAGCAGTAAAGCAGATAGAGCTGTGGCTGCAAAGCTCCAGTAACCCAAATCTGACCCTGACTTGGGTGCTGCCTCGCTACGCTTGTACGCTCTCCATGTGACTGTTTGAGTTTGTTCGAAAGCTCCTGCTTCCTCCACACATGGAGGCTTGGGCAGATTCATTGGTTGCTGTAAATTGCTCCTTGTGTAGGTGGATGGCATGAAAATCAGAGGAAAATGATGGACATTTGACAGAGAATACATTATGAGGAAATGGGAGTGCCCTTTTCCAGCTTTCTCCATCCTGGACCAATTCTCTGAAGTAGGGTACCGACCTAAAACATTATCCCTCCATTCCCTCCACAGATGCTGCCTGACCACTGAGTTCCTCCAGCCTTTTGTTTTTATTCTTGCTACAAATTGATTAAAGTACTTGCGATCTAAATTAACTTTATGGACTAAATGGGCTCTTCCAATGCCAGTAAAAATATGGAAATTAAAAGAATGGAACAATGGCAAGAGGGTAGAATGCAATGCATGGTTTTGCCTGGCCAAACAGACTGGCATTAGATAGAGGTCACGATCTGTGATTTAAGAAAAAAATATGAACACATCAGGACAAACATAGCCCAAACCCAGATGTATGTTTATTGGAGTTAGCATGAATCATAGGATCCAGAACCATCATGATGCAGAAGGAATCCATCTGGCTCATTAACATCATGCTGTATCTTTGCAGATTAATCCAGTTTGTCACTTTCCCATATTCATTTGCTATTCGATTTCTACATTATTTTCCCTTAAAATATCTTTCCAATCCTCTTAATCTTAATCAAAGGGAATAATTGTTGAAATGATTTTTTTAATGGAGTTTCCCAATTCCTCAAACAAATCCATAATATTTGGGCACATAAATCAAGCAGTAATTATACAGGTGCCCATACCTAAACACTACAGTTTCTTTCATAGATCCAAATTAACTTTATAGACTAAATGGGCTCTTCCAATGCCAGTAAAAATATGGAAATTAAAATTAGATAATTGAAGATTAATTAATTGAATGGTTATCTTATGGCGAGAGGCATGGATAGTGTAGTGAGAATCTTTTTCCCAGGGTGGAAATGTTCAACACTCGAGGGCACAGCCATAAGGTGAGAGGGAGAAAGTTTAATGGAGATGAGCAGGGCAGGTTTTTTTACACAGAGATAGTGGATGCCTGGAAGGCATTGCCAGAAGTGGTTTGGAGGCCGATGGGATATTGGTGTTCAGAAGCTTTTAGATAGGGACATGGAAATGCAGGAAATAGTTTAGTTTACAGGTACAGTGCGGAAACAGGCCCTTCGGCCCACCGAGTCCACACAGACCAGCAATCCCCATGCACTAACAGTAGCCTACACACACTAGGGACAATTTAGATTTATACCAAGCTAATTAACCTACAAAGCTGCATGTCATTGGAGTGTGAGAGGAACAAAGATTTCGGAGAAAACCCACGTGGTCACGGGGTCACCTCGACTCACACATTCAACCAAAAAATAAATAATTAATAAATGATAAAGAATGGATCAACTGGGCTTGCATTTACTAGAATTTAGAAGGATGAAGTTTACAAACTTAAAGCACACGGTATTGGGGGTTCAGTATTGATGTGGATAGAGAACTGGCTAGCAGACAGGAGGCAAAGGGTAGGAGTAAACAGGTCCTTTTCAGAATGGCAGGCAGTGACTAGTGGGGTGCCGCAAGGCTCAGTGTTGGGACCCCAGCTATTTACAATATATATTAATGATTTGGACGAGGGAATTCAATGCAACATCTCCAAATTTGCAGATGATACCAAGCTGGGGAGTATAGCTAGGTGTGAGGAGGATGCTTGGAGGCTGCAGGGTGATTTGGATAGGCTGAGTGAATGGGCAGATGCATGGCAGATGCAGTATAATGTGGATAAATGTGAGGTTATCCACTTTGGTGACAAAAACATGAGGGTAGACTATTATCTGAATGGTGGCAGATTAGGAAAGGGGGAGATGCAACGAGACCTGGGTGTCATGGTACACCAGTCATTGAAAGTAGGCATGCAGGTGCAGCAGGCAGTGAAGAAAGCAAATGGTATGTTAGCATTCATAGCGAAAGGATTTGAGTATAGGAGCAGGGAGGTTCTACTGCAGTTGTACAGGGTTTTGGTGAGGCCACACCTGGAGTATTGCGTACAGTTTTGGTCTCCAAATCTGAGGAGAGACATCCTTGCCATAGAGGGGGTACAGAGAAGATTCACCAGACTGATTCCTGGGATGTCAGGACTTTCATATGAGGAAAGATTGGATCGACTCGGCTTGTACTCGCTGGAATTTAGAAGATTGAGAGGGGATCTTATAGAAACTTACAAAATTCTTAAGGGGTTGGACAAGCTAGATGCTGGAAGATTGTTCCCGATGTTGGGGGAGTCCAGAACAAGGGGTCACAGTCTAAGGATAAGGGGGAATTCCTTTAGGACCGAAATGAGGAAAACATTCTTTACACAGAGAGTGGTGAGTCTCTGGAATTCTCTGCCACAGAAGGTAGTTGAGGCCAGTTCATTGGCTATATTTAAGAGGGCGTTAGATGTGGCACTTGTGGCTAAAGGGATCAGGGAGTATGGAGAGAAGGCAGGTACGGGATACTGAGTTGGACGATCAGCCATGATCACATTGAATGCGGTGCAGGCTCGAAGGGCCGAATGGCCTACTCCTGCGCCTATTTTCTATGTTTCTATGAGAGGATATCTTATAGAACCATATAACATTCTTAAGGGATTGGACAGGGTAGATGCAGGACAAATATTCCCGATGTTGGGGGAGTCCAGAACCAGGGTCACAGTTTAAGAATAAGGTGTAGGCCATTTAGGACTGAGATAAGGGAAAACCTTTTCACAGAGTTGTGAATCTCTGAAATTTGCCACAGAAGACAGTGGAGGCCAAATCACTGGATGTATTCAAGAGTTAGAGTTAGATATAGCTCTTAGAGATAACGGAATCAAGAGATATGGGGAGAAAGCTGGAACGGGGTGCTTATTTTGGATGATCAGCATGGCATTGCTGGCTCATAGGGCTGATTGGCCTACTCCTGTTTTTTATGTTTCTATATCTACACTAAATTATATAAACGACATAAGCAGATATTAGCTTATGATGTCTACAAACCATTAGCCTTACTCTATGCAAGAGATGTATACTGAACAAATGCCCAGATAGTGGTGAAAACATGGCATGTCATTGTATTGTACTTGGCCTCCATTCCTGTAAAGTCAGCGGAAATAATTTAAGAGGAACAATGCTTTTAAAAGGTACAATTGCACCAAGGCAAACTCCTTGTATGTGAACACTTGGCAAATAAACGTATTCAATCATTCATTTATTCATTCATTCAATCCAATGCGTTGATATGACTATACAGCACAATCACTGCTGCCAGTGGGGATAAATGTCCAGCAAAATGTCTCATTTGTGTCTAATAAACACTGATCACCATGATATGGAGTGGAGATCCATAACACTCCAGAAAGGTTTCATGGGTCATAGTTTAGAAATACCACATGGAAATAGGCCCTTCAGCCCACCGAGTTCAAGCCGACCACTTCTATGTTATTTGTTCCATGTTATCACACCTTCTCATCCACTCCCTTACCACTAGAAGCAAATTACAAAGGCCAATTATAACTCTACAAACATGTCTTTGGGATGTGGGAGGCAACCAGAGCACCGAGAGAAACCCACAAGGTCACTGGGAGAACATGCAAACACAACAATGACAGCACCTGAGGTTAGGGTCGAATCCTGGTTTCTGGCGGTCTATCAGTTGTGGCACCTATTTTAATATGCAAAAATAATATTGCCTGTTCACATGCTATACAACATGGTTTTATTACTCAAGGAAGCATAGAGATCAACACTAAATTTTCAAGCAATAGCAAATACTACAACCATTACAAATATCTGAGTTTGTTTCGAAATAAAGGCATCAAAGCAGAGAAAATGCCGACTGTTTGATTTATAATTTGACTTAAATAACTTGAGATAAGTGAAAGTACACAATGGCAAGTTAACGATGCAGACTGGCCACTGTACAGGATTACAGCAGACAATGGTTCCTCACAATCCCTCTTAATAAGTAATGATCCTTGGGCTATGTAACAACTCAAACTCTGGCAGTTTGTTCCTTAATAATAGAAAATTATGCCAATTTCATGCTATTTTCAGCTTAACTGCCGTCTAACATAGAAACATAGAAACTTAGAAAATAGGTGCAGGAGGAGGCCATTTGGCCTTTCGAGCCAGCACCGCCATTCATTGTGATCATGGCTAATCAACCCCTATCAATAACCCATGCCTGCCTTCTCACCATATCCCTTGACTCCACTAACCCCTAGAGCTCTATCTAACTCTCTCTTAAATCCACCCAGTGATTTGGCATCGAATGGCCTCCCCCTGCACCTATTTACTATGTTTCTATGTAAATGACCTCCACTTTATTCTAAGACTGTGGCCCCTGGTTCTGGATTCGCCCAACATTGGGAACATTTTTCCTGCATCTAGCTTGTCCAGTTCTTTTATAATTTTATTTGTTTCTATAAGATCCGTATCGAGATCCGTATAAACTCTAGTGAATACAAGCCTAGTCTTTTCAATTTTTCCTCATATGACAGTCCCGCCATCCCAGGGATTAATCTCGTGAACCTATGCTGCACTGCCTCAATCACAAGGATGTCCTTCCTCAAATTAGGAGACCAAAACTGTACGCAATACTCCAGATGTGGTCTCACCAGAGCCCTATACAACTGCAGAAGAACCCGTCCACTCCTATGCTGAAATCCTCTTGTTATGAAGGTCAACATTCCATTAGCTTTCTTCACCGCCTGCTGTACCTGGAAGCCAACTTTCAGTGACCGGTGTACAAGGACACCCAGGTCTCGCTGTACCTCCCCCTTATCTAACCCCATTGAGATAATAATCTGCCCCCTTGTTTTTGCCGCCAAAGTGGATAACCTCATATTTATCTATATTATACTGCATCTGCCATGCATCTGCCCACTCACTTAACCTGTCCAGGTCACCCTGCAACCTCCTAACATCCTCTTCACAGTTCACACTGCCACCCAGCTTTGTGTCATCTGCAAACTTGCTAAAGTTGCTCCTAATTCCCTCTTCCAAATCATTAATATATATGGTAAACAGTTGCGGCCCCAACACCGAGCCTTGCGGCACTCCACTCGCCACTGCCTGCCATTCTGAAAAGGACCCGTTCACTCCTACTCTTTGCTTCCGGTCTGCCAACAAATTTTCTATCCATGTCAACACCCGACCCCCAATACCATGTGCTCTAATTTTAGTCACCAGTCTCCCGTGCGGGACCTTTTCAAAGGCTTTCTGAAAGGCTCTCCATTCCAGCATCCATTTGTGCAACGACTTTGGTCGACTAGAACACAGAACAGTACATCATAGGAATGAACCCTTTGGTCCACTATATCTGTGCCGAACATGGAGCCAAATTAAATTAATCCCTTCCGCCTGCGCCTGATTGGTATCCCCCATCCCCTGCATATTTAAGTGCTTATTTAAAAGCCTCTTAAATGTCACTATCCTATCTGCTTCCATCACTACCTCGGGCAGCGAGTTCCAGGCATCTAGCATGTTTTGTGTAAAGCTTGGCATGAAACAACCCCTTTCAACTTCCTCCCTCTCACCTTAAAGCAATGCCATCTAGCATCTGACAGTTCCACCCTGAGACAAAGGTTCTGACTGTCTACCCTATCTCTGCCTCTCATCATTTGATATATTTTCATCAGGTTTCCCCTCAGCCTCTGACGCTCTAGACACAGCGATCCAAGTTTGTCCAATCTCCCCTGGTAGCTAAGACCCTCTATGCAGGCAGCATCTATTCAAACCTCTTCTGCACTCTAAAGCCTCTGCATCACTTCAGCACTGAGAATCACACGTAATACTGCAAATGCAGCCAAACTGAAGTTTTATAAATCTGTAACATGACTTCCTAACTCTTATACTTTATTGCCCCCACTGATGAAGGCAAATAAGTTGTATGTGTGTTTTATCACTATATCTATTTTTGTTGCTATCTGCACGGAGCTCTGGACTCGGAACCCAAGATCTTACGAAATGTTGCCTATTTCCCTCGCTCCATAGATGCTGCTGCACACGCTGAGTTTCTCCAGCACTTTTGTCTACCTTCGATGTTCCAGCATCTGCAGTTCCTTCTTAAATCCTTCTGTACATTGGCATTAAGGATCCTGCATTAAATATATACTTTTCTCTTACATTTGATCTCCCACACCTTCCCAGGTTACATAGAAACATAGAAAATAGGTGCAGGAGTAGGCCATTCGGCCCTTCGAGCCTGCACCGCCATTCAATATGATCATGGCTGATCATCCAACTCAATATCCTGTACCTGCCTTCTCTCCATACCCCCTGATTCCTTTAGCCACGAGGGCCACATCTAACTCCCTGTTAAATATAGCCAATGAACTGGCCTCAACTAACTTCTGTGACAGAGAATTCCACAGATTCACCACTCTCTGTGTGAAAAATAATTTTCTCATCTCGGTCCTAAAAGACTTCCCCCTCACCCAACATATCCAAGTCACCTTGCAGCCTCCTAGCATCCTCCTCACAGCTAACACTGCCCCCCAGCTTCGTGTCATCCGCACACTTGGAGATGTTGCATTCAATTCCCTCATCCAGATCATTAATATATATTGTAAATAGCTGGGGTCCCAGCACTGAGCCTTGCGGTATCCCACTAGTCACTGCCTGCCATTCTGAAAATGATCCGTTTACTCCTACTCTTTGCTTCCTGTCTGCCAGCCAGTTCTCTATCCACATCAATACTGAACCCCCAAAGTGTGCTTTAAGTTTGTATACTAATCTCCTATGTGGGACCTTGTCGAAAACCTTCTGAAAGTCCAGATATAACACATCCACTGGTTCTCCCTTATCCACTCTACTAGTTGCATCCTCAAAAAATTCTATAAGATTCGTCAGATATGATTTACCTTTCGTAAATCCATGCTGACTTTGTCCAATGATTTCACCACTTTATAAATGTGCTTCTATCCTATCCTTAATAACTGACTCTAGCATTTTCCCCACTACCGATGTTAGACTAACTGGTCTGTTTTCTCTCTTCCTCGCTTTTTAAAAAGTGGGGTTACATTAGCTACCCTCCAATCATCAGGAACTCCTCCAGAATCTAAAGAGTTTTGAAAAATTATCACTAATGCATCCACTATTTCTGGGGCTACTTCCTTAAGTACTCTGGGATGCAGCCTATCTGGCCCTGGGGATTTATCGGCCTTTAATCCATTCAACTTCCCGGCTAACCTGGATTTCACTCAGTTCCTCCATCTCATTTGACCCCCGGTCCCCTGTTATTTCCGGCAGATTATTCATGTCTTCCTTAGTGAAGACAGAACCAAAGTAGTTATTCAACTGGTCTTCCACGATCAATTCACCAGTTTCTGACTGCAAGGGACCTACAGTAGTTTTAACTAACCTTTTTTTCTTCACATATCTATAAAAGCGTTTACAGTCAGATTTTATGTTCCCTGACAGTTTTCTTTCATAATCTATTTTCCCTTTCCTAATTAAGCCCTTTGTCCTCCTCTGCTGGACTCTGAATTTCTCCCAGTCCTCTGGTAAGCTGCTTTCTCTGGCTAACTTGTATGCTTCATCTTTTGTTTTGATACTATCCCTGATTTCCCTTGTTATCCACGGATGCACTACCTTCCCTGATTTATTATTTTGCCAAACTGGGATGAACAATTGTTGTAGTTCATCCATGCAGTCTTTAAATGCCTTCCATTGCATATCCACCGTCAACCCTTTAAGAATCACTTGCCAGTCTATCTTGGCCAATTCACGTCTCATGCCCTCAAGTTACCTTTCTTTAAAGGTACCTACAAAGTTACCTTTCTTTAAGTTCAGAACCCTTGTTTCTGAATTAGGTTAAACTCTATCTGTCATTTCTCTCCCCATAACTGTAATTGATCTATTTCTTTTGACAGCCTTCTTCACCGTTTCCCTTCCATCTACATTTTTGTCCATGACTTGGAAGTAAATATAGATGGGATGGTTAGTACATGAGATCCCAGCACTGATCGCAGTGAAAACACCACTGTCCCTAATACCCTTCCCTCACTATCTTCTGTCTTCTTTAGAAAAAACAGTTCTGTATCCAAGTCACCAAATCACCATGGATCCCATGCATTTTAATCTTCTGGATCAACCTACGTGAGGCAACTTTCAAAATACCTTACTAAAGTCCGTGTACACAACATTCACTTCCCTACTCTCATCAATCACCCCCTTAAAACCCAATCAGTTTGTAAAACATGACCAGCCCTTGACAAACCCATGCTGAATGTTCTGAATAAGCCCACAGTACAACACAGGAATGGCCCATTGGCACACAATGCTTGTGCTGAACACGATGCCAAGTTAAACAGATCCCTTCTGCCTGCACATGATCCTTCTATTCCCTGCATGTGCATATCAAAACCGTCTTAAACGCCACTATCATATCTGCCTCTACCACCAGCCTTGGTAATGCATTTCAAGCCCCCACCACTCTGTGCAAAACACATACCCTTCTCATCTCCATTAAACATTCCCCCTCTCACCTTACAGCTATGCCATCTAGTGTTGGTCACTTCCACCTTAGCACAAAGTACTATGCCTCTCTTAATTTTTTATATTTTGATCAAGTCCCTCCTCAACCTCCAATATTCCAGAAAAAACTGTCCATCTGTCCACCACTCCCAGTAGCTGAACCCCTCTGATCCAGGCAACATTCTGGTCAACCCCCTCTGCACCCTCTCCAAAGCCTCAGCATCTTTCCCGTCATGGGGTGACCACAACTGCACGGAATTCTACAAAATGTGGCCTGATCAAACTCCAATCCCAAAGAATACACTCCAATACCTGAGGCTCACTGGCCCAATATTTCCTAGATTATCCCTATTTCCCTTGTTAAACAAAGGCACAATATTGACTATTCTCTTGTCCTCTGGGGCCTCGCCTGGGGCCAGGGAAGATATAAATATCTTGGTGTAAGCCTCAACAATCCCTTAGAAACATAGAAAAATAGGTGCAGGAGTAGGCCATTCGGCCCTTCGAGCCAGCTGATCATGGCTGATCATGTAAAATCAGTACCCCGTTCCTGCTTTCCCCATATCCCTTGATTCTTTATCCCTAAGAGCTAAATCTAACTTTCTCTTGGGATAGATCCCATCAGGCCCTGGGGACATCTACCTTTAAGAGACCCCAATGCCACCTCCTTCCTCCTTGATCTCAAAATGCCCCAATATTTTAGTATAAAATATAGTATATATAGTATAGAAATTTAGTATAGGGGATCTTATATAAACTTACACAATTCTTAAGGGGTTGGACAGGCTAGATGCAGGAAGATTGTTCCCGATGATGGGGAAGTCCAGAACAAGAGGTCACAGTTTAAAGGATAAGGGGGAAATATTTTAGGACCGAGATGAGAAAAACATTTTTCACACAGAGAGTGGTGAGTCTCTGGAATTCTCTGCCACAGAAGGTAGTTGAGGCCAGTTTATTGGCTATATTTAAGAGGGAGTTAGATGTGGCCCTTGTGGCTAAAGGGATCAGGGGGTATGGAGAGAAGGCAGGTATGGGATACTGAGTTGGATGATCAGCCATGATCATATTGAATGTCGGTGCAGGCTCGAAGGGCCTAATGGCCTACTATGTAACCATATAACAATTACAGCACGGAAACAGGCCATCTCGGCCCTTCAAGTCCATGCCGAACAGCTTTTTTCCCTTAGTCCCACCTGCCTGCACTCATACCATAACCCTCCATACCCTTCTCATCCATATGCCTATCCAATTTATTTTTAAATGATACCAACGAACCTGCCGCCACCACTTCCACTGGAAGCTCATTCCACACTGCTACCACTCTCTGAGTACAGAAGTTCCCCCTCATGTTAACCCTAAACCTCTGTCCCTTAATTCTAAAGTCATGTCCTCTTGTTTGAATCTTCCCTATTCTCATAGGGAAAAGCTTGTCCACATCAACTCTGTCTATCCCTCTCATCATTTTAAAGACCTCTATCAAGTCCCCCCTTAACCTTCTGCGCTCCAGAGAATAAAGACCTAACTTATTCAACCTATCTCTGTAACTTAGCTGTTGAAACCCAGGCAACATTCTAGTAAATCTCCTCTGTACCCTCTCTATTTTGTTGACATCCTTCCTATATTTGGGCGACCAAAATTGTACACCATACTCCAGATTTGGTCTCACCAATGCCTTGTACAATTTTAACATTACATCCCAGCTTCTATACTCAATGCTCTGATTTATAAAGGCTAGCATACCAAAAGCTTTCTTTACCACCCTATCTATATGAGATTCTACCTTCAAGGAACTATGCACGGTTATTCCCAGATCCCTCTGTTCAACTGTATTCTTCAATTCCCTACCGTTTACCATGTACGTCCTATTTTGATTTGTCCTGCCAAGGTGTAGCACCTCACATTTACCTGCACCTATTTTTTATGTTTCTATGTCTATGTTTCACATTGATATCCTTATCCTCCATGTTCTTCTCCTTGGTGAGTAGTGATGCAAAGTACTAATTTGGAACTCGTGTAACACATTTTCTGACTCCAAGTGTAAATTCCTTTTTTTTCCTTGGATGGTCCTATCCTCTCCCCAGCTACCCTATTTTTTAATGTATGTCCATAATGCCTTCTGACTTCTCCAAATGATATGCTAGAAACTCGACCCTGTCCTTTGGCTTTATAACTCTTGGAAGGTTACCATTGATTTGATATGACATATTTAAGCAGTAAATATCTTGCACCATAAAAAATTATACGTTTTGAATGTGGTTGAGCAACATTCAGCCTCAGGGTTTGGCAAAGCAATTTTTCTTAACAAGCATCTAATATCTTGCATGGTAAGTTGCTGGAGAAAGCAAGGAAATAATTACAAAACAATGCTTTATTATGGTCAGCTCTTCAATAAAAGGTTCTAGCAGATAATTCCTGGCTGGCATCAACAGGCTAATGTACTCTGCCAGGAAGCACGTCAGAGCCGATGCTCTGTGTTTCTGTTATTCTCAAAAGCTCAGCTGCTTACAATTCTCCAAAATTGGCAATTCAGTCCAACTGAATTGTTAATTCTGCCCCAGTGAATATCTTAGAGCACAGGGGAGAAAATATTAACATTGAGAAATGATTTACATTCATATTATTGATGCCTTCTTAAATCAGATGGGAACCTTATACGTCAGTAATGAGAGGTTGAAGATGTCCTCAACACCTCCAGACTTTTGGTCAGCACAGGTCTGAAGAATACAACCAGGTATACCTTCCATGCAAATGGAAAACAATTGGTTTAAAGGACCCGAAATACAGGAGAAAGAATATATTTGCTAACGTTCTTTTCTCACAGTAGTCTTGCACCCTTATAACCAGGGCTGTGTTGTCTATACCCAAAACATCCGACTCCGACTCCTTGATTTCTTGTGTATCCGACTCCTAGGTAAAATAATTCTAAATCTGCTGTGATGACATTATACAAGATGGCATTTCATAAGAACTACATGAACCATCAGGCTGTAGCGGTGCCTGCTGGCGCACGCAGATATCGAACCCGGCTTTCGAGCCACAGTTATTTTTGCTGACCACCGTTATGACGTGTATGCAGAGACTTATTGGCTAAGGTGCGAGTGTTCAATAAAAAACGTTCAGAAAACGTAGTCGTCGTTTCTGCATCCGCTAAATTGGTGACCGACTTGTCTAGCCGTCGCTAGACTGAGATCATGCAGGAGGACTACGTCCCCGCAGAATCGGCCGGCACGAGGCTGGGCTCACCGGGCTTCAAGCTGCCTTCATTTTGGCCCAATCGCCCATGTAGAGGCACAGTTTCATCTGCGCAGGATGATAGCGGATGACACGATGTATTTTCACATGGTGGGAGCTCCACCACAGGACTGTGCCTCAAGTCTGCTGCCGTATATCAGAGATCCGCCGCCGATAACAAAATATGGGGGTTTGAAGGCCCTACTGCTACATACCTTCGGTCTCAGCTGTAGAGACAAGGCGGCATTGATCCTCCACATGGACAGTGTCGGCGATCGGCGTCCGTCCACCATCATGGCGAAGATGCTGGCCCTGATGGACGGGCATCGCCCGTGTTTGTAGTTCGAGCAGTTGTTCCGGGAACAGATGCTGGACGAAGTTCGCTTAATGCTCATCGGGGCCAACTTCAGCGATCCCCAGCACCTCGCAGAGAGAGCAGTCGCGCTGTGGACCCACAGACGGTGGGACGTTTGTTCTTGTAACCGCCCACTGCCATGGCTAGGGTGCAACCGAAGAAGCATTGCCGCAGCCGGAGGTATACAGCCAACGCCGTTGGTGTTATTACCAACGAGGAGGAGGAGGGGGAGGAGAAACCCCCTGACCGGTAAGGATAAAATTCCAGTGCGGGGCTTGTTTACCAAAATCCATAACATTCCATTCGGAGGTGGGGTTTTTTTGGGGGTTTTATTTGAGGAAGCCGCTGATTGGTGAGAAGTGGACTAGGATAAGCAGCTGATTGGCAGTCAGATTCCAGCAGTTTGTTGTGTACTTTGTATTGTGTTGAGATTGTATCCTGTGTAAGGGGGGAGTATGAAGGCCAGGGCAGTGTACTGTTGTAGATGTCAGATGTGGGAGGTCAGGGAAGCTGATAGCCCTCCAGACATCCACATCTGCGCCAGGTGTGTCAAGATGGGGCTCCTAAAGGACAGTGTTAGGAACCTGGAGCAACAGCTCGAGGACCTCCGTCTGGTCAGGGAGAATGAGGAGGTCATAGAGAGGAGTTACAGGGAGGTGGTCACTCCCAGACCACGGGAGGCAGACAAGTGGGTCACTGTTAGGAAGGGCAAGGGGCAGAGGCAGGGACTAGAGAGTACCCCGGTGGCTGTACACCTGGAAAATAGGTACTCATGTTTGAGTTCGATTGGAGCGGACAGCCTACCTGGGGGCAGCAACAGCGGCCGGGCCTCCGGCACAGAGAACGACCCTGATGCTCAGAAGGGTAGCAAAAAGAGGAGGGCAATTGTAATAGGGGACTCCATAGTTAGGGGGTCAGATTGGTGATTCTGTGGACGCAGTCGGGAGACCCGGATGGTAGTTTGCCTCCCTGGTGCCAGGGTCTCGGATTTGTCGGAACGTGTCGAAAAGATTCTGAAAAGGGAGGGAGAGGAGCCTGATGTTGTGGTACACATTGGTACCAATGACATAGGCAGAAAAAGAGAAGAGGTCCTGAAAGGAGAATTTAGGGAGTTGGGGGGAAAATTAAGGAGAAGGTCCAAAAGAGTAACAATTTCAGGATTACTGCCTGTGCCACGTGACAGTGAGAATAGAAATGAAATGAGGTGGAGGATAAACGCGTGGCTGAGGGACTGGTGCAGTGGGCAGGGATTCAAGTTTCTTCATCACTGGGATCTCTTTTGGGGAAGGCATGATCTGTATAAAAAGGACGGGTTGCACTTGAACCCGAGAGGAACCAATATCCTGGTGGGGAGATTTGCAAAGGAGACTTTAAACTAGAAAGGTTGGGGGGAGGGACTCGGGTAGAGGGGGCTAGGGGACAGGGTGAGGGGCAAGAGGCAGAGAAGGGAAGCACTCGGACTCAAAATGTAGGTGAGAAAGAGGAAAAAGATAATAAACAGAGAATAAGGGATGGTGGGTTTCTAAAATGTGTATATATTTAATGCTAGGAGCATTGTAAGAAAGGCGGATGAACTTAGAGCCTGGATTGACACCTGGAAATATGATGTTGTGGCAATCAGTGAAACATGGGTTGCGATTGAAAACTAAATATTCCAGGATTTTGTTGCATCAGGTGTGATAGAATTGGAGGGACCAGAGGTGGAGGTGTTGCATTGCTTGTCAGAGAAGATATTACAGCAGTGCTTTGGCAGGATAGATTAGAGGGCTCGTCTAGGGAGGCTATTTGGGTGGAACTGAGAAGTGGGAACGGGGTAGCAACACTTTTAGGGGTGTATTATAGACTGCCAAATGGGGAGCAAGAATTGGAAGAGCTAATATGTAAGGAGATAACAGATATTAGTAGTAAGCACAAGGCAGTGATTGTGGAAGATTTCAATTTTCCAAAAATAGACTGGGAAACACATTCTGTAAATGGGCTGGATGGTTTGGAGTTTGTTAAATGTGTGCAGGATAGTTTTTCGCAGCAATACATAGAGGTATCGACCAGAGAAGGGGCAGTGCTGGACCTCCTGTTAGGAAATGAGGCAGGTCAGGTGACGGAGGTATGTGTGGTGCATCTAAGACGGTGTGCCCACATTGATTTAATTTATGTGATGGTGTATTGGCAGTTTATAAGGTGCAGCAGTGAGCACCTCTGTGTCACTCCAGTTGCTGCGGGGACTGGAAACTGCAAGGCACTCCCCCCCCCCATCTCGGCAGAAGCAATCTGGGGATGAATTAAGATGCACTGTGTCCTCATTTGCCTTCTCACACCTGCTTTTATACAGGTTATCTATCTGCTTTACGGTGTCCAACCTTGGGACCCGTAACATATGCGTTGGTGAGCACTTCGGGACCAGTGATCACAATACCATTAGTTTCAATATAATTATGGAGAGAGTCAGAACTGGACCCAGGGTTGAGATTTTTGGGAAAGGCTAACTTTGAGGGAATGCGTAATGATTTAAAAGGAGTGAATTGGGACATTTTGTTTTATGGGAAGGATGTAGAAGAGAAATGGAGGACATTTAAAGGGGAAATTGTAAGAGTACAGAATCTTTATGTCCCTGTTCGGTTGAAAGGAATGGTAAAAATTGGAAAGAGCCATGGTTTTCAAGGGAAATTGAACACTTTGTTCTAAAAAAGAGAGATATCTACAATATTTATAGGAGGCATGGAGTAAATGAGGTGCTAGATGCATATAAAGAATGTAAAAAGAATCTTAAGAAAGAAATAAGAAAAGCTAAAAGAAGAAAGGTGAAAGTAAATCCAAAGGGTTTCTACAGCTATATTAATAGCAAAAGGATCACGAGGGATAAAATTGGACCATTAGAGAGCCAGAATGGACAGCTATCTGCAGAGCGAAAAGAGATGGGGGAGATATTGAACAATTTCTTTTCTTCGGTATTCACCAAGGAGAAGGATATTGAACTCTGTGAGGTAAGGGAAAAAAGTAGAGTAGCTATGGAAACTATGAGATTCAAAGAGGAGGAAGTACTGAAACTTTCAAAAAATATAAAGGTGGATAAGTCTCCAGGTCCTGATAGGATATTCCCTAGGACATTGAGGGAAGTTAGTGTAGAAATAGCAGGGGCTATGACAGAAATATTTCACATGTCATTAGAAACGGGAATAGTGCCGGAGGATTGGTGTACTGCGCATGTTGTTCCATTGTTTAAAAAGGGTTCAAAGAATAAACCTAGCAATTATAGACCTGTTAGTTTGACGTCAGTGGTGGGCAAATTAATGGAAAGGATACTTAGAGATAATATATATAAGCATCTGGATAAACAGGGTCTGATCAAGAACAGTCAACATGGATTTGTGCCTGGAAGGTTATGTTTGACAAACCTTCTTGAATTTTGTGAAGAGGTTACTAGGAAAATTGATGAGGGTAAAACAGTGGATGTTGTCTATATGGATTTCAGTAAGGCCTTTGACAAGGTTCCCCATGGAAGGTTGGTTAAGAAGGTTCAATCTTTGGGTGTTAATGGCTAAGTAGCAAGATCGATTCAACAGTGGCTGAATGGGAGATGTCAGAGAGTAATGGTGGATGGCTGTTTGTCAGGTTGGAAGCTGGTGACCAGTGGGGTGCCTCAGGGATCTGTATTGGGTCCACTGTTGTTTGTCATGTACATCAATGATCTAGATGATGGGGTGGAAAATTGGATAAGTAAGTATGCAGATGATACTAAGATAGGTGGTGCTGTGAATAATGAGGTAGATTTTCAAAGTCTACGGAGAGATTTGGGCCATTTGGAAGAGTGGGCTGAAAGATGGCAGATGGAGTTTAATGCTGATAAGTGTGAGGTGCTACATCTTGGCAGGACAAATCAAAATAGGACGTACATGGTAAATGGTAGGGAATTGAGGAATGCTGTGGAACAGAGGGATCTAGGAATAACTGTGATCTGAAGGTGGAATCGCATGTGGATAGGGTGGTAAAGAAACCTTTTGGTGTGCTGGCCTTTATAAATCAGAGCATTGAATATAGGAGTAGGGAAGTAATGTTAAAATTGTACAAGGTATTGGTGAGACCAATTCCGGAGTATGGTGTACAATTTTGGTCGCCTAATTATAGGAAGGATGTCAACAAAATAGAGAGAGTACAGAGGAGATTTACTGGAATGTTGCCTGGGTTCCAGCAACTAAGTTACAGAGAAAGGTTGAACATGTTAGGTCTTTATTCTTTGGAGCGCAGAAGGTTAAGGGGGGACTTGATTGAGGTCTTTAAAATGATGAAAGAGATAGACAGGGTTGACGCGGATAAGCTTTTCCCATTGAGGGCAGGGAAGATTCAAACAAGAGGGCATGACATGAGAATTAAGGGACAGAAGTTTAGGGGTAACATGAGGGGGAACTTCTTTACTCAGAGAGTGGTGGCTGTGTGGAATGATCTTCCAGCATAAGTGGTGGAGGCAGGATCGATTTTAACATTTAAAAGTAAAGTGGATAGGTATATGGACGGGAAGGGAATGGAGGGGTATGGTCTGAGTGCAGGTAGATGGGACTAGGGGAAAATAAATGGTCGGCACGGACTGGAAAGGCCGAGAGGGCCTGTTTCTGTGCTGTAATTGTTATATGATTATATGGTTATTACCATCTCCATTACGGTGTGGAAGCCCGAAGATGTCAAAACCCCTGCTCGTTTCAGGGAAATGCCTCAGCCGATCGCCCATAGAGGTGAATGCGATCGGCCCGAACCAACGCCCCTACGTCCTTGATAGCCACTCCGGCCACCGTTTCCTGGTTGACTCCGGTGCCATAGCCAGCATCCTGCCGCCGACCGCCCAAGATACCCGCATCGGTAAGGTAGGACACGTCCTCGCAGCCGTTAATTCAAGCTTACAGCGCGCGACCATGGAGTTAAATTTCGACTCCCGCCCATATAGGTGGAAGTTCACCATTGCTGACGTTGCCCAGCCACTATTGGGGCCCGACTTCTTGCGCCCATTATCCCTGTTAGTAGATGTGCGGGGCGGGCGAATGGCCCCGTTGTCAGACCTGTGCCCTGCCGAGCTGCGTAATCCGTTCACGCCCCAACAGCAACTTGACAAGGTAGCTGAGATCCAGCAACTTTTCGCAGCCCTAATCACCGAATTCCCAGGATTGCTCACGCCACTGTTCTATGGGGCATGGCGTGATCCACCACATTCCCACCGAGGGCCCACCGGTTCACGCCCGTGTGCGCCGCCTCCCGCCCGATAAACTGCGCATTGCATGAGACGAGTTCCAGCTTATGGAAGACACGGGTATTGTTCCGGCGGTCGGATAGCCCTTGGGCTTCCCCTCTGCATATGATGCCCAGGCCTTTTGGTGATTACAGGCGTTTAAACGAGGTAACCACAGCTGATCGGTACCCAATCCCAAACATCCAAGATTTCTCGGCTCATATGGAAGGGGCTACCTTCTTTCAAAGGATGACGTGGTCTGTGGGTGTAATCAGATCCCGGTCCATCCCAATGACGTCCCTAAGGCGGCCACCATCACCCCTTTCGGCCTTTTCGAAAACGCCGCTCAAGCGTTCCAAAGGATAATGGATCAGATCGTGCAGAGTTTGCCTTTCATATTCATCTATAACCATATAGCATATAACCATATAACAATTACAGTACAGAAACAGGCCATCTTGGCCCTTCTAGTCCGTGCTGAACACTTATTCTCACCTAGTCCCATCTACCTGCACTCAGACCATAACCCTCCATTCCTTTCCCGTCCATATATCTATCCAATTTATTTGTAAATTATAAAATCGAACCTTCCTCCACCACTTCCACTGGAAGCTCATTCCACACAGCTACCACCCTCTGAGTAAAGAAGTTCCCCCTCATGTTACCCCTAACTTTTGTCCCTTAATTCTCAAATCATGTCCTCTTGTTTGAATCTTCCCTACTCTCAATGGAAAAAGCTTATCCACGTCAACTCTGTCTACCCCTCTCATCATTTTAAAGACCTCTATCAAGTCCCCCCTTAATCTATCTCGATGATATTCTGGTGGCCAGCAGCTCGTAGGCACCTCCGCCTGCTCTTCGAACGGCTGCGTAAGCACGGGTTGGTGATCAACCCCCGAAGTGCCAGTTCAGATTGTGCTCCATCTCCTTTTTAGGTCACAGGGTAACCTGCCAAGGCGCACAAACGCTGCCTGAGAAGGTCGACACAATCCGTCATTTCCCGAGGCCACTATCCGTCAAGGGCCTGCAGGAATTCATCGGAATGGTCAGTTTCTACCACCGATTCGTCCCGTTAGCGCGGTCGCCATCATGCGGCTGTTGTTCCAATGTCTGGCGGGCAAGCCCAAGGACCTGGTCTGGTCCAAGGAGGCTGGTATAGCTTTCGAGGCGGCTAAGACCCTGGCCAACGCCACCATGCTGGTACACCCGAGGACATCAGCCCTCACAGCTCTCACCGTGGACATGTCGAACGTCGCGGTGGGTGCTGTCCTTGAGCAGCGGATAGGTAACCGTTGGCTGCCTCTGGCCCCGGAGATCAAGTACAGCACTTTCGATCGCGAGCTCCTCGCGCTTTACCTAGCGATCTGCCATTTCCATTATTTCCTAGACGGCCGCGCGTTTACCGCATTCACATAGAAACATAGAAACATAGAAAATAGGTGCAGGAGTAGGCCATTCGGCCCTTCGAGCCTGCACCGCCATTCAATGTGATCATGGCTGATCATCCAACTCAGTATCCCGTACCTGCCTTCTCTCCATACCCCCTGATCCCTTTAGCCACAAGTGCCACATCTAACGCCCTCTTAAATATAGCCAATGAACTGGCCTCAACTACCTTCTGTGGCAGAGAATTCCAGAGACTCACCACTCCCCCTTATCCTTAGACTGTGACCCCTTGTTCTGGACTCCCCCAACATCGGGAACAATCTTCCAGCATCTAGCTTGTCCAACCCCTTAAGAATTTTGTAGGTTTCTATAAGATCCCCCCTCAATCTTCTAAATTCCATCGAGTACAAACCGAGTCTATCCAATCTTTCCTCATATGAAAGTCCTGACATCCCAGGAATCAGTCTGGTGAATCTTCTCTGTACCCCCTCTATGGCAAGGATGTCTTTCCTCAGATTTGGAGACCAAAACTGTACGCAGTACTCCAGGTGTGGCCTCACCAAAACCCTGTATAACTGCAGTAGAACCTCCCTGCTCCTATACTCAAATCCTTTCGCTATGAATGCCAACATACCATTTGCTTTCTTCACTGCCTGCTGCACCTGCATGCCTACTTTCAATGACTGGTGTACAATGACACCCAGGTCTCGTTGCATCTCCCCCTTACCTAATCTGCCATCACGGACCACAAGCCGCTCGTGTTCGCTTTGAATAAGGTGTCCGACCCCTGTTCTGCCAGGCAACAGCAGCACCTCGCCTACATATCCAAATTCACGTCTGACATACGGCCTGTGGCGGGGAAGCTGAACGTTGTGGCCAACGTCGGCATGGAGGGTTACCGCAATGCTGAATCGGGTCTCAAGCTGACTGAAGTGCCTTGTGGCGCTGCAGGCGTGTGAATCATTTGCGATATCTCAACGGGTAAAGCCTGCCCGATCGTCCCGATTGTCTGGAGGCCTCAGATTTTCGACACCATCCATAGCCTAGCTCACCCGTCCATCCCCGCCACCTCTGCCCTGGTTGCTTCCAAGTTCACCTGGCACAGGTTACGAGAGCAGGTCGCAGCATGGGCCTGCGCTTGTATCTCCTGTCACACTTCCAAGTAACACTTCCATGCCACACTTCCATGCAAAGGCATGTGCGTCCGCCCGTGCAGGATTTCTCTGTTCCAGACGGCAGGTTCCTGCACATCCACGTTGACCTGGTGGATCCTTTGCCGTGTTCGCGTGGGGCTACGCACTTACTCACTATGGTGGATAGGTTCACCAGGTGGGCGGAGGCAATACCGTTGACTGATACTTCCGCTGAGGCTTGTGCCCGCGCTATTGCCTCCTATTGGAACGCTCGTTTTGGGGTTCCATCCGATATCACTACCGATTGTTGGGCCCAGTTCACGTGCTACCTGTGGTATGGCGCAGCTGTACGGCGCAAAGCTGCACCAGACCAACGCGTACCATCCGGAGTGGACTGGGTTAGTCGAGTGGTTTCACAGACACCTCAAGTCAGCGTTGAAGGCCCGGCTCACTGGCCCCGATTGGGTTGACCAGTTGCCTTGGGTACTCCTAGGCATCAGAACTACGCCTAAGAAAGACCTCAACGTCACCTCACCCGAGCTGGTTTACAGCTCAGTTTTACGGGTACCTGGGGATTTTCTGCCCTGGGAAGGTCCCGGCTTCGGCGGTGCTAGCTGACCTTCGCGAGCGGGCGTGCGCGTTTGTACCAGTCCCCCCTTCCTGACACGGGTTGTCCGCGGTGCATGTGCCTACTACGTTATGGGATTGAGCTTATGTTTTCCTTCGTAGGGATGCTCACCGCTCGCCGCTATAGCGGGTGTACGAAGGTCCGTACAAGGTGTTAGCGACTGTTCACGTTGGACATGGGTGGCAGGGAGGAGTTTGTCTCCGTCGGCCACTGAAGTCAGCCTACGTGGATGGGGATAGCCCGGTGGCTGTGGCCACTCTGCAGCGTAGAGGCCGTCCCCCGGCCGTTTTGTCGCCCTCTGCACCTGTTACCCCTGATTATGTTTCACCGGTCCCCTCTGTTACGCCCTTCCCTCGTTCATGTTTGTCGCGCGCCCTCTGGTTCTGTTTTCAGGGCCCCGAATGTCTGTCTGAAGGCCCTGGCCCCTCAGACAGGCATCCTGTATCGGGGTGGCCAGTGAGGGCTAGTATGGGTGTTGTGGTCCAAAGGATTGGTTCCCAGATGGATATTATGGGCCGAAGGGACTTTTCTTGGGCTTGTACTAGTGTTGTGGGTCTGAAGGACTGGTTTCTGGAGGGCTATTTGGACCTTATGGGCTGAATGTACTTTTATTGTGCTAGTATGGTGTTGTGAGCCATATAACCATATAACAATTACAGCACGGAAACAAGCCTTCTCGGCCCTTCCAGTCCGTGCCGACCATTTATTTTCCCCTAGTCCCATCTACCTGCACTCAGACCATACCTCTCCATTCCCTTCCCGTCCATATACCTATCCACTTTACTTTTAAATGTTAAAATCGATCCTGCCTCCACCACTTCTGCTGGAAGATCATTCCACACAGCCACCACTCTCTGAGTAAAGAAGTTCCCCCTCATGTTACCCCTAAACTTCTATCCCTTAATTCTCATGTCATGCAGAATGGACTGCAGCTGGGGACGGCTTTGGGCGGGGTCTGGCAGGGGAAGCACCCTGCAGCCGTGGGACGGTGCCTGTCCCCGCCAACGCCCGTCTCCCTCAATCCCCCTACTCCCACCCCTCATTTCCCCAGGATCTCGAGGTTGAAGAAGTCAGTCTCGCAGTCAGCCAGGCTCCGGGCCGCTCCGCCCTCCGGGCTAACCAACTCCAGATGGCTTCAGGACGGCTGCTGGACGGCTTCTGGGATCACGGACTCAGACCAGCCTCCGAGGCTTTATGCTCCTCGTCCCGGTGATTGACAGCGGGTGCCAGAAGGGGCATTGCCCTCCTGGCTACAGACAGGAGAGAAGACCAATCTGTTGATGTGACGATTTTGAAACCTCCACCGATCGGAACAAAATTCCACCGAACGGAACAAACTTGGTGCGCTTGTAGCACAGGAGAACGGTAAGGTGGCGAAAAATCGGAGCACTCTCAGATGCAGTCTTTGCGCAAATGTAATTACAACGTAAACCGGAAGAGGACAAGATGAGGACAAGATGGTCATGTTTGACTAATCTTCTTGAATTTTTTGAAGAGGTTACTAGGGAATTTGACGAGGGTAAAGCAGTGGATGTTGTCTATATGGACTTCAGTAAGGCCTTTGACAAGGTTCCTCATGGAAGGTTGGTTAAGAAGGTTCAACTGTTGGGTATAAATGCAGGAATAGCAAGATGGATTCAACAGTGGCTGAATGGGAGAAGCCAGAGGGTAATGGTGGATGGCTGTTTGTCGGGTTGGAGGCAGGTGACTAGTGGGGTGCCTCAGGGATCTGTGTTGGGTCCTTTGTTGTTTGTCATGTACATCAATGATCTGGATGAAAGGGTGGTAAATTGGATTAGTAAGTATGCAGATGATACCAAGATAGGGGGTGTTGTAGATAATGAAGAGGATTTCCAAAGTCTACAGAGTGATTTAGGCCAGTTGGAAAAATGGGCTGAAAGATGGCAGATGGAGTTTAATGCTGATAAATGTGAGGTGCTACACCTTGGCAGGACAAATCAAAATAGGACGTACATGGTAAACGGTAGGGAATTGAAGAATACAGTTGAACAGAGGGATCTGGGAATAACCGTGCATAGTTCCTTGAAGGTAGAATCTCATATAGATAGGGTGGTAAAGAAAGCTTTTGGTATGCTAGCCTTTATAAATCAGAGCATTGAGTATAGAAGCTGGGATGTAATGTTAAAATTGTACAAGGCGTTGGTGAGACCAAATCTGGAGTATGGTGTACAATTTTGGTCGCCCAATTATAGGAAGGATGTCAACAAAATAGAGAGGGTACAGAGGAGATTTACTAGAATGTTGCCTGGGTTTCAACAGCTAAGTTACAGAGATAGGTTGAATAAGTTAGGTCTTTATTCTCTGGAGCGCAGAAGGTTAAGGGGGGACTTGATAGAGGTCTTTAAAATGATGAGAGGGATAGACAGAGTTAATGTGGACAAGCTTTTCCCTTTGAGAGTAGGGAAGATTCAAACAAGAGGACATGACTTTAGAATTAAGGGACAGAGGTTTAGGGGTAACATGAGGGGGAACTTCTTTACTCAGAGAGTGGTAGCAGTGTGGAATGAGCTTCCAGTGGAAGTGGTGGCGGCAGGTTCGTTGGCATCATTTAAAAATAAATTGGATAGGCATATGGATGAGAAGGGTATGGAGGGTTATGGTATGAGTGCAGGCAGGTGGGACTAAGGGAAAAAAGTTGTTCGGCACGGACTTGAAGGGCCGAGATGGCCTGTTTCCGTGCTGTAATTGTTATATGGTTATGAGAGTTTTAGTTAAGTTTGGATTTTGAAAAATCTGACCCTTCATCATTTGAAGAGGGTGAGAAGGATTTTGATATTCTCATCTTCATGTTGTGGTTCTGATTTTTCAGCCCGTAGCCCTTTTATCCAAACTGCAACATCACAGAGGGCCTCTTTTGCTTCAGCAATTTGATCTTCGCTTAGTTTACTTTAGTTTAGAGATACAGCATAGAAACAGGCCCTTTGGCCCATCGAGTCCATGCCGACCATCAATCACCTATACACTAGTTCTATGTCATACCACTTTTGCATCCCACACACTTGGGGTAATTTACACAGTCACGGGGAGAATGTACAAATTCCCCACAGACATGGCCCATAGTCAGGATCAGACCCGGGTCTCTGGCGCTTTAAGGCAGCAGCTCTACCGCTATGCTACTGTCCCATCAGTCATGGGTGCTTTGACAGCAAATATTAATCAAATGATCGAACCTGACCAGGTTACATGTACACGAGCCGTTTTTTGGCTATGTAATATACAGTGTTTCTTCTGCGGGAACAGAGATGGAATGATATTAGAGTTATACATTACTTCTCTGTGATGTGGTGTTATTGCACAAAAATAGGGATTTCACTTCAAGCAGAATCCGTTAGAAAGGAAATAAGTAACAGAAGAAAAGAATGAACTGACATTTTTAAAGCATTTTGCCTGACTGTGGGGTATTTAAGGTCATTCACTGCCATTTAGCGCATGTGAAATTAAGTCACGTGTAATAAATGAAACACTTAGCAGATTTTCACACAACCAAGTCTCCCAAAAAACATGATGGCAGTGGTCAGATCACTTGTTGAAACGATACTAAAAGACCTTTAAATATTGGATGGCTGGATGAGTCAGTAGGAAGAATTCTCCCTCTTTCTCCCAAAACAGTGTCACATGATGTTTAAGTTCACCTGCGGACAGATGGGGATCTGTGATTAATGTTAAATGTTTCCACAGCACAAACATGTGGGAGATGATAGTCACGGTTGTTTCCAGCAATGGTTTTTTGTGTGAATTTCAGATAAAAGACTCTGGTATTCATTATCTATTGTTATTGGATGGTTGCACTTGCAGCTTCTGTTACCATGATGTCTAGTGTTCAAAAGCTGAACTATATCTATCTTGTAATCTCAGTCTCGAGTTACCGTGCGTGTTTTTTTGTGTTATGTTATTTTCAAGTTGTTCTATCTTCCTAGTATCAGAAGAAATCACAATGCTTGTGCCAAGGACACTGAGAAGCACTTCCTTTTGTGTGCTTCAGTTTTCAAAATCCAGTACTCTTTTCTAATAAACTACATATGTTAATAAAAGAGAATCAAAATTAAAAACACAAGCAGCACCATATGCTTATGCTCTCACGGTATGCAAGCCTGCAATCAGTTTAGGACGGCACAGTGGCACATTAGAGTTGGTGACTTACACTGCATGAGACCTGGGTTTGATCCCAACTCCCGGTGCTGTCTGTATGGAGTTTGCACATTCATTCCATAACCGGATTGGTTTGCTCCAGTTTCTTCCAACATTCCATAGTCGTGCAGGTATGTAGGTTCATTGGCTTCTGTAAAATTGTCCCTGGTGTGTAGGATAGAACTAGTGCCTGGGTGATCGCTGGGTCAGTGGGTAAGGGGCCCGTTTCCACGCTATAGAGCTCCAACCTAATATAAACTTTATTTTTCTGTTCCAAAATAAAATGTTGCAATTTAATTGAGTCATGGAGTTGAATACGGATTTGCTACAGGAAAATGGGGAGTATGGATCAGCATGTGTCATTTAGCTGGCTGCGAGTACTCAAGATGCTGATTCATTGCCTTGAGTGCATGTAAATGGTTGGTTCCTGAGAATATTAGCTGTTTGCTGCCTGGGGAAACAAAGATTCCAAATTCAGACCAAATTCAATAAGGATCTTGGGCATTTTGTCCTCTATTTTCCAAATCAATTAAAGAAATTGCAGGTAGGTCGGGTGGTCATAAAGGCTTTTGGCACATTGGCCTTCATCAGCTAGAGTATTGAGTATAGAAGTTGAGAGGTCATGTTGCAGTTGTGTAAGATGTTGGTGAGGCGTGATTTGGTGTTCAGTTCGAGACATCGTGTTATAGGAAAGATGTTGTCAAGCTGGAAAGGGTACAGAAAAGATTTATGAGGATGTTCAGAACTAGCGGGTCTGAGCTATAGGGAACGGTTGAGTAGACTGGGACTTTAATTCATGGAGTGCAGAAGGATGAGGAGTGATCTTATAGAGGTGTTTAAGATCATGAGAGGAATAGATCAGCTAGAGTCTCTTCCCCAGAGTAGGTGAATCAAGGACTAGAGGACATAGGTTTAAGGTGAAGGAGAAAATAGGAATCTGAGGGGTAACACACAAAGGATGGTGGGTTATGGAACAAGCTACCAGAGGAGGTAGTTTAAGCTGGGATTATCACAACATTTAAGAAACAGTTAGACAGGTCCAAGGACTAGACAGGTTTGGAGGGATAGGGACCAAATCCAGCCAGGTGGGACATGTTGGCCGGTGTGGGCAAGTTGGGCCAAAGGGCCTGTTTCCACACTGTGTAACCCTAGGACATTAAGGAAAATAATTATAGACATGGTATTGCTCGACCAGGGTCCGCATGGTAGGCTGCTCTGGAGGGTTGATCGTACGGGGAAAGCTAGTCAACCGGATAGTCTCTAACTTTCAAAGACTCTATTGTCCCAATTCCCAACTCCCAATTCTTCCGTCTACGCCGCATCAGTGTCCAATATGAGGTGTTCCATACCAGGACATCCGAGATGTCCTCATTCTTTAGGGAACGGGGGTTCTTCCTCTCCCATCATAAATGAGACCCTTACTTGTGTCTCCTAGGTACCCAGAAACTCCACCCTTGCTCCCTGTCCCCCGAGTCGCAACAGAGACAGAGGCCCCCTAGTCTTTACCTTCCATCCCATCAGCCATCGTATACAACACATAATCCTCCAAAATTTCCGCCACCTCCAACGGGATCCCACCATTAGCCACATTTTACTATCTCCACCCCTTTCCGCCGTCCGCAGAGACAGTTTCCTCCGTAACTCCCTGGTTAACTCATCCCTTCCTACCCAAACTATCCCCTCCCCAGGTACCTTCCCCTGTAACCGCAGAAGATGCAACACCTGTCCCTATACCTCCTCCCTCGACTCTGTCCAGGGACCCCGACGGTCCCTTCAGGTTAGGCAGAGGTTCACTTGCATCTCCTCTAACTTGATAGACAATAGACAAAAGGTGCAGGAGTAGGCCAATCGGTCCTTCCAGCCAGCACCGCCATTCAATGTGATCATGGCTGATCATCCCCAATCAGTACCCTGTTCCTGCCTTCTACCCATATCCCCTGACTCCACTATTTTTAAGAGCCCTATCTAGCTCTCTCTTGAAAGCATCCAGAGAACCTGCCTCCACTGCCCTCTGAGGCAGAGAATTCCACAGACTCATCACTCTCTGTGAGAAAAAGTGTTTCCTCGTCTCCGTTCTAAATGGCTTACTCCTTATTCTTAAACTGTGGCCCCTGGTTCTGGACTCCCCCAACACCGGGAACATGTTTATATGTTTCATATAAACCATTACCAATCTTATATGTTTCAATGAGATCCCCTCTCATCCTTCGAAACTCCAGAGTGTACAAGCCCAGCAGCTCCATTCTCTCAGCATACGACAGTCCCGCCATCCCGGGAATTAACCTTGTAAACCTACGCTGCACTCCATCAATAACAAGAATGTCCTTCCTCAAATTAGGGGACCAGAACTGCACACAATACTCCAGGTGTGGTCTCACTAGGGCTCTGTAAAACTGCAGTAGGACCTCTTTGCTCCTATATTCAATTTCTCTTGTTATAAAGGCCAACATGCCATTCACTTTCTTCACTGCCTGCTGTATCTGCATGCTTTATTTCATAGATTGATGAACAAGGACCCCCAGATCCCGTTGTACTTCCCCATTTCCCAACTTGACACCATTTACATAGTAATCTGCCTTCCTGTTTTTGCTACCAAAGTGGAAATCTCATATTTATCCGCATTAAATCTTCATCTGCCATGCATCTGCCCACTCCCCCAACCTGTCAAAGTCACCCTGCATTCTCATAGCATCCTCCCCACAGTTCACACTTCCACCCAGTTTTGTGTCATCTGCAAATTTGCTAATGTTACTTTGAATCCCTTCATCCAAATCATTGATGTATATTGTAAATAGCTGCGGTCCCAGCACCGTGCCTTGCGGTACCCCACTGGTCACTGCCTGCCATTCTGAAAGGGGCCCGTTAATCCCTACTCTTTGTTTCCTGTCTACCAACCACTTCTCTATCCATGTCAGCACTCTACCCCCAATACCATGTGCCCTAATTTTGCCCACTAATCTCCTATGTGGGACCTTATCAAATGTTTTCTGAAAATTCAGGTGCACTACATCCACTGGCTCTCCCTTGTCTATTTTCCTAGTTACATCTTCAAAAAAATTCCAGAAGATTAGTCAAGCATGATTTCCCCTTCATAAATCCATGCTGACTCGGACCTGCTACTGCTATCCAAATGTTCGGCTATTTCATCTTTTATAATTGACTCCGGCAACTTCCCCACCACCGATGTCAGGCTAACTGGTCTATAACCATATAACAATTACAGCACGGAAACAGGCCATCTCGGCCCTTCAAGTCCATGCCGAACAACTTTTTTCCCTTAGTCCAACCTGCCTGCACTCATACCATTACCCTCCATACCCTTCTTATCCATATGCCTATCCAATTTATTTTTAAATGATACCAACGAAGCTGCCGCCACCACTTCCACTGGAAGCTCATTCCACACCGCTACCACACTCTGAGTAAAGAAGTTCCCCCTCATGTTACCCCTAAACCTCTGTCCTTTAATTCTAAAGTCATGTCCTCTTGTTTGAATCTTCCCTATTCTCATAGGGAAAAGCTTGTCCACATCAACTCTGTCTATCCCTCTCATCATTTTAAAGACCTCTATCAAGTCCCCCCTTAACCTTCTGCGCTCCAGAGAATAAAGACCTAACTTATTCAACCTATCTTTGTAACTTAGCTGTTGAAACCCAGGCAACATTCTAGTAAATCTCCTCTGTACCCTCTCTATTTTGTTGACATCCTTCCTATAATTGGGCGACAAAAATTGTACACCATACTCCAGATTTGGTCTCACCAATGCCTTGTACAATTTTAACATTACATCCCAGCTTCTATACTCAATGCTCTGATTTATAAAGGCTAGCATACCAAAAGCTTTCTTTACCACCCTATCTATATGAGATTCCACCTTCAAGGAACTATGCACGGTTATTCCCAGATCCCTCTGTTCAACTGTATTCTTCAATTCCCTACCGTTTACCATGTCTATAATTCCCTGTTTTCTCTCTCCCGCCTTTCTTAAAAAGTGGGATAACTTTAGCTATCCTCCAATCCACATGAACTGATCCTGAGTCATTGGAACATTGGAGAATTATCACCAATGCATCCACAATTTCTAGAGCCACTTCCTAAAGTACCCTGGGATGCAGACCATCAAGCCCTGGGGATTTATCAGCCTTCAGTTCCATCAGTCAGCACCATTTCCTGCCTAATGTGGATTTTCTTCAGTTCCTCCATCACCCCAGATCCTATGGCCACTACTATATCAGGAAGGTTGTTTGTGTCCTCCTCAGTGAAGACAGATCCAAAGTACCTGTTCAACTAATCTGCCATTTCCTTGTTCCCCATAATAAATTCACCTTTCTCAGTCTTCAAGGGTCCAACTTTGGTCTTAACTATTTTTTTCCTCTTCACATACCTAAAGAACCTTTACTTTTACCTTTACTATCCTGCTTTATATTCTTGACTACCTTCGTACCTCATCTTTTCTCCCCGTATTGTCTTTTTGGTTATCTTCTGTTGTTCTTTAAACATTACCCAATCCTCTTCTTCCTGCTCATCTTTGCTACGTTGTACTTCTTCGCTTTAATTTTTATACTGTCCCTGATGTCACTTGTCAGCCATGGTCGTCCCTTTCCCCCCTTGGAATCTTTCTTCCTCCTAGGAATGAACTGATCCTGCACCTTTTGTATTATTCCTGGAAACACCTGCCATTGTTGTTCCACTGTCATCCGTGCTAGTGTATCTTTCCTGTCAACTTTGGCCAGCTCCTCCCTCATGGCTCCGTAGTCCCCTTTATTCAACTGTAACACGGACACCTCCGATCTACCCTTCTCCCTCTCCAATTGTAGATTAAACCTGACCATGTTATGGTCACTGCCTCCTAATGGCTCATTAACCTCGAGGTCCTTTATCAATTCCGGTTCATTACATAACACTAAATCCAGAATTGCCTTCTCCCTGATAGGCTCCAATACAAGCTGCCTTAAGAATCCATCACGAAGGCACTCTAATAAGTCCAGTACCAACTTGATTTTCGCAGTTTACCTGCATGTTGAAATCTCCCATAACAACCACAGCATTATTTTTGCTGCATGCCAATTTTAACTCCTGATTCAACTTGTGCCCCATGTCCAGGCTAGTGTTAGGGGGCCTGTAGATTAGTCCCATTAGGGTCTTTTTACCCTTACAATTCCTTAGTTCTATCCATACTGACTCCACATCTCCTGTTTCAATGTCACCCTTTGCAAGGAACTGAATTTCATTCTTCACCAACAGAGCACCCCCACCCCCTCTGCCCACTGCTGATCCGTTGTTCAAGATGTGGATTCTTATACATTGGCGAGACCAAACGTTGACTGGGTGATCGTTTCGCTGAACACCCTCGCTCAGCCCGGCTGAACCAACCTGATCTCCCGGTTGCTAAACACTTTAATTCTCCTTCCCATTTTCACACAGACCTTTTTGTTCTTCGTCTCCTCCATTATCAGGCTAAACGTAATTGAGGAACAGCATCTCATATTTCGCTTGGGCAGCATGCAGGCCAGTGGTATGATTATTGATTTCTCCCACTTCAGGTAGCCCCGGCATTCCCTCTCTCCCTATCCCACCCCTACCCAAGTCACACTAGCTTCTCATTTCACCCAACAAACAGCTAACAATGGCCTGTTTCCTTTATCATTGTTACTTTTTTTCCATATCTTTTATTCAGTGTTCTTTATCCACATCATCGTCTATATCTCTCGTTTCCCTTATCCCTAACCCATCTGAAGAAGGGTCTCGACCTGAAACGACACCCATTCCTTCTCTACAGAGATGCTGCCTGTCCTGCTGAGTTACTCCAGCATTTTGTGTCCACAACCGGTTTGAACTTGGCTTCATGGAAGGAAGCAGAGGGTGTTGGTGGATGATTATTTTTAATTTTCTCAGGATTCGGTGCTGGGTCCATTGTGGTTTATCATCCATATCAATGATTTGGATAAGAACGTACATGCATGATTAGTAATTTTCTAGATGACACTAAAGTAGGTGGTTGTCAGATGGTTGTCAGAAATTGCAGCAGGATCTTCATCGATTGGACAGGTGGGCTGAGGAATGGTTGATGGAGTTTTATGCAAATAAGTGTGAGGTGTTGCAGTATAATATAGATAAATGTGAGGTTATCCACTTTGGTGGCAAAAACAAGGGGGCAGATTATTATCTCAATGGGGTTAGGTTAGGTAAGGGGGAAGTACAGCGAGACCTGGGAGTCCTTGTACACTCCTACACTGAAAGTTGATGTGCAGGTATAGCAGGCAGTGAGAAAAGCTCATGGAATGTTGGCCTTCATAACAAGAGGATTTCAGGAGTAGAGAAGTTCTTCTGAAGTTGTACAAGGCTCTGATAAGACCACATCTGGAGTATTGGGTACAGTTTTGGTCTCCTAATTTGAGGAAGGACATTCTTGTTATTGAGGCAGTGCAGCGTAGGTTCACGAGATTGATCCTTGGGATGTCGAGACTGGCATATGAGGAAAGATTGAAAAGACTAGGCTTGTATTCACTGGAGTTTAGAGGATGAGGGGGGATCTTATAGAAACATATAAAATTATAAAAGGACTGGACGAGCTAGATGTAGGAAAAATGTTCCCAATGTAGGGCGAGTCCAGAACCAGGGGCCACAGTCTTAGAATAAATGGGAGGTCATTTAAGACTGAGGTGAGAAAAAACTTTTTCACCCAGAGAGTTGTGAATTTGTGGAATTCCCTGCCACAGAAGGCAGTGGAGGCCAAATCACCGGATGGATTTAAGAGAGAGCTAGATAGAGCTCTAGGGGCTAGTGGAATCAAGAGATATGGGGAGAAGGCAGACATGGGTTATTAATAGAGGACGATCAGCCATGATCACAATGAATGGTGGTGTTGGCTCAAAGGGCCGAATGGCCTCCTCCTGCACTTATTTTCTATGTTTCTATGTTTCTAAAAAATATATATATTGACACCTGTAGGGTACTATGTCATTGCACCACAGATCATAGCATTTAATATTTCTATAATTAGTTAAGCTTACTTTCGAGACACAGCGGGGAAACAGACTCTTGGGCACACCAAGTCTACGCCAACCAGCAATCCCCGCACATTAACACTATCCTACCTACACTAGGGACAGTTTACAATCATTACCAAGCCAATTAGTCTCCAAAACCGTACGTCTTGGGAAGGTGGGAGGAAACTGTAGCACCTGGAGAAAACCCACGCAGGTCACGGGGAGCATGTAGAGAGAGCATCCATAGTCAGGATTGAACCCGGGTGTCTGGCGCTGTAAGGCATCAACTCTACCGTTGTGCCACCGTGCTGCCAGAAGAAGTCTGCTAACTATGTAGGGACTCCAGTTTCAGTTTATTGTCACTTGTACCGAGGCACAGTGAAAAACTTTTTGTTGCATGCTAAACCTATCAGCAAAAAGACAATATATGATTACAATCAATCCATTTACAGTGTATAGATACATGATAAGGGAATAACGTTTAATGCAAGGTTTGGCCAGCAAAGTCTGATCAAGAATAGTCCGAGGGTCACCGAAGAGGTAGATAGTAGTTCAGCACTGCTCTTTGGTTGTGGTAGGATGGTTCAGTTACCTGATAACAGCTGGGAAGAAACTGTCCCTGAATCTAGAGGTGTGCGTTTTCACACTTCTATAATTGATGGGAATGGGGAGAAGAGGGAATGGCCAGGGTGCAAGTCGTCCTTGACTATACAGCTGGCCTTGCCGAGGAAAGGTGAGGTGTTAATGGAGTCAATAGAAGTGAGGGTGGTTTGTGTGATGGTCTGGGCTGCGTCCACACTTCGCTACAATTTCTTGCAGTCTTGGAGGCAACTATTCCCAAACCACTTCACTTGCTTCACATTTTCTATTTCCTCGCAGCCTTATATTATTTCAAATAAAGAAATCTTATCAAGTTTGCTATTGAATCTACTTCCACCATCCAGCCAGATTATAGCTACGCCTTCTATGAAATAGGTTTTTATTGCCTTCCTCTCGCCACCACCGCTGATGCCTCCCCCCCTCTCCAGCTCCATTTTGTCTCTGTTGTTTTTGCCAATTATCTCTCCATAAGTAATTGGCAAATCTTTTTATTTTGTTTACTTTAAATACTGATGCATTTACAAGGAATTTTACAGGTTGCATTGGTTATAAACAACATGAGATACTGTCCATGGAGTTATACATGTGGTGAACAGCTGAGGCACAAAAGCAAAACTGATCCCAAGCTCGATCAGTGAATTTACCACTGTTAATCAGGATCAATTTTGCAAATTAAAATAAAATTGGTGTTGGGAGGACAATTCAGTCAGTGTTCTTTCAATCCCTGCAGGAATTGTGTGTATCTGTTATGTTAACATCTACCCAGATGGACACCAAAGAAATAAGTTACCACAATAATCACTGAAAAATCAATTGGATTCACTGCAACTCATGAAACGTTATTATATTATACCTTTACATAAACAAAACAATGTATTTGGAATGAAATTTCCACTTACTGGTACATTTGTTCATTCCGGGTGTCCGCACACCAAAGTGTCCAGGTGGGCATGATGGCAAGCAAATGCCAATCTGTCTAATGTCATTCCTTTCCAGAAGGATGAACAATTTGGGCAAACACTTTAAACATCCATTGTACTCTGAACATAGCTCGCACCCTTTTGGACAAACTGGAGTTACCTCCGTGCTTACTGTAAAACAAAAATGCACAGGAAAGGCTTTAAATTAACAGATGTAAAAGACTCACCGTGTTGGTTCCCAGTTTGTTCAGAATTGGGAACTTTGCAATTCATATTTTTCTCTTCAGTTTAATAAAATTGTTTAATTAAGTTACAAGTTCTTTGACTATTAGGGTTGTACACATTCTTTCCTTGTCCTTTCCCATCTCTTAAGCAACATCCCATAAGGATCAGATTGTTCACATTCAAATGATTCCTAACATTCCTTTTCCAACACTATATTGGATATCTCTGCTGTCTGTCTGTTGACAACTTGTCAAGTTAAGGTGAACTACAATATAATCTGTTGAGTCAGGAGATCAAAACAGTATCTTCAATGGGACGGCTTGGTGGCATAGTGGTAGAGCTACTGCCTTTTATCACCAGAGACCCGGGTTCAATCCTGACTATGACTGCTGTCTGTAGTGTGTTTGTATGTTCTGCCCGTGATCAGTTTCCTCCCGCACTCCAAAGATAGAAACATAGAAACATAGAAAATAGGTGCAGGAGTAGGCCATTCGGCCCTTCGAGCCTGCACCGCCATTCAATGTGATCATGGCTGATCATCCAACTCAGTATCCCGTACCTGCCTTCTCTCCATACCCCCTGATCCCTTTAGCCACAAGTGCCACATCTAATGCCCTCTTAAATATAGCAAATACGTTTTTGGGTTAATTGGCTTGGTATAAATGTAAAATTATCCCCAGTGTGTGTAGGATAGTGCTAATATGTGGGGATCACTGGTCGGTGTGGACTCGGTGGGCCGAAGGGCCTCTTTCGCGCTGTATCTCTAAACTAAAGCAACCACATAATCACTATAGCATTATTATTCTTCTCTTTAGTCACTGCTTCCCTTTGAATTTGATTGTTTGCAATCCAGTTTGACCAAGAGTTGAGCTTCTATCAAGATATCCTCTCAATACTAAAAGGCTCTTCCTAGCTAAACTTTGGGGATCAATGGGAGCATCCACGTGATTTCCCCAGGATTCTTTCAAACTATTATTATTTGTTGAGTAGACGGATGGCATTATATCTGCCAATGGAAGGATCCATTACTTTGGATATGAGAAGATGTTTCCAACTTCACTAACAACTCTTTCTATGTCTCCACCCACTTGCAATCAAAGAAAACACCTGTACCTTTATCATCTTGGGTCTTACTACTAAAGGTCACCCTCACCCACAAATAAAACTTCCATATATGCAAAATTCTGTTTCCTGTAACTCAGGCAGTATCAATTCTCATTCACCCATCCACTGTAATATGTCCCTGTCCCAGATTGCTGCTAAAAAATGTAATATCTCATCCTCATGTTCAAATTCATTCATGGTTCATAACCCGCTATTTCGGCAGCAAACTCTAGCCTTCGTGGTCCTCCCAAGTCTGGTTTCATATGTAAGCCCACCCCTCCCCACTCATTCTTTCAGTTATGCCCTGAAACACACCACTTTCAGCTCCTCTGAATTTTCCTTAAATCCCAGCACAATTACAAAGCCTTTAGTATCACAATTTAGACGGCACGGTGGCACAGTGCCAGAGACCTTGGTTAGATTCTGACTACGTATGGAGTTTGCATAGTCTCTCCGTGACCTGCGTGCATTTTCTCCTGGATTTCCGGTTTCCTCCCACACGCCAAAGGTTTTAGGCTAATTGGCTTGGTATAAATCTAAATAGTCCCTAGTGTGTGGAGGACGGTGTTTGTGTGGAGTTCACTGGCCGGCATCGACTCGGTGCCTGGTTCCACGCTGTATCTCTAAACTAAAACTAAACTAATAATTCTTTTTTTGGCTCATTGTGAAGTGCCTTGCATTTCTTTTCCACTTTAAGATGAATTCATAAATACAAGTTATTTGTAGCTTTGTCATTGCAAGAAAATATTTTTGCTCCTATCATAGAACATACTATCGAACACTGCAGCACAAGAACAGGCCCTCAGCCCAAAACGCCCATGCCAAAGCTGATGCTAAGACCAACGTTTCTTTTTTCCATGTGCCTGCACATAATCAATACCGCTCCATTCCCTGATATCTATACCCATATTCATAAGTCTCTTAAATGCTACTATTATATCAGCCTCAACCACCACCACCCCCGCAGCACATTCCATTACTCTCTGTGTAAAAAAACTTGCCTTGTTCATCTCCATTAAACTTTGCCCCTCTCACCTTAAAGCTGTGCTCTCTAGTATTTGATTTTACTTCGGAGTCACGTGTGTGACTTCGTGAAGACCCCGCCAGCATGCATGCGCGACATATCGTCGACCGCATGCGAAGCGACAGGCAGGGAGGAGGGTCGCTCCCCCCACCAGAATGGACCTGCAGGTAAGGTAACTAACCTGAGGTTGTTTTTTTTCTTCCAAGGGACTCTGCGCAACAGAGTACTCCACCAACGGGCCGCTTCGAGACTGACGCGGGCAGTCAGCGGCGGCAGCAACAGACCGGAGTCGAGCAAGCCCGTTGACCCAGGAGGGTCTGGGCTCACAGACTCGCTGTCTACAGCGACGGCAGTGCGGCGGCCCGACTCAACACCGCAGCCCGCAGGATTACCGCGGGCTGATGGCAACGCTCCCGGAAGTCGGGCAAGCCCGTTGACCCAGGAGGGTCCGGGCTCGGAGACTGCCATTCGTGGGTAGCGAAGGCAGAGCAGGAGCTCCGACTCAATGCCGCAGGCCGCAGGAATACCGTGGACTGACGGCAACGCTACCTGGTAGAGGTAGCGAAGACAGAGCCGGGGCCCCGACTCAAAACGTAGGCGGGAGACTTGCTGTTAGCGGCAGTCTATATTCCCGCATGAGAGTCTGGTCACCATGGGAGCTGTGGGGGGAGTGCGCTCCCCCACCGGCAGCTTCAAGAAGGCCCTCAGGTAAGTTATACTAACCTTGAGTTGCTTAGCTTCTGTAGTAGACTTATTTGCTTACAGAAACGATGGACAGGAAGACCAGGATGAAGGCATCGAAGCATGCCACCAAGTGCCGCAGAACTTCGCATTGGGGGTCAGTGGCCGCAATCCCCGGAGCTGCCCGCAACACCGGCAGCACCCGCTCCGTGGGCCGGGAAAAGAACGTGGATGTTGGGGAGCCCTGTTCAGTTGGCAGGGCCCGACTCTCCACCACAGCAGGCCAGGGAGCTGCATGTTGGTTGGAGCACCGCGCGGGAGCAGGATAGGCAAGACCCTGACTCCATGCCGCAATCGCCCAAACAACACCGGGCCAGCGGAAAACAGGTGCGTAAACCCGTGCCTCGTTCAACGGCACGCTCTGTTTCCCCTCTGTTACAGGTCTCCAGAGGGCGGACCAGGGGGGGTGAAAGCCGCACCGAGGTCGAGAAGCCCCGCTGCAGCGGCCGGCATCGACATGCCACCGGAGAAGTCAGCCAGATCGCGGACCGGTGACGTACCTGCTGGGAAATCGGGAACCCCGCAGGAGCGGGAGGTACCGGCTCAACACCGGGGAGGCTGTCAGAGTGCAGGCCGGTGGCAGTGTATTTCAGTCGTGTGGCCCCGCTGAGGCGGCTGGCAGCGACTATGCGCCGTCTCAGTCCCGTATAATCGGGACTGGCGGTAAGCCCACGCGGATGTCGTGGAGCCCCACTGCGGCGGCTGGCACCGACTCGTCTCCGCTTCTGTCATACCAGACAGGCGGACCGCTACAGTCGGGAAAATGGTGGACTAGCGGCATGTCTGCGCGGGAGTCGTGTAGCCCCGCAGGAGTGGCAGGCAGCGACTACCTGCCATCGTACCCTAGACATCACTTCGACGAGGTGCGGACCGTTGGCAGAAGCCCCAGTAGTTCTGGAGAACCTGGGATCTAGGAGTCCCTAGGATCGAGGAGACACACAGCAGAACCACCAAATATCTCTCCCTCATCAATAGGGAGAGCCAGAAGTCAGTCGTTAGCTGACTTTGAAGAGGGGTTGGCGCAAGAACCGATGTTGCCTGAGATGTCTGAAGAACTACTGGAAGGAGTGTCAAAATTCGCCCAACCAGCAATCAGGGCAACCTCTTCAGCCCAAACAAGAGGCCAGCATCAATTACTCAACCACACACCTACTGCAGGAACAGGTGCTCACGGAGGCTACAAACAAGTACAAAGCTCCGGGTAATTGTGTGTCGCTCAATGTCCCGACCGTCAACACACCCATCGGGGCAGTCCCGGGATCAGGGCTCAGGAATTGAAAATACAGAAAATCTGAAATTGTTGACCTCAGGCATTACTGCCTTTGCCAGGTCCATAGACGGGACGGACATGATGGAGGAGCAGCAGAATGCACTAGCGTTGCTGTGCAATACACATTAAGAAATAAACTGCTTTCGCAAGAGCTCCATCCGCCCAACTCACAACCCAAAATCCGCGGGTTTGTGCAAAGCCTCTGCTACGCCGCCACGGAGACAGCTGTTCGGTGAAGACCTGCCAAATCAGGTAAAAGACCTGGATGAGGAGGCAAAAGTGGTCGGGTTGAGAAACCACCATCCTCGAGCAGGCCACTGGCATATCGCAGACAGCATCCTTACATCTAACAGGCTTCGGGTTCAACCCGACAGGGCAACCAGAACCTATCCACCGGTTGCACCCTATCAACAAAAACCTTTTTTTAGGACAGGGCCCACAGCGACCAGCGTGGAAGATGCGCCAACCCCACATCCCAGCAAAACAACAAACACAAAAGCCCAGAGCATCAAGCCCCGCCGGTAACCATGGAGGTAAGACTGTTTACCTTTTGAAATTGGGTCGATCCTATTTGCTATTACTAAATTAAGCAAACAAACCTATAGTGAAAACCCCATAATATATAGTGGAATACGCATTTGGAAACAATTAAAAAAGACACTAAAATTGGATAATTTACCACGATCTCTTCCCATTGTAAGCAATGCTACATTTAAACTCTCAATGATGGATAAGGGTTTTTACAATGGAAAAATCACGGAATTACAAAGATGGGTCAGATAGGAAAGATACATTCCTCTCATTTCAGGAACTACAACAAATTTATGGGCTTCACTCAAATGACTACTTTAAATAACTACGAATTAGAGACTATGCCAAATCAAATACACAAGACTATAGAAATAGAAAGAGAAATTCTTGATGAATGTTTGAATAAACACCCTAATACAAAAGAATTGGTATCTTATATTTATAATATTCTATTAGATAATGATGCACCCATGACGGAAGTATATAGGCAATCATGGGAAAATGAACTAGGCCAAATAAGGCCAGAAATATGGGACGAAAGCTTACAACATATACATCACTGTTCGTTAAATGCTAGACATTCTTTAATACAATTAAAAGTATTACATAGATTGTACTATTCAAAAACAAAATTAAATAGAATTTTCCCATGCATATCTCCTATTTGTGAAAAATGTCAGCACTCAGAGGCTAACAACACACACATTTGTAAGTTGTATAAAAATTAATAATTTTCGGACGGAATTTAAGATAATTTCGTAAGTTGATAATACCCAATTGGACCCCGATTCAAAATTAATAATATTAGGAATACTAGAACAAAATCAATTATTTACAACAAACCAAAGAAACTTTATTGATTATAGTTTAATAACTGGGAAGAAAATTAATATTAACATTTTGGAAAGGCCCTATAACCCCCACAATTAAAATGTGGATTATGGAAATGTCGGAGACCCTACATTTGGAAAGATTAAGATTTGTCTTAATGGACAAACAAGAACTATTTACTAGAATATGGTCTCCATTCATTGAATATTTGAAGGGGCAAACCGGTTCGGCACGAGAACCTGACTGCAACCCGAATCAAGGATTAAATGAAGAATTACATTTTATAATCCACAAACGTATCTCCAATTATGTATAATTAACTTATTACTCCATTTTCTTTTAATTTTTTTGGTCTTTTTTTTCCCTCTATTATTTTCTATCTAAAAATTAAAAAAATATATAGAAGTACAATTATTATACAATTGTTAATACAAACAATATTAATAGTGTGTGACTACAACAAACCAAATGTTTTTTATTACGCATTTACTTCTAATAAAAAAAATTATTTAAAAAAAAGGACAGGGTCCATAGCGACCAGCGTGGAAGATGCGCCAACCCCACATCCCAGCAACAGAATGAACACAAAAGCCCAGAGCATCAAGCCCTGCCGGTAACCATGGAGATAAAGGGGTCCGATTCTCTTGGGAGTGCTGCATGTAGGAGGGAGCTTGCGTACCTCACAAGTAGGAGGGAGGTTGCGTACATTCTGGGATGCATGGGGTTTTGATTGTCACTATTACAGGGAACAAGCAACAGACATAATAGAGGCATGTAACAGCCTTGCTTGTGCCAGGAAACCGACTATTAGACATGCTGCTAAGGTGATTGGGAAACTTGCAGCTATATTCCAGCTGCACAATTTGGGCCATTACACTATCAAAACTTGCAAAGAGCAAACTCTCAGCATTAAAAGCGAATGCTGGACATTTTGACAGGCCTATGCAGCTGCCAAACAAGGCAAAAATTGAGCTACAATGGTGGATTAGCAATGTTTGTGATTGTTTTAATCCCATCATTATATCAAACCCATCAGTCAAGTTACAAACCGACGCAAGCACCCAAGGCTGGGGAGCTACAGACACCACTTCAAGTTGTGGCAGCAGATGGGATTTGCACGAGTCTACTCTTCTTCAATCACAAGGTATAAACTATTTGTAAATGCTGGGATCATGTGACGGCCTGCGGGCTTACTGCACTAATCTGCATCATATGCATGTCCGTCTTCAAATAAATAATACCACTGAGGAAACGTATTTAAACCATATGGGTGGTATCAAGTCAATATCTTGTGATGAATTGGGTAAGCTCAATACAGTGGCGGACACCAGGTCACGAGTATTTAATAACGACATCGAGTGGATGTTGAACCTCCAAATATTTGCTAAAATTATAGCCAAATAAATTATAATAAGGAAATAAGGAAACCAGATATTGACCTCTTTGCGTCCAGGAGAAAATCATCTGTGCCATGGTCATCTGAACCTGTTGGCTTGCAGGTTCTGAAGAGGCCACTACTGGAATTCGGGCTGTCATCAAAAACCAAGGACATCATAACAGCATCGTGCAGAGAGTCCACAAGGAAACAGTACATCACCCACTTAAGGAAATGAGAGGCCTTCTGTAGTTGGACCAAGACCACCTACAACACTGCTACGATCTCCAATGTGCTGGAAATCCTCACGGGCCTTCATTATGATGAGGCCCTCAGTTACAGTGCCATAAACAGTGCCAGGAGTGCACTGCCATCCGATCTCAACATTCGAGTGGGATCTCACCAGCTGGTATCCAAACTCATGAGGGGTCTATTCAATTCCAACCCTCCCCGACCACGATATAATATTACCTGGGATATAGGGGTGGTGTTGACCCTACTCAGGAGCTGGTCGCCCATTACGGATTTACCACTGGACTAACTCACCTTCAAAGTGGTGATGTTAATGGCACTAACCACAGCACAACGGGTCCAGACTCTACAGAAACTAAAACTAGATAGAATGGTCTCGACCCCCAGTAAAGTGACTTTCTTTATAGATGAGTTGCTTAAACAACACAGACCTGGGACTACAGGACTGAAAACAGAATTCCTAGCGTATCTACTTGATGTAAGACTCTGTATAGCCACCTATATACGACATTATATTAATGTCACACACACCATCAGGAATATGGAGACGGGTCTGTTTATCAGCCATGAAAACCCACATCACATGGTGACGGTGCAGACTATCTCCAGGTGGCTCAGAGTGGTATTCGGTGCAGCAGGTAAGACACTAACATTTTAAAATCTCATTCTACCAGGGCTGCATCCACATCAGCGGCGAGGACCATGGAGGGACCCATGGATCATGTCCTCGCAATAGTGGGCTGGGCTAGTGAAGCCACATTTCAGTGTTTTTATAACAAACTTGTGGCCTCTCCCGCAACGTTTGTGGAGTCAGTTTAAATGCTGTTCCCTAAATGTTTGTCCCTGAGTTCAGGGGTTTATTTGTTGTATTAACAAATATGTTATTATTTTTCAGCTTGGTCAAGTCTGAAATCCGTTAACATACTTCCTCCATCAGTAATTACGGCAGTGTGTGAGCATGGACGTGGTCCAGGGCATTGAATCACAGAGCTTTGAAATCTTCACAAAGTCACTCACGTGACTCCGAAGTAAAATCGTAAGATTAAATGCGAACTTACCAGTTTGAAGTTTGATCTTTATTTATGAGGAGTTGCGATGAGGGATTTTGTGTGGTATATTAGAGTCTCTTAAATCTTACTATGTTCCGTCATTGTTGTTATCTGTGATTCCACACCGCTGCTATGAAGAATGTCGCGCATGCATGCTGCCGGGGTCTTCACGAAATCCCTCATCGCAACACCTCATAAAATAAAGATCAAACTTAAAACTGGTAAGCTCGTTTAATCTTACGATTTTCCATCCAGGGAAAAGGATTCTGACTGTCTGCCCTATTTATGTTTAAGAAGGAACTGCAGAAGCTGGAAAATCGAAGGTAGACAAAAATGCTGGCGAAACTCAATGGCTCAGGCAGCATCTATGGAGCGAAGGAAATAAGCGACGTTTCGGGTCAGGAATATAGGCGCTAAACGTCGCCTATATTCCTTAGTCACCTATATGCCTCACCCGCTGAGTTTCTCCAGCATTTTTGTCTACCCTATTTATGTACTTTCACCAGGTCTCCCCACAAACTCTGGCCTTCCAGAGAAAACAATCCACTTCTGTCCCACTTCTGCCTGTAGCTAATACCCCCTAATTCAAGCATTATTCTGGTAAACCTGTGCAGCCTTTCCAAAGCCTCACATCCTTCCTGCAATGCAGTGACCAGAATTGAACACAATACTCAAAATGCAGTTGAGTCAAAGTCCTAAAAAGCTGCATCATGACTTCCTGACTCTAATACTCAATGCCCGGAGCTATGAACGCAAGCAGACCATATGCCTTCTTTACCACTCTATCTACTTGTGTTGCCACTTTCAGGAAGTTGTGGTCCCTCTGTCTGTCAATCCTGTTAAGGGTCATGCCACTAATTGTATACTCTCTCTTTACACCTGAGCTCCCAAATTGCAACAGGTCACACTTGTTTCGATTAAACTTCATCTGTCATTTCTCCGCCCATTTTTGTAGCTGTTCTGTATAACCCTGTATACTTGGATAGCCTTTCTCAACTTCCGTGACCCTAGCAATCTTGCTGTCATCTGCAAGCGTACTAATCAAGGGCTCAGACCCGAAACATCACCTATTCCTTTTCTCCAGAGAAGCTATCTGACCCACTAGTTACTCCAGCTTTTTGTATCAATCTACAATTTAAACCAGCATCTGCAGTTCCTTCCTACCCTAATCAACCCCTCTACAGTTATGTAAAACTTCACTGGTCACAAAGCTCCAGCTCGATTATTGTCCTTCCATCAGTACAGGAGTAAAGAGGTTTTTCTGCAGTTGTATAGGGCTCTGGTAAGACCACATCTGGAGTATTGTACAGAGGGCAGTGGAGGCCAACTCACTGGATGCATTTAAGAGAGAGTTAGATTGAGCTCTAGGGGCTAGCGAAATCAAGGGATATGTGGAGAAGGCAGGCACGGGTTAATGATTGGGAACGATCAGCCATGATAGATACAGATAGATTTTGTCACATGTGCCAATTGGCACAGTGAAATGAAGTCGCCATACAGCCAAAAATAAAGAACACAGAGTAGACAGAAATTCAACATAAAACATCCCCTCACAGCAGGATCAAAAGTTCCCACCGTGAGGGAATGCACCAAAGTCAGTCTCTTCCCGATGTTCCCCAATGTTCACCCATGGTCGGGGCCTCTCCCAGCCCTCCGCTGTCGTCAATCCGGGCGGCCCGATGTTCAGGCCCGCTCCCCGGGGTGATGTAAGTCCGACGTCGGGGCTGAGGGACGTCCTAAGCGGCCTGGACCCTGAGTCGGCCCCCTCCTACCGTAGTCTACGGCTCCCAAAGTCCGCTGGCCGCGCCGGGTGGAGATTCAACGCTGGAGGTCCTCGGCAAAGGGCCCCAGGACTCCACGATGAAAGGCCGCTCCGATCCAGGAGGTAGGCCGCGGGGGGGGGGGGCCAGGACGCGACTCAGAGAACTCAGAGAAATAGTCACGTCCCCGCCAGGAAGCGACTGGGAAACAGTTTCCCTCTTACCCAGCCCCCCTCCCCCACATAGAAAAGTTAAAGTTTCCCCAAAATAACACACTTTAAACTGACTAAAAATTAAAAAAAGAGGAAAGACAAACAGGCTGCAGGTAGAGGCTGCTGTCAGTGCAGCGCCCCTAGTGGATGGGGCAATGAATGGCGGTGCTGGCTTGAAGGGTCGAATGGCCTCGTCCTGCACCTATTTTCTATGTTTCTATGTTTTTAACCCTCTATGTTTTATCAGTTCTGTAAAGCCTATGCATTTTAATCTTCTGGATCAGCCTACCATGGGGAACTTTATCAAATGCTTTACTAAACCCATGTCGACAATATCCATTATCCTACCTTCATTGATCACCTGAGTCATCTCCTCAAGAACTCGATTCAGTTAGTAAGGCACGTCCTGCCATGTACAAAGTCACGCTGATAGTCACTAATTAATCCATTCTCTTACAAATTAGAGGAAATCCTATCTCAGAATATCCACTCGAATAGCAGACGCAAGCCTCACCAGTCTATCATTCCCCAGATTCTTTCCACTTCCCATCTTAAATAAAGGAACACCATTAGCTACTCTTCAGTCTTCTCAGATCTCACCTGTGGCTAGTGAAGAAGTAAAGATCTTCGTCAAGGCTCCTGCAATCTTCTCCCTTGCCTTTCTCAATAACCTGTGATAGATCCCGTCAGTTCTTCGAGATTTATCCATCAAAATGCTCTTCAAATACCCCAACACATCCTCCTCCTTAATCTCATACTGCACTTGCAAATTCGTATTCTCCGCTGCCTTCCATGTCCTACACCTTTGTGAATACAGATGGTAAATACTAGTTTAGTAACTTGCTCACATCCCCAGACTCCAAACACAAATTTTCTCCTTGATGAGGAAATACTTTTCCACCCAGGGAGTTGTGAATCTGTGGAATTCCCTGCCACAGAAGACCGTGGAGGTCAATTCACTGTGTGTATTCAATAGATATTGCACTTAGGGCTAACAGAACCAAGGGATCTGGGGAGAAAGCACGAACGGTGTACTGATTTTGGATGATCACCTTATGATCATATTGAATGGCGGTGCATGCAAAGGGTCGAATGGCCTACACCTGCACCCATTTTCTATGTTTCTATCCTTGAGTAGTCCTACCGTCTTCCGAAGTCCCTCTCGTTTTTAATGAATGTATTTAAAAAAATTGTGATTTTCTTTAATCCGACTCACCAAAGCCATTTTACTTCGGAGTCATGTGAGTGACTACGTGAAGAAGCCCCGCCTGGCATTTGATCGGCATTACGTCAACGCTGTCGCTAGAAGAGCTGCAGAGCGCAGCTCCACCAGCGGTAAGGAACAGGCCCGCAGGTAAGTAAATTATTTTTACTTCCAGGGCATTTCAAACTCCGTGAGGCTGGTGGGTAAAGACCAGGCGGAGTTTTAAAAATAAAAATGGAGAAAGCTCCTAAAAAATCGCGGGTAAAACATGCATCCCAGGGAGGAGAAGAAAAACAGGCGGGACAGCAGATTATTACGGAGCCGGTTCCGATACCGGTGGCCGTTGAAATCCCCGTTAGTGAGCCTTTGGTTGCGCCACAAGCAGAAGCCACGGAGGAAAATCCAGTGCCTAAAAAATGTAAAAGAAAATCTGAGAGGCCTGTGGTTTCTGATGACTCTGATGACTGATACTGAAAATCCTCCAGATAGAAAAGCCTTATGGCTTAAATGGATCAAATGCTCCAGCCAATAATCAACCAAGGGCCTAAAAACCCAGAATATTCCCAGGCAGCCCCTGAGAGAGTTCCATATCATGAATATGGTGCCAGATTGAATTGGGAATTTGAAACTCCAGAGCCTGGGATTGGGCTGGAGGAAGTCTCCTTTGAGCAAGTCTCAGGAGTACCAGGGTTACATGAGACTGATGCTGAAGGTGGTGATTTCAGTCATGAGTATCCACCACAATCCAAAAATATTACTCCAGGTGTGCCTGATGTGGCACAATGTTTTGCTATACCTGGAGGAGGCGGTGAGGCCATGGAAGAAAACCTGGCGGCCAACATTAATTATTTGGTCTCTTACCAGCTTCAAGAAGCTGTTACGGTTGAATCAGCAGAATTATATAAAACACCTGTTAATTGTACCTCACTGAAGATACCTACGGTAAATCCAGCTATTTGGGCGCCAATGTCATCAATGATGCGGGTGCAGGAAATACGATTTCAAAGAGTCCTCAAACTGATTTTGGCTGGCATCACTGCTTTTGGAAGGCAAGTGAAAGGTTGTGGAATGACCAAAGTTCAGAAGGATATGTTGGCATTGTTCTGCAACTCATTTTTTGAGATAAATTGTATGAGGAAGATTGCCATTTGGCCCATTTTACATCCAAGATTTGCAGGTTGGTGCAGATCAAGCAATGTTCAAGCTCCTGGTTATTTGTTCGGAGAAAATCTGTCTAAACAAATTAAAGAAATTGATGAAGAGGCAAAGACTATTGGCCTCATGAAACCCTTCATCTTTGGCCAAAAAAGGGCCGGTCAAATGAGAAGGGGATTTGATATTGGAGCTGGAACAAGCCGAGGCAGGAGTATGGTAAGGAAGAATTACCGTCCAGCACAGCCGAATGTTCACCCATATGTTGGGAGAAGGAGACCACCACGTCCGGTTGGAGAGGTACAAAAACTTTATCCTATTGCAGAGGAATCTTTGGATGAACCTCAGATTGGTGGTAGACTACAAATGTTTTATGATGAATGGGACTGTATAACATCTGACCGTGTTATATTAGATGCTGTGTTAGGATCTACCATTGATTTTGTAGAAGGTATTGATCCACCGGGACAGAATAAGCCTAATCGTATCTTGGTGTTTTCTGTATTTGAAAAAATTCAAATTAATGACGAAGTTAAGAATTTGTGTAAAAAAAGGAGTTATTGAGAAATCAGTTGAGGATCCACAACAATTTGTATCAAATATTTTCCCCGACCAAAGAAAGATGGGGCTTGTAGAATAATTTTAGACTTCACACATTTTAATACATTTGTCCAGTATAAACATTTTAAAATGGATACCTTCAACACTGCAATACAGCTGGTATCAACAGATTGTTACATGGCTACAATAGATTTGAAGGATGCATATTATTGAGTACCAATTCATCGTCACTTTCGCAGGTATTTGAAATTTAATTGGATGGGACAGCTGTGACAATACAAAGCATTAGAAATATAGAAATTAGGTGCAGGAGTAGGCCATTCGGCCCTTCGAGCCTGCACCGCCATTCAATATGATTATGGCTGATCATCCAACTCAGTATCCCATACCTGCCTTCTCTCCATACCCTCTGATCCCCTTAGCCACAGGGGCCACATCTAACTCCCTCTTAAATATAGCCAATGAACTGGCCTCAACTTCCCTCTGTGGCAGAGAGTTCCAGAGACCCACCACCTTCTGTGTGAAAAAAGTCCTTCTCATCTCAGTCCTAAATTACCTAATGGATTAAGCTCAACTCCTAGGCTGTTCACTAAATTGTTGAAAGCAGCACTTGCACTGCTAAGGGCACAAAAACACATCGTTATGGCTTATCTAGATGACATTTTAATTGTCAATGCTAATCAGGAGTCAGCTGAAAAATCAGTTTCAGCAACTACAAGCCTGTTTAAAAGGCTAAGTTTCCTGATTCATCCAACAAAATCAAAGTTACAGCCACCCCAAACTATTGCATATTTGGGGTTTGTGATTAATTCAGTTACCATGTTAGTAACTTTACCCATAGACAAGATTGTTGATATTACAAATGTATGTCGGTGCCTTATTGACAAACCTTATCCCTCTATCCGAGAAGTTGCTAAGGTTATTGGTAAGTTAGTAGCAGCATTCCCTGCAGTAGAATTTGGTCCACTGCATTACCAAAATCTCCAAAGGGCAAAAACACAAGCGCTTATACAGCGAGCAGGCCATTTTGATAGGCCCATGCAATTGCCAAAGGAAGCTTTATCAGAATTACATTGGTGGATTGAGAATGTTCCACAAGCTGTTAAACACATATTAGTTCAGCAGCCAGCAGTGATTTTGCAAACTGATGCATGTGCTCTCGGATGGGGTGCTACGGATAATGATACCAGCTGTGGGGGCAGATGGACTGTCCAAGAGGATTTATTTCTCCAAACATATGGTATAAATTATTTGGCGTTACTGGGAGCATTTTATGGATTAAAAGCTTATTGTTCTGCTATGAAGGATTTGCATGTCCAATTACAAGTAGACAATACCACAGCTGTGGCATATATTAATCACATGGGTGGAGTAAGATCATTATCATGTGATCATCTGACAAACCAGATGTGGCATTGGCGTATTGGTAAGAATATTTGGTTTTCAGCTATTTATCTCCCAGGGAGAGACAATATTGTGGCACACAAAAGATCACGAAAATTTAAAGACGGTACAGAATGGATGTTAAATCCACAAATTTTCAAAAATATTGTAGGTCGGTATGGATTACCGGACATTGATCTGTTTGCATCTAGATTAAATCACCAACTGCCCAAATACTTCTCTTGGGAACACGATCCAGGGGCAGTAGCGGTGGATGTTTTCTCGCTACACTGGGGGAAATACGTTCTTTTATGCTTTTCCCCCATTCTGTCTGATTGGGCAATGTCTCAAGAAAATAGCGCAAGACGCTGCCAAAGGCATTTTGGTGGGGCCAAATTGGCCTACACAGTCATGGTTCCCATTGATGCTTAAAATGATTACTGAACCATGTATGGCGATTCCTAGTTGCAACGATTTGTTGATACAACCAGTAACAAAAGAAATTCATCCATTGCGTGATCATATGAATTTGTTAATCTGCAGGTTCTGGCCAGACCATTGCAAGAGCTTGGACTGTCGGATAGGACCATGGATGTTATAGCTGCAGCTTGCAGAAATAGCACTAAAAAACAATATATGTTGCATATAAAGGAATGGGAAGTCTTCTGTAGACAGTCAAAGATATCTTATCATACTGCGAACATATCAAATGTATTGGAGTTCCTTGCTGGGTTACATTTCGATGAGCACTTAAGTTATAGTGCCGTTAATAGTGCTCGTAGTGCTTTGTCGTCCTATTTAGGACAAATTTCTGATCGAGACTCAATTGGGTCTCACCCATTAATATCCCGGTTTACGAAAGGAATTTTAATAAAAATCCAAGCCCAGATATACAGAAATTTGGGATGTTAGCATTGTTCTTACTTTGCTTAGGCAATGGACTCCAATTACCTCAATGTCTTTGCAGAGGTTAACATTCAAGGTAGTAATGTTAATGGCATTAGTGTCAGCTCAGAGTACAAACTTTGCAATTGTTACGGTTAGATTGCATGCATGTGGCTTCAGATAACATTGTGTTTTATGTTTATGATCTGATCAAACAAAGCAGACCAGGAAAAACTGGAACCAAGGTAATGTTTAAAGCATACCCTGTCGATGAAACATTGTGTGTAGTTAAGCATTTAACTCAATATATTGAAGTAAGCAAGAATCTCCGAAGTGCTGAGACAGCGTTACTGATAACGCACAAAAAACCACATACAAAATTTCAGTTCAAACCATTTCTAGATGGTTAAAACAGGTTTTGGAGGCCGCAGGGTGGTGTAAAGAAGAAACTTTTTCAAAGTTCTACGATAAACCTGTTGTCACGGTGCCAGGATTTGGACACGCAGTGTTGGGTTCTCTTTAATGCTTGCTTTGTTTTATATTATCGATTTATATTATCGATTTATGTTATCATTTGATATCATTATCACTTTTGTTGTAAAATTTTCCCCTGGGATGGAGGGGTTATTAAAAAATGTTATTTTTATGATTAAAAGATTTATTACATAAATTGAAACAATGTTTTAAAAATATTATTTACTCACTACTGTATTGACTAAACAGTGTGGTATGGAATGAATCTACGACATACAAAACACAGAGCGTGACTCCGAAGTAAAATAGTAAGATTAAACGAGAACTTACCTGTTTGAAGTTTGATCTATATTTTATGAGGAGTTACGATGAGGGATTACGTGCCCTCTGCTCCAAGCCCTCATAATATAAATGATCATCTGGTAGTTCTAGTCTATGTTGGGCCTTACTATCTTACTCCGGCTATTGGTTCTGTGTTTTTCATGCCGCTGCTTTGAAGTATGCCGATCAAGCACCAGGCAGGGCTTCTTCATGTAATCCCTCATCGTAACTCCTCATAAAATAAAGATCAAACTTCGAACAGATAAGTTCTCGTTTATTCTTACTATTTTATGGCCCCTCTTGGCTCTTCTAATCGTATGCTTGAGTTCCTTTCTCCTTTCTTTATATAGCTCAAAGGCCTTGTCTGATTCCATCATGTTTATAATCTCTTTGGACATCAGTGTCCAGTTATTCATGAACACCACGAAACACTACCTTATCACCATTTTCTGGAACAATGTTTTAAAATGAATGGAACAATTTACATAAAGGTGGATTTTTGTACGTCCATAACCCGGGTAGACCTTGTGTACTCCCAGTCCATCATTGTCACTGGGTTTATGTCTTATAACTCCTTCCGCATTAGCACTATGGCGAGGCGAGGGAGGGAGGAAGTGGGGAGGGGAGGGGGACAGGGGAAAGAAGAGGGTGGGTAAAGAGGGTGAAGAGGAGGGGAATGGAGTGCTGGGGATGAGGGGGAATGGAGGAAGAGGGATGGCAAAATAATGGAAATGTTAAATGCAAAGTTATTAACTTTAACTTAACTTCTGCCATTGTGTGGGCCCTTCAGCTGATTATGCGCAGTTGGGGACCATAGAATAAAGCTATGCAAAAGGAAATCAACTGAGAAACTGAGTACAGGGTGTTAATGATCACATTGTGTATTAAGTAAGAAAATAGTTTGGGCTCAGGCGGAGGATGTGTAGTTTTGATCATCGAATCACAAGGTTAGACAAGGTTAACAACCATTGTTGTTTATCAAAAATACAAAGATGATTTGTATACAAATACAAAGATATTTGGAATCTATATTTTGACAAATTATTGATTAATCTGACTTTTTTTTCTTTCTTGTAAAGTTTTTTAAATTGCGCTCATGGATATGACGGAATTCTTCAAATAATTTGCAGAGGAAAAGTCACCAAAAAAAAAAATTGGAAAGTAAGGAGCAAGTAATTGACATTTATATTATTAGGGAGAAGTAATTTAAAAACGTTGTTAATTTACTTCAGTGCATTGAAAGAATAAATAAATTTCTGAATTATAAACTTTGTTATAATCTCCAACTAGTCAAAAGTCAAGAGTGTTTAATTGTCATAAGTTCACAAGTTATAGGAGCAGAATTAGGCCATTCGACCCGTCGAGTCCAATCCACCAGTCAATCATGGCTGATCTTGGGAAGTTGGGAGGTTATGTTGCATTTGTATAAGACGTTGGTAGACCGCATTTAGAGTATTGTGTTCAGTTCTGGGCACCATCTTTTAGGAAAGGATTGCCAAGCTTGAAAGGGTTCAGAGAAGATTTATGGGGATGTTGCCTGGACTAGAGGGTTTGAGCTATAGGGAGAGGTTGAGTAGGCTGGGTCTCTATTCCATGGAGTGCAGGAGGATGAGATGAGATCTTATAAAGGTGTAAAAAATCATGAGAGGAATAGATTGGGTAGATGCACAGAGTCTCTTGCCAGCGTAGGGGAATTGAGGACCAGAGGACATAGGTTCAAGTTGAAGGGGAAAAGGTTTAATAGGGATCTGAGGGGTAGCTTTTTCACACAAAGGGTGGTGGGTGTATGTAACAAGCTGCCAGAGGAGGTAGTTGAGGCTGGGACTATCCCAATGTTTAAGGAATATTTAGACATGTACATGGATAGGATAGGTTTGGATGGATATGGACCAAGCGCAGGCAGATGGGACTAGTGTAGCTGGGACATTGTTGGCAAGTTGGGCCAAAAGGCCCGTTTCCACACTGTAGCACTCTATGGCTCTATCTCTGCCTTCTCCCCATAACCCTTGACACCCGTTCTAATCAAGAATTTATCGATCACTGCCTTAAAAATATCCACTGACTTGGCCTCTACAACCCTCTGTGGCAATGAGTTCCACGGATTAACTACTCTCTGACTAAAGATGTTCCTTCTCACCTCCTTTCTAAAAGGAGGTAGTCATGGTGGTGCTGCATTTGCCGGAGACCCGGGTTCGATTCCAATTACGGGTGCTGTCTATACGGAGTTTGTATGCATCCGAGTGGGTTTTCTCCGAGAATTTCGGTTTCCTCCCACATTCCAAAGACGTACAGCTCTGTAGGTTAATTGGTTTGGTAAATGTAAAAAAAAATATCCGTGTGTGTGTGTGTGTGTGTGTGTGTGTGTGTGTGTGTGTGTAGGATAGTGATAATGTGCAGAGATCCCTGGTCGACGGGACCCAGAGGGCCGAAGGGCCTGTTCCCCTGCTGTATCTCTAAAACTAAAATTAAACTAAAATCTAAGAGCACCCTTTAATGCTGAGGCTATGATCTCTGGTCCTAGACTCTCCCACCAGTGGAAACATCCTTTCCACATCCACTCCAGCTATGCCTTTCATTATTCTGTAAGTTTCAATTAGGTGTCCCACAACCTTCCAAACTCCAACGAGTTCAGGCCCAGTCTGTCGAATGCTCATCATATGCGAACCCACTCATTCCTGGGGTCATTCATGTAAACCTCTTCTGGATCCTCTCCAGAGCCAGCACATCCTTCCTCAGATATGGGGCCCAAATTTGCTCAGTGCTCTAAATGCGGCCTGACCAGCGCCTTATAGAGCCTCAGTTTTTGCATTCTAGTCTTCGTGATATAAATGCTAGCTTTGAATTTGCCTTCCTTAGTGCCAATTTGATTTGCAAATTAACTATTTGGGAATCGTGCAACAGCAAGTACCTTTTCACTTCCGATTGTTGGATTCTCTCACCATTTAGAAAATAATCCACGTCTTTATTATTACCAAAATGCATAACTCCGCAGTTTGCCATACTGAACTTTATCTGCCCACTCTCCTAACCTGTCCAAGTCCTTCTGCAGTGTCCTTACTCCCTCTACACTGCCTGACCCTCCACCTATTGTAGCATCATCTGCAAACCTGGCCATAAAGCCTTCAATCCCTTTATCAAAATCATGAATATACAACGTGAAGAGAAGCGGCCCCAGTACCGACCCTTGCAGAACTACACCAGTCTCTCTGTCCCAGATAGAACAATTAAATTCATACTTGCAACTGCATAACAGAATATGTATAGTTCTCTGTAAAAAATATAATAACATAAAAAAAATATATAGCAGGTGTATATATACGCATACCCATATAAATACGTGTATGTGTATTCTAAAGTATATTCAGTTCTGGAAGTGGTGGCGTGCCCTGCAGCTCGTTTTTGTTTGCTTTTTTGTTTTCTTTTGGCCTGTTGTTTTACTTTATTCAATTTATTTTTAGTTATGTATGTGTGTGGGGGTGGGAGAAACTTGTTTTTAGTCTCCTCCTTCGGGGGGGGATGCGACCTTTTCTCGTCGTATCCCCCGTCTCCGTCTGTGCTGAGGCCTAATCGTGGAGCTGGCGGCCTCCAACTGGGACCGACCTCGAGGCTCCAGAGGCAGAGCCAGGACTGGCCGATTTCGGGCCTGCGGTGGCGTTGCAGCGGCCGGCTTCGGAGGCTCAGCCGCGAGCTTAGTGGACTCAGCCGCGGGCCCAGTGGACGACAACGTCGGGAGCTCGCAGGTCACAGGTTGGTGACCAGTTCTATGGAGCTCCCGCAACAAAAGCTTCGTCCGCTGGACTGGAGGGTGGCAGATTCGTCCGCCCCGGGCTGTGGAGTTTGAACCAGCCCGTTCGCAGAGTTTGGATTCGGCCGCGGGACTTACCATCACCCGGCGGGGTCACAACACCAGAAGCCTGGATCACCTCAACGCAAAGGGAGAAGGAGGGAAGAGACAAGGACTTTAAGACTTTTGCCTTCCATCACAGTGAGGAAGTGCCTGGTAGACTCACTGTGGTGGATGTTCAATCTGTGTTCATTGTGTGTTTTGTTATTTTATTCTACTTTATGACTGCAAGGCACGAAATTTCGTTCAGACTGAAAAATCTGAATGACAATAAAGGATACTTTCACTGTGACTTTAGATTCTTACACATGTAAATAACATGGTAGTTGTTCGCTAGTTCTTCTCAGAAGGGTTTAAACTAGAGAGATGGGGGATGATAACAAGAGTAGTAGGTCAGAAATTGGTAGGAGTGATGGACAGATAGAGGTTACGACCAGTAAGTTACAAAGGAAGGACAGGCAGGGAGAGGTGAGGAAATATGATTATGCTGATAAACTTTATTAGTGAGAGATATAGTGTGGAAACAAGACCTTCGGCCCACACACCGATCATCAACCACCCACTGAATGAAGTGTGTTTATTTCAATGCATGGAGAATTATGGAGAAAGCAGATGAACACAGCCTGGATGGGTGCTTGGGGCTATGATATTGCAGAAACGTGGTTGGCAGAGGTACACAACTGGCAGCTTAATGTTCTGGGGTTTTGATGTTTCAGACATAATCAAGAGGGAGGCAAAAGACATGGAGGAGTTACAACTAAACAGGGAGACTGTGGTGATATGGAAAGAGCTTTAAAAGAAAGGTGCAAGCACTCTAATGGGATTGTACTATAGGGCTCCCAATAGCAAGCAGGAGATTAGAAATGTAGATTACCAAAAGATGCCAAAGGAACAGGGTTGTTTTAGTGGATTTTGGTGGTCGACGGTCGATGAGGACGTGGTGGACCACCGTGAGGGGAAAGGAGAAGAACAATGGAGTGGGGGACCGCCATGAGGGAGGTGGGGGGAGGACAAGTGGGGGTGGGGCAAAGGGCAATGTAGACCCAGAATTGCTGGGGGGGTGGGGGTTACAAAATGGTGACCCGGCGTGCTTTGTAACTTTGTCAGCGCCGTAGGTGGCTGCTCTTTGTATACATTGTGTATGCGACAAAAAAGTTTTTTTATTCCTAACAATGTCTGTGCAGTAATACGAGATGGGTAGCTATAGAAAACAGATGCTACTGACTTTGGGAGAAATTGTCTTACGGACTGATTTAGGAACCGATTTTAATGTTACCTGGAGGTTGCATGTATTTCCAAGTCAAGATCTTGTGTAGCTTGGAATGGAATCCACAGGTCATGGTCTCTCCATGCTTCTACCTTTCTTGTTGCTTATGGTAATAGCCATAGGAGGTGTTGTCAAAGCAACCTGGGCAAATAACTGCTCTGCATTTTGTCGAGGTTGCTCATTCTAACCATTATGCACTGGTGGTGAAGGGATTGACTGGTTATGATGGTGAATGGAGTGTTAGTCTCAAGAGACAGCAGACTGAAAATTAGATTCCAAAGTCTTAATTTATAATTAAGATCCACCTTGAAAAATTTGTTATTAATGTATGAAATGGTCTAAATCCTGGTCTTGGTTCATTCTCTATTTTCACTTGTTTAGGAATACAGCACAGAGAAAGGCCCTTCGGTCCACCGAGTCCTCGCTGACCAGCGATCACCCCGGACACTAACACAATCCGACACTAGGGACAATTAACAATTTTACTGAAGCCAATTAACCTACAAACATGTATGTTTTGAAGTGTGGGGGGAATCTGGAGCAGCCAAAGGAAACACATGTAGTCGGGGGGAGAATGTACAAACTCCGTACAGACAACATCCGTAGTCAGGATGGAACCTGGGTCTCTGCCGCTACAAGGCAGCAACTCTACCACTGCACCGCTGTGCCACCCTCGTGGTTCACATTACTCAGTGTTAAAATGTCCTTAAAACTTATGTTCAATAAAACATTGCCCACAAAAAATACTGCATGATATCAAAGGATTATCTGTCATTCCTAAATTTATTTGATACATTGAAAGGTTACTTTATAGATTTAAGTGAATTCCTGGCTGGTGTGTGCTTTTGAGGAAAGATGGTAAGGGAACATGCCACAACCTGTGTTTTATGTTTTATCCTTACTACAGCTGCTTAGAGACATTTAATGACATTTAGACCATAATTTTACAAATTCCACCTTGTGTCCTAATATAGAAAATAAGACAATTTTACACCAGCCACATGCCTCTGAAGTAATTCTATTAGGTTTGTCTGTAGATATGCTTTTCAAATGAAATTTCCTTTGAGATTGCAAAGATATCACTGACATAACTGCAAATAAGATGTTGCTTTGACAATAAGGTTAGAAAGAAGCTGATGTTGATCTATTGGAGGGTTGAGGGTTGAATTCATTTAGACTTAATATTGGTGCCCTTCTACAATCTACAGTGGGGAAGGGCAGCAAAATGGATGGGCCAGGAATCTATCATAATAGATATGTAGATAGGCACATGAAAGTTAAAGGAATACAGGGGTATGGATCATGCCCAAGCAGATGAGATCAGGTGAGATGAGGCATCATGTTCAGCACAAACATTGTGGGCTACAACACTCTACTGTTCTATGTTCTATAATATAGACAAAATAGATATTTTCTCTGTTTTCTATGATATTTATATTGCATTTCAGTAATTAAATTTCAATATAATCTCCGAAGAGGGATTATACATATCAAATAACAGCCAAATCGATTTTCTTATGCCAATTATTATTTTTGCTGTAGATTTAATGGTTATCTAAATGGAGGACACGATGCCCTCTATAATGTTTGGGACAAAGACCCATCTTTTATTTATTTGCCTCTGTATTCCACAATTTGAGATTTGTAATTTTAAAAAAATCACACGTGGTTAAAGTGCACATTGTCAGATTTTAATAAAGGCCATTTTAATACATTTGGGTTTCACCATGTAGAAATTACAGCAGTGTTTATACATAGTCCCCCCATTTCAGGGCACCATAATGTTTGGGACACATGGCTTCACAGATGTTTGTAATTGCTCAGGTGTGTTTAATTGCCTCCTTAATGCAGGTATAAGTGAGCTCTCAGCAGCTGGTCTTTCTATCTATGAGAATGCCGGGTGACTTGGACAGGTTGGGGGAGTGGGCAGATGCATGGTAGATGAAGTTTAATGCAGATAAATGTGAGGCTATTCACTTTGATAATAATCTGCCTTCCTGTTTTTGCTATCTAAATGGCGTCTAAATGGGAAAAGGGGATGTACAACGGGATCTGGGGGTCCTTGTACATCAGTCTATGAAAGTAAGCATGCAGGTGCAGCAGGGTGAAGAAAGCGAATGGCATGTTGGCCTTTATAACAAGAGGAATCAAATATAGGAGCAAAGAGGTCCTTCTGCAGTTGTACAGAGCCCTAGTGAGACCACACCTGGAGTATTGTGTGCAGTTTTGGTCCCCTAATTTGAGGAAGGACATTCGTGCTATTAAGGGGGCGTGGGTTGACAAGGTTAATTCCTGGGATGGCGGGACTGTCATATGCTGAGAGAATGGAGCAGCTGGGCTTGTACACTCTGGAGTTTAGAAGGATGAGAGGGGATCTCATTGAAACATATAAGATTGTTAAGGGCTTGGACACGCTAGAGGCAGGAAACATGCTCCCGATGTTGGGGGAGTCCAGAACCAGGGGCCACAGTTTAAGAATAAGGACTAAGCTATTTAGTACGGAGACGAGGAAACACTTTTTCTCACAGAGAGTGATGAGTCTGTGGAATTCTCTGCCTCAGAGGGCGATGGAGGCAGGTTCTCTGGATGCTTTCAAGAGAGAGCTAGATAGGGCTCTTAAAAAGTCAGGGGATATGGGGACAAGGCAGGAACAGGGTACTGATTGGGGATGATCAGCCATGATCACATTGAATGGTGGTGCTGGCCCAAAGGGCCAAATGGCCTACTCCTGCACCTATTGTCTATTGTCCATCACCTTTGGAAAATGTTATTGCTGTTTATCAACACGAGGACCAAAGTTGTGCCAATGAAAGGCAAATAAGCCATTATAAAACTGAGAAAAAAAGAATAAAACTGTTAGAGGCATCAGCCAATCCTTAGGCTTACCAAAATCAACTATTTGGAACATAATTAAGAAGAAAGAGAGCACTGGTGAGCTTACTAATCGCAAAGGGACTGGCTGGGCTAGGAAGACCTCCACAGCTGATGACAGAAGAATTCTCCCTATTATAAAGTAAAATCCACAAACACCTGTCCGACAGATCAGAAACACTCTTCAGGAGTCTGGTGTGGATTTGTCAATGACCACTGTCCGCAGAAGACTTCATGAACAGAAATACAGAGGTTACACTGCAGGATGCAAACCACTGGTTAGCCGCAAAAATAGGATGGCCAGGTTACAATTTGCCAATAAGTACTTTAAAGAGCAACCACAGTTCTGGAAAAAAGGTATTGTGCACACATGAGATGAAGATGAACATATCAGAGTGATGGCAAGTGCAAAGTATGGAGAGAATTAAACTGCCCTAGATCCAAAGCATATGTCCTCATCTGTCACGGTGGTGGGGTGTTATGGCCTGGGCATTTATGGCTGCTGAAGGTACTGGCTCCCATTGATTGCTGTTGAAGGTAGTAGCATAATGAATTCTGAAGTGTATAGATACATCCCATCTGCTCAAGTTCAAACATATGCCTCAAAACTCATTGGACGGCGGTTCATTCTACAGCAAGACAATAAACTGCTGCTAAAGCAGCAAAGGAGGTTTTCAAAGCTAAAAAATGGTCAATTCTTGAATGGCCGTGTCAATCACCCGATCTGAACCCAATTGAGCATGCCTTTTATATGCTGAAGAGAAAACTGAAGGGGACTAGCCCCCAAAACAAGCATAAGCTAAAGATGGCTGCAATACAGGCCTGGCAGAGCATCACCATAGCAGACGCCCAGCAACTGGTGATGCCCATGAATCACAGACTTCAAGCAGTCATTGCATGCAAAGGATATGCAAAATATAGTAAACATGACTACTTTCATTTACATTATATTGCTGTGTCCCAAACATTATGGTGCCCAGAAATGGGGGGACTATGTATTTTCTGCACGGTGAAACCAAATGTAAAAAAATGGCCTTTATTAAAATCTGACAATGTGCACTTTAACCACATGTGATTTTTTTTCTATTACAAATCTCAAATTGTGGAGTACAGAGGCAAATAAATGATGGGTCTTTGTCCCAAACATTGTGGAAGAAACTGTATGTAATGTATGTAAAGATCTATTTCCAACCTTTAATGCATTGTCAAGTGCAAGCACGATTGAGGCAAGTTGTTCTAACCTATTACGAGAGCAAATCTTCTTCAAAAAATAAAAATGAATCTTGCCATACTTTCTATCAATTGATTAAATATTTTTAACATATTATGAAACATTGATTATTCACCTCCAGAATGAGTTCAATTCAAATTCAGCATAGTGCCGCACCAGTAGAGTTGCTGCCTTAGCCTTACAGTGCCAGAGACCCAGGTTCGATCCTGACTGCGGGTGCTGTCTGTACGGAGTTTGTACGTTCTCCCTGTGACAGCATGGGTTTTCTCTAGGATCTCTGGTTTCCTCCCACACTCCAAAGACTTGCAGGTTTTATGGCTTGGTAAAATTGTAAATTATCCCCAGTGTGTGTAGGATAGTGCTAATGTGTGGGAATTGCTGGTTGGCCAAAGGGCCTGTTCCCACGCTGTATCTCTAAATTAAATCCAAGCCATAACATTGCAAGAAATTACATTTGAGCAATTTGGATCCATCCAGAGACTGATTTTTTTCAATCATCTAATCTAGAAAGAATTCTGCTGCCCACAAAGAGGACAGACAAGGGCAATAATGATTCTTTGTGTGCTAACTCAGTGGGGAGGGTGAACTTCTAGTTAATTTTGCACCATTTATTATTAAATTGCCAGTCAAAATAATCAGAGACACCACAGGATGACTGGCTTGGGAACAGTAAAATGTCAGCATGACAAATTTCAGTCTGGGACTGAGGCGTGATAATGTGGCAAAACAGAAGCAGCTGCCAGTCTGCTATATCTGGTCTGCCAGCTTACTTACTGAGATAGGGGTCGCAAATAGAAGTGAGTCTTTTGCATCCTTAGGAAACTATTTGCTTTATTTTCAATGAATATAAAGAAACAATAATGAAATGCAATATTACACTTCACATGAATTGAGCCCATAAGTTGACACTACTGTTCTCGCAAGTGAGATGGGTTTCAGATCATGACTGAAATAGGCAATGTTATAAAATTAAATTCAGTTCTTTAGTCGGAGCAGGGTCATTTTCCAACTTTTTACACCCTGTTAACACAAAGAAATCTCAGAATAACAATCTTGGAAAGGATAGAGGTGGTATTACATAACACTCTAGTTGCAATTTGTTTTGCACTACACTTTAAGAAAATATTCATGTTGAAATAATAAATGAGAGGTGCAATTACTTCATTCGCAATGGAAATTAAACAGGTATCTGCGTTAGAGCAGTTTAATGACGGTTTGTTTACAGTATGAGCTGCTCTTAATTTTTAAGTCATCTCCATAAAACAAACCAATCTTATATGATACTGATACCAGTGCAAGTGGGGTAAGTCAAAGATAGTTTTTTTATTGATGTTCTTTATTATTTTCATTTACTTCTCCTGGGTGTTATTCCTGCAAATATACTCTACATTTGGTAATAGCCTAAGCTTACGAATGTTTACAAACGTGAGTTAAAAAGGGATGTTAGCACTACTGATGTTTTTCAGAACTAACGCCAGTGGCAGACCTGCATTGAACTGTTATTGGTGGCCGATTAGAAAAAGGGGAGATGCAATGAGACCTGGGTGTCATGGTACACCAGTCATTGAAAGTAGACATGCAGGTACAGCAGACTGTGAAGAAAGCGAATGGTATGTTAGCATTCATAGCAAAAGGATTTGAGTATAGGAGCAGGGAGGTTCTACTGCAGTTGTACAGGGTTTTGGTGAGACCACACCTGGAGTATTGCGTACAGTTTTGGTATCCTAATCTGAAAAAATACATTCTTGCCATAGAGGGAGTACAGAGTAGGTTCACCAGACTGATTCCTGGGATGTCAGGACTTTCATATGAAGAAAGTCATAGACTGGATAGACTTGGCTTGTACTTGCTAGAATTTATAAGATTGAGGGGAGATCTCATAGAAACTTACAAAATTCTTAAGGGGTTGGACAGGAAGATTGTTCCTGATGTTGGGGAAGTCCAGAACAAGGGGTCACAGTTTAAGGATAAGGGGGAAGTCTTATAGGACCGAGATGAGAAAAATATTTTTCACATTGAGAGTGGTGAATCTCTGGAATTCTCTGCCACAGAAGGTAGTTGAGGCCAGTTTATTGGCTATATTTAAGAGGGAGTTAGATGTGGCCCTTGTGGCTAAGGGGATCAGGGGGTATGGAGAGAAGACAGGTACGGTATACTGAGTTGGATGATCACCCATGATCATATTGAATGGCAGTGCAGGCTCGAAGGGCCGAATGGCCTACTCCTGCACCTATTTTCTATGTTTCTAAGTTATGGGAGCCCCTTCACAACCAGCGGCAAGGGCTGGGTAACCACTGTTATCTTCTTCAAAGGGGTTGTTCCACGACAGATCACTACAATTTTTAATTTCTGTCATAAATAGTGTTTCAAATTATTTATAATTATTTTATATTAAATATATTTAGAATTAATTTGAACGTTTTTTCATTTACGGCTAGCCTACATGATACTTTAAAAACCTTTCAATTTTTATTTTAACTGGTATTTTGTATTCAATTACACTGTATTATTAATATATATATTTAAACCCCCTCATATTTCAATTTTCCAAAAATATACTGGGGAAACACATTCTGTAAATGGGCTGGATGGCTTGGAGTTTGTAAAATGTGTGCAGGATAGTTTTATGCAGCAATACATAGAGGTATCGACCAGAGAAGGGGCAGTGCTGGACCTGCTGTTAGGAAATGAGGCAGGTCAGGTGACGGAAGTATGCGTTGGTGAGCACTTCGGGACCAGTGATCCCAATACCATTAGTTTCAATATAATTATGGAGAGAGTCAGAACTGGACCTAGGGTTGAGATTTTTGATTGGAGAAAGGCTAACTTTGAGGGAATGCTTAAGGATTTAAAAGGAGTTAATTGGGACATTTTGTTTTATGGGAAGGATGTAGAAGAGAAATGGAGGACATTTAAAGGGGAAATTGTAAGAGTACAGAATCTTTATGTCCCTGTTCGGTTGAAAGGAAATAGTAAAAATCGGAAAGAGCCATGGTTTTCAAGGGAAATTGGGCACGGTTCGAAAAAAGAGAGATATCTACAATATTTATAGGAGGCATAGAGTGAATGAGGTGTTAGAGGAGTATAAAGAATGTAAAAAGAATCTTAAGAAATAAATTAGAAAAGCTAAAAGGAGATATGAGGTTGCTTTGGCAAGAAAGGTGAAAGTAAATCCAAAGGGTTTCTACAGCTATATTAATAGCAAAAGGATAACTAGGGATAAAATTGGACCATTAGAGAGCCAGAATGGACAGCTATCTGCAGAGCCAAAAGAGATGGGGGAGATATTGAACAATTTATTTTCTTCAGTATTCACCAAGGAGAAGGATATTAAACTCTGTGAGGTAAGGGAAAAAAGTAGAGTAGCTATGGAAACTATGAGATTCAAAGAGGAGGAAGTACTGACACTTTTGAAAAGTATAAAAGTTGATAAGTCTCCAGGTCCTGACAGGATATTCCCTTGGACATTGAGGGAAGTTAGTGTAGAAATAGCAGGAGCTATGACCAAAATATTTCAAATGTCATCAGAAACGGGAATAGTGCCGGAGGATTGTTGATTAAGAAGGTTCAATCTTTGGGTGTTAATGGCGGAGTAGCAAGATGGATTCAACAGTGGCTGAATGGGAGATGCCAGAGAGTAATGGTGGATGGCTGTTTGTCAGGGTGGAAGCCGGTGACCAGTGGGGTGCCTCAGGGATCTGTGTTGGGTCCACTGTTGTTTGTCATGTACATCAATGATCTAGATGATGGGGAGGAAAATTGGATAAGTAAGTATGCAGATGATACTAAGATAGGTAGTGCTGTGGATAATGAAGTAGATTTTCAAAGTCTACAGAGAGATTTGGAAGAGTGGGCTGAAAGATGGCAGATGGAGTTTAATGCTGATAAGTGTGAGGTGCTGCATCTTGGCAGGACAAATCAAAATAGGACGTACATGGTAAATGGTAGGGAATTGTGGAATGCTGTGGAACAGAAGGATCTAGGAATAACTGTGCATAGTTCCCTGAAGGTGGAATCACATGTAGATAGGGTGGTAAAGAAATCTTTTGGTGTGCTGGCCTTTATAAATCAGAGCATTGAATATAGGAGTAGGGAAGTAATGTTAAAATTGTACAAGGCATTGGTGAGACCAATTCTGGAGTATGGTGTACAATTTTGGTTGTCTAATTATAGGAAAGATGTCAACAAAATAGAGAGAGTACAGAGATTTATTAGAATGTTGCCTGGGTTCCAGCAACTAAGTTACAGAGAAAGGTTGAACAAGTTAGGTCTTTATTCTTTGGAGCGCAGAAGGTTAAGGGGGGACTTGATTGAGGTCTTTAAAATGATGAAAGGGATAGACAGAGTTGACGTGGTTAAGCTTTTCCCATTGAGGGTAGGGAAGATTCAAACAAGAGGGCATGACATGAGAATTAAGGGACAGAAGTTTAGGGGTAACATGAGGGGGAACCTCTTTACTCAGAGAGTGGTGGCTGTGTGGAATCATCTTCCAGCAGATGTGGTGGAGGCAGGATCGATTTTAACATTTAAACGTAAAGTGGATAGGTATATGGACGGGAAGGGAATTGAGGGGTATGGTCCGAGTGCAGGTAGATGGGACTAGGGGAAAATAAATGGTCGGCACGGACTGGAAGGGCCGAGAGGGCCTGTTTCTGTGCTGTAATTGTTATATTGTTATATGGTTATACAGTAGACCCAAAATGTTTAAGCAATGTAGACTAAGCAAGATATTCACCTCCAAAAAAAAAGTAGAAAGTATTAAGGCACGAGACAGGAAAAAACTGAAAAAAAAGGAAGAGAGATGGGGGTCCAAGAGTCATTACCCCCTGGTAGATTTTCCAAGAGGCAATGCTCTTGGCGGGGGTAAAAGGGGGCAGCGTCCCGTTTATGCTGAATTTTTATAAATTATTGTACCTTGAAATTACACTGTTTTCTTGCCTTTTTACTCTTCATTTCTTGCAGGGTCTTCCCCACACAGGGACCCATCACTGCTCACACTCACAGGGAACCCTTCACTGCTCACACTCACAGATACTTCCTCCCCCCCCCCGCTCACCTGGGCTCATACACACTCCCTCTACTTGCTTCAACAAGGCCCTGGCCCTGCAGTCCCAGCCCAGTGCCCGCTTCTCTCCCCCGCGGCCGCCGCTACCGGTATTAACTGCGCTTCCAGCCCCTCGCTCCGCCAGTCTTCGCCTTGTCCCGGATGCCTCCCTCCTCCAATCATTGCGCTGAATCATCATGTTCTGCCTGCCCGCCCCCCACGAAGTCCCTCTCGTCCAATCGGCGCCCTTGATCATCAGTCCCACTCCCACTGACTCACAGAAAGCCTTTTATTGAAATTTAGAATTTTCTTTAACGAATTTCCGCCACCTCCAACGGGATCCCACCATTAGCCACATTTTACCATCTCCACCCCTTTCCGCCTTCCACAGAGACCGTTTTCTCCGTAACTCAAAATTCGCAGAAATAGACAACAGACAATAGGTGCAGGAGTAGGCCATTTGGCCTTTTGAGCCATCACCACCATTCAATGCAATCATGGCTGATCATCCCCAATCAGTACCCCGTGCTTGCCTTCTCCCCATATCCCATGACTCCGCTATTTTTAAGAGCCCTATCTAGCTCTCTCTTGAAAGCATCCAGAGAACCTGCCTCCACCGCTCTCTGAGGCAAAGAAGTGTACCTTTTTCTCCCAGACTCACCACTCTCTGTGAGAAAAAGTGTTTCCTCGTCTCCGTTCTAAATGGTTATTTCTTATTCTTAACCTGTGTCCCCTGGTTCTAGACTCCCCCAACATCGAGAACATGTTTCCTGCCTCTAGTGTGTCCAAGCTCTTAACAATCTTATAGGTTTCAATGAGATTCCCTCTCATCCTTCTAAACTCCAGAGTGTACAAGCCCAACTGCTCCATTCTCTGAGCATATGACAGTCCTGCCATCCCGCGAATTAACCTTGTAAACCCACGCTGCACTCCCTCAATAACAAGAATGTCCTTCCTCAAATTAAGGGATGAAAACTGCACACAACACTCCAGATGTGGTCACACAAGAGCTCTGTACAAACGCAGAAGGACCTCTTTGCTCCTATATTCGTTCCTCGTGTCATAAAAGCCAATATGCCATTCGCTATCTTCACTGCCTGCTGTACCTGCATGCTTACTTTCATAGATTGATGAACAAGGACCCCCAGATCCCGTTGTACTTCCCCATTTCCCAACTTGACACCATTTAGATAGTAATCTGCCTTCCTGTTTTTGCTACCAAAGTGGATAACCTCATATTTATCTGCATTAAACTTCATCTGCCATGCATCTGCCCACTCCCCCAACCTGTCCAAGTCACCCTGCATTCTCATAGCATCCTCCTCACAGTTCACACTGCCACCCAGCTTTGTGTCATCTGCAAATTTGCTAATGTTACTTTGAATCCCTTCATCCAAATCATTGATGTATATTGTAAATAGCTGCGGTCCCAGCACCGAGCCTTGCGGTACCCACTCGCCACTGCCTGCCATTCTGAAAGGGACCCGTTAATCCCTACACTTTGTTTCCTGTCGGCCAACCACTTCTCTATCCATGTCAGCACTCTACCCCCAATACCATGTGTCGTAATTTTTCCCACTAATCTCCTATGTGGGACCTTATCAAATGCTTTCAGAAAGTCAAGGTACACTGCATCCTTGTCCATTTTCTAGTTACATCTTCGAAAAATTCCAGAAGATCAGTCAAGCATGATTTCCCCTTCGTAAATCCATGCTGACTCGGACCGATCCTGTTACTGCTATCCAAATGTGCGGCTATCTCATCGTTTATAATCTGCATGTCCACGAAGAAATCTCATGCCTGAGTATTGGCCGGGGATCCAGTAGGCCGGCTATGCCGGGGTCCAGTAGCAGCCAACGTCCCCTGAAGTTCCTGCATTTTCAATAAATTGAAAGTGATTCTCAAGCTTCCTGGTGGTGTTTTACAAAACAGAAGCTTAGAATTTTTCTAATAGATTAGAATATTTGGGCCAAAGTCGCTTCTGGGGCCCCTCCTCGATTAGGGGCCCTGAATCTTAAGCTTCATTAGTTTCATAGTAGATCCGCCCCTGACTAACACATGTGGCATCACAATCATAAACCAAGTTTACTTCAACGTGAGCTTTGCAGTCACTGCAGGGACCACTTTGCAACAAATATGGCCTTAGATTTCTTTCAAAATAATCACTGTGCCCGTATCTCCTCACTAAACGTTTAACATTTTTCATCAACTATCAGTGATGGTGGCAAGCATGCCGAAATCATGCATTCAAATATGCCTGAATGGCTTTTAGCCATCCACAGCGACAATAATGGGTTGAATATATTTGATCGATCATTTGACCTGCCTAGTTTCACCAATTAAATTCAAACCTGATTAAAGTTGTTATTGAAACTCAGTGAAGTTGCCGATGACACCACGGTGGTAGGACTGATCAGTGATAATGACGAATCAGCCTACAGGGAGGAGGTCCAGCACCTGACTACCTGGTGTGCCAACAATAACCTCGTCCTCAACTCCCAGAAGACGAAGGAAATAATTGTTGACTTTCGGAAGAACAGAGGGGGCAGACACACCCCCATCCATATAAACGGGACTGAGGTGGAGCGGGTCTCCAACTACAAATTCCTCGCGGTACACATTTCGGAGGATCTGTCCTGGTCCCTCAACACCTCAAAGCTAATCAAAAAGGCACAGCAGCACCTTTACTTTCTGAGGAGGCTCAAAAAAGCCCACCTGTCCCCCCAGATCCTGACGAACTTCTACCGCTGCACCATCGAAAGCATCCTGACCACCTGCTTTACGGTATGGTACAGCAGTTGCACCGTGGCAGACAGGAAGGCACTTCAACGGGTGGTGAAAACCGCCCAGTACATCATCGGTGCCCCGCTCCCTGCCTTGGATGCCCTCCACCGAAAACGGTGCCTGAAGCGGGCCGGGAAGATCATCAAGGATCCCTCACACCCTAATCATGGACTGTTTGCCCTCCTCCCATCAGGGAGGCGGTACAGGAGCCTCAGGTCCCGCACCAGTAGGACGAAGAACAGCTTCTTCAACTACACCATCCGACTGCTGAACTCGGAGCCCAGCTGATAGACTTGTCTGTACCCTGTATTTATTTATTTTCCATATTGCTACCACTGCACTCTGTATTTATTTTTCTATATCGCTATCACTAAGAACGACGCTAAACTGCATTTCGTTGTACCTATACTTGTATTTGTGCAATGACATTAAACTTGAATTGAATTGAATTGGAGAGAACCAATTTTATTAACTCCTATACGTTGACTTAACTTAATATGGTTAGTCTATAGCAAGGTGACGGAGAATGAATATGGATGTTTTGAAAAACCACATCATTCTTATTTCACATCAACCGAACAGACAAAAGTCTGTTATAGAGAGATCACAAAGAAACAAGCCTTCATGCCCTTTATACTCTCGCCCCAGCACCTGCAAATTGTTCTCTAGCTTCTCAGTGTCCTCGGATATATCTGGTTAAACCTGGGTGATTTGTCTACCTACATACGCATCAGGACCTTCAGCACCTCTTCCACCGCAATACTGACTGCTCTCAACACACTTCCATTGACTGCCCCAAGTCATCCCGGTCCTCACATCTTTCTCCATGGTAAAATCAGCGGAGAAATACTTAGAGGATCCCGCCCATCTCCTGTGACTCATCCACAGAGTTGATTCCTGAGAGGGCCTATTTTCTCTCTGGTTGGCCTTCATCCCTTAATGTACTTATAAAATCTCTTGGGGTTATCCTCAATGCTATCTGCCAGAGCTAATTCCTGCCCCCTTTTCAGACTGCTTACTTCCTTCTTTAGTTTGTTCCCCAGTTCCTGAAACTCCTCCAGGGATACACTTGATCCCAGCTGCCTACATCTGGCACTTATTCTTATGCTTGACTAGAGCCTCAATTTCCCTCGTCATCCAGGTTTCCTTGCAGTCACTTGCCATGCCCTTCACTCTAACAGGATCATGGATGCCCTGAACTCTTGTCAGCACATCGTTTAAAACATCCCAATTTCCTGATATTCCTTTTCCTTCAAACAACCTGCTCCAATTATCTTGAGCAAGTTCCTGTCTAATACCATCAAGGTTGGCCTTGCCCCAATTTAGAATTTTAACTCATGTTCCCACCCTGTCTTTATCCATACCCATCTTAAACCTTACAGGAAGAGTGGTCACTGGTCCCAAAAGGCTCACTCATGAATACTTAATCCATTTGTCCTTCCCTATTTCCTAAGACTGGATGAAGTGTTGGCCTCTCCCATGTTGGGCCCTCTACATATTGCCAGAGGAAACTTTCCTGAACACTATTTCTACACAGGAGGAATAATTTAGAATGACCTATTAACCTGTTAATCTGTTACCTTTGGGAGGTGGAAGAAAATCAGAGAACCCAGACTGCAGGGCTCTTTTTTTCCCGGTTGCCAGCCGGGCAACCTCGGCAGCTTTTTAGGTTGCCAAATGACAGTTTAGGTGGTCATTTAAGATGGTCAGCAGTACGCGTGCGATAATGTGCTCGGACGAATTGCATAGTTACCAGTCGGAATTATGGTCAATGAAGCATTCACATATTATTTCTGCTTCAAATAAAGTCACAAACTAAACATATTCACCAATAAAGACATGATATATACCACAATGAAATGCAGCAAAATTACAATACAGTATCTCATCTCTTTTTACACGTTTCAATGAATGCAATTTCTATTATCTATTATCTCTTTCCACTTCCAAACAAAAATCTGGTTGGATTATTCAGCGTATGATCAACCTCGGTGAGACCAAATGCAGGCTTGGCGATCGCTTCACACAACACCTCCACTCAGTTCACAATAACCAACCTGATCTCCCGTTGGCTCAGCACTTCAACTCCCCCTCCCATTCCAAATCCGACCTTTCTGTCCTGGGCCTCCCCCATGGCCAGAGTGAGGCCCACCAGCGGTATGAACATTGACCTCCAATTTCAGGTAGTCCCTGCTTTCTCCTCCGCTTCCCAGGCCTCCCTCAGCCTCTTCCTTTCTTCTTCCTGCACCCCCCCCCCCCCCCTGGCACCCTCACAGTCTGAAGAAGGGTCTCGACCTGAAACATTGCCCATTTCCTTCACTGCCTCACCTGCTGAGTTTCTCCAGCATTTTTGTCTACCCATTCACACAAGTTGTGTTATCCTACATTCTTCACCCACTCCATGCACAGTAGGGGCAATTTTACAGAGACAAGTTAGCCTACAATGCCAATGCGTCTTTGGGATGTGGGAGGAAACCCACATGCCTGCAGGGAGAATGTGCAAATTCAACACAGACAGTGCCTGAGGATAGGATCGAACACAGATCTCTGGCGTGTGAGGCAGCAAGTTCAGCAGCTGTGCCACTATATTTTATTTTCCAACACACAAAACATTATACGTTGAGAACTTCGGTTACTAAAGAAAACCTATTCATTTTCAGTCTTAAATCTCTAAGAATCAAGATTCGAGTTTATTGTCATGTGTCCCAGATAGGACAATGAAATTCTTGCTTTGCTTCAGCACAACTGAATATAGTAGGTGCGAATAGAGAACAGATCAGTGGGTCCGTGTACCATTATATAAATATTCATACAAATGAATAAATAAACAGATAAAGTGCAAATAAACAGATAATGTTCAGAGTTTTGTTTGAGTTGAGTTTAATAGCCTGATGGCTGTGGGGAAGTAGCTATTCCTGAACCTGGATGGTGCAGTCTTCAGGCTCCTGTACCCTCTACCTGAAGGTAGCAGGGAGATGAGTAACGCTATGTCGCCCTTTACAGCTACTGTATGTTCTAATATAGTTCAAGACTATGGGGCAGTACATTGTCCATACATTTGCTGCCTAAAATTGCCAGAGACCCAGAATTGATCCTGAATATGGGTGCTGTCTGTAAGGAGCTTATAACATTTCTCGTTTATAACATTGTTTACAGAGCACTATGTTTACATATTCTGTTGTGCTGCTGCAAGTAAGGATTTCATTGTTCTAACTGGGACGTGAGAGAATAAAACACTCTTGACTCACGTCGCTCATGTGTGGGATAGAACTAGTGTACGGGTGATCCGTGGTCGGCGTGGACTCGGTGGGCCGAAGGGCCAGTTTCCACGCTGTATCTTTAAATTAAACTAAAAACTAAAACCAGAGGAAATCTAAAGAAGCGTCTCTGCCCGAAACGTCACCCAATTTCTTCTATTCCGAGATGCTGGCTACTCCATGGAGTTCCCCCGCACAATTAAAGCATGGAATAGTCTTCACCCTACCATAGGTACCCAACCAGATGCAACTACACTTAAGGTAACTCTTTTTTCCCCAAGAACCCTCTTTTGCTTGTCCAAGTCAAGAGTCAAGAGAGTTTTATTGTCATGTGTCCCAGATATTAAATCCTTGCTTGCTGCAGCACAACAGAATATGTAAACATAATACAGAAAAGATAAAAGTTCAGTGTGTCTTATACCATAGACCATATATATATATATATATATATATGTAAAAATAAACAGATAAAAGGCAATAGGCTGTTATTTTTCAGAGTTTGGAGTTTGGTGGTGGTTGGTCCACCAGTTTAATTTCCATTTAGAATATATTTGGAGGACCAGGAAAGCAAGAAGCAAGAGTTACTCCAGGGAGTTACTCCAGCTCCAGGGAGTGATTCTACGTTGGTTTTCAGCGGTCCCGGTGAGGCGGGGAGCGGACAGGAATGACCGCACGATCTCCCACAATGCCAAGGGAGTGAGAAAGTGGCTGCCGTGGCAGTGCACATGTGCAAGGCGGCACATGCGCGCAACCACGGCCGATGATGTGCTGGCCGTGCTTGTGCGCAGGTGGAGGATGTGCAGGCCGTGCGGAGACCAGAGTCCCGAGAGCCGGGCGGAGACCCGAGACCCGGACGGCAGAGAGAGAGAGAGCGAGAGAGAGAGAGGGAGAGAGCCCGCTCAGAATTAAACGATAGGTGTCCCGGGTGCTTGCCAAGCCGGGCAAAATGGCAAGGCTTTTAGTTTGCTGGCGAGACTGTAGGTTGCCATTGGCCCCCGGGCAACTGCTAATTTCGAGCCCTGTAGAGGTAATTTGTCTACAGGGTCATAAGGAGAACATACAGCATCAGAAGTCAATATAGAACCGTGATCTCTGGCACAGTGAAGCAGCCCTGCTAACGCTACCACGATGCATTTTGTATTTAAGCCAAAAAGGAATCCCTGAAGAAAAAAGTATGTGAAATAATCTGATTAATTTATGACATCAAGTACTATGTATCTTTTACTGCAAGCAACTGACCATCTTAATAAGCTGTTAAAGAAGGAACTGCAGATGCTGGAGAATCGAGGGTTACACAAAAAGCTGGAGAAACTCAGCGGGTGCAGCAGCATCTAAGGAGCGAAGGAGATAGGCGACGTTTCGGGTCGAGACCCTTCTTCAGACTGATCAGGGAAACGAGAGATATAAACAGTGATGTGGAGAGATAAGGAACAATGAGTGAAAGATATGCAAAAAAGTATTGGTGATAAAGGAAGCAGGCCATTGTCAGCTGTTTGTGGTGTGAAAATGAGAAGCTAGTGCGACTGGGGGGGGGGGGAGATGAAGAAGGAATGTCAGGGCCAGAGGGCTGAGGGAGAGGTGGGGGGGGAGGCAGTCTGGGTTAACAGAATTGAGAAAATTCAATGTTTAAGCCCAGAGGATGCAGACTCCCCAAGCGGAATATGAGGTGCTGTTCCTCCAACTTGCGGTGTTGATCACTTTGGCCGTGGAGGAGGCCCAGGACCGAGAGGTCGGATACGCAGTGGGAGGGGGAGTTGAAGTGCTGATTTTGTTCTCGGCGTACCAGGGCCCCACCCCCGACCTTTACCTCCGTTACATTGACGACTGCTTTGGTGTCACCTCCTGCACCCACGCAGAACTGACTGACTTCATCCATTTCACCACCAACTTCCATCCGGCACTCAAATATACTTGGACCATTTCCGACATTTCCCTACCATTCCTTGACCTCACCATCTCTATTGCAGGTGATACACTCCTGACTGACATCCACTACAAACCAACTGACTCCCACAGCTACCTGGACTACTCTTCCTCCCACCCTGCTTCCTGTAAGGACTCCATCCCCTATTCCCAATTCCTCCGTCTACGCCGCATCTGCTCCCAGGATGACGTGTTCCACACCAGGTCATCGCAAATGTCCTCGTTCTTCAGAGAACGGGGTTTCCCCTCCCCCACTATAGATGAGGCTCGCACCAGGGTCTCCTCCATACCCCGCAACACTGCCCTCTCTCCCCATTCCCCCACTCACAACAAGGGCCGAGTCCCCCTGGTCCTCACCTTTCACCCCACCAGCCAGCGCATACAACAGATAGTCCTCCGCCAGTTTCGTCACCTCCAACGTGACCCCTCCACTCGCCACATCTTCCCATCTCCCCCCCTGTCTGCCTTCCGCAAAGACCGCTCCCTCCGCAACTCCCTCGTCAATTCTTCCCTTCCCTCCCGCTCCACTCCTTCCCCGGGCACTTTCCCTTGCAACCGCAAGAGATGCTACACTTGTCCCTTCACCTCCCCCATCCACTCCTTTCAGGGACCCAAGCAGTCATTCCAAGTCCGACAGAGGTTCACCTGCACCTCCTCCAACCTCATCTACTGCATCCGTTGCTCCAGATGCCAGCTGATCTACATCGGTGAGACCAAGCGGAGGCTGGGCGATCGTTTCGCCGAACACCTCCGCTCGGTCCGCAATAACCAACCCGACCTCCCGGTGGCTCAGCACTTCAACTCCCCCTCCCACTGCGTATCCGACCTCTCGGTCCTGGGCCTCCTCCACGGCCAGAGTGATCAACACCGCAAGTTGGAGGAACAGCACCTCATATTCCGCTTGGGGAGTCTGCATCCTCTGGGCTTAAACATTGAATTTTCTCAATTCTGTTAACCCAGACTGCCTCCCCCCCACCTCTCCCTCAGCCCTCTGGCCCTGACATTCCTTCTCCATCTCCCCCCCCCCCAGTCGCACTAGCTTCTCATTTTCACACCACAAACAGCTTACAATGGCCTGCTTCCTTTATCACCAATACTTTTTTGCATATCTTTCACTCATTGTTCCTTATCTCTCCACATCACTGTTTATATCTCTCGTTTCCCTGATCCCTGACCAGTCTGAAGAAGGGTCTCGACCCGAATCGTCGCCTATCTCCTTCGCTCCTTAGATGCTGCTGCACCCGCTGAGTTTCTCCAGCTTTTTGTGTAACCATCTTAATAAGCTATTGGATTAATAATGCAGGGGTCAGTGAATGCAGTGGGCAGACTAATATGCATTACAGTATGATGATGTTCATCATAATTATGCACCATCATTACGGTTGATCGATAGTTGTTGAGATCTTCGAAAAATAGTATCTCCTGCTCTTATACCTCTGATGGTATATTTGTGGCTTGGCCAAGTACCTCAAGGAAGTATTTTTACATGAGCTCAACTCCAGATGAGTCAAAAACTCGAGCTTTGGTCAGGATATACTTAATGACCATAGCCCATTGGTTAATGAATTCCAAAATATCACAGCCTTATAGAAACATAGAAAATAGGTGCAGAAGGAGGCCATTCGGCCTTTCGAGCCAGCACCACCATTCATTGCGATCATGGCTGATCGTCCCCAATCAATAACCCGTGCCTGCCTTCTCCCCATATCCCTTGATTCCACTAGCACCTAGAGCTCCATCTAACTCTCTCTTAACTCCATCCAGTTATTTGATTCCACTCCACTCCATGGCAGGGAATTCCACAAATTCACAACTATCTGGGTGAAAAAGTTTTTTCTCACCTCAGTCTTAAATGGCCTCCCCTTTATTCTATGACTGTGGCCCCTCGTTCTGGACTCTTCCAACATTGCGAACATTTTTCCTGCATCCAGCTGGTCCAGTCCTTTTATAGATAAAGAAACTTCTCTTCACTCGAATTCTAGTCAGCTAATTGCTCAACAAAGACAATGTCCCCTCATCCTAAATGCAGCCGAGGGAAACATCCTTACAGCATCTCCTTCTCAGTCTCTTGAAACACTTTACATGTTTCAGATAAATGCTTTTCATCCTTCTAAATAGAAATGAGCATTGGCCAATCTTAGTTGATCGTATCTCATAAGATGAGGCACAGTGCACACCGGTAGCGTTGCTGCCTAACAGAGCTGCCAGAGACCCGGGTTCAATCCTGACTACGGGTTCTCCCTGCGAGTACGTGGGTTTTCTCCGGGTGCTCTGTTTTCCTCCCACACTCCAATACATACAGGTTTGTAGGTTAACTGGCTTCTGTAAATTTTCCTTGAATGTGTAGGATAGAGCCCGTGTATGGGGTGATCGCTGGTCGGCATGGACTCTGAGGGCCGAAAGGCCTGTTCCATGCTGAACAATGAACAATTAATTTGATGCTTCTCCTGTACATTTAATACATGGCATGTGAATCATTGCTCGAATGTGTCAAACTATGCTCCAAGTGAAGCCTCACCAAACCATTGTGCAAACTCAACAAGGAAGATTTATTCAACCTGTGCCATGAAGGTCAACATGTTAAATGTCTTCAAAACTATATGTTGTTCCTGCATTCTAAGACCCAAAACAGTGGGACCCAACTGTACACCAATATTTATTATTTTTCTTACATTAAAACAAAAACAACATTCCAAATGAAGCGCATAACCTCACTTTACAATCCACCTGCCAGCTATCTGCCCACTCGCTAATACGAAGTCTATATACTTCTGAAGACTTTCTTACTTCAAACAATTCATCTCTGCAACTAGCTGGGCACCACAAAGATATGTTTGACTCCTTGCTTTAATTTAAGTCACGAAGATCAGTTATAAATAGCTGAGTGCTTAGTACTGAATATTGATTCTTGCACCACATCACTATTAATAGCATTTTTAGGATCACGTTTCAGCTTTCCCAGAAAGCCCCTCCAGCCAATCGCCCTTAATCCAGAAGACACCTGAATGCTGTGGAAGGTTCTTATTTTATGTCCAAGTACACGTTTAACAATGAGCTAAGTAATTTTTGTATGAAGTATTGTTACTAATAGAGCCAGGATTTTGCCATCAATGCCATGTGCCTTTGCATGCCTTTTTTGATGATTTCAGGAAGATAATGCCTTTTTCACAATTGTGCCTAAATCAGCCTTTTTTGCCGTTTTAACGTAACTTACAAGAAAATTGACATCACCGGGGCGAAACCCGGCTGTAAGTGGGTGTTAAGCGGTGATTGGAGAGGGGTGCGTGGGATAGGGTCCAGTCTTTGCAAACTGGAGTCAAGCTGTGAGTAAGTGTGAAGTCTTGATTGGGGTTACCAGGGTTGAGTTTCTGTTTATCGAAACTGCAGCAGAACTCGTTCAGGTTGCTGGTCAGCTGACGGTTTTCCTCTTGTAGCTTGTGATTTCTTGCAAGCCCTTCCACACTGAAGGAGAGTCATTTGCTGAGAACTTGCTCTTCAACTTCTCAGAGTACCTTTCCTTGGCAGCTCTGATTCCTCTTCTTAGCTGGTACTTGGCCTGCCTGTAGAGGTCTGCATCCCCGCTCCTGTAGGATCTACCTCTGCAAGCGTCAAAATGCCTAAAGTCAAGTCAACGCCTTGTAAAAAACTGAACGATTTGGTGAGAGTGTACGAGAGTGATATATTCTCTACGGACCACTGTGTGCTGTTTTGCAACGCACGAGAGAAAGCAGCGAATCATGAGAAAAAATATTTCATTTCCATGCATGTACAGATAGCTAAACACAAGTTGGCGGCAGAGAAACAGAAGGTAGGAAATACGCAAGCTTGTCTCCTCACAATTACTGCTGGCTCCAATCACAAATCTGAGTTTGAGTGATCTGTGCAACGCATTCATTGATGCCGGAATTTCACTGTGGAAATTAGAAAACAAATCTCTCAGAGGTTTTTTAGGGAAATACACAGAGGAACTATACCAAGCGAATCATCATTACGGAAAATTTTGTTGACCGCAACTTCAACATTGTTGTGCAAAAAATTAGAGATGAAGTTGCATGCAACAAAATATGGATCTCAATAGATGAGATAACTGATCCTGTGTGGAGATTTATTGCCAACGTGGTCATTGGTACACTGGAGGCAGGTCAACCATCAAAGGACTATTTCTTGACATCGGAAGTATTGGAAAAGTCAAAGAGCTGAACTATTGCTCAGTTGTTTACATCTTCACTTGCTGTTTTTTGTACTTAAAGTTCCTGGCGATGTAGGTGAAGACATACAAGGAAAGGTGATTTTAGCTAACAAAGATCTTGAAGAAATACAAAACATATCTAAAGTTCTCAAAGGTAGTTGTAATGCACAAGATATCGACATGAATGTATAGTTTGTAGCTTGTTTCGGGTATGCGCCAGTGACCTCAGCTGGGGTAGAAAGAAGTTTTTCACAACTGTAGCATATTCTGTCTGATAGACGGCATAGCTTAACACCAGGTAATTTGAAAAAAATGCTAGTAGTTATGTGCAACCAGGCAACTTTGGTCATTTAATGTAGTATACCTTTATAATTATCATTTATTTTGGTGGTGGAAATAAATGCCTTGATGCCTTTTTTGTCAATTAATGCCTTTTTTGTAATTCTATTATGCTTTTTTGCCTGCTTATTTCAGAGATTTTTAGCGCCTAAACATCCTGGGTCTAGTTATTAATAATTATTAGCTAACCATCTCTATTGCAATGAAAGTCACCTATTTTAAGTGTCATCTTATTATTTGAGGTTTTAAACTTTGGAACCATTAAATATAAAATTAACTTTCTCACATTTTATTTTATTCCCTTCGTACTAACTTGGTCGTCTGCTTTATTTTCTTCACCTGTACTTGATTTTATGACATCTAAGGCATAGTGGGGATACAGGCCGAACACAGGCAAATAGGAAATGCTGGGCAAATAGTCTTCAACAAGACAGAGTCTAAACTGCATTCAACATTTACCATCACTAACTTAACATTGAAGATAGACACAAAATGCTGGAGTAACTCAGCGGGACAGGCAGCATCTCTGGAGAGAAGGAATGGGTGATGTTTCGGGATAAGACCCTTCTTCACACTGTTACTCCAGCATGTTGTGTTTATCTAAGGCATAGTGGGGTGCAGACCTAACACAGGCAAATAGGATTAGTGTAGATAAGCATCACGATCAGTATGGAGGAGGTGCGCTAAATGGGCCCATTCCTGTCCTGTACGATCCTAGGATTTTGCAGTTCTATGAATACAGGTAGAGAGAAGTGATGTAAATGAAAATCATGAACAAAACCATTTAAAAAAGTTATTTCAGTGCTATAGAAGAAACATGCTTCCTACTCACTTTGGTCCCAGATATTATCTATAGCCGGTTGCCATGCAAAAAATATAAGAACCTAAATATGCAAGTGCGAGCCTAACTCAAATCAGATAGCAACAGATGTCCTGCTATGTTGTCATGCTCCATGAACATTCATTCTCATCAAAGAACAGGGGACCTGCTGAGTTTTTCAATATTTTCTGTTTTGCTGCACGTGAGATCTCGCATATACAACATTTTTTAATTGTTGCTGCTGGCAACCTGCAAGGTTGACACACATAATGTTTTGCTGTTGCCGCTGGTGACCTGACGGAGAGGTATTTAGGAGAGGTCTAATCATTGTGGTAATAAACTTGCTATAACTGGATGTTTGGTGATGCAGAAAATGCAAACTCCCTTTGAATTTGTTCCACATTCTTTTGGCATGGATGGGAAGAATGATGGCCTGGATTTTGGTCTAAGCGGCAAAGAAATAATGTTCATTATTTAGAGGGGTTTTTTTGTGGATGAGACATTTGAAATATCTTCTGGTACAACATTTGTGTCAATGGGACAAGGATTTGTGGCGTCTGTGAGGAGGCACACAGAAAGGCAATCAATAACTGTGCAACATGCAGAATCTAGAGCAGGTCAAGGAAAGAGGGAAACATCAATAATGCTTCATGAATAAACAAAATGCTACATAAAAGCAGAAACAACAGGTGGGATGAAGGGAAAAAATTAAAAGGACATAAACATTTTAGGTCATTTAAATTTTATATTTAAATTTCAAACATTAACTTTTCTCAAAGGGAATGAGATTTCACGGAATTAAAATTAATTTTCCACACCAGAAAATATGCAAAAAAAGTTACTGTCATTTATTACACCTTTGAAACCCACTTACTTTTAAATATGGGAGCAAAGGCAGCTTTTGTGCAGAATGTATGAGCTGGTAATGAGTCTGCACCAGTACAGTTATCTATGCACTCCATATGAGGAATGAAAGAGCAAGAGGAACAAGTCAAGTCAAGTTTATTTGTCACATGCACATACAAGATGTGCAGTGAGATGAGAGTGGCAATGCCTGGGGATTGTGTAAAAACTACAGAACAACAGAACAGAATAGAACAGAACCAGTATTTACATTTTAGAAAAAATAAATGAAAAAGACACACTACAACAGTAAATTAGTCCCTGGTGAGATAAGAGTTTGCAGTCCTGATGGCCTGTGGGGCTGATTGGTTTTGAGAGAACGCTCTGGATGTATGTGTTTAATTGTTCATTTACATATACCTAAAGTAAGTGTGAATGCATAGCAAACCTTGCTATTATCATTGAAAAATCCTGACCTACGAGTCATGTCTGTCATTGGAATGTCCACAAATATTGAACTGCATCTATTTGTAATCCTGAAATGTCAAGACCCTGGGATGGAAATTCATCCTGGAATGCATGTGCTGCACGCATAATGCTCTTTGTACTCCGATAACTAAACATTATTCCCTTTATCAAGTATCTGTTCACTGAGGATTCCTCGATTAATATCAAAATCCAATGGATAGGACAGGTTTGGAAGAATATGGACCAAACGCACGCAGGCCGAACTAGTGTAGCTGGGCCGGTGTGGGCAAGTTAGCCCGAAGTGCCTGTTTCCATGCAGTATCACTCTATGACTTTCTGCTGACTGGTTAGCAGCAACAAACACTTTTCACTTTACTATAAATGAAACTAACAATTGTGAAATTCCGTTCCATTAATTTCAACTGAAATCTTATTTTGCAAAATGAGATATACAAATGCACATTGATCACTTGTGGCCAAAGACAAACTTCAACATAATCTTATTTCACTGAAAGAATGTTATCAAACCAAAGAACATGCACGGGGAATTCCTTATCAAGGCAGTGGATCATCTGTTGCCTCCTGATCACTATTTGCCTACTCCATGACTCTGTTCAACATGACCACGGGCATGGTATTTTATTTGAGGACTCAGCTCCCAGCACTTCAATGTGGTAGGGTGCAGCCGAGCTCAATGCCCTCAGAGAACAGCTTTGGCAGCCAGAGTGGTCTACGCCCAATGTGGAAGGAACTGCAGATGCTGGTTTACACCAATAATAGATACAAAAAGCTGGAGTAACTCAGCGAGTCACACAGCATCTCTGGAGAAAAGGAACACATGACATTTCGGATCCAGATTCTTCTTCGGACTGAATCAGGGGAAAGGGAAACATGATATATATGCAGTAAATAGGGAGATAGAGAACAAATTAATGAAAGATATGCAAAAAAGTAATGATGATAGTGGAAACATGTGAGAACGAGTTACAGACAATGAGTTTAGTTTATTACTGTCACATGTACCAAGATACAATCAGCAGGGCTGCTAACTCTCACGCTTTCAGCGTAAGAATCATGCCTTGGAACTATTTCTCACGCCCTCACATTCATGGTCGAGTTCTCACGTCGAGTTCAGTCCCTGCGCCAGTTTGTCCCTTTGCATCGCCTGCCAGCGCTCTGTGCGGTCTGGGGAAGCGCATCGGTCGACGGCCGTGAGTAACGTCGCGTCTCTTCTCTTTGGTCAAATGTGCAGCTGCCGACAACAACAGCCAGGTGAAGCAGTTGTCAAACATTGGGGGGGGGGGGGGGGGGGGGGCGACGACGACCACAATGAGCCCGTAACCCGATAAACCGCGGGGTTTTTTGCAATTCGTTTTTGCGGGGTTGGGGCAGGCGAGCCGACCTGGGACGTGAGCTGACCAGGGAACGGCAGCCAGTCCCGGGGCACGCAGAATGCCAACTTGATCAGTATGGACAAATTGGGCCAGACATGTACATGTTGTATAACTGACTCTATGCAGATCTGAATGGGCTTAGAATTACCATTTAAGCAACTTTACCCATATTGATTCTTGAGATTAATATCCCTTTACTCTGTTAACAGCGTTAAAGTACTTATGAGGTAGAGTCAGGAAAGGGAACATGTTAGTTGATTTTTTGTTGACTGCCATAATTTCTGAAATAGTCTTAAAATAACTTAAGTTATAAAGCAGTAATAAGTGATTTTTGTCCAAACAATTGGAACTTGAATCATTAGCAAGGCTGCCAACTGCCACGCATTGAGCATGAGACCCACGCATTTCACAAAATTCTCATGCTCTCACGCTGATCACAAAATTATATAATGTAAATAGAACCTGTTTTGCTTAACAAATAGTGTAGGAATGAATTGCAGATGCTGGTTTAAACTGAAGATAGACACTTTCTCTGGAGAGAAAGAATGGGTGATGTTTCGAGTCGAGACCTTCAGCCTGAAGAGGCTGAAAACCAGCCATAAAACACAATGACTGGACATGTGTGTGATCCAACTAAGGGCAGAAATCAGAATCATGTGTTCATCTTTATTCACGTGACACCATAATAAATATATTACAGAAAAAATAATTTAATGGGGTGGCACGGTGGTGCAGCGGTAGAGTTGCTGCCATACTGCCACATGGGTTTTCTCTGGATATTCCGGTTTCTCCCATATCCGAAAGAAGTGCAGTTAATTGGCTTCTGTAAATTGTCCCTGGCGTGATGGATGGAATTGGTGTATAATAGATTGCTGGTCGGTGTGGACTTGGTGGGCGGAAGGGCCTGTTTCCATATATATATATATATTTACATATATATCTTAATGTCATTGAACCATATATGATTGAATATGTGGCATTATTTTTGTGATTATTATGATTGGTTTATTTGTGTAGAACAGTGATGGAAGTCTGACTTTTGCTTTGTTTCTCTGAGTTTTTCTCTATATATATGCATAATAGCATGAATATAATCTGATTTCCATACATGAATATAGTCATTCATGTGCTGTACCTGTTGAGCAGAGCCTGGCTCTATTGTGGAATGTAATTAGGAATGTAATTTAGCCTATGCATTCCTAATCCAATTTAAAGCATAAATGTTGCATCCAAGTGTAAGTTAAAAGACTCGCTACAGTATGCACCAGATTGCACAATTTCAAGCTGAAAAATGTAAAAGCTCCTTACCATGGGAGGGGGAATACCCCCCACCCCCCGTATTTGGCTGCTACTACTCGGGTCGAGGGGACTGTCGGGTCAGAACGCCGCATCCAGCCCTGCCTCACCCGTCCCGACATAGTGCAGCCCATGGAGTACAGCAGCAGCGCCTCGCCCGTGCCCCCATCAGTCAGCAGCCCGGCCAGCTGTCTGACCTTCAGACCTTCACTTACCACCAACACCACCACCCCTCCTTCTCATGGCCGATTATAGGCTCATGAGTTGGATAGGGTGCCGGACTTTGCATGCGATGTCGCGCGGCACGGGCCAAAACTCTTCAGCTGGCCCGCCGGCTGGGCTTTGTGTGCAGTCCAGCACCCAGGCCAACTCATCATTCACCCAGCCACGGCAAGTCAGTTAACGAATTGCCATCGGGAATTTGTCCCTTATTTTAGACCTTTTGTCCTTTATTTGGGAGTGAGAAAGTTGGCAACCCTATTGCTTAATTGAATTGATTTAATTAATTAAATGCTTCCCAAACTTTTCTCAATTCTATATTTTTTTAAATGAGTACATTTTCTTATTTTATAAATGATGGGAGTCCATAAATGTTTTTATATGTCAGAGAAGGCCTGTTTCCGTGCTGAAATTGTTATATGGTTAAAGGGCATCTTTCAAGTCACAGCTCCAACATTTGATCCATGTCAAGTTATAAATGTATTAGCAGCCAAAATGTTCGCTCATTTTTAGTTTAGTGATACGGCGCGGAAACAGACCCTTCGGCACACCGAGTCCCCGCTGAACAGCGATCCCCATACACTCGCACTATCCTACACACTAGGGTCAATTTACAGTCTAATTAAACTACAAACCTGTACATTTAGAATATTGGAGGAAACTAAAACACCTGTGAAAAACCCACGGGTTCACAGGAGGTGCAAATTCCATACAGACAACACCCGTAGTCAGGATCGAAACCGGGTCTTTAGCGCTGTAAGGCAGGACTGGGACACTATGAATGTAGTAACATATTCAATGAGAAAACAGCTAATCTGCTTTTTTCCTCTTAAAATGTGGTTCACTATTTGTCTAATCAAATAAATAATTAAATTATATTCTGCAGCGTTCTATTTGTTTCCCCTATAGGCTGCAGGTCAATAATTCAGAATATTCTTTCATTATAGTCAATATTTGTAGATAGAACTAAGAAATATGCATTGGCTGCAACATAACTGCAGAGTGCGTGAGTGGGTGAGAAACTCAGAGACACGAGTGATGGAGATGAAGAATGGAGGCTTAAAAATTATCTGCAGATTTCCATAATTTCTTTCCTGGATTATGATGTCATCTGCTCGGATTTGATACAACATTGCAATTATTCTCAATTACGTATTTATCTCCACATAAATCATATAAATTCATAGATGGCAATTCCATGGCACTACTCCCTTATAATTATTCACAGATATTTATTGCTCTATAAACTATTTACATTTCTCCATTAGATCATTTCTACCTTGTAATCGCTACCAGGTATTCAATGACTTCACATATACTATTCAAAGCCTTTGATTTTTTTTACTGCCTTATAATCACTCCCAATTATAAAAATATTTTGTATTTAGTTTAATCTGAACAACAAACAGACGGCAGTACCAAAGATTTACGATACCAACAACAAAATAATCATTCATGTAACCAGCATTTTGCTTTTCCTGGATCCTACGAAAAAAATCTATTCTGGAGTCATTCCGTTACACCTACCCTAGATTAGGGTAGGCCGACTGGTGAATTAGAAGGCACAGCAAATAGAGCTGCTGTTTCATGGCTACATTGACCTGCATTTGATGTCGAGTTCCAGTGAATATCTTTCAGGAATATGAATGTTCCTCCTGGGTCTTTTGTTTTACCCCCACAGCCCAAAGACTTGCGGATTGTTTGGTTAATTGGCTGCTGTAACTTGCCAATGAATTGGGGGAATGTTTGGGGCATGGGACAGCGGTTGATACATATGTGGTGCATAAGTTAGGATTAGTATAATGGCTACTGTATGGTCAGTATAAACTCAGCTGGCCAAAGAGCCCGTTTCCACCCCATATGACTCCAATTAAGTTTTCTTCCTTCTTTTGAAGATTCCACCATCGTCTTGCAACTCCCTTCCAAAATGGAGATGAAACTGTGTGGCAAAGGCAAGGATATGAAAGAGTATGTTATATATAAACTAAATGGACAGGGTTTAATTCCGACAAAGAACTCAACATGTGAACACTCTCTGCAAGATGAAGTACCTTTCAAAGGCTTCATGCCCTGCTCCTCCAGTGTCGCTGACTTCCACACTGTAACTCAGTCCTCATACTTCCACCTCTCTGCAACTTATATTTCTTTATATCGTGGAAGACCATTCACCCCATTGGGGTGAAACAAGCTCCTACAACCTACAATTTCAGAACAAATATTTCCCCTCCCACCCGTGACCTGGCTGTCTCATTGGTCTGTTCTTCAAAATTAGATTGTTTCCAACCCGTTACTCTACCCTCCCTTGTAAAACTGATCACCACCATGAAACCTACTGCCTGCCCCCTCGACACTGTCCCCTCTGCCCTTCTGAAGGATGTCATTACAATAGCCGGCCCCAGCATCCTCGCCACTGGAACTGTACCTACCTGCTTCAAGCATGCGGTGGTCCAGCCCCTCCTGAAAAAACCTAACCTCGTCCTCACCTTGCCATGCAACTACAAACCCATTTCTAAACTGCCTTTCCTCTTAAAATTACCTTTTCAAGGGCTTTTGAGTCAACTTATGCCTTACCTTCACCAAAGTACTATCTTGGAAACTTTCCAATCAGGTTTCAGGGCCCACCACAGCACAGAGTCTGCTTTGTTGAAGGTACATAATGACCTACTGCTCACCGTTGACTCTGGCGACTGTGCAATCCTGCTCCTTCTCAACCTCAGCGCAGCATTTGATACTGTCGACCACACCATCCTAATTGACCGTCTCCGGTACGGGGTTGGTATTGATGGCGCTGCCCTGAGCTGGTTCATCTCCTACCTCAAAGGTAGGAGTTTCTCTACCAACATAGGCAACTCTTTCTCCTCCCCAGCTAGTCTCTGCTGTGGGGTTCCACAAGGTCCCATCCTTGGCCCCATTCTCTTCTCCCTGTATATGCTCCCCTTAGGCCAAGTCATTGAAAGGCACTGCATTTCCTTCCATTGCTACGCAGACGATACACAACTCTATTTCCCCCTGAAGCCCAAAAAACAATCAAATCTGCTTAACCTTACCCGCTGCTTCGAGGGTATAAACTGTTGGATGGCCCAGAACTTCCTCCAACTAAACGAGAGTAAATCTGAGGTCATCCTCCTCGGCCCCTCAGACTCAATCAAAATGATAGCAGGCAGCCTTGGAAGCCTTACCCCACTACTCAAACCTCACGTCAAAAAACTTAGCGTGATATTTGACTCTGCACTGAAATGTCAATGCCGTGGTAAGAGCTAGCTTCTTTCAGCTTCGGACGATAGCTAAAATAAAACAATTCCTCCAGTTTGATGACCTCAAAAAGATAATTCACACATTTATCTCATCCCGCCTCGATTACTGCAACTCCCTTTACACTGGCATCAGCCAATCCTCGCTGTCCCGCCTGCAACGGGTCCAAAACGCCGCAGCGAGATTCCTGTCGGGCACCTGAAAAAAGGGAGCACATCACCCCGATCCTGGCCTCTCTCCACTGGCTCCCTGTACGGTTCCGAATAAATTTCAAGATCCTCCTTTATGTCTACAAAGCCCTCAATGGACTTACCCCCACCTACATTAAAGGTCTGCTCACCCACCACACCACCTCCAGGTCCCTCAGATCGGCCGACTTGGGGTTGCTGAACATCCCGCGGTCTAGGCATAAGCTCGGGGCACGACCGCACCTTTGCGGTTGCAGCTCCTAGACTGTGGAACAGCATCCCTCTTCCCATCAGAACTGCTCCCTCCATCGACTCCTTTAAGTTGAGACTAAAAACTCATCCCTACTCCCAAGTCTTTCTTGACGTCCTCTGAGCGAGGGCTATGCGTATGTAGTGATGTTTTATTTAATCTATGAACCACTGTTGTTTGTTATTCTATTCTGATACCAATGTAAAGCACTGGCCAACAAGAGTTGTTTTTTTAAATGTGCTATATAAATAAAAATGACTTGACTTGACTACAACCAGCCCATCATACCATTTCGCCCACTTAGTTCCCGGTAACCTATACTCTCTCGTGGGCTCATACGTTATCACAGAACTAACTGAGGGAAATAACATAGAATAGCACAGCACAGGAACAGGCCCTTCGGCCTACAATGTCCATGCTGAACATGACACCAAGTTACACTAATCTCCTGTGACATCACATGACCCATATCCCTTAATTCGCTGTATATCCACATGCCAATCTAAAAAGCCTCTTAAATGCCTCTATTGTATGTGCCTCCATTACCAGCCCTGGTAAAGCATTTCAGGCACCTACCAGTCTATATGTAAAAAACATACCCAAAACATCACCTTTAAACTTTACCCCTCTCACCTTAAAGCTATGCTCTTAAGTCGACATTTCTACCCTTGGAAAAAGGTGCTCTCTGCCTACGCTCTGTTTCTGCCTCTCAAAAAGTTATATACATACATATAAAGTAAGACAATAATGGCATTGCTCAGAGTCCACCATATACCAATTATCCTCATAATCTATCGACATGAGAGTTATTTTCCATTAGTCAAATTACCTACAAACACTCAATGGAAAGAAACTGAACCATCCAGTCACAAGGAGATCATGCAAACTTTAAACATACAGCACCAAAGGTCAGGACCAAACCCACACAAAGAGTCATACAACATGGAAACAGGCCTTTTGGCACAACTTGCCCACACCAACCAAGATACTCCATCTACACTAGTCCCACCTGCCTGCATTTGACCCTTATCCCTCTAAACCTTTCCTATCCATGTACCTGTCCAAATAGCCTTTGAAGTTATTGTACCTGCCTTAAATACCTCCTCTGGCAGCTCATTCCACATATCCATCAACCTGCATGTAAAATGTTGTCCCTCAGATTATTATTAAATCTTTCCCCTCTCACGTAAACTTATGTCCCCTGGTTACTCTCTGGGTAAAAGGCTCAGTGCACTTACCTAACTATTCCCCTCATGATCTTGTACACCTCTATAAGACCACCCCTCATCCTACTGCACTCCGAGGAATTAAGTCTGAGCCTGCCCAACCTCTCCCTTTATATTAGGCCCTCAATTCTTGGGAACATTATGGTCAATCTTCTCTGCACTGTTTCCAGCTTAACAACATCCTTGCTCAGGCAGAGTGACCAAAACAGAACACAATTCTCTAAATACAACCTCATCAATGTCTTGTACAACTGTAACATAGAATCCCAACTTCTATACTCAATACCCTGACTGATGAAGGCAAATGTATGGCAAACCTTCTTGGCCACCATACCTACCTGTGACACCAATTTCAAGGAACTATATATCTGCACTTCCTGGTTACGGCAAAGGTCATGCCCTGGTTAAATTTCCTACTCATTAGAACTATCGAGTCAATTCTAACGTTTCACAATATTGATGAGATTATCAACCTAAAATGTCAACTGATTTTTCTCTCTCTTCAGGTGCTGCCTGACTTGCCAAGCATTTCCATTGTTCTCTGACTAATGAAATGAAGATCCTTGCAAAACTCGAGATGGAAGGAATAAAGCTATGTCAGAGATTCGGGGGAGGAATAGTGAGAAAGTGCAGCAAAAGCCCTGGGTTTGAACTGAAAATAGGATAAAGAGTTTACAATTTTTAACTCCAATCCCTGCAATCATACAGGTGAAAGTAATTTATAAGTACTTTGGCTAGAGAGAGTTTTTACATCAAGCTGAGTTGGCCAGTATTGGAATTATACAGACAACAAAGGTGTGAATGATAGTTCAACAGCCGAGCCAAAGTAATTTTGAAACAATATTGAACAGATTAAAATAAGGAGTCTTAGTTAAAGCTGGTCTTCTTCACGCCAGTACTCATTCTAGGGTCATGAATAACACCAATGTTATAAGCAGACAACCACAGATTCAAACAGATGCATGAGAGAGATTGTGCATAGGCATTATTCGGTAAAGACAATCTGCCCAGTATTTAGACGGAGAATATTTTAAATTCAAATTACAATCATGGAAAGCAGTTTCAGATCTTATAAAGATTGTCGTGGTCACCAGTAATGGTGAAGTCGAATTTGGAAACAATAGCACACAATTTGAAATTAACACTGAGCTATCAGATGAGGTTATTGGGAAGCCACCAATTCCTACCAAATAACAACTCTCAAACAATTGTCATACAATCTAGAGCACCAGGGCAGAAGCAACATGGAACTTCCTTTGCAAATCACCGTCATTCTGCTTTCTACACGTAATGACATCTCCTTGTTGTAATTTGGTCAATTTTCGTGCAATTACATCATTGTCAGCAATCTCAAACTACGTTTTACCATTAAAAAAATATATAATGTAAAGAGATGACTCCTCAGCACCTTCTCAAAGAGAAATTAAACATTCAAAGATAGACACAAAAAAGCTGGAATAGCGCAGCAGGACAGGCAGCATCTCTGGAGAGAAAGAATGGATGATGTCCCGAAACGTCAACATTCCTCTCCAAGTTTAAACCAGCATCTGCAGTTCCTTCTTACACAGTGAAATATTCGATGTGGCTAAACAAACAATCATGCTGAAGGATTTTCACAAGTTGCAAAAAAAGTAAAAGCTGCAATTCTAAACAATCTTATAATATTTTACATAGAAACATAGAAAATAGGTGCAGGAGGAGGCCATTCAGCCCTTCGAGCCAGCACCACCATTCAATATGATCATGGCTGATCGTCCACTATCAATAACCCGTGCCTGCCTACTCCCCATATCCCTTGACTCCACTAGCCCCTAGAGCTCTATCCAACTCTCTCTTAAATCCATCCAGTGATTTGGCCTCCACTGCTCTCTGTGGCAGGGAATTCCATAAACTCACAACTCTCTGGGTAAAAAAGTGTTTTCTCACCTCAGTCTTAAATGACCTCTCCTTTAATCTAAGAGTGTGGCCCCTGGTTCTGGACTCACCCAACATTGGGAACATTTTTCCTGCATCTAGCTTGTCCAGTCCTTTTATAATTTTCTATGTTTCTATAAGATATCCCCTCATCCTTCTAAACTCCAGTGAATACAAGCCTAGTCTTTTCAATCTTTCCTCATATGACAGTCCCGCCATCCCAGGGATCAATCTCGTGAAGCTACGCTGCACTGCCTCAATCACAAGGATGTCCTTCCTCAAATTAGGAGACCAAAACTGTACACAATACTCCAGATGTGGTCTCACCAGAGCCCTATACAACTGCAGAACCTCTTTACTCCTATACTGAAATCCTCTTATTATGAAGGCCAACAATCCATTAGCTTTCTTCACTGCCTGCTGTACCTGCACGCCAACTTTCAGTGACTGGTGCACAAGGACACCAGGTCTGGCTGTACCTCCCCTTTTCGTAACCTAACTCCATTTAAATAGGATAAAATAAATGGAGGAGCAAGATAAAGATAAAGTTCAAGTAAAAACCCAAATAGGTTGAAAGGAAAAAAATATATAACCATGGAATTTAGAAATAATTTTGTGTAGGAAGTATTTTGTGTAGGAAGGAACTGCAGATGTTGGTTTATACCGAAGATAGACAGAAAATGCTGGAGTAACTCAGTGGGTCAGGCAGCATCTCTGGAGAGAAGGAATAAGTGACGTTTCGGGTTGAGGCTGTAGGTGTCTTGATCCAAAGTGTCACCTGTCCTCTCCAGAAATAAATATTCCAAGCAATTTATACCGACAATTAATATTGGGTTTCATGGTTAGAACGGTATTTACCACTAATGATATCTAGTACAAAGTAAAACAAGTTACACGTAATTGTCCAGAACTGGGAGGTTTCACACTGGGAGTTTTACACCACTGGTTAAAGGCCTGACCACAGTTCACCTGCACTTTCCCTTGTGGACGCGTCTGGTCTCTGGATTTCCAGCTACGGACAGGACATCCATGGACTTCGGGTGACAAGGCAGAGGCCGGCTTAGGTAATTCATAAATCACGGCTGAAGAGTTTCAGCTACGGGATCACGTTGATTTAAAGGAGTTTCTGTGGAAACTAAACTCCTGGTCCCCGCCGGGTCAGCGCGAGGTCAGCGGGCGGTCAGCCAGCGTCCCAGGGTGCAGCACGGTGGCGCTCTCCAGCTGCGGGCCGCTTTCCCGCCCGCGCTGCACTGTGGGAACCGCGGCGGCCATGGCCCGCTCCCCGCTACACGCCATGTGTGGAGAGCAACTGTAGACAGATACACAACGCTGGAGTAACTGAGCGGGTTAGGAAGCATCACTGGAGTAACTCAGCGGGACAGGAAGCATCACTGGAGTAAAGGAATGGGTGATGTTTCGGGTCGACACCCTTCTTCACACTGATTTCAGTCTTGAAATGTCACCTAACCATTTTTCTCCAGAGATGCTGCCTGACCCGCCGTTACTCCAGCATTTTGTGGAGTAACGGCGTTGTGGAGTTGATCCGCTGAGATATTTTCTACATTTAACACACAAAGTATGCTCCTTTTTTCATAAGCCATGTTCATCCCTCAGTGTGAAATAATGGCGGCGGGTCCTTTGTCATCGTTAATAAATTGGTTATAGTGACAGAAAAACATGCCGCAGAAAAGCATATCTGCTTAAACATGGGAGTCCAATGAGTAAATGAGGTTCGTGTTGCAAAGATCATGACACTGTGCCGTTTTCTGGGAGGGCTTCACCGTTATGATGTTACACGCAGCAACGCAGACGCTGCCCACAAGACAACCTGCCTTTTTGCAACCATACCCGGTGTAATTCTAAAATATCAATTACCATTTGAGACTCGGAAGATAGCAATTCAACCAAATGGTGGCGCAGCAGTAGAGTTGTTACCTTGCAGCGCCACAGATCCGGGATCGATCCTGCCTGCGGGTGCTGCATGTGCGGAGTTTGTACATGCTCCCTGTGAAAACCTCCCTGCGTGGGTTTTCTCCGGGTGCTCCAGTCTGTCTGGAGAAGCACTTTGTTTTTGACTTGCGGTTGCCTTTTGACTTTCAGTACCAAACTCCGTTTCTCGTTGAAGTAAGCCCCACGCTCACCTCTGACATGGCACATCCACCAAACTGAATCCAAATCACTGGTCTTCTCAAGCCATGGCCATGTCATTGCCTGGCCACGGTCCAGGGCCACAAAGAGTTTGCAATCATGTGCCATTTCTTCTCTCCATAGATGCTGCCGCACCCGCTGAGTTTCTCCAGCAATTTTGTCTACCTTCCATATTATTATTATTCCCTCTTTTCAAAATTCAGTACTTTTCCAAAATAATTTTATATTTTGATTTCATTTTTTTAAGCTTCTTAATACTTCAACTTGCACACACATTTCCATTTTCACTTTACCTTAATTGCACATACATTTCCATTTTCACTTTACATTCTGAAAAAAAACTTAACCAAATACTTGAAATGTTTGCATTTTACACCCTAGTTTATTTTACGAGAGCATTATACAATGTGCGTGCAATTAAGGTAGAAGTTGAAGTGCTGGTCTACCTCAGCTGGATCATGCAGCGCCTATGGGGTGGGGGGAATAGATAGGGGATGTTTTGGGCTGGGACCCTGCTTTGGACTGATTCAGTTCCTCCAGTACTTTGTGTTTTTCCAGGATCCCAGTGTCTACAGTGCCTGTGTCTTCAGAGTTTCACAATATGCTTGGCTTGTCAACTTACTAAATAATGTTTGGAACTGGCATACGACATTGGCCAATGGTGGAGAAAATACAACTATGGACACTTACCTTCAAACTCAGCAGTGAACTCTTAAAAAAAAAACTTTGACAGATAAAGTGAAAATTACTAGGTGTGTATGAAGGAACTGCAGATGCTGGTTTACACCAAAGAAAGACACAAAATGCTGGAGTTACTCAGCGGAAAAAGGGTCTCGACCCTAAATGTCACCCATTCCTTCTATCCACAGATGTTGCTTGAGTTACTCCAGCATTTTGTATCGATCTTAAGTGAAAATTACTGTGGAAATAAGCCCTTCAGCCCAAAGAGTCTGCACCGACCAGCGATCTCTGTCACTAACACTATCCCACACACATTATGGACAATTTACAAGCTAATTAACCTACAAACCTGCATGCCTTTGGAGTGTGGGAGGAAACCAGAGATCTCATAGAAAGCCCATGCGGTCACAGGGAGAATGTACAAACTCCGTCAGACAGCACCTTTAGTTAGGATCAAACCCGGGTCTCTGGCACTGTAAGGCAGTAACTCTACTGCTGCGCCACTGCCCTGCCCTCCACCCATGCCCACTGCATCTATACAGCTGATGCTTAAAAGCCAATCCCACAGTTAACGGATGATAGTGAAATTGATTGTCTGCCACAATATTATAAATAGGCAAATAAAAAAATAATTAGATTGCATTAGCATTTGCAAGGTTGACATTTCAACTTCTAAAAAAAATATTTCAGCTGAATATTTAATTTCTCCATTTGGTAGTATTTAGTTTGAGTTTAAAGTGAGTTCAAGGGCATTTGAAAATAATTCCAAATTCAATGCAAATTATAACCAAATTATCAGTCTCAGAGAGCTCACATTACAGTAGGTGATGCTGGAATTAGAAGTAGCTCAACATAAACAGTGATTATTGGGAAGATGGATTTAAAGTCAAATGCTGAGAAATATTTGACATTAGTAAACATGTACAAAGCAAGTTTTGCACAGAGGCCTGATGAACACTTTGTTAGATGCCCCAGTTCTGGTAAATTGAGGAGTGCATAAGGTTTAAATCACTACTGGGAAGCACACTTCTATGCCTGGATTTAGGTCCAAGGCACCGTGTTGGAAAAAGACCAGGTAGTGGGATGATGTTAAATGATGAGAAGCAGAGACTGGACTCAAACAAACTCATCAATTCTTCTCTCTTTCACATGGATTACAAGTACCTTACACCTGTTGCATCCTGTAATGTGCCTGGATCCCAATTCTGGATCATGCAGACATTCCATCTTAACCTTCCCATCTTTATGGTGCTTAATTAAAATGGCGTGTCTACCTCTGGAATAAACTATTCCAATAATTTACTCCCTCTCTGATGTATCACAGTGTCTGACTCTTGCATTCCAGTTCATCAACTCTGATCCAAAGATGCTGCAGATATATACCTCGGATGTGGTTCCAATGGTTACCACCAACTCTCACATACTACACCACTAATACATTGCCATGTCTATCTTCAAAATCAATTTAATGTGTCACTTAATTATATCACCATTGGTCCAATCTCATTGAAGTCACTTGCTCATTAAAAATCCATACCCTGTGGACACTGAACACTGAACACAAAGGATGTTAGGCTAAAGATATTCATGCATAAATTATATTAACTGAAGTGAGGACCAAGTGTGCATTGCACTGCCTTGTCTGCACTGCACCAATCCTAGCTGTCAACATGTTTGGGCAGCATAGATAACCTGAAAAGTATATTGCAGAATTTGCCAACTCAATTTCTCCGTTTCCATTCCATTTTGCTTTGAATCTGAGTCACTTAGTGCATAATAACAATCAAATATCCAGTGACTTTGCAGATATATTTCCATAAAGTTACTGCACCTAACTGGAAACTTCCTGATAAACATAAAATACAGTAAACCCTCACAATTACGGACCTCGATATAACTGTTTTCAGTTATAGCAAACTGAAGGGTTGTTAGTGGTGGGTGCTGGCGGGCGTTGTTCGGCAGCAGAAAGGCAGCAGAGGGGAGAGAGCAAGCAGTGAAACACGGGGGTTACACAAAAAGCTGGAGAAACTCAGCGGGTGCAGCAGCATCTAAGGAGCGAAGGAGATAGGCGACGTTTCGGGTCGAGACCTTTCTTCAGGCCCAAAACTTCGCCTATCTCCTTCGCTCCTTTTGTGTAACCCTCGATTCTCCAGCATCTGCAGTTCCTTCTTTAACAAGCAGTGAAACACTCCTGAAGCCAAAAGCTTTTCACTGTACCTCGGTACACATGACAATGAACTCAACTGAAAATCGTTGCATTGGGCATGGATTTGCAGCAGCTGCCACAAAGCAAGCAGGTGCAGCAAATGCCACTGCACCTGCGTCACTCTGGCGACGGGTGCCCGGTAAAGCTCCTGTCCCACTTTCACGACCTAATTCACCACCTCTGCTGTGTTTGCCCTTGACTCATACTCGCAGCATGGCCATCACGAGGTCGTAGGAGGTCATGATGCTAGTCGTAGGCACTCGTGGCATCAAGTAGGTCGGGGCGTTTTTCTAGCCTGATGAAAAATGTCCACGAGTACAAAAGGTTGTGAAAGTGGGACAGGCCCTTAACAGCGGCAGGCTCGCATTGCACCGTCCCCACCAGTCACCAACAAGTTGGCTCCACGTGATGGGAGTTTTCAGTTGCGAGAGTGAGCGGTATGAAGGTGCTGTGAGTACTGCGTGTGGGACCGTGAGCTCTGCGGCTTCATGCTCTGTGAACTCCCATTAGTTTAACACTCCTTCATCGCAATGCTTCTTCCCTCCCGTCCTTGTAATTATAAACTAGTTAATATTTACCTCCCACACTCAATAGAGCAGACAATCGGCAATAACAACACTATCAAACCCCCCCACCAGCCCCCCTGTGGCCCATAGAGTGAGCGTTTACTGTATTCTGCACCTTATTTGTTTTGACAAAGTGAACAATAACATTTGGTTCCATTTGTTTATCCAGCAGTGTTGCATTCTCCATGCAGGCTAGTTGGAAACTCACCACAAAATACCAGTGTAAACAGAGATTAGCATCTGAACAACATTTACTTACATAAGTGTCGGTGACTATACAGATTGTTTAGCAGTAAAAAGTAAACATAGTCACACTCAACACATCACATTTTCAATTGGTACAGTTTTATGGACATAGACCCAGAATAATATGGATACGAATATGTCTCTTTCACCCAGATCATTAAAAAAAAGTCAATTTTCAATTTATTCTTGAACATGAATTGAACTTTCAATTGAGAACAAATTTCTTTACTTGGATGATGATAAATCTGTAGAATTCATTGCCACAGAGGGCAGAGGGGGCTAAGTTAATGGATATATTTAAGACTGACATTCTGAATTAGTACCGGTGTACAGGGGTTATGGGGATAAGACAGGAGAATGAGGTTGAGAGGGGAAGATAGATCAGCCATGATTGAATGGTGGAACAGACTTGATGGGTCAAATGGCCTAATTCTGCACCCATCATTTATTAACTTTTATATATAGTGCTTCTGTATTTTTGCTCACTATATCCTTAAACATTGTGCTGTTTTGAAAGATTAAAATACTTTAGCATATGAATATCAAATGTAGTCCTGCTAGGCATGATCATGTTGGCCAATGGACCCGTTTCCGTGCTGTATGACGACTTGTTAGTTTTGTGAGTTAAATCCTGTGTGGAATCAAAACTATTTTGTGTCAGATACAATAAAAAGTGTTGTAGAGCCGACTGTATCTTGATAATGAGGTTTTGAACAACCATTATTCTTTCATTTGTGGGTTACACAAAAAGCTGTAGTGCAGCAGCATCTACGGAGCGAAGGAGGTAGGCGACGTTTCGGGTCGAGACCCTTCTTCAGACTCTTTCATTTGTGTCTGAAGCTGATTACTTGAATTTCCACTGGAACTCTAATTGGTCTGATGAAGAGGACTGTGGTGAATAATCGGATTTGAACAGGCCTTAACACATTTGCTCTTGTGAGCTTCTTTTGATATTGACGATTTTGAACATGTGGTTATACGGGTGAGGTTAATTGATTGCATATATTTCATATTATGAAGACACAAGGAATGCAGTTGCTGGTTTACTAAAAATGACACAAAGTGCTGGACTGACCTAGTGGGTTGGACTGAATCATTGGAGACCATGGATAGGTGTAAGAAGGAACTTCAGATGCCGGTTTAAACTGAGGGAGTTATATAACATTTTAGGTACCTCTCTTCTGGAAACAGATATTGGCCTTAGGATGAAAGAGCAAAACAGATATTCCAGAATTATAGGGGCATCCAGCCAGCCTGTGGTTAGCAGAAAATGTTGGAACCGAAGAGAGACACACAAAGCTGGAGTAACTCAGCGGGACAGGCAGCATCTCTGGACAGAAGGAATGGGTGACGTTTCAGGTTGAGACCCTTCTGCAGATGGGTTAATATCCATCTAATAGCATGCGTCTCCTCATTCATCTGTTGCGAACAGTATACAGTATATAGTTTGTCATGTACACACACAAGTAGGAAAATCATAGCCCAGAAAAAGCCTTTCAGCCCATCAAGTCCTCCCTAACCATCAACCACACATATATTAATCCATTACTCTCTACATTCTATTAACACCCCCCTTCATCTCGTCCACCCCAATATTCTACCACCCACTTATTGTGGAGCAACGTCTCATGGCCAATTAGCCTACCAACCCACACATCTTTATAAAGTGGAAGAAAACCGGATCACCCAGAGGAAACCCACATGGTCATTGGAAAACCATGCAAATTTCATACAGACAACACCTGAGGTCAGGATTGAACCCAGGTCATTGGCACGCGAGCCAGCAACTGTACTTGCTATGTCAATGTGTCGCACAATACAATGAGGCAAGAGGTGTTTACAATGATCAGAAGTGTACGTTGAGCAATAGGCATTGAATAGGGAATCCAGAGAAAGAGAACATGAGCTTACATTTTAGTCAGGATATTCAGAGTTAGTCTTTCACTCAGGAGTGGTGAAAAACTGGAACTTGCAAATGCCATTGAGACCAGGTCAATGGAAATTTTCAAAAATCAGGTTATTACAAAGAAAAGATTTAATTATTACTAAACCAAGTGGGACCCATTGGGTCCTGTCTCCCCAACGCGCGGTTGCGAGGGTGGGGGGGGCGGAGGGCAGCCTGTGGCGTCACACACACAAACCACCCCCCACACAAACACACCTTGATATTATATTTATATTATAATCAATATTAATTAATATTTAATTAAGGGAGAGACAGAAGGAACTGCAGATGCTGGTTTACCAAAAAAGACACAAGGTGCTGCAACTCAGTGGGTCAGACAGCATGTCTGGAAGTCGTTGATAAGTGACATTTTGGATCAAGACCCTTCTTCAGATTTATTTAGTTAGATTTAAATCCCACAGATGACTTAGAGGGATTTGAACACCTCTCTCTGGTTCACTGCACTATCAAGCACATAGTTTACTGATCAGGAACATTGACCTGTGGAGTAAATCTTACAATTCCAATTTCGAAAGTATCCAATGTTGAAATGTTGTAGTACATTAGTGTCTTTGGCACAAAGTGACCATGGGGCACTTGGTATCCTCAGCATCAAAGGTGGATGGTGCTGCAAGGTTTGTAGTATAAGAGATCAATTCCCCAGCTGCTTGCTTCCATTCACATTCTGGAACCTGGTCTATGGTTCTCTTCAAACTGATTTTCCATTGTTTGTTTTATCATCATGACACAAATCCAAATTGAAGTCTGCAGACTGTTCATCTAAATATATGAAACCTGGGAGCTTTGTCTAACAGCAGTCAGGTTCTGGGACCTTTACAAATGTAGTGTTGATGTCAAATGTATTATAATGGAGCAGGTCAATGAATTAAATCCCCTTCCCATTCCAAAAGTGACCTTTTTGTCCCGGGCCTGCTCCACTCTCAATGTGAGCAAATTTGAGGAACAGCACTGATTTCTCTTGGGCAGCTTACAACCCAAGATTTGTACGTTGATTTCTTTAATTTCAAGTAACACTTTAATTCGCTCCTTTTCCCCCATCCCCGCCCTATCCACTCACGCATAGCCCCCAACTGTGCAGGCGCAGCTAGAGAGGGATAGGAAGAGGGGTAGAGAGGGAAGGTAAGGGGTAGAGAGGGAGAGGGTGAGGGGAATGGAGAGGGAGGGGGATAGAGAGGGAGAGGGGCAGAGAGGGAGGGAATTAGAGAGAGGGGGTAGAGTGGGGGGAGGGGGGGGGATGGGGGGTAGAGAGGGTGAGGCTAGGGATCCCAGCTGGGCAGAGCAGGTTGGAATGCTGAGTGCCCCTCGTGTCCGGAGCGTGTGAATGTATTGTGACGTCAGTCAGCATTTATTTCTTCAAAATTAGAACGTTGAAAACCTTAATAATTTTGAAGCTGTTTTTAAAAGGTTAATAACTTGAGAAACATAGCATGAGAAAAATGCGACAGCAAAAAGTGTATCCCATCCGCAGAAACATGTGAGTAGCATGTGTGTAAATTTGAAGGCCGTAGGCAAGCATTTGGAAAAAGATACAAATTAAGGAGATGAAAAGAACGCCAACGCAATCCTGTCCCACACTGACATTTAGAATGTTAAGAACAAAGGGAAGAGTTTTAGTATAATAGAGATGGGAATAAAATCAAATAGAGTTTCTCAATGTTTGAAAGACATTTGGACTGGTACATGGATAGGAAAGGTTTAGAAGTATTTGTACCAAATGCATGCAGGTGAGACTATTGTAGATGGGCATGTTGGTCGGCATAGGCAAGTTGGGCCGAAGGGCTGGTTTCTCTGCTGTCAGACACTATCACTGAGAGAAGAACAAGTTGGATCAATCGAATGGTCACCCTTGTTCTGATATCCTTCTGGTTATGGTATAGGCAGGAGCTGGTTGATGGGGAGACAATGAATCATACAAAGCATTGTAGTAACTTTAAGGATGATGCCAAAGGGATAAAAAATGGAAAATATTACAACTGAGATGAAAAATATATTTTTCAGATGTTCAGAATAATAATATTGATGCCACTCAGGAATGGCATGATTCTGGCTGGTCACAGATGCCAAGCAGGATCAGGCCTGGTTAATACTTCTAGTACTCGAGTATTGAGTCATAGAGTCATCCGGTGTGGAAATAGGCCCTTTGGCCCAACCTCCGCACATCCAACCAACATGGCCCATTGCCTGCGTTTGGCCCACATCCTTCTAAACCGATCCCTTCCATGTACGTGTCCAAATGTTTTACATAGAAACATAGAAAATAGGTGCAGGAGGAGGCCATTCGTCCCTTCGAGCCAGCACCTCCATTCATTGTGATCATGGCTGATCGTCCGCTATCAATAACCCGTGCCTGCCTTCTTCCCATATCCCTTGACTCCATTAGCCCATAGAGCTCTATCCAACTCTCTCTTAAATCCATCCAGTGATTTGGCCTCCACTGCCCTCTGTTGCAGGGAATTCCATAAATTCACAACTCTCTGGGTAAACATAGTGACAGTACTTACATCAACTACCTCCTCCAGCAACTCGTTCCATACACCCACCAACCTTTGTGTATAGCAAAGTTGCCCCTATTAAATCTCCCCCTCGCCTTAGGCCTATATCCTCTGGCACTTGATCTGCATTTACCCTATCTATTCCACTCTTGATCTTGTACATAACTATAAAATCACCCATCATCCTCTATTTTAGAGATACAGCGTGGAAACAGGCCCTTCTGCCCACCGAGTCCGCGCCGACCAGTGATCCCCGCACATTTACACTATCCTACACATACTAGGGACAATTTACACTTATATCAAGCCAATTAACCTATAAACCTGTACGCCTTTTGAGTGTGGGAGGAAACCTATGTGGTCATGGGGAGAACGTACAAACTCCATACAGACAGCACCCGTAGTTGGGATCGAAACGCTGCAAGGTAGCAACTCGACCCCTGCACCACCGCTTGTATTCCTTAAATAAAAGTAACAGCTGCTTTTGAACTAACTTTGATATTGAAGGTAGTAAAAACACAGCATTGGGGCTGATAAAGTACAACTGTAACGAATAATAGACTTTTGTCAAGCGAATGCCAATTCTCACCGATGTCGTTTGTAAAGTACTTTTTGATAACCTGCATCCGAGCCATCAGGCATGCACAAATTGGCAACAACTGCAATCAACATTTCACCATAAATGCAACTATTAAGATGATGAATTGTTGACCAAGGGTCAATTACTGCATACGATTCAAGTTCTGCTTGAAAGATGAGTCGGGTTAGTTTGCACCAAGGTATTCAGTTCACATGCTATCATTTTGAAGTTGCCTTTAGTTTATTGCACCAGAGCTCATTCATCGCCTCCTGAAGGTGATGACTCATGCAAGTGATGAGTTCTGTAAGTATCCACAATCCTGTTATCTCAGCCAAGTAGTTATGGTGTGTGAATGAGCCCAGACTGTGAGTGTTAGCAGGCATTTGATCAAAATTTGATCAGAAGGTTTTGACCAGCCCCGACCCGAGTTAGTTTGCCCGGCGTGGGGGAGCTGAGATTCCCCCTCTGATGCAAGAGCTTGATCACCCTGACACAGAGGGCCTGTGGGAGAACAGAGAAGTGAAGAGATTGCATTTTTTTTTGTGTTCCATAACAGTGAGGAATGTGGAGGAGTCGCTGTGGTGGATGTAGAAACATAGAAACATAGAAAAATAGGTGCAGGAGTAGGCCATACGGCCCTTCGAGCCTGCACCGCCATTCAATGTGATCATGGCTGATCATCCAACTCAGTATCGCGTACCTACCTTCTCTCCATACCCCCTGATCCCATTAGCCACAAGTGCCACATCTAACACCCTCTTAAATATAGCCAATGGACTGGCCTCAACTACCTTCTGTGGCAGAGAATTCCAGAGACTCACCACTCTCTGTGTAAAGAATGTTTTCCTCATCTCGGTCCTAAAGGAATTCCCCCTTATCCTTAGACTGTGACCCCTTGTTCTGGACTCCCCCAACATCGGGAACAATCTTCAGGCATCTAGCTTGTCCAACCCCTTAAGAATTTTGTAAGTTTCTATAAGATCCCCCCTCAATCTTCTAAATTCCAGCGAGTACAAGCCGAGTCTATCCAATCTTTCCTCATATGAAAGTCCTGACATCCCAGGAATCAGTTCTGTTTATGTTAAAATGTAGTTTTGTGTGCTCTGTTGCTTTTTATTGGTATGACTATGGCAAATCAAATTCCTTGTATGTTGCAAAACATACTTGGCTAATAAAGTATGATTATGATTATGATAATCTGGTGTTGAAGGCTGCAGAGGATGCGCTTGCCTGAGTAGAGGAGAGGCTAGAGAAACTCAGGGGAAGAAAGTCAGGCTCACTATAGATAGATACAATAAGCAGGATTAAATTAATGGGTCAGTCACATCTCTGGAGAAAAGGAATAGATCATATTTTGGGTCGAGCCCCTTCCTCAGACAGAGGCAAGGGATGTTTACAATGATCAAAAGATCATTGTGGATTGAGTAGGGAATCCAGAAAAAGGGAGCACGAGTTTCAATTTTTGTCAATATATTCAGGATTGCTCTTTCACACAGGAGTGGTGGATAACTGGAACCTTTCCTTTCAGGCAGAGGAAGGGTCTCAGAAACATCACCCATTCCTTTTCTCCAGAAATGCTGTCTGACCCACTAAGTTTCTCCAGCTTTTGGAGTCTATCTTCAGTTTAAACCAGCATCTGCATTATCAGCACCTTCCTACACATTATTTCTCTATGTCTATGTCCAATGTCGTTCAGCAGAAATCTCTGGGATTAATCATGTCAAGGTGCCAGCTGATAATTCTTCATACTGTAATGGAACAGAGGGGCTTCATATGTTTTATAACACTTATCTCAGTTAATTTCATAAATAATGATACTTTCTATAACGTGGGTTTTCTCAGGAATGCAAATGCAGATGCTCCCTGACTTACATAAGAGTTTCAATAGACAACAAGTGTAGGAGGAGGCCATTCGGCCCTTCGAGCCAGCACCGCCATTCAATATGATCATGGCTGATCATCCCCAATCAGTACCCCGTTCCTGCCTTCTCTCCACATCCCCCGACTCCACTATCTTTACGCCCTATCAAGCTCCCTCTTAAAAGTATCCAGAGAACCGGCCCCAATCGCTGCCGAGGCAGAGAATTCCACAGACTCACAACTTTCCATGTGAAAAAGTGTTTCCTCATCTTCGTTCTAAATGCCTTGCCTCTTATTCTTAAACTGTGGCCCCTGGCTCTGGACTCCCCCAACATCGGGAACATGTTTCCTGCCTCTTGCATGTCCAAACCCTTAATAATCTTATATGTTTCAATAAGATCCCCTCTCATCCTTCTAAATTCCAGAGCATACAAGCCCAACCACTCCATTCTCACAGCATATGACAGTCCCGCCATCCCGGGAATTAACCTTGTGCACCTACTCTGCACTCCCTCAATAGCAAGAAGGTCCTTCCTCAAATTAGGGGACCAAAACTGCGCACAATACTCCAGATATGGTCTCACTAGGGCCCTATACAACTGCAGAAAGACCGCTTCATTCCTATACTCAACTCCTCATGTTATGAAGGCCAACATGCCATTCGCTTTCTTCACTGCCTGCTGTACCTGCATGCTTACTTTCAGTGACTGATGAACAAGGACCCCCAGAACCCATTGTACTTCCCCTTTTCCCACTTGGCACCATTCGATAATAATCTGCCTTCCTGTTTTTGCTACCAAAGTGGATAACCTCATATTTATCCACATTAAACTGCATCTGCCATGCATCTGCCCACTCACCCAACCTATCCAAGTCACCCTGCATCCTCATAGCATCCTCCTCACAGTTCATACTGCCACCCAGTTTTGTGTCATCTGCAAATTGGCTAATGTTTTGAATCTATTGGCTAAGGCTTTGAATCTATTCATCTTAATGTTACTTTGAATCCTTTTCATCCCACGGACCCTTGCCCATCAGATATTACGTGTCAGAACGGAAGAGCTACTGTGCACATGGAAATTTACTATTTGACGCAGAGACCACGGGGAAGCTCCGACATGGAGACTGTGGGAGTAGCTCCAGCGTGGAAACCACAGGAGGAACTCTGACGTGGAGACTATGGGGGGAGCTCTGATGTGGAGACCGTAGGAGTAGCTCAGGAGACCATGGTGGAGCTCCAATGTGGAGACCACGGGGGAGCTCCGACATGGAGACCGTGGGGGTGACCACGATGGAACTTTAACATGGAGACCACTGGGGGAGACCACGGTGGAGCTCCGACATGAAGACCAGGGGGGAGTCCACCGGGGGGAGCTCCGGCACAGAGACAACGGGGGGAACTCCGAGGTGGAGACAGCAGAGATGCACATGTTGGAAATAAAGCAGTGGGCTTAAAGAACTGCTTGCTTAAGTGCGAGTTTACACAAGTCACCTATTATGCAAGTGCCTGTACGTCGTTATAGCAAAATTACGTGAACTATAGTCTGTTTATATATATGCGTGATATAAAGTAAACACGTCTTAAACCTATTTTTATGGATATTATTTTGGTTTTGAAAATTCTTTCATGGTTTTTGACAATTCAAAGACGTGGCAAGTTAACCCCAGTGATCTACAGCAAGTTAAACATTTTTAAATAAATTATCACAATCTCCTCAGTTCTTGAAATTGTGATTTCCTTTATTGACAAGACGGCTTGTAAAATCTTATTTCACCACTAGTCTGAAACTCTCGGCTACTATTTGTCACCCCTGTTATTTCCTGGTAACTGGCTGATTATTATCTGATAAAATTCAGGAAACAAATAAAAGAGTTATTAGTCATTAAACGTGGGTGGAATAATGCATGAATGACACAGCGTCTGAAACTGTGTGCGTCACATTACATGAAAGCCCTGAGATCACTCGTTGTAGGACCACACGCTGCTTTTCATCACCCTCCATCTGTTAAAGGAAAAGTACTTCCACCTTAGTAATCCGTTTTACTCAAAGTCCAATTTACATTGCGGTAGATCTGACTGTCACGGCTGACTGAGGCTCAATAATTATTGAAATATCTTGTACCATGACCACATTCATAACAGTAAAATGTAAGGGCTATAACTAAAAAGCTTAGATTGACACAAAATGCTTGAGGAATGAAGCAGGTTAGGCAGCATCTCTGGAGAAAGTGGATATGTGATGTTTCGGGTTGGGACCCCTCTTCAGACCTGAAACATCACCTGTCCATTTTCTCCAGAGATGCTGGCTGATCCGCTGAGTTACTCCAGCATTTTGTGTCTATGTTTGGTATAAACAGTACCAGCAGTTTATTTTTATTAAACTTAAAAGGTTACAATTGCTCAGACATTCAGGCTGTTTCCCAAAGACTACTCTCTCCTTTAAAACATCTGCATTTAAATGCCATGCTTTCTCTTCTCCTGTATTTGAATAGTCATAGAATGACCCTGAAATTAAACTACAGGTTCTGCAGAGTTACTCAGGGAGTCAGCTGTCATATTTATTGCATCGGTTCATCTTTTCGTGCTGTCAGTTTACCATGTGGCTGTGGTTACAGACTGACCCCAGAAGTCTGCAACATACTTGTCCCCCACAGCTCATTGACAGCTCAATACACAAATTACATTTTATCCACAAGATAATTTGCTGACTCTTCTTGCATTTGGCCGATCATTTTAAGAGGTTTAACCAACATTATACTCCTCCAATCTCAGTGATTTTTTAGCTAAAACATTGGATTTGGTAAACATGAAAAATTATTATGGATGTGGAAGAGGAATGCAGAAATGCAATTTTGAAACTTTGCCAGGCCATTAATTCAGTAATGTATAGTTATCTTGTTTGGGTGGGAGTTACTGTCTAATGGAAGATCTACCATGCACCACAAGTTATCATTTCTTCAGTATGTCTGCTCAGTATGTTCACAATACAGAATTACGCACGCCTTAGATTAGCTTCTATAACTTGAGCCAACTAAACAAAAAAAACTATTGTCTCTTTCTATGTTCTACATTGTACAAGCGCACACACACATACACACACACATTATACAAGCTGCACTGTACAATTATTTAACCCAAATGTAATAGGTCGGCATGGTGGTACAGCGGTAGAACCACTCCCTTACAGCACCAGAGACCCCGGTTCGATCCTGACTACGGGTGTTGTCCGTATGAAGTTTGTACGTTCTCCCAGTGACCTGCGTTGGTTTTCTCCAAGATCTTTGGTTACCTCCATCACTCCAAAGATGTATAGGTTTGTAGGCTAATTGGTTTGGTATAAGCGTATTAAGAGAAAAAATGGTAATATTGTCTCGAGAGCAAGGGTTCCCAACCTGATGTACATTTACCCCCAGCGGGTACATTTGTTGATTCTGGATTTGTACACATTTTTTCTCATTGACTGACTGTGTTTGGTTCTGGTATATCGGTATCTGTTCATCATTATTTGTTCATAAATAAGTGAAATAACATTGTTAAGCGCTATTAAAGTTGCCTGGGGTAAACGGGATGAAAAAGGTTGGGAACCCCTACCTAAAATCATTCCTCCTGGGTGCTGAATGAGTGAATGTGAATATCCAATAATAAGTCTGTATTCCATGTGGAGTTCACCAGTTTGTTGGGATTCCTTATGTAGGTATGTTACAAAACTTACCTTTAGCGGTGCTGCAGTTCTGCTGCTGGCCGTGTGCACGACATTGGCGCCTCAAAGGGGGTTAACATGCAATTTTCCCCATGCAATCCGGAGCTTTCTGTTGTCCGAGTGCGATCTATTTTTGGAGATGCGTTCCGACTGCCAGTAAGCCCGTTTTTTAAAATAAATAGCCCGACTACTTCATCGCTGCCGTAAAATAAAAATTAGCTCCTAATGCCGTGAACGCCGACAACGGGGACCGATTTTACGTAGGGGACAGGTAAGTGAAAGCTGTTTATTTGTACATATAAACTTGCTTTTTTAGGGGACTTTAATCAATATTTCATGTTGCGAAACGGTGATTTAGTCCCCATACGAACTGGCAGAAAATTTCCTGCCGATATTGGGTTTAAATTCACCGCAACTGCAACGTTCCAATCCATCGCGTTCCAGAAAATCCCACTCGCAAGCTGTTTAAAATGCCCATTAATTTACAGGCGTTAAACACTGAATTCCTTCAATTTGGCCTATAAATTAATGACAATTAGATTTAAAAATCATGTTTTACTGTGAATTATTGTGTGGCTGTTAATTGGACACTTAGATTTAAATAGGGGGAGAGGGGGGGGGGGAGAGGGGGGGGGGGAGAGGGGGGGGGAGAGGGGGGGGGAGAGGGGGGGGGGGAGAGGACTACACGCCAACCCCACTACAACTGCACCTACGACTACAGGATTAGCGATTTTCTCCAATTTTTGTTTGCACAATTTTTTTTAACATGTTGACATGTTTTTGACATGTGGCGTCCATACGGAGGCTGCGACTAGTTCCCAGAATGCGGGAACTCCTCGTGACCATGAAGGAGACTCACCAGAGACCGGCAGCGAACATGTGGCGAGCACAGAGTCTCCGGCACTCGCCTAAAAAGTCGCCTAAGTGGAACAGGGCCATGAGTCTAAGTGGGACAGACCCACTAGTATTCCATTGGGGAATGCGGTGAGAGTGACCTGGGGTATGTTCAAAGGCCACATTCATTTCAATGAAGATTCTTGCCATTGGAATGAGAAGTTGGTACTCATAGGCATACGGCATGGAAACAGGCCCTTTGCTCAACTAAACCCTGATCAAACATCAAGCACTCATTTATACTAATCCTATACTAATTCCATCAGAATCTCCCCCATATGTTCATCAACTTTATCCACTTTGACCACCACTTGCCCAATTTACAGTGGGCAATTCACCCACCATTTTTGAGGTTAAAAATGGTCCACATAGACAGCAGCTGAGGTTAGACAGTAGCAGTGTATTAATGAACTTCATGTTTAAAAGTCCTTCATACTACAGACTTTTAAAAGTTTCTGGATGTTTGAGACAATTAAACATTGTTGAAATGACTTCACCACCGAGACCACCCAGCTTTGGGTCCACTCAAACTCGCCAACAGGTCGTGTTCTTGAGGCTCGTTAGCTGGTGTCCAGGGGTAGGGGACAGTTGGCAGTGGCACTGGGCCAGTGTAGTGCAGGGGTAGGGGACAGCTGGCAGGGACACTGGGCCAGTGTAGTGCAGGGGTAGGGGACAGCTGGCAGGGACACTGGGCCAGTGTAGTGTAGGGGTAGGGGACAGCTGGCAGGCACTGGGCCAGTGTAGTGCATGGGTAGGGGACAGTTGGCAGTGGCACTGGGCCAGTGTAGTGCAGGGGTAGGGGACAGCTGGCAGTGGCACTGGGCCAGTGTAGTGTAGGGGTAGTGGACCGCTGGCAGTGGCACTGGGCCAGTGTAGTGTAGGGGTAGGCGACAGCTGGCAGTGGCACTGGGCCAGTGTAGTGCGGGGGTAGGGGACAGCTGGCAGGGACACTGGGCCAGTGTATTGTAGGGGTAGGGGACAGCTGGCAGTGGCACTGGGCCAGTGTAGTGCGGGGGTAGGGGACAGCTGGCAGTGGCACTGGGCCAGTGTATTGTAGGGGTAGGGGACAGCTGGCAGTGGCACTGGGCCAGTGTAGTGCAGGGGTAGGGGACAGCTGGCAGTGGCACAGGGCCAGTGTAGTGCAGGGGTAGGGGACAGCTGGCAGTGGCACTGGGCCAGTGTAGTGCAGGGGTAGGGGACAGCTGGCAGTGGCACTGGGCCAACTATTTTGATGTTGTACGTGTGAATTTGTTTCACTACAGGGTGCTCCAGACGGCTTAAAACTCTATGGATGCCAACAGTTTCTTTAAAAATATCACAATGTGACAGAAATAGAACATAACGGTATGAAATGAGGGCAGTTAGCGTATGAGAATAGGCCAAATGGAGTGGGAAAATGGATGAATGAGATATATCCATAATAAATTCATTTGGCCCATCATCTATTCCACCATTCAAGCATGGCCAGTCTATCTTTCCTCTCCATTCTCCTGCTGTCTCCCCATAACAAGAATCTGTCAATCTGCACCTTAAAAAAATCCAATGATTTGGCCTCCATGGTGGCCTGTGGCAATGAATTCCAGATCAGGCTGTGCTAATGGAGAGAGAGGCCTGGAGTCCATAATCACAGATGCAGGAGTTGGTTTCTGTGAACTCCTCCCCAAAGTTCCCATTGACCAGGTGACCTCTTTTATTGAGACCCTAGTTTCACCCTCTGAGGTAGATCTTCAGTCCCATCTATGCCTCCCCTACCCTCTGCATCTCCACACCAACCTCTCTGCTTCCCAATTCTGATGAAGGGCCTTTGACCTCAGATGCTGCCAAGCTATGACCACTATTTTCAGAATTTCCTTCAGATTCCCAGCATTTCTAGATCATATGATTTTCAGATGACAAAAAACACATGATTTTCCAGCATGTAAATATTGTCACTTTTCATAAATTCATGTGATAGGAGCTGGACCATTTGGCCCATCAAGTCTACTCCACCATTCAATCATGGCTGATCTATCTTTCCCTCTCAACCCCATTCTCCCACACTAATCAGGAATCTATCTATCTCTGCTTTAAAAATATCTATTGACAGCCTCCACAGCCTTGTGTGGCAATGAATTCCACAGATACACCACCCTCTAGTTTCACTTCATGGATATATTGGCCCGAACATATTGTGTGAAAGTGATGAGTGTAGATGCAAGGCCTGCAAATGCTCAAGAATGTGGCAGAACATGTACACAGAGATCATGACAACATGAACATCAGGATATAATGCATCCTATGGCAGATCTCTCGGTTAGTGTAGCAGACAGCATGCAGCACAAGGAAGAGACCCCTCTGGCATGTTCAGTTTATAGATGCAGCAGGGAAACAGGCCCTTCGGCCCATCAAGTCCGCACCGACCACCGATTTCACACATCAGCACTACCCGATACACTGGGGACAATTTACAATTTTACAGAAGCCAATTAACCTACAAACCTGTACATCTATGGGATGTGGGAAGAAACTGAAGCACCCAGAGAAAAACCACGCAGGTCACAGGGAGAACGTACAAAACTCCACACAGACAGCACCTGAGGTCAGGATCGAACCCGGGTCTCTGGCTCAGTCAAGCAGCAATTCTACGCTGCGCCACCTTGCTGCCTAAATGAAGGGCATGAATAACCACCTGGGAGCACGTGCAACAAAACAAAGTGTGGAAGGGACAGTGGGCCTGGCAGCATCTGTGGAGGGCAATGGACAGGTGATGGGTTGGGTTGGTTGGGACTCTTCCTCAGACTCCATTGACTAGCAGAGAGAAAGTGGGTTGAGGGGAAGGGGTGGTGTCAGGCATTGGCACGAAAAGGGTGAAGGTAGGAACTGCAGATGCTGGTTTAAAACAAAGATAGACACAAAAAGCTGGAGTAACTCAGCGGGGCAGGCAGCTGATATTTCAGGTTGAGACTTCTTCAGACAATTCAGGTCAGGAGTGGTAATTGACAGATGAGTGAAGATTGTAACCAATGATGGAGGTAAAGTGGAGACAAAATGCTACAGATGTGCATCTGACAGGTGACGCAGCGGTAGAGTTGCTGCCTCACTGCGCCAAGTTCGGTCCTGACTACAGGTGCTGTCTGTGGGGAGTTTGCAAGTTTTCCCCGTGACCTAGGTGGGTTTTCTCCGGTTGCTCCGGTTTCCTCCCACACACCAAAACGTACAGGTTTGTAAGATATTTGGCTTGGTAAAATTGTAAAATGGCCCTAGTGTGTGTAAGATAGCATGTGTGTGGGGTTCGCTGGTCGGCGCGGACTTGTTGGGCCGAATGGCCCATTTCCATGCTGTATCTCTGAACTAAATTATAATGTTGTGGGCGAAACATGTAGAACCAGAGGGAGGGAGGGAGGGAGGGTGCTTTGGCGTATTGAGTGTTTGGAGTATTTTGTGCAGTTCTGATCACCACAATATAGGAAGGATGTGGAGGCTTTATAGAGGTTGCAGCAGAGGTTCACAAGGATGTGCCTGGGTTGGAGTTTAGGAGCTTGGAATATGCTGGCAGTGTAGAACAGACAGGGAAAAGAGGAACACACAGTGTGCTGGCAGGTGGGTTAGTCTGGAATAAAATGTAATAAAACCTAACTTTAGGTAACATGTACATAGCAGCAACTCATATTTCACTTGGGTAGCTTACAACCCAACCTTATGAATATGAATTCTCAAATTTTAGGTAACTTCCACAAACACTGCCCTCCACCCTTCCCTCTCCTCCCTACCCCGCCTCTCCTTTTCTCTCCCTTCCCCATCCCCCCCCATCCCCCCCCCCCCTTCCTCCCCTTCCACCCCCCTCCCCCTCCACCCCACCCCCCTCCACCTCCCGCTATCCTTCTGCATTCATGTGCTTTACAGGAACTAACCAACGGCAATTAATTTCAAAACGCTGGTCTATTCTACAAGAAGCGAGTCTGTCATTTAAAGTTTATATTCAGGGAAACAGTAAAATGCATTTTTGATTGGATGAGTAACAGTATGTAGGAAGGAACTGCAGATGCTGGTTAAAACTGAAGATAGACACAATAAGCTGGAGTAATGCAGTGGGACAGGCAGCATCTCATGACTTCTTCATGTGCCATGTTTTGTTCAATGTGCCACGTTTATTATGCATTGCAGACACAGTAGATCATTAAATGGCCAAATCACCAATCTGAATTTGACAAGATTAAATAACTCGCTCATTTTGGAAGAAATAAGAATTATGCAATGGCACGGATGTGTTCTTGTTATTGATGTACTGTATTCCATGACATCATTGTTGTGGATAAAGTCCCAGCAATCGTGGCAGTCCATCCAAAATAAACAAGCAAGTCTGAAGAATCAATTTGTGGGTTCGCTCAGACCTCCTTGATGAATGATACATTGTTGGCATCATGGCCTACAATTCAGTTCCACTAGTGAACAAACTGAAGGATATTTTTTAAAGACTCGATTTAACAAAACAAAAAATATGATATTAATTTATTATTGGAGTTGATATATACGATACAGTGAAAAACATGTTCTATCCATGGTGGCACAGCGGTAGAGTTGCTGCCTTATAGCTCCAGAGACCCGGGTTCGATCCTGACTATTGATGATGTCTGCACAGAGTAAGTTCGCCCCGTGACCTGCGCGGCCTTTCTCCCCGTCACCTGCTCTGGTTTCCTCCCACACTCCAAAGATGTACAAGTTTGTAGGTTAATTGGTTTGATACTATTGTTATTGTTTCTATGGTGGCATCTTACAAATTGGCTAGAGACAAGCTGAGTTTCTGAGGAAGTAGAGACATTATTCCTGGTCATAGCAGCAATCTGGCTGGACCAAGACAAGACTATTGATGATATTTATGCCTAGGAACATGAAGCTCTCCACCATCTCTACTTCAGCATCACCTGGGGTACATACGCACAGTACTGATGTGTACAGACTGGGGTATGTACACACAGTACTGATGTGTACAGACTGGGGTACGTACACCACCCTGCTTCCTAAATATGATGACCAGCTCCGTTGAATGAGTGAAAGGTTTTATTTTCCATGCATTGTTGTTTACCATCTGGCCAACTACGCGGGTGTCAATTTGTAAATGATGTTCGAACGGGATTTGTCCGGGACAGTCGGCAGCTTTCAGGAAGTTTAGTAAATGCCTCAGAGCACTTCCTTGCCAGGCGCTGGGGTTAAGAATTACTGAAGAGGGGGTGTAGTCATCTATCCTCACTGATTGTGGTGTATGGGTCAGGAAGTCAAGGATCCAATTGCAGAGTGAGGAGCTAAGTCCTATGTCCAGGAGTGTGCAGGTAGGTTTGGGTGGAATTATGGGGTTGGAGATGCAGTTATTATCAATAATTTCACCCCATTCACACAAAGGGTGGTGGGAGTATGGAAAAAAAAAAACTGCCAGAGGAGGTAGTGGAGACAGGAACTATCCCAACGTTTAAGAGACAGATGGGTACATGGATAGGACAGGTTTGCATGGATATGGACCAAGCGCAGGCAAGTGGGACTAGTGTAGCTGGGACATGTTGGGCGGTGAGGCACGTTGGGCCGAAGGGCCCGTTTCCATACTATATCACTCTATGACTATAAACAGGACTCTGGTCACGATATCTGGATGTTCGAGGGATGAGTGTAGGGCCAGGGAGGTGGCATCTACTGTGAATGTGTTGCAAGTTGAGGTGGGTCACAGTGGATCAAGACTGCCTGTAGCTTTCCTCAAGAAATTAGCAAGTCACCAAATTTCATTGTGAACATATTTACAACTGAATAATTCTAAGCATATTAGAAAAAAATATAAAAAACATTTGCTCCAATTCTTGGCCAATCTTTTCCCCAATTATCCAGTATAGAAAGATTTGCAGCCATGAGCATTTTGATTCACAACTGTTTATGTTCAGAAGAGAATGGAACGGAATTATGCCATTCTCCTGTCTTCTCCCCATAACCCCCGACACCTGTACTAATTAAGAATATATCTATCTCTGCCTTAAAAATATCCATGGCCTCCACAGCCTTCTGTGGTAATGAATTTCCCAGATTCACCACCTGCTGACAAGAAATTTCTCCTCATTTCCTTCCTAAAGGAATATCTTTTCATTCCGAGGCTATGGCCTCTGACCCTAGACTCTCCCGCTCGTGGAAACATCATCTCCACACCCTCAACGGTGCTGGCTTGAAGGGCTGAATTACCTACTCCTGAACTGTTTATCCAGGCTTGTTCTTGGTATTGGATATAATTAGAATTCTAATACATCCCTATTCATAAATATTTTAATTCATTACTCTAGGGTTGCATGTAAACAGTAATTATAATGCAACGTCTCCTACGCAAGCTGGCAAACTCGTTGTGGGTACCAATGCATCCACACTGCAGCCAACTGCTCTTGGGCTGTGCTACTCTGCTGCAGAGTATGCTTGTCCTGTTTGGGAGAGTCATCTCATGCGAAGAAAGTTGATGCCACCCTTAATGACAGCTGCAGATGCATCACTGCCTGCCTACAACCAACCAATGTGGACAGCTTGCATGTCTTGCATGCCGGTATTGCTCCACCGGGAATCCGCAGATCAGTTGGCGGTAGAAGTGAACGTAGTGGGCAAGTTGGGGACACCCGCCATTCCTGCCAGTCCCATCACCCAGCCCCAAAACGGCTGACGTGGAGGAAGAGCTTCCTTCACACAGTCCAGCCACTGTCACAGTCTCCTGAAGCAACCAGACTAGCCTTGTGGGAAAAGAAACGCAGTGAAAACCACCACCACGTAAAGATGCCAATCCCCACCAAGGACCAGCTGCCTCCTGGTCACCGGTGTGTCTGGAAGACCTGGAAGTCCCTCAATAGGCTTTGTACAGGGATGGGCCGATGCAAGAGCAAATGGGGCGTTGCAGATGCGGCAGACACAGAATGTACAATCCATGCCACACTCACTAAGATGCCCACTCCTTGGTGAACAATGCTGCCTGAAAGATCTAATGGTGGCAAATGTGAAGGCTGTCCACTGTGCAAGAGCCTGGCTGAACATTTGAAACATAGATGATGGACATGAAAGAAGAACACCTCTGGGTGCGTGCACGAGTATCTGACAAAGCATAGTGTCGTGTGGCATTGTGTTCTCATAGCCCGAATACAATCACCCTTTTTCCTTTACAGGAACCATTATCCATCAAAACCGTTTTGATGGATAATGAAAATGTGCAAATGTCCAATTTAGAAATGCCTCACGAGCAGTAATATTGAAAACCAGCTCGCACTTAAAATAAATTGTACTTCTAATAGGTCACGTAAATCAAAAATATTGTATTCCGGGTTAAAATGTTGAATTGCATCAATTGTGCAACATATTCACATCGACACAAATAATGCTGTGGAAAAACACTTACATACTTCCTGTACTTGATGTTAGCTTGACATAACACCCATTAGACTAATGTACTGCCCGAGTAACAGTGACAGATTGAATGCATTCAATCTGTACAAGTCAGGATTTTAGATTCAACTTTGTACTGGAACAGCTTTTCTTGAAACCTTCAGCAATAATAGTCTGGAACCCGTTTTTAATCGATAATCAATAACCTTGATTCATCAGCTTTATTTGTTAATGTTAAAGCATGGTTTACTTTCACCTCCTTTCATTTTTTACATTTCTTATTTTCTTTCCGCATTTATAAAGTATGATCTTTGCTAGCCTGAGAAACCCAAAATACATAGAATGGTGGAACAGCCCAAGAAAAGCATTGTGCATAAATATTTGATGCATGGCGGCACAGCAAGTAGTGCTGCTAGCTCAAGGCTCCAGCAACTGCAGTTTCTTCCTCATCTCCACTGCTATCTCCATGGAAACAAATATAGACACAAATTGTTGGAGTAACTCAGTGGGTCAGGCAGTGTCTCTGGAGAAAAAGGGTCGGTGGCATTTCAGGTCAGAACCCTTCTTCATTCTTTTCTCCAGAGATTGCCTGACCCGCTGAGTTACTCCAGCACTTTGTGTCTTGGGTCTGTGCCAGCATCTGTAGTTCCTTTCTAGAACCATGCAGATTTTCTCCTGTGTACTCCAGATTCCACCCAGATCCCTGAAAAACATGTAGATAAGTTGACTGGTTGCTGTGCATCACAAGGTGCAAGGAACTACATTGCTGGAATCTTGAGCAAAATTCAGCGTTGGAGTAACTCGGTGGGTCAGGCAACACCTATGGAGGGAGTGGACGAGCCATGTTTCATGTCAAAATTATTCTTCAGACCGATTGAAGTAGGGGGGAGAAAGCTGGAAAAGAGACGGGGCAGGACAAAGGACAGGTGCACGGGCGAGGTGGGTTTTGTGCGGCAGATGTGTGGAGTAAGAACGCACAAAGAGCAACTGGGTGGGACTCTATTCGTTGGAGCGCAGGAGTATGAGGGGGGATCTTATGGAGGTGTAAAAAAAATCATAGGAGGTAAATATCACATAGATATTTATTACCCAGAGTAGGGGAATTGTGAACCAGAGGACATCAGTTAAAAGTGAATGGAGAAACATTTAATCGAAACCAGAGGGGTAATTTTTTCACATCGAGGATGGTGGGTGTTTAGATCGAGCTGCTGAAGGAGGTAGTTGAGGCAGGGACTATTGCAACATTTAAACAACAAAATAACCTGTACATGGATAGGACAGGTTTCGAGGGACATGGGCCAAACGCGGTCAGGTGGGACTTGTGTTGATGGGAGTGGGCATTTGACTTGGATTATTTCTGGAAAACATGGGGAAATGAGACAGCTCACTGTCACGGAAAGTAAGCATGCAGGAAGAGCAGGTGGTGAAGAAAGCCAATGGCATGTTGGCCTCCAAAGCAAGAGGAATTGAGTATAGGAGCAAATAGGTCCTGCTGCAGTTGTACAGGGCCCTGGTGAGACCACACCTGGAGTATTGTGTGAAGTTTTGGTCTAATTCGAGGAAGGACATTCTTGCTATTGAGAGCATGCAGTGTAGGTTCACCAGGTTAATTCCCAGGATGGCAGGTCTGACATTTGATAAAAGAATGGGTCAACTGGACTTGTATTCACTGGAATTTAAAAGGATGAGAGGAGATCTTATAGAAGCATATAAAATTCTCAAGGGATAAGACTGGCAAGATGAACGAAACATGTTCCCGATGTCCGGGGAGTCCAGAACCAGGGGTCACAGTTTAAGAATAAGGTGTAGGCCATTTAGGATTGAGATGAGGAAAAACATTTTCACCTAGAGAGTTGTGAATCTGTGGAATTCTATGCCACAGAAGTCAGTGGAGGCCAATTCACTGGATGTTTTCAAGAGAGAGTTAGATATAGCTCTTAGGGCTAATGGAATCAAGAGATATGGGGGAAAAAGCAGGAATGTGGTACTGATTTTGAATGATCAGCCATGATCATATTGAAAGGTGATGCTGGCTCGAAGGGCCGAATGGCCTACTCCTGCACCTATTCTCTACATCTCTATGCTCTGAGAACTGGAATCAATGGTCTCAATGGCCTCATTCCAAGTTGTAAGTAGATATCAAAAATAACTTGAACACAATGCATGGGAATGAATTGCAGATGCTGGTTCCCACTGAAGATGGGCACAAAATGCTAGAGTAAGTGAGCAGGACAGGCGGCATCTCTGGATAGCAGGAATCGGTGATGTTTCTGGTCCAGACCCTTCTCTTGACCCAAAACATCACCTATTCCTTCTATCTAGAGATGCTGCCTGTCCCGCTGAATTACTGCAGCAATTTGAGTTTATCATAAGCACAATGTATCTCAACTAAATACCAAGAGGAGGACAATCTCCCATAACTGATGGCAAAAATCAAGCTTTAAATCCAGCATCAGGCCCCAGCTTCCAGCACGGCTCGTTGTGAAGATCGGGTGCATGACAACCAGCTAACTCTTACCTTTGGTCTTCCAGCAGAGGCCGCAGCGATGGAAAGGAAAAAGGTGACATTTAAAGGTCACATATATTAATCACTCTGATGCTGCTCCACAATTGCAAAGTACTTTGAGAAAGGTTCAACAAAAAAAAGGTGCAGAAGAAACAAGGATATGCAACAATTATCTGACGTATCAATTCGATATCAATTCTCAGTAGAGTTGCAGGTGGCAATTACAAATGGAAACAAATTGTCAGAGGCAAAAAAGAGAGAGAGAGAGAGAGAGAGAGAGAGAGAAAACAGTAGATCAATAGCTTGCACTCTCGGGACCAATTTAGCTTATATTGCCATGGAGATGCGTTTCAAAATCACACCACTTGTAGCTTCAACCCATGTCATCAAACCACACTTTGGTAACAACTCACACTGAGAGAAAGCATTAATGAACTGTAAGAAAGGTAACCATGACATCGTGTCTGCCCAAGCACCAGTTTAAAAATACCTGTACTACTCTTCACAACTCTTTTCTAAGAACATTAGAAACAGGAGCAGGTGAAGACCTATCAGCTCCCTGTGCCTGCTCTGTCATTCACTGACATCCTAGCTTGTACTGTCCATTGCTTTACCACCACCCCATTTCCCCCTTATACTTTAAAAGTGTCTGTCTGATGCGGTCTTATATCACCACGTGCTGGAGTAAGTGGTAGTCAGGCAGCACATTTGGAAAGTGGTGAAACCATTGGACAAAGTCAGCATGGATTTACGAAAGGTAAATCATGTCTGACGAATCTTGTGGAATTTTGAGGATGTAACTAGTAGTGTGGATAGGGAAGAACCAGTGGATGTGGTGTATCTGGGCTTCCAGAAGGCTTTCGACAAGGTCCCACATAAGAGATTAGTATATAAACTTAAAACATACGGCATTGGGGGTTCAGTATTGATGTGGATAGAGAACTGGCTAGCAAACAGGAAGCAAAGAGTAGGAGTAAACGGGTCGTTTTCACAATGGCAGGCAGTGACTAGTGGGGTACCGCAAGGCTCAGTGCTGGGACCCCAGCTATTTACAATATACATAAATGATCTGGATGAGGGAATTGAAGGCAATATCTCCAAGTTTGCAGATGACACTAAGCTGGGGGGCAGTGTTAGCTGTGAGGAGGATGCTAGGAGACTGCAAGGTGACTTGGATAGGCTGGGTGAGTGGGTAATAGGGTCTTGGTGTATAGGGTCTTGGTGAGTTGTATAGGGTCTTGGTGAGGCCACACCTGGAGTATTGCGTACAGTTCTGGTCTCCAAATCTGAGGAAGGACATTATTGCCATAGAGGGAGTGCAGAGAAGGTTCACTAGACTGATTCCTGGGATGTCAGGACTGTCTTATGAACAAAGACTGCATAGACTCGGTTTATACTCTCTAGAATTTAGGAGATTGAGAGGGGATCTTATAGAAACTTACAAAATTCTTAAGGGGTTGGACAGGCTAGACGCAGGAAGATTGTTTCCAATGTTGGGGAGGTCCAGGACAAGGGGTCACAGCTTAAGGCTAAGGGGGAAATCCTTTAGGACCGAGATGAGAAGGATTTTTTTCACACAGAGAGTGGTGGGTCTCTGGAACTCTCTGCCACAGAGGGTAGTTGAGGCCAGTTGATTGGCTATATTTAAGAGGGAGTTAGATATGGCCCTTGTGGCTAAGGGGATCAGAGGGTATGGAGAGAGGGCAGGTATGGGATACTGAGTTGGATGATCAGCCATGATCATATTGAATGGCGGTGCAGGCTCGAAGGGCCGAATGGCCTACTCCTGCACTAATTTCTATGTTTCTATCTGTGGTGTGGAATATATGGACCATGTTTTGGGTTGGGATCGGGCCCAACATGTAACTGGTCCATTCCCTCCACAGTTTAGTTCAGTTTTCAGCTACAGCATGGAAACAGCCCCTTCGGCCCACCGGGTCCACACTGACCAGCAATCCCCGCACAAGCCTACACACACTCAGGACAATTTACAATTATACCAAGTATACAATTTAGAATTGTGTAGTCCCTGCCTCAACAACCTCCTCTGGCAGCTCGTTCCATGCACCCATCACCCTTTGTGTGAAAAGATTAACTCACAGATTCCTCTTAAATCTTTTTCCCCTTGGCCTTAAACCCATGTGCCTTGATTCACCTACTCTGGGCAAGAGTCTGCATCTACCCGATCGATTCCTCTCATGATTTTATACACCTCTAAAAGATCACCCCTCATCCTCCTGCACTCCAAGGAATAGAGTGTGAGCTTACTCAATCTCAGACCCTCGAGCCCAGGCAACATCCTTGTAAATCTTTTCTGTACTATTTCCAGCTTAACAACATATTTTCTACAATGTGGTGCCCAGAAGTGAACACAATGGTACTTCTATGTGTAATAGATGCAGCCAAAACTCAGAAGGGTAGTGAATTATATATGGACAACATTTTGTGTGCGTTGTATAGGAAGGAACTGCAGATGCTGGTTTACACCGAAGATAGACACAATATACTGGAGTCATTCAGCAGTACAGGCCACATCTCTGGAGAAAAAGAATAGGTGACGTTTCAGGTCGAGACCCTTGTTCAGGTGGAAAGTCAGGGTGGGGGAGTTGGGGATGATTTGATATGTGCATTGCTTAAAAAAGTCTTGGACCAATCCTCTAACACTATTTGTAGTTGTGCATAATTCATATCCAATGAAATGAACTCTCCCTATCCAGACAATCCTACAAACATCCTGCCTACAAACACAGGTGGTTTTAAACTGAATCAGGGGGGTGGGGTGTCAAATGAGATAGTCGAGGACGGAGTTAAAGGGAAAGAGAGTAAAGGGATGGTTAATGATGGTTCCTCCAATTTGCGTTTAGCCTCACTCTGACAATGGAGGAGACCTTGGACAGAAAGGTCAGTGTGGGGATGAGAAGGAGAATTAAAGTGTTTAGTAACCCGGAGATCTGAGCAAAGGTGTTCAGTGAATCGATCGCCCAGTTTACGTTTGGTGTCGCCGATGTATAAGAGTCCACATCCTGAACAACAGATACAGTAGATGAGATTGGAGGAGATGCAAGTGAACCTCTGCCTAACCTGAAAGTAAGGTCAGGGTCCCTGGACAGAGTCGAGGGAGGTGGTGTAGGGACAGGTGTTGCAGGTGAAGGTACCTGGGGAGGGGGTAGTTTAGGTGGGATGGGACGAGTTATCCAGTTAGTTACAGGTAGCTCCCCTGTAGTCCATGCAATCTAATCTTCCAGAGTCAACCATGTGGAACATTATCAAAGGCATGGGTGAAATTCACATGGGCTAAATCTCTGGACCTACATTCTTCAACCATCTTGGATACTTCTTCAAAAAGCTCAATTAAATTGTGAGCCACAATCTCAAAGGTGTAAAACCATGTTGATTTACCTAGTCAGCCCGTCTTTCTAAATGCATGTATATCTTATCCCGCAGAATCTTCCCCAATAACTTTCTGACCATAGCTATTATGCTTACTGGTCTATGGATTTCAACAATTTCTTTGCAGCCCTTCTTAAATAATGGCACATTTGCCCCCATTCTAGTCTTCCTGCACCACACAGTGTTTCAAACGTCTCACCCAGGACTCCTGCAATTCCTTTTCTAGCTTCCCATAATGTCCTTCGAAAAATTTGATCAGGCCAGGGACTTTCATACGTAGAACATAGATCAGTACAGCACAGGAACAGGCCCTCGGCCCACAAAGTTTGTGTCGAACATAACCCCAAATTAAACTGATCTCATCGGCCTGTACATGATCCATATCTCTCCATTCCCGGTACCTTCACATGTCGATTTAAAATCCTCTTAAGCGGCACTTTCGTATCTGCCTCCACCACCACCCGGGCAATACATCCCAGGTGCTCACCACTCTGCACAAACAAGCTTGCCCCCACATCTGCATTAAACTTTCCTCCTCTCACATTATGCCCTCTGCTGTGAGATATTTCCACCCTGGGAATCTCTTTCTGACTATCTACACTATGTATGCCTTTACATTTTAGGATGTCCAGCACATCCTTATCTGTAATATGAACTGTCCTCATGACATCGTCATTAAATTTCCCAAGTGCCCTGGACTTCACCTTTTTCATTGCAGTAAAAACAGGAGCAATATTTGTTGGGAACTCTGCCCATCCCCTGCATCGCTACTCATTCATGACCACTCCGGTTTCTGAGGGGGCCTATTCCCTCTTGCGTTGCACATTAACCCTTAAACTTTTATATCTCTTTGTAATTCTCCACAATCGTATCTAACAGACCTATCCCATGCCCCCACCTCGCCTTCCCCATTTCCAATGTTTTTCCAGATTGAGTGGTCCTTTTAGGTTCAGGTGCATTGCATTCCAACCACCCAACTAGTTCATCAGTGTACCATAGTACCTTGAGTAAAGTTCATATATCATATCTTTGACATTTACATTCACATCAGCAACTAACTGTTGTTGAACCTGCCTCTTTCTCCCTTCAATATTGTAAAACCTCCTCTGCATTTCACTCTTGTTTTGACGTAGTGAGAATGGTGGAAACTGAAAGGCTCCTTTATTTCCTTAGCTTGGTTTCATTTATTCTATTTTTTGTTCCAATCGCTGGAGTTTAGAAGAATGAGGGGGGACCTCATTCAAATATACAGAATAGTGAAAGGCTGTATATTTGGTTTACTTCATAACACTGAGTTTTGCACCTTACCCGCAGTGGATGCGGTTGCATGGAGCTGCTAACCCTTGCAAAGCCTGCATGGTTTTACTCACAGATTTCACTGGCTGACCAGTGTTCTGTGGCTTCCCAATGGTCACATTTAACTCTTGACAATCATTGTTGCAAAATAAAGTCATCATATATTCTGCCCATTAGAACCAGAGAGAACGATGCTCTTTGCTGATCAGTTTGAAAATCTTTTTGCTAGGTTCCCTCATCTAAGAATCAAACAAAATTTGCATGGTTCAACTAAAGAACTAAAGAAGTTCTTCAAATCCTCATTTATATTGTGATTATCAGATATTTCCAGGCTCAAGTGGTTTCTCATTAACCCAGATGTAGAGGTTTCCACTGCATGTACTAGACTAGCTCTCTGGGTATTTTCATTAACTATGACTGCATATTAGACTGCAACACACCTACATTGTCTGGGTTTCAGGGTCAATGCTGCAGTTCATTGTTGCGGGCATTTTATTTTCCTCATTATCTTTTGAAGCAGAGTATTTTCTTTTTGCCCTTCATTGCAAATGAAGTGTTTCTCTCCTACTTAGTGTCTGGAACAACTTTCCTTGTCACCAATATGTTCTATTTTAACATTTAAAGATTTGGAGACCAGTTTACTTCCTTTAGAAAATGTATTCTTTTCAAGCCTGACAGAAACGCAACCAAAATGGTGCCCGTCAAAAATGTTAAACAGTGGCACAAGATGAGCCCCCAAATGCATCCGACCCACAGCAGGGTTGCAGGTGAACAACTTCCAACTTTACACATTCCATGACATCCATCACTATCCAACACTCCCTCGTTCTAAATATCCCATGAATGAAACATCTTCTCAGCATCTACAGTCAAAGCCCCTGAGAATTGTATGCTTCAACAAAGTCACGTCTTATTTAACATTCCAAATTTAGTTTCGTTTAGAGGTACAACGCAGCAACAAGCCTTTCAGCCCTCCAATTCTGCACCGGCCAGCGATCCTTCTACACCAACACTATCCTACACACAAGAAACAATTTAAAATTTTTACCAAAGTCAATTAACATTCAAATCTGTAGTCTTTGGAGTGTGGGAGAAAACTGGAGCTACCCGGATAAAACACACATGGTCACAGGGAGAACATACAAAATTCATACAGACAGCACCCTAACCCTAACTTGTATCACTGTGGCCCCTGGTTCTGGACTCCCCCAACATCGGGAGCATGTTTCCTGCCTCTGTCTAGACCCTTAATAATCTTACATGTTTCAATAAGATCCCCTCTCATCCTTCTAAATTCCAGAGTAAACAAGCCCAGCCACTCCATTCTGTCAACATATGACAGTCCTGTTATCCCAGAAATTAACCTTGTGAACCTACGCTGCACTCCCTCAATAGCAAGATTAGCAATAGCAAGACCCTCAATTAGGGTCTCAAATTTGGAGACCCTAATTGCACATAATATTCCAGGTGTGGTCCCACTAGAGCCCTGTACAACTGCAGAAGGACCTCTTTGCTCCTATACTCAACTCCTCTTGTTACGAAGGCCAACATGCCATTCACTTTCTTCACTGCCTGCTGTACCTGCATTCTTACTTTCACCATGTAAAGTTAAATAAAAGCTTTTCCATGCCCCTTGCAATAAAGACCAACAATCCATTAGCCTTTTTAAATACTACGCCTACCTACATGCTATCCTATTGTGTGCATGTAGTCAGACCCTCAGATTCCTTCATATTGCAACATTTTGTCATCTCACCATTCAAATAATTTAGTTTAGTTTAGAGATACAGCACGGAAACAGGCCCTTCAGCCCGCGGATCTGCGCCGACCAGCAATCCCCACACACCAACATTCTCCTGCACACAATTTACCACTAATTGTTTTATTGAAGCCAATTAACCTACAAACCAGTACGAAACCGGAGCACCCGGAGAAAACCCACACAGATCACGGGGAGAACATACAAACTCAGTACAGACAGCAGCCGTAGTCAGGATCGAACCTGGGTCTCCGGTGCTCAAAGGGAGCAACTCCCCCACTACACTGTGCCACAATAAGTTTGTTTTCATTCTTCTTTCCAAAGTGGATAAGCTCACAATTTCCCACATTAAACTGCATCTTACAAAGTCTCGCCGGTCATGTAACCTTTATAGTCTCTTTCTGCGCATCTCTTGACCTGCTAACCCAATTATTATTGAACGGTAATAAAAACTGATTTCATTATGTATAGACAAATCTTTTCATCTGTTGTTATTACCTTTAATTATAAATATTTGACTCCAATTTTGATCTTGTGGAACCTCATGAGTTTCTGATTGCCAGTCCAAAAATGACCTCTTTATCCCAACCCTCTGTTTTCTATTTGTTTGTCATCTACAATCCATGATAATATAAATCACACCCAGCCTGTGTTTCTGTGCACCCAGTATGAATCCTACTGGACATACAAGTACATTATATTTACTGCTATCACTTTATCTACTCAGATTGTTACATCCTAGATGAACATTCCAAGTAATTTCTCAAATACTGTTTTCCTTTCATAAAACAATGATCCAACATCATCATCTAATGATTTTCAATCTGCACACCCATTATCTCTTTAATAGTGGATTCCACCATGTTCCCCATGATAGGAGTCAGACTAACTGGTCAATCATTCCCTGTCCTTTCCCGAATTCCTGAATTGTGGCATTACATTTGCAGTTTTTCTTTCCCGGGGACCTTTCCAGAATTCAGGAAATAGTGTTGAGTTAAGATCAATACAATTAAAAGGCCAAAAAAGTAATACAAAGTGCTGGAGTAACACGGCAGGTCAGGCAGCATCTCAGGAGGACATGGATAGGTGATGTTTCAGGACCACTTCCTTCAACATCTCGAATCTGGTGCAGACCATTAAGGGCCTGTCCCACTTAGGTGATTTATTTTGGCGACTGCCGGCGGCTAGTGTAGCAGGTCGCCGAAAAAGCGACGACTGGACCCGCCCCCCCACGACAAGCTACGACTGGACCCGCCCCCCCACGACAAGCTACGACAACCTACCACCTCGTCAACGTCTAGCTACCGACAACCGGTGACCCACTTGGATGTCTACCTACGACCACACCTACGACAACCTATGTCCACACAGGCGACAACCTACAACAACCAAAGTCAACCTACGTCCACCCGCGACAAGCAACGACCCTGTCAGCGACAACTGAAGACAATTCAGTCACCAGTACCCGTCACCAGTTGAGATAGGTTGACATAGGTTGTCGCCAATGGAATTCACCGAAGCCAGCACCCGGCGACAACCAACGTCACCTTGCGACAACCCACGACAGCACCTACGACAGGAGGAGACAAGCTCCGTCAAGCCCACAGTCGCCAAAATGTTTAACATTCCAAATCCAGCAGTGACCAGAAAAACATTATCGGCGACTTGAGGAGACTACTCACGACCATACAGGCGTCACACCGCGACCATGTGGCGACAGCTTAATCGCCTGTAGTCGCCGGAAAAAAATCGCCTTAGTGGGACTGGGGCTTTAGATTCAGAGAACATGCCAACTTTTAATCATATTGGTTTGCAAAGTCCATTTTTTCTTGTATAGATATTGCTTTAAGTTTGTCCCCTCCGACTGCCCCTGCCGCAGAACGATGTAGTAACCAGAAAATGGAACTGGAAAGAAAGTCGACCTTAAGAAGATTTAGAAAGTGTTGCAGTCAGATTCATTCTTCCTGAATTCCCAGGTAATGAGAAATTCCAATCAATTTAACTTTGGCTCAAATTTTCCTCAATACAGAATCTTACACAGAATATCGCACAAAGCAATCAAAATAATCATAGTTTAAAATGTCAAGAGAAAAGTATACAAAAAAGATAATTTTATTGACTAACAAACTAGTGTTCCACCTAGGGAGAACATGAATTGATCTCAGACCTATGAGTAGCATAGACAATAGACAATAGGTGCAGGTGTAGGCCATTTGGCCCTTCGAGCCAGCTGTGATCATGGCTGATCATCCACATTCAGTACCCCGTTCCTGCCTTCTCACCATATCTCCTGACTCCACTATCTTTAAGAGCATAGGGACTGTGGATTACTTCCAGCCCATTTTTTCTCCAAGTATCTTTCAATTAATAAATTGTTACTTCAATATAAATACACAATCTCCTCCTGCATGCAAATTACATCAACTCTTTCCATACATTCTTTCCAAGATGGTGCCCGACCCCGGTGACTATGTGCATGCTAGCCACAGAAGAAGATCTACAAATTCACATTACAATCGCTCCACTCTCTTAAATCTCTACACTGTGAATGGCTCAATTGTAATCGCGTATTGTCTTTCCGCTACTGATTAGTACACAACAAAATCTTCTTACTGGACCTCGGTACACGTGACAATAAACTAAACTGAAAACTTGCTGTTCAATGTTATCTGAACAAGACAAATCGGAGAAAGTGAATTTATAATCACTTGGCATTAAATCAAGTTAGTTGAAATGTATTTAGCAGCAGGGATAGAATAAATTGACAGTGGTTTCCAACGCTAACTAAACATATTCATCCTAGTTTTTAGTTTAGAGATATAGATTTCTAAACGGCCTCCTCTGCCTATCAAGTCCACGTGACCATTCATCATGCGTAGACTACCTCTATCCATCATATCAGGGGCAATTTAAGGAAGCCAATTAATCTACAAACCTGCACGTCTTTGGAGTGTGGGAGGAAACTGGAGCATCCAAAGAAAACCCACGCGGTCACAGGGAGAACGTGCAAACTCTGCACAGACAGCACCATGAGTCAGGATCAAATATGGGTCCCTGGCGCTGCAAGGCAGCAGCTCTACCGCTGTGCCACCCCTCTACTATTTTAACATACCGTATCAAAATAATAAAAAATACTTTGGTGCGAATGATTACATCCCAACTGTGTCTTCTACATGACTGTGTCCTGGCAGTGAGAGACATTTGCTGTTCAGCACTCTGTGAGCTGACTTTCAGCACAAACATACGTGCAATAGGGCACCAGGTTGACTACACATGTGCCAGATCTCTGGAACAGTGCCTGGCTCACTGCTCGCTTGTTTTTTTAATTTTCTTGGCCTGGATTGATCCTTCACGGTAGAGTATTAAAAATCTTAAGAATTTCCAACACAATTTTCCCCTTAAGAAAATGCTCTTAACAACTCTGATTATTATTTAATGATAACCTTTATCGCTCCAGCTGGTGGAAATAGTTTCCCTTTCATCAAAATCCCTCAGAGGTTCAAACAATGTCAAAATTCCTCTTAACCTGCCATTCTTGTAAAAATAATTCTGCCGTCTCAAATCCTCAGATCAGTGCAGTTATCGCAGTTAATCCCTTCTGCACCATCTCCCTGCCTTTGGCATGCTCTCTGTAGTATAGTGCCATTAAACAGGATCACTGAGACTGTTCCTGCTGCAGTCTCACTGATCATTTGCACCTCTCCAGCATTTCCTCCTCTTTTCTGAACTCCACACACTTTAGTTATAAAATGTGGAATATCCTTGACCTTTCTCCCACAGATATATTACCACTTTGTGTAACTTTGTAAAAAAGATTCTGAGGTTCTCTTTAAAGCAACGAGCATTAGCATTTCATTTTATTAATCTGCGATCTATCGAAATCATCTGCAAAACACACAAGAGCTAGATTTTAAACTACTTCTCTAACAAGTTTGCTGGATTTTTACAAGTGCCTTAAGGAACTTGCTCAAGATACTTTCAGGATTTCGAACGTTTTTAACATTTTTGTTTTGCTCGTACAAATGTTAGTAGCGTTTATACCACTTGTTCACCGATATAAGCAGAGAGCAGCAGCTCTAGCAAAATTAAAGAAGGTGCTCTCATGGATAGAAATCTCTGCTACTCACTTCGCCTTTGCCTCCTTCCCTTCAAGACATGGCAGCCGGTGTAATCCATGGAGTTTAAAATGATCACCACCAAAAAGAATCCAAACTGCATAGTAATAACTGCTCAGCTCAGCCTTGGTTCTAGATGGTGCTGATGAAGGCAGGAACAATTCCAAAAATGACACTTCAGATGCTGGGTGGTTGTTTCTACAGCAAGTCACAGAAGTATGGCTCAACACACACAGCTCTGTCCACGTACACCTCCCACAACTGGGACAAGAGGAAGCATATTTTCAGATATAACTCCATGGAGATCGCAGTTCGATGGAAAATGTTCTGTCAAAATCCATTCAGGTATATTCAACATGAACGTGTTCTTTGGTGGCCACCTTATAACGCTAGAAGGAACGGAGAGATAATCAGTGTGCAGTTTAAAACATGAACATCCACTAACATCAATTAGAAAAGGCACAGAATATTTGGTGACAAACAAGAAAGTTTATGAATAAAACTGATGGAAGCAAGGCTGTAATTTGTCTATTCTCATTTACAGAAGTGGAGTTTGAATGAATGTTAGGAATGAACTAAGTAATAAGCAGGATTTACAAGAAGATCAAAAGTTCTTGATATCTCCTAATAACATACAGCAAACCAGTCCAGGATCACCACTGTAATAAATTAGTCACATTGAGGAATGCGATTCTCAACACTTCAGCAAGATGTTTCTAGTAAGGAGTCATATATACACAAACAGTCCACAACTACCTGTGTTTGCAACTAATATAACTCCAAAGTAATTTTCCTTGAACAAACGTTAATGCTGGGAGTTTACTGATAAGGCACTCGTTGACAGAAATCTTTCATTTCGTGCCTCCTCTATTTGCGAGAAATTATTTATCATGGACTAAATACAGTAAAACGTGGAGGGCAAAAACCCAGCTGGTAATAAGACTGTCATAAACAATCATGTTCTCACTCATTTTTAAAGACCATGTCTTTCCACCCTTCCCCCTCATTGAAAATATTATAAAATTAGATTTGTTTCACACCGTTGACCCGGCTCTGAAATTATGTTTTCTTCATTATGAAATCTCAATATCGACAAATAATCTCGCAAGATTTAGTTTTTTAATTACATATTACGTTACATATTCAACTTGATTACTTTACTGATGTAATGGGGAATATTACAGATTCATAAAACTGCATTGAAAAACTTGGATTAAAACTCACAAGAATAAAGTACAAAGTTCAATATCACAATTATTCTGCCATCTTACTAAAAATAAACATATTTACACAAGCTGATTTTTTTTCCAATGCACGCAAACAGAAAAATATTTACAAATGTCTGTTGTCTAATAGGTTTTGATGAAAATAAATCTCAGATCCACCATGCGACTGTAGGGTTATTTCTGTTTTATTCAGTGAGTTAGATCACACAGAGCAGATTATTTTAACTACTTGTTTTCACTCATGCCTAGACAACTCACGTTAAATAAATATATTTCTCTTACCACTTTGCCCCAAATTACTGCTCTTCAACACATGGCCAAGATGTCTAGAATCCAAGCTGCAGCTACAATTAATACTGCTTTCTGATCAACTGATAGGAGGTGTGTTTCAGGGAAGGCAGTGGGAGGTTGCATGATGAAGCGGTTTGGTTTAGTTTTACCTCCAACCCATCCTTTCCCAATGCAGCAAGATAGATTGTCGTGCTGCAACACAGTGCTCCACCTAGCAGCAGTGCCAAGAACTGCCAAAAAGACAAACTGCTGGAGGAACTCAGTAGGTCAAGCGGCATTTGTGGAGGGAAGAGGACAGTCAATGTTTTGGGTCCGAATTCATTCCTACACTTGATGGAGTGGGGGGAGATGCAAATTAGTCAATTGGGAGAAGGAAAGGACAAGAAAAGACAAAAGGGAGCAAATAGTGGAATCTTATTAGAAAGGAAGGTGCGGAGGGAAGTGTAGCTCAGGGAGGGTTGTTGGGTGGAAGGGAGTTGTGGGAAGTGGGGAAAAACATTTGGAGACCTGGAGTAGGGAGGGGTGTGTGATGTGGATGGAAGGATGGAGAAGGTCAAAGGAATTGGGTGTCTGGGGTGGGGGAAGGAAAGAAGGGAGTGTGAGGTGTTAGGAAGATGAGCAGACAAGGATAAAGAGGATGGTATGGTTGACCAGAGATGGGGGATATCATTGTTAATGTCATTGGATTGTAGGCTGCCCAAGCTGTATATGAGGTGCTGTTCTTCTAGTTTGCATATTGTTCACTCTGACAATTGAGGAGGCCAAGGACAGGCAGGTTGGTATAGGAATATGGGAATGGGAACTGAAGCGCAGAGAAACCAAGAGCTGTTCGGTGAAGTGATCACCTTATATACGTTTGGTCCGCTGCAGCAAATACCCCGTTGTGATTAATGAATGCAATAGACGAGGTAGGAGGCGGCGCATAGATCTCTGTCTCACCTGGAGAGGCTCTTGTGGAGCTAGAATGGAGTGGTAGGGACAAGTGTAGCACTTCCTTGTGTTGCAGGAGGCAGTGTCTGATGGAGAGAGGTGTGGGTGACGAGGGATAGAAACGTAGAAACATAGAAAATAGGTGCAGGAGGAGGCCATTCGGCCCATCGAGCCTGCACAGCAATTCATTGTGATCATGGCTGATCAATAACCCGTACCTGCCTTCTCCCCATATCCCTTGATTCCACTAGCCCCTAGAGCTCTATCTAACTCTTCAATCCATCCAGTGATTTGGCCTCCACTGCTCTCTGTGGCAGGGAATTCCACAAATTCACAACTCTATGTGTGAAAAAGCTTTTTCTCACCTCCGTCTTAAATGGCCTCCCATTTATTCTAAGACTGTGGCTCCTGGTTCTGGACTCACCCAACATTGGGAACATTTTCCTTGCATCTGGTTTGTCCAGTCCTTTTATAATTTTATATATTTCTATAAGATTCCCTCTCATCCTTCTAAACTCCAGTGAAGACAAGACTAGTCTTTTAAATTTTTCCTCATATGACAGTCCCACCATCCCAGGGATCAATCTCATGAACCTACGCTGCACTGCCTAAATCACAAGGATGTCCTTCCTCGAATTAGGAGACCAAAACTGTACACAATACTCCAGATGTGGTCTCACCAGAGATAAGGATGTGAACTATGCAGTGAAATCTGTGGAATACAGAAATGGGTGGGGAAGGGAGGATGTAGCCAGTGCCTGGATTGCTATAGTTTTAGAGATACAGCTTAGAAACAGGCCCTTCAGCCCGAGTCCGCACCAAACAGCGATCCCCGCACACTAACACTATCCTACACACAATAGAGATAATTTACAACTTTACCAAGCCAATTAACCTACAAAGTCTGTACGCTTTGGAGTGTGGGAGGAAACTGGAGATCCCTGAGAAAATCCACGCAGGACACAGGGAGAACGTACAAACTCCATACAGACAGCGCCCATAGATAAGATCAAACCCGTGTCTCTGGCGTTGTAAAGCCCGTTCCACTGTACGAGGTATTTCACGACTTCTGAGTTTTCCCCGATTCGAACTCGGAGAATGTCCACAGCGGGTCGGTAGGAGTTCGTGGATGTCTCGTAGCGGCTCGTATAGTAACAATTTTTTTATTCGTGCTCATTTTTTACAGGGATGAAAAAACGTCACGAGTTACCGGATGTCCCAAGTACCTTCTGTTAGCATTACAAGCCGCTACGAGACATCCACGAACTCCTATGGAAATTTGAAGTTCTCTTTCCCAGTCATTTTTAATTTTATCCAATGTATCTATTTGTAATTTCAAAATCAACTCATAAATAGTCGTTATTAAACCTTTCTGATAAGGGTTCAAATGTAAATTTTTTTCACAAGATTTCGGTTTGATGTGGTAACGGAAAAGAGGGTAGAGTAGCCTTCAAAAAATGTCTAATTTGTAAATATCTAAAAAAATGTGTTAGGTAAATTATATTTATTGGAGAGATGTTCAATAGACATAAAACAACCATCCAAAAACAAGTCACGAAAAACTGCTATTCCCATCCTCTTCCATAACAGAAAGGCTTGATCAGCACTAGAAGGTTGGAAGGAAAAAATAGATATGATAGGACTCGATAAGATAAAATCATTTAATCCAAAGAACGTACGAAATTGAAACCATATTCGAAATATATATCTTATTATTGGGTGAGACCTTTCTGATGGGGAATGGAAGTGCAAAGTGCCTAGACATCCATGGTGAAGATGAGACGGTGGGAGCCAGGGAACTGGATGGTGTTGGTTTGGTGGACACCGTGTGAAGTGTAATTGCCAAGATTCATACAGTACTAGCGGTTAGGGCAAAATATTATGCCAACTCAGGATTCAGCCTCGTTTCGTGCTATGGAAGTTAAAATAACCATTTCATAAGCTGATAATACAGTAATGCATTTCTCCAATAATGGATCATTTATTTTAAAATGTTGGTTGACGTGGAATATTTTTAAAATAAATCTTGGGAAATATAACATTGGGAGTCTGTATTGTTAAATAATGGCTTTAATTATTCCTATAAAGAATTCTGCGTTTGGCCCGTTTGTTTATGAAGATTTGTGACTAATCCAGGAAAACATACAGTAGTAACCATCTTGATTCAATTTTCTGAGTTTATTTAAACATCAGGGCAAATGTACACATTTAAAAAGCAAAAACAAGTTCGAAAGTGCAGCTGACATGCGGATTGAAATGGGTAGCTTAAACCACGTAGGTGAAAGCTGTCTGCTTCAAACTATGGCAGCGCTTGTTGTGTGTTATGTAGTTTAGTTTAGAGATACAGCGCAGAAACAGGTTTTGTCCCATTCAGTCCGCACCAACCAGCACATTAACACTATCCTACGCACACTAGGGACAATTTAAATTCATACCAATCCAATTAACCTATAAACTTGCACATCTTTGGAGTGTGGGAGGAAACTGAAGATCTCGGAGAAAACACATGCGGTAACGGGAAGAACGTACAAACTCCGTACAGACACCACCCGTAGTTGGGATGGAACCTGGGTCACTGGCACTGTAAGTGAGGCAACAACTCTACCGCTGCTCCACCCCACTGTCTATTTCATTTACCTTTTGCTTAAGCGCTGCAATCAAGAAGTTGTGCTGCTAATTCTATATAAAACTTAAATTATTTCCATTCAATTGGTTGGTCGGTTAACAAGTTTGCAGGCAGCACTAAAATTTGCTGCCACACTCAGTATAGCACTCGTCTAAATTAACCAGCAGTGGAAGAGTCACAGTCGCATTGTAATCCCCCTTGCAGTAGTGTGTGCAAGCCATACATGCCCATTACAATGGGCTTATTCTGCAAGTATGGATTAACTTTTAAGCACCAAAACTAACTTTTAAGTATCATGACTTTCCACCATTATAGGTTGTGTGGTAATATAGCTGACCAGATCCTTTGTAGAATCCACCCCAAATTTACAGTGGAAAGTGATGCAGCCAAAAATCCAGCCCAGAATGTTTCCTATTCCCCGACAGAAGAATAGGGTTTAAAAAATGGGTAGGAAGGAACTGCAAATGCTGGTTTACACCAAAGGTAGAAACAAAATGCTAGAATAACTCAGCGAGACAGGCAACATCTCTGGATAGATGGAATGGTCTGAAGAAGGTCTCGACCCGTAACATCACCCATTCCTTCTTTCCAGAGATGCTGCCTGTCCTGCTGAGTTACTCCAACAGTTTGTGTCTATCTAGGATTTAAAATGGCATGATGAAACATTGGCAGAATGTTATTTCTAAATTATGCATCCAATGATGATTATTGCACTTATTGAAACAATTTATAATCCACACATCTATGGTTTTTCTAGGTGGAGAAAGTGGGGGTAAAGGAAGGAAGATCCCCAAACTTATTATATTGTAGAATCAAATAAAATCAAGTATCAGACAGCTCTGTGGCTTTCTTGAGTTTAGTTGAGTTTATTGTCACGTGTACAGAGGTACAGTGAAAAACCTTTGCTGCGTGCTGGCCAGTCAGCCAAAAGACAATACATGATTACAATCAAACCATCACTGTGTACAGATACAGGATACAGGGGGCTCAGGCGGGAGAATAGCCACTAAAGTCCCTTAATTGAAATCTACTTTTCACTGCAACCCTAAAGCCGTGATACCTTTAGTATGATCTTACTCCGAAGATCCACAACAAAATGCACAGGACCCTTTGTTAAATGGAGGCAGTCATCTTCATATTATTGGCAGTATTTACATTTATACAAAACAACTGTCAACTCATTTAGTCGAATATTAATTACCTGATCATTTAATTAAATGGTGGTTTTCATGATTAAGGGAATTCAGGAAATAGGATGTATCCCATACCTAATAGAAGTGGGAAAATAATGTTCAGTGTGAATAAAACGGAACCCGTTTCAAGTGGCCAGCTAAGACCATGAAGAAGCTTTTGGGCAAGTGTTGAATTAATAAAGTCAAGAATATGACAAGTTTCTTTTTTTTTTAAAGTAATTCATAATTTAAACAGGCAAAGAGTGAACGTAAATAGAAAAATAATTATACATTTGGAATTTATTACACCAATATTGTCATATATCAAATGCACCAGTGTATACGAGTAGAACAGCTTAATACGGTCGCTCTAACAAATCCAATTAAAGCCATTTCTTAACCCAATTCATTGGGCATGAAACCCCCTCGATTGAGTGAAGTACTAGTTTTAAATTCCACCTCATGTTACTTTCTGCAAATCCAACTGAAGATGGGATGGCATTGCAACTTAACTTTGCAGTGTTCTGATGGGCTAATCGGATCAAAATCATCCTCATATGCCAGATGAGTTGTACATAGGTCCGAAAAATGATTCATGGTTATACAGAGTTAATCTGCTTGCTGGCTTGGCACCTTGTGGGAATGCCTGATCTTGTATCAATGGTTTTTAACCTGGGTGTTTCTGACCTCACCCACACTAGGATGGAGAAAAGGTTCTCAACCAAGCTGGGCTGCTTCCCCCATTGGGAAACACACAGTTGAAGGAAACATGTAATGCTGGCATATTTTACAGTGATATGTGCAGAAGGGATTAATCGTGTTGTACACCATGTAGTACCTTAGAAAACCTAAGCCATAAGTTAGTTTCTCTGAACCTCTCACCACTCTATCTCCAGTAACAATATCCCAAGACCAATAACTGGAGGGCTGCTTGTCTGCTTCATCATCCTTTGCCAAATTTATGAACGTTTTGTTTTGTTTCATTCTCGCATCTTTGATGATCACGCAGCCACATTCTTTGGTATGGGGCAGTTTTACATCAGAATTCAGGGACTTGCCACAGAACATGGAAAATATTATTGAAAAATAACTTCAACTACAAGTTGTCGACTTGTATCAGTTCTCAAACGTGCACTTTGGTTGCACTTAAATGTTTCAAAGGACACAGGTTTAATCCAACAATTGTAAGAACGCTCAAAGTAGGAGGGACAATGAAAATAGGTACATTTATATTGTAATTATCATTTGCAGAAAATAAATGATTACAATCTCAATTTCAATGCAGAACGTTTTTCTTCCGTTGAAATAACAAAGTTTCTTACCTAAATATTGAAAAGCAGCTGCGGGGCCATCAACAGGTGCCGATGAAGATTATTTTATTTGTTTTACCTCAGCCAACAAAAAACACAAACCAGTAACTATCTTTGTTAAACTCTTTGGTCTTCAGTTGCAAAACTTCTTTCTTGGGAGTGTGGTCTTGGTGCAGTCTGCAAAAGTTAGCTTCTAAATTGCTTCAATTTTAACTTGACAGCAATCATAGCAGCGGGGCTGTAATGCAGAATATGGCTTAATTTTACTCAGCTGTTCCAGTGCGTGCAGAGACACCAGTACACAGCGTAGCACAGATATCAATGGGGCAAAGCCACTGGATGTGAAGCATCTGAGAACTAGAGATGGAATTTCCTCCAACAGGATCTTCTCGCTAATTCATCTCACGCAATAAAGCTTCTTAACAACCACTTAGGTCATTTTCTGCTCAAGAAATCCAGTTTTTGATTCAGACTCCGTGTTCACAAAACACTGATTATAGCTCAGAGCCCACAACATCTCGCTTTGAATAAACATCCAGCTCTCGGTCCAAGCATTACACAGGCTGAACACATTTAGTCACACCTCTTTACATGTTCATGCCAATCAAGTGATCAAAGGCAAAGTCTGGACTGGATCAGCATCCATTCCTCCCTCGTTGGTATTTCTATGGATAAATAATGTCTCGGATCTGCATGGGATTCTGAAACCCGCTGATACACTATTCCTTAGTAACATACTTTTCGACACTTGTTCTGATCTGCAAATAAAAGTCTAGCAACAAAGCCACAAGTAGCCATGGCTTATTCTGAAGCTCTTGGTAGAGCCGTAAGATATCATCCAAGGGTGAACACAGGAACAGTAAAATGAATGACTATATGTTTATTTAATAACTATGCTTGGAGGTTGCAGTATTTTTGAAATATATTTACAGCCAGCACCATGGGTATCTCAGCTAAAATGATCAACAATTTCGTTAGTCATTCCGTTAGAGCATGTGGAAATAAATATTTAACTCACAGTCGATTCCAGCTAAACCCATTTCATATCCTGATTGCACAGAAACTGGTTTGTTTCAAATGAGAAGGTTCAGAAGAACATGCATCATGTTCATAGGTGATAGAATGAGGCCATTCAGCCCATCAAGTCTGCTCCCCCATTCAATCATGGCTGATCTATCTCTCCCTCCTAACCCCAGAGTGATGAGTCTGTGGAATTCTCTACCTCAGATGGCGGTGGAGGCCAGTTCTCTGGATGCTTTCAAGAGAGTGCTAGATAGGGCTCTTAAAAATAGCGGAGTCAGGGGATATAGGGAGAAGGGATGAATGGGGTACTGATTGTGGATGATCAGCCATGATCACATTGAATGGTGGTGCTGGCTCGAAGGGCCGAATAGCCTACTCCTGCACCTATTGTCTATTGTCTATTGTCTATTGAAAGCTTGACCCTCAGGTTCCTATAAAATATTTCCTGCAAATGTCTCGGGAGTGGCCACGGGTTTATTATAGAAGCACTGAAAAGTCCATTCATTACTCCAACCCCCTGTAGCAAGGATGTGGTCCATTGGAACTTCCATCATCCTAGCCGCCGATGTGGATGCAGCCCTGGTGGAGTGAGATTTAAAAATATTAGTGTCCACCCCCGCTGCACCCAACACCACCCTTAACCATCTGGAAATGGTTTGTACTGTGATCTTATGGTGAGGGCGTTTGTGGCTAATGAGTAAAGCCCTCTCCGTCCCCCTGAGACTCTTGGTGACCGCTATATATCGCAATATATATGTCATGATGCAGAGCTGACAATCTGCAGGATAGGCCAGAAATTCTAATTTTTGGTCAGTGGATCCGGGTCTATCCTGTTTAAGTAACCTCTCTATAAGGAAGGTTATCTTGCCATTAGTGATATACATGGCGTCCATGGTGTACCAAAAGGCTCGGACGCTTGTTCTGCGGCCATATTTTGTACTAGTGGGAACCATGGTTGGGTAGGCCAGTCGGGAACAACCAACATACCCGTTGCGGAGTCTGGTTCGATTTTTTGTAAGACCCGACTGATGAGGCAGAAGGGGGGAAATGCATAGCAAAACAAATCCCCCCAATGCAGCGAGAAAGCGTCCATCGCTGCTGCCCCTGGGTCTGGTTCCCAAGCAACATATGTTGGTAGTTGGTGATTTAATCTGGATGTAAAAAGGACGATATCTGGTGTCCCATACCGTTCTATAATATCGGCAAACACTTTCCAATCCAACATCCATTCGGTGTTGTCGTTGAATTTGCGTGACCTGGTGTCCGCCACCGTATTTAGCTTACCTGGAAGGTAAGTGGCTGAGATCCAAATATTCCTTTACACACACCAGGGCCAGATATTATTAACCAATTCATCGCATGATATCGACTTTATTCCACTCATATGATTAATATAGGCCACCACAGTGGTACTATCAATCTGTAATCGCACATGCAAATGGTGCATGTCTGAGCAGTAGGTCTGGAGTCCATGAAATGCTCCCAGCATTTCTAGATAATGAATCCCTAGTGCTCCAAACAGGGTAAATCTGTGTGCACTCCATCTGCCACCACAACTTGAGGTGGTATTTGTTGCTCCCCAACCTTTTGCACTGGCATCAGTCTGTAATGTAACTGAGGGATTCATGATAGTGATGGGGTTAGAACAATGCTGAGTATTGTCTATCCACCAACTTAACTCTAATCTTGCTTTCCCTGGTAGTTCCATAGGCCTATCAAAATGGCCTGCATGAGTTTTAAGAGCTAATATTTTTGCTAATGGAGTAGTCCAAATTGTGCTGCTCGAAATGCAGCCACTAGTTTCCCAATTACTCTGGCTACTTGCCGAATGGATGGTTTTCTGATGCCAGTGAGGCTGTTACATGCTTCCGTCAAGTCTGCCACTTTGTTAGGTGGTAAGATGATAGACATTTGAACAGAATCAATAGTGAACCCCAAATAATCCATGGTAGTGGAGGGTCTCAATTTTGATTTATCTGGATGAATGATAAATCCCAGCTTTTGAAAAAGATGCTTTGTGGCTGATACTGCCAATGTAGCCAACTCTAAATTTTCCCCTAAAAAGAGAATATCATCAAGGTAGACCATAACAATATGATTTTGTTTCCTCAAATATGCCAAAGCTGGTTTTAGCAATTTGGTAAATAGTCCGGGTGCCGATGATACCCCATTGGGTAAGGCCTTGTACTGCCAAAGCTGTCCCATCCAGACAAATTTCAGATATTTACGATGATCCTTGTGTATTGGTACTGAATAGTATGCATCCTTTAGATCAATGCAAGCCATGTAGTACCTGTCAGAGATTAGCAGTTTGGCTGTGACAAACGTGTCCATTTTAAAATGGGCATACTGAACGGAAGTATTCAGTTCGGTCAAATCTAAAATGATGCGGCATCCGCCGTCTTTTTTGTTTTTGGTAAATATGTTTGATACGAACTCTTGAGATTCTATGTTTGTCTTCCCAATTACCCCTTTTGCGTTTAATCTTAAAAGTTCAGCATGGCCTTCTGTTCTCTCTTTTTATGAGAGTATAAACTTTCGGCTAGGCGTATGCTGAACTGGGACGGGGAGTTCGTCTACAAATTCAATTTGGTATCCCTGAATACTTCCGAGTATGTAAGGATCAGAGGTAAAAGTGCTCCACACATGATGAAACAAGTGCAACCGTCCCCCAACCCGTGATGAGTCTAGACATGCAATGTTTCCAAGGCAACCAGACCCACCTACCTCCATGGCTACCGGCGGTTCTGTGTTGGTTGTCTCTGTTCTTGCTTCTTGTTCTGTTGTGTTGCTGCGTTGTGGGGTTGGCGCATTTTCCAAGAAGGTCGGGCTGGGCCATGGTCTAAAAAAGACCGTTGTGCAGGTGGGCTGGCCTTTGAGCTTTCACCACCAGATGGTCTCTTGTTGTAAAGGTGCCTGGTGGATGTGTAGGGGTGCTGCCGCCGCTGATATGGGGTTTTGGAGGTGTTCGGCACCTTAATCATGCCGATAGCCTTGGCCTCCTCATCCAGGTCTTTTACCTGTTTTGGGAGGTTGTCCCCAAACAGCAATGTTGGCGGCTGTGCACTGCTGGGCCTGCATAATCCCGCAAACTTGGGATTGAGTGCATGCTTTATGATGCTCTTCCTGTCGCTATTAATTTCAAATAGTGTATTGTACTGGAGTGCTAGAGCGTCTTGCAGCTCTTCAGGCATCTCAACCCCATCAGCTGTTCTGGCTACTGCTGTAATCCCAGCAGCCAGTAGCTTGAGGATTCTGTGGAGTTTCTACTCCTGGCTCCTTATGGTCGGGCTCATGTTGCCCCAGATGGGGTTGTTGACAGCAGGCACATTTAGAGAAATACAATTCTCTGGCGCAAGCGTGTTTGTTGACCATACCCGGTAATTCTTCTTGCGGCACCCCTGACACAGTTGATACCATGTCCCCTTCTTCAGGGTCAGTCCATCCCTGACCCCCAATGCTCCCCTGCAAAGAGGGTGAGACATTTGGCAGTCCTTGATAGGAAGCTGCCGTGGGACTGCGAAGAGACCCACTGTGACTCTGCCCCTGCAAAAGCAGGTCACGCTGGAGCGATTGCTCCACCATCCGCTCCATGCCGGAAAGACGACCGCCGTCGCTATCAGTGAACGGGGTGTCCTCAGGTCCCGACTCAGCCGAGTCAGCGGACCTGTCCGACTTCCGGGTGGTTTTGCCGTCGGACCGCGGCGCACCTGCGGTCTGTTGTGGCGAGAAGTCGGGGGCTGCTGGATGTACCTGCAGCTCTGGAGAGTCGGCACGCTGCTGGCTGCTTTCCACAGCAGCGGTTTTTGCCGCTGCTCCCCGTGATTTTCTGGAATCCATGGTGCTGTTTCCTATAACACACAACACACAGAGTCGCCACGAAACTCTACCAGACTGGTAAGTACTTACCTCCGGCTTGTTTGTAAACTTACGCTGGAGGAGAAACGCTCCTCCCGACTGTCGCTTCCGCAATGCGTTCGACGATATGTCGCGCATGCGTGCTGGCAGGGTCTTCACGTAGTCACTCACATGACTCCGAGGTAAAATAGTAAGATTAAACGAGAACTTACCAGTTTGAAGTTTGATCTTTATTTTATGAGGAGTTGCGATGAGGGATTTCATGAAGAACCCACCAGCACGCATGCGCGACATTCTTCAAAGCAGCGGTGTGGAATCACAGAACCAACAAACAAAAAAATGACTTGTTATAGTAAGATTGAAGAGACTCTAATTACCAGTTGAGTTTATGATCGAGGGTTGGGAGCGGAGGGCATGAAATCCCTCATCGCAACTCCTCATAAAATAAAGATCAAACTTCAAACTGGTAAGTTCTCGTTTAATCTTACTATTTCATTTCGGAGTCATGTGAGTGACTTCGTGAAGACTTCAAAGCTCTGTGATTTCATGCCCTGGACCACGTCCATGCTCTCACACACGTCACTATAAGGATGGATAGGAGTAATCATGTTTTCAGACTGGATGTACTGAAAAATAATAATGTTTATTAATTATAACAAAGAAAAAACCCCACACTGGGGAGTAGCTGTATGTTCTTGACACGCATTCAGCACGGCCTCCACGAACATTCCAGGAGCGGCAACAGGTTTGTTGTAAAACTGTTGAAAAATGGCTTTATTAGCCCATCCCGCTGTGGCAAGAATATGGTCCATGGGCACCTCCATGACCTTTGCCACCGACATCGATGCAGCCCTGGTGGAATGGGATTTGAATACATTAGTGTCAATACCTGCTGTGTCCAAGACGATTCTAAGCCATCTGGAGATTGTCTGAACCGACACTCTATGGTGTGGTTTTTTGTGGCTGATCAACAGATATTTTTCCATTCCCCTTAAATTCCGCGTCACTTTTATATAGTGGCGGATATGAGTGGCTAAACATAGCCTTGCATCAGCGGGGTATGCTGGAAACACCAGCTGCAGCCCTGTGAACCCAGGTCTATGCTGCTTTAGTAATTCATCAATGTAGAAGATTACTTTCTCTGGGGTAGAGACCATTCTGTCAATCTTGATCTTATGAAGCATCTGTACCCTTTGTGCCGAGGTAAGTGCCAATAACATCACCAGCTTCAGGGTGAGTCTGTCCAAATCGAGTCCAGCCATAGGCGACCATGTCCTGAGTAGGGTTAATACTATCCCAATGTCCCAGGTAACATTGTAACGGGGTCTGGGCGGATTAGCATTAAATATGCCCCGCATTAATTTGGACACCAGTTTATTGGATCCTACTTCGATATTGAGGTAGAATGATAGCGCACTCCTGGCGCTATTCATGGCACTATAGCTGAGGTGTTCGTCATGATGCAACCCCGCAAGAAACTCCAGCACATCTGAAATGGTGACGGAGTCTTATGCAATATTCATGCGGCCGCAGTACGTTTCCCATTTCCTGATATGCGTTAAATATTGCCGTCTTGTAGACTCCCTGCATGATGCTCCAATTGTCTCCATAGTCCTTGCTGAGAGACCATACTGCAGTAATGGTCTATTCAGAACCTGCAAGCCGATAATTTCAAATGACTATGGCAGGGATGTTTTTCCCCTGTAACAGGGTTCGTCACCAATTGTGGGCAATTCTCTAAGAGGGCCCATGGTTCACTTATTATTCCAAGGACCACCGGATACCATGGCTGTGTAGGCCAGTCGGGTATGATAAGAATGCCTTTAGCAGCATCTGACTGGATTTTCCGCAGTACCCGACTGATGAGGCAAAATGGAGGAAATGCGTAGAAAAACCATTTCCCCCAATCTAGTGAGAAAGCGATGGCAGATATGATTTAGATATGCCACCGCAGTGGTGTTGTCTATTTGGAGACGGACATGAGTATCAGTAATGTTTGAACAATAAGCTCTAAGTCCGTGAAATGCTCCTAGCATCTCCAAATAATTTATCCCATGTGCTAACAAAAGGGTAGATTCAAGTGTGTCCCATCTGCCCCACAACTAGTGTTGTTGTCAGTAGCTCCCCAGCCATGGGAGCTGGCGTCTGTTTGGAAGTACACCAACGGACGAGGCACAATGATGGGCTTGAATGAGTTATGGATATTGTCAATCCACCATTGTAACTCAATTTTTGCCTTAACTGGCAGCTGCATGGGTCTATCAAAATGTCCAGCATTCAATTTTAATGCTGAAATCTTGGATCTTTGCAAATTTTGATAATGTAAAGGTCCGAATTGAGCAGCTGGAAAGCTGCTACCATTTTCCCAATCACCTTGGCAGCTTGTCTGATTGATGGTATACTGGCGCAGACCAGATTATTACATGCTTCAATGATATCCCCAACTTTGTTTATTGGAATGGTGGTAATCATTCGATTGGAATCAATCGTAAATCCCAGATAATCCATGATCTGTGAAGGACAGAACTTCGATTTATCTGGATGGATAATAAATCCCATTTTTTGAAATAATGTCACAGTGGCTGTAACTGCCAATTTTGTTGATTCCAATGTATTTCCAATAATTAGGATATCATCCAAGTAAGCCATAACCGTATGGTTTTGTCTCCTCAGTGTTGCTAACACTGGCTTGAGTAATTTAGTGAATAATCTAGGGGCTGTGGTAAGCCCATTGGGCAAAGCTCTGTACTGCCAAAGTTAATCCATCCAGGTAAATTTTAAGAACTTCCTGTGATGTTTCTGAATGGATACCGAATAGTATGCATCTTTTAAATCAATGCATGCCATGAAGCAGCCCTCGGAAACCAGAAATTTGGCTGTTTCAAACGTGTCTATTTTGAAATGGGTATATTTTACAAAGGTATTCAAATGGGTTAGATCTATGATAACCCGACATCCACCATCTTTCTTAGTTTTTGTGAAGATGTTAGATACGAATTCAATTGGTTCGTGGATCGTCCTTTCTATCACTCCTTTTTCTTGTAATCTCAAGATTTCAGCATAGCCTTCTGCTACTTCCTTATTGGAAAGCACAAATTTGCGATCCGGCTATTGCTGAGGTGGGGGAAGTTGACCATTTATGAACTCAATCTCATAGCCTTGAATACTTTGTAAAATAAACTCATCTGAGGTGATGGTATCCCATGCATCCTTAAAGAACCGTAATCTACTTCCAACATGTGAGGTTAAACATGCAAATGCATGAAATCCAGACCGCCTTACCTCCATGGTTACCGGCGGTCCCTGACATGTTTGGTGGGATGTGGAGGTGCTGGGTTGTGCTGGTGATGCGGTTGACGCATCTTCCATGCAGGCCGTTGCGGGCCTTGCCCTAAAAAAGGCCTCGGCTGTTGAAATTGCTGGTATTGTGGAGGCGCCGGTATGTAGGTCCTTGCTGGCCTTTCGGTTAGACCCCGTGATCTGGAATATGGCGTTTTCCTGGCCGCTTGTCTGGTTGAGGTGTACGACCTCATAAGACCCACCGTCTTGGCATGGCCGTCCAGATCTCTGACCTTCTTCGGTAGATCTTCCCCGAATAGTTGTCTGGGTGGTGGTGTAGGAGATGCTCTGCATAGGCCCGCGAATTTGGGATTTAGAGTGGGCTTGATGGTAGTCTTTCGAAACGCATTTATTTCATATTGTGTATTACACAACAACGCAAGAGCATCTACCTGTTCGGTGCTTAAATCCATCCCGTCCACCGATCTCGCAAAAGCGGTAATCCCAGACGTGAGCAGTTTCAGGATTCTTTGCAATTTTATCTCCTGTGCTCTTATGCCCGGGTTTATATTGCCCCAAATAGGCATGTTTACAATAGGTACATTCAGTGAGTTGCAATTACTCGCTGCCTTGTACCTATTCATGGCTTCCGCAAGGACCTGATCCTGTAGCTGGTGGTTGGTGAGGAAGTCAATGGTAGCGGCCAGTTTTGGTTTAAGAGGTTGCCCCGATGATTCGGGTAAAGCAAACTTGGTTGCCACATCCAATAGCTCTTCCTGAGGAACCTCAGGTGCCACTGGTTCGTGTACCAATATGTCCTCCTCTTCCGCTGGCTGCCTCATGCTACCCATTGACGATGGGGATATATCCAATAATCCCCTGGAACTGTACATTTCCTGCCGTTGACTATGCAGGATCCGTTCCATCATCTTCTCCATTCTTTCGATGCGTCCTTCATCGTGAGTGAATGGGAGGTCAGAGCCCTCATGCCCGAAGGAACTCCTGATGCTCCTATCACCGGCCCGTACCTCGTCGAGGTAATCTCGGTGCCGTGCTGAAAAGTCGCTGCCAGTCGCCTCAGCAGAACTGTACGACTCCCGCGCGGATCAGCTCATTCGCCTCCTTTTGGACGAGCTAGGTCCGCTTGCCTCAAAGGCCATATGTGGTGTAAAGTCGGTCCCTGCCGCCGCAGCGTGGTGACCCGACATCCGCGCGGGCTTGCCGCCTGTCCTTCTCCTGGACTCAGGCGACGTACGGTCCCGTCCTGCCGCTAATGGGGGATGTGGTGACTGTGGTGAGACTCCACCTGCACGACTTCTACTGGTTCTGCTAGGTGGTGAGTCTACACTGGCCCTTCCTGGTCTGCTATACTTACCTGAGCGGTCCTTATGAAGGGCTGGTGGCGAGCCGCGCTCCACCTCCAGCCGTCATCTGCAAATTGGAGCGACAATATGTCGCGCATGCATGCTGGCGGGTTCTTCACGAAGTCACTCACGTGACTCCGAAATGAAATAGTGTATTTCCTCTAGTAGTTGACCAAAACTGAACACAATGCTCCATGTGTGGCCTCACCACCGCATCGTGGGCTGCTGATGAGGAAGTCAAGGATTGAATTACTATAGAGACAAGTGGAGACCCCCTGTTCTCTACCTGATAAAAGATAAGATAAGATTCAAGGGGATGATGGTACTGAACACCAAGCTACAGTTAATAAACAGCAGTCTGGTGTATGTGTTCTTATCATCCAAGTGATCTGATGCAAAGTGGAGAGCCAGCAAGATTGAAATCCCTGTTGATGTGTTAGTGTGCGAGGTGATTGGTAGTGGGTCCAGATCCTTACTAAGGCAGGACTTGATAGATGTCATAACCAACCTCTCAAAGCATTAGTGCCACTGGTCGGTAGTCATTGAGGTAATTAAGTGATTTGAAGACTCAAGAGACTGCAGATGTTGGAATCTTGACAAAAAAACAAACATCTGGAGGACCTCGTGTGTACGAAGGAACTGCAGATGCTAGTTTATACCAAAAATAGACACAGTGCTCGAGTAACTCAATGGGTCTGAAGAAGGTCCCAACCCGAAACGTCACCCATCCTTTTTCTCCAGGGATTGCTGCGTGACCCGCTGAGTTACTCCAGCATTTTGTGTCTGTATCTGGAGGAACTCATTGGGTCAGGCAGCATCTGTGGAGAGTTTGAAGAAAGGGCCCAACCCAAATGTACTCTGTTTATTTCCATCCACAGATGCCTGATCCACTGTCCCTTCAGCTAATTGTTCATGAAGTGCTTTAGTGGTGACATTGTTAATAATAGAGATTTCACTTCAACATGGATTATTTGCCACGGTGGAATTCCTGATCTCCAGACCCCTAGCACAGCGTCGTAATCACCAATCCATTACAGGCTCTGGCTCAATTACGTCATTTAATGAATTTAGTTTGGTAATACAGCACGGAAACAGGCCCTTTGGCTCACCACGTCCGTGCCCACCAGCGATCACTGCATACTAACACTTTCCTACACACAATAAGGACAAATTTAAATGTTACCAAGCCAATTAATCTACAAACCTGTACATCTTTGGAGTGTGGGAGGAAACCAGGGGTCCCGGAGAAAACGCAGGCAGTCACAGGGGCAACTACAAACTCCATACAGACAGCGCCCGAGTCAGGATTGAAGCTGGGTCTCTGGCGCTGTAAGGCAGCAACTCTGTGTCACCGTGCCACACCTCAGGTTTCTCAGGTTAAGAACATATTTTGTCCAGCTCTAGCCTTGCAATTCTGCTCAGCCTCCTCACTGCAGCTGATGGGCTCGAACATCCGCTTGTTGCAGAGCCAAAGAGGGCTGTGCCATGGCATCTCATCCTTGCCCGTCCTGCACTCCCTCTGTGAATGTAACATGATTGAACATCTGTTGAATCTTGAGAAATATCATGAGTACCAGCTGTTCAGTTTTATAAATCAAAGCGAACTTGAACTTTGTTATTGTTAAACTTGCAAATTTGGAAGTTTGTCAAGCTGGTTTTAGTTTTCTTTTAGAAAGAGGAATCAACGCATTGTATTGAATGTAAATGATTGTAAAGCCATTCTCTGGCATATTTGATCATGCCTGTGTTGTACGCATCTCCACAATGAATGGGGAATGTACCAGGCACACTGTTTCAAGATCTCTCTGTTTCCCGCATATGATTATGTACTTTCTCCTTGTTAGTTTAGTTTAGTTTAGTTTAGTTTAGTTTAGAGGTACAAAGCGGAAGCAGGCCCTTTGGCCCACCGAGTCCCCACCGACCAGCGATCCCCGCACAGTAACAATATCCTTCACACACTAGGGACAATTTACACCTACATCAAGCTAATTAACCTACAAACCTGTACATCTTTGGAGTGTGGGAGGAAACAGAAGATCTCGGAGAAACCCCACGGGGTCACGGGGAGAACGTACAAACGCTGTACAGACAGCACCTATAGTCAGGATCGAACCAGGGTCGATGGCACTTCAAGGCAGCAATTCTACCGCTACACCAGTGTGCTGCCCTCCATTAAGAACCACGATTAGTGACTCTATTCTCCTCTTCTCTACCTTATTTTCCTCTGTTTTCAGGTTATATCTCTATCACCAAGTTGTGCCAGTTTCAGGGAGCCCATCAATTTAGCGACCACCATGGCTTTGCATGGAGCACATCCAATGGGGCCAGCAATGTCTGGTATTTTATTCAGCACCTTGTGCTTTCATACAATGTATAGCCACATGTATACGGCCACATGGCTTTCCACTCTTTCTCTTCTACCCATCATAAGTGAGGCTCCAAAATTTCCAATGATCACCTCCTAGTAAGAGGGACTTGAAGACAAAGTCTTAGTAGCACAGTGACAAAGCGGTAGAGTTATCAGACCGGAGACCTGGATTCGGTCCTGACTTCAGGTGATGTTTACACGGAGTTTGTACGTTCTCCCCGTGACCTGCGTGGGTTTTCTCCAGGTGATCAAGTTTTCTCCCACATTCCAAAGTCGTACAGGTTTGTAGGTTAATTGGCTTGGTATAATTGTAAATTGTCCCTTGTATGTGTAGGATAGTGTTAGTGTGTGGGGATCGCTGGTTTGTGGGGACTTTGTGGGACGATACCTGCTCTCGTGCTGTATCTCTAAACTAACAAAAACAGAAGGCACAGTAGGACATAGGATCTTGAGTACAGGTTTAAAAAGACAGTAAACGGCACTTTAGCAGTCTTTGAGAGCAGGTCGGATAAAGCACATACTTCCAAGCTCATCAGAGGAAGGAAGGTTAGGAGTGAGTGTGGGGATTGGCTGAACAATTGGTTTGGAAGATTGGTAAATTTGACAGTTAAGCAATTTAGCATCTGATATAAGCAAGACTTGCGGCCCTGTCGAGGTAAGTGCCCTGCGAGAAAAGTGCGAGTCTTTGGTTCGAGAGAAAAATGCGAGTCTTCAGCGGGGAGGCTGAGGGAGGAGGCTACGCAAAACGCTGGAGAGGGAGAGACGAAAGATGGAGATGTCAAGCAAGCTGATTCAGTGTGATGCTAGCAGTATGTGGGAGGTCAAGGACACTGCTGGTGCCTCTCGCTGCTACAAATGTGATGTGCATCCAGGTACAGCTCCTGAAGGACCGTGTTGGGGAATTGGAGAAGCAAGTGGATGACCTCAGGTTCGTTCCTCGACAAGTCCTACAGTGAGATTGTTACACCTAAGGTACTGGAAGAGAGAAGGTGGGTGACGGTGAGAAAGGGAGGGAAACTTGGAATGCAAAGGTCCCCGGGTGTTGTACCTCTTGTGAACAGGTTCACCCACTTAGAAGCTGTCGGGACAGAAGACATTGACGCACTGTGCGGCGGACTGGCTTGTGACGCAAAAAGGGCTGTTGAGCCAAAACCAAAGAGGCCAACGTCAGGCAACGCCATTGTAGTTGGAGACTCCATTGTGAGAGGTACGGACAAGGGTTTCTGCGGCAACAGACGGGATTCGAGGAAGGTGTGCTGCCTTCCTGGTGGCAGGATCCAGGATGTCACGGACAGAGTGCAGAAAATCCTCAAGGGTGAAGGTGAACAACCGGAAGTGGTAGTGCATATCGGCACAAACGATGTCGGAAAGAAGGGGATGAATATTCTGCAGCGTGACTTTAGAGAGCTCGGAAAATGCTGAAAAGCAGGACCTCCAGGGTTGTTATCTCCGGTTTGCTTCCAGTTCCTCGTGCTGGCGAGAGCAGGAACAGGGAGATACGGGACCTGAATGTGTGGCTGATGCACTGGTGCTGGGGGCAGGGATTTAGATTCTTAAGGGCCTGTCCCACCAGCATGCGATTGCATGCGTCTAGCACGACCAAACGTGGTCGCTTGAGCCGTACGGCCGCGCGCGGCTGGTCCCACTTCGAACCGCAGAGGCGTATGGAGTAGTGCGGGGCTGGTCCCGACATTATACTCACCAATCAGCTGGGCAGGAGGGGGGCCGACTGAATTTGGACATCGCACGGCGTCAGGTGGTGACATCATCACGCAACGGTGACGTCATCGGGCTAGGCGAATGACATCAAGACGCTGCTTACGCCGTCAAGATGCTGCGTATGCCCTCAATGCACTTGCGAGCCGACAGGCGCACGGAATTTTCGGACAGTGCACGATTTTCGGAGCCCCGCGCGATGTTGGGACCAGCCCCGCTCAACTCCAAACGCCTCCGCGGTTTGAAGTGGGACTGGCCCCGCGCGGCTGTACGCCTCAAGCGACCACGTTTGGTCGTGCAAGACGCATGCAATCGCATGCTGGTGGGACAGGCCCTTTAGACCACTGGGATCCGTTTTGGAGTAAGGGGGAACTGTACAAAAGGGATGGATTGCACCTTAACAGGTGGGGGACCAGCATTCTGGTAGGCAGGTTTGTCACTGCTACACGGGTGGTTTTAAACAAAATAAGGGGGGGGGGGGGGGGCAAATGCGATAGTCACGGACGGAGTTAAAGGGAAAGAGGGTAAAGGGATAGTTAATGACCCCACAATTAACAGGAAAGATCACAAATGGACAGGAGAGTATGACCAAGTGCAATAGGGATCGATGTGAAAGGTGAGATGTGTAAGGAATTAAAAGTATTGTATATGAATGCGCAAAGTATAAGAAATAAAGTAGATGAGCTTGAGGCTCTGTTAGAGGTTGGGCTAGTCCAGAACCAGGGGCCAGTCATAGAATAAAGTGGAGGCAATTCAAGACTGAGGGGAGAAAACTTTTTCACCCAGAGAGTTGTGAATTTGTGGAATTCTCTGCCACGGAGGGCAATGGAGGCCAAGTCACTGGACTGATTTAAGAGAGAGTTAGATAGAGCTCTAGCGGATGGTGGAATCAAGGGATATGGGGAGAAGGCAGGCACGGGTTATTGATTTGGGACAGTCAGCCATGATCACAATGAATGGCGGTGCTGGCTCGAAGGGCTAAATGGCCTCCTCCTGCACCTATTTTCTATGTTTCTATGAAACATAGAAAATAGGTGCAGGAGCAGTCCATTTGGCCCTTTGAGCCAATACTGCTATACAATGTGATCATGACTGGTTATCCACAATCAGTACCCCGTTCCTGCCTTCTCCCCATATCTCTTGATTCCGCTAGCCCTAAGAACTCTATCTAACTATCTTTTGAATACATCCAGTGAATCGGCATCCACTGCCCTCTGTGGCAGAGAATTCCCTTGGTGCAAAAGTTTTTCCTCATCTCTGTTCTAAGTGGTCAACCCCATATTCTTGAATTGTGGCCCCTGGTTCTGGACTTCCCCATCATCGCGAACATGTTTCCTGCATCTAGCTTGTCCAATCCCTTAATAACTTCTATAAGATATCCTCTCATCCTTCTAGATTCCAGTGTTTATAAGCCCAGTTGCTCCATTTTTGCAATATATGACAGTCCCGCCATCCTGGGAATTACCCTCGTGAACCTTCACTGCACTCCCTCAATTGCAAGAATGTCTTTCCTCAAATTAGGAGACCAAAACAGCACACAATACTCCGGGTGCGGTCTCACCAGGGCCCTATACAACTGCAGAAGGATCTCGTGGCTCCTGTACTCAATTCCTCTTGTTATGAAGGCCAACATGCCATTAGCTTTCTTCACTGCCTGCTGTACCTGCATGCTTACTTTCAGTAACTGTTGAACAAGGACACCCATATCTCGTTGTACTTCCCCTTTTTCTAATTTGACACCATTCAGATAATAATCTGCCTTCCTGTTCTTGCCACCAAAGTGGATAATCTTACATTTATTCACATTAAACTGCATCTGCCATGTATCTGCCCACTCACCCAATCTGTCCAAGTCACCTTGCATCCTCAAAGCATCCTCTTGATGGTTCACACTGCCACCCAGCTTTGTGTCTTCTGCAAATTTGCCATTAGGTTTCTTCACTGCCTGTTGTACCTGTCTGCTTACTTTCAGTACTGATGCAATAGGTCACCTAGGTCTCATTGTACTTCCCCTGTTTCTAACCTGACTCAGTTCAGATAACGTTCTGCCCTCCCGTTATTGCCTTCAAAGTGGATAACCTGCTTCATGTATGAAAGTGCCGGCTTACGAGAGAGCCACGCCAGCAGCGCCTAATACCGAGCTGTTTCACTTGTGACATTGCCGGCCTACGGGAGAGCCGCGCCAGCAGCACCTGGGACAGGGCTGTTTCATGTAAAAAAGTGCTGGCCTCTATGAGAGGCGGTGCCGGCAACGCTTGGGACAGGGTTGCTCAACGTAACACATAAATCTGCTAGGCCTGCAGAGTCGGGGGAAGATTCCCCACCGGGGCTAGATAACAAAATAATAGGCCCACAGAGTCGGGGGATGATTCCTCACTGGGGCTGGATAGTGCACTTGAACGACTATCCCAAATGCAGCAACTATTGCATACAGTGCTACAGCAAGGCACACTCCAGCAGGAGGAGTATCAGCGCCACCCTGAACAAAAAGGCACCAGCAGCACCTTGTAGAGAGCCGCTTGATAGCACCCTCATGGATGATGAGGCGCGTGCCATGGGTCATCTTAGCTCTGACCCTGACTCTGATGGTAGGTTGACCCAGATGTTCCATCTCTGCAGGCTGCACCAGCAGCGCCAGTTGACAGAGCTGCTTCAGGTCTCCCTCATGGAGGTGGAGACCAAGACGGGTCAGTATCCTGCTGACACCGAGTCTCGGGGTATGGCCGTGGGGCATACCCCAAGGGATGAAGGACACGTGTCAGAGGTACTTTTTCCTGACAACAAAGTTGCCATCCCAGCAGAATGTTCCATTCTGGTACAGGTCCAATGGGGTCATATCAGCGTAGGTATCCTGCGGCCTGAGGCAGCGCCTACTTAGGGCTGCCTATGAATCGCCCTCTCTGAGGAGGGGAGTGCGATAGGTCAAGATATAACTGACTCCAGGCTCTAAAGAGGTCGATGGAACATACTGGAGCACAGATGTGCCGGCAGTGAACAGCGCCAACAGGGGGATGTGAGAGCCAGCCGCCGAATCTGTTATACAGGTAGGCCTATTCAACAGGGGAGAAAACCTGGCAGATGAATCAATTAAGGCCAACGGCGGAAAAAGGTTCATCGTTTCAGAATGCTCCCCAGGCTCTCATCGGCAGTAGGTGGGTCACTGGAGCTGGGGGCAGCATGACAGCTGGGCAGAAGTTGTCCAGCTGGACAGCTGGCCTGTTTATTATGAAAAATGGAGAGTGTCGGGCATATGAACTTTCTGAATATGAAAACTTATTTTTCTGACTAACAACAGATTCATAAGGGTCTCAAAGATCCATTCAATGCAGTTCCCATTACAGAGGTTATCAAAGACAATATAACTGTACAAATAACAGTAAAACATTGCGGAATGGGATAAATTATTTGTTGGTCATTGGGATTTACCTTTAACTATGAATTAGCCTATGAATCTGCCCTGTGGCAAGAGATTGGAGTTAATAGCAACCTGTTATAAAACAGACTTCTATTTCATCAAGAGTAATTGGCAATATAGTAGCTGTGTTTCAGCTGTGCAAATCACAGAACTGACATCTCTCCAAGTAACCTCTCAAATGACATGTAGATCATTGTTAACAACCTTATGCTATTATCAGCTGAAGCTAGCTCAGTCACAATGATGAACAAACAGTATTCAGCATTGCTCCAGTAGTTTGGTCGGTCAAATTCAGTTATTACAAACTGATGCTAAGGACTCTAAGGGGAGAAGTTCCAAATACCATCTCTAGCTGGAGATTTGCATGAGTTACCAATTCTTCAGTTGTTGGTAGCAACTAAATATATACACTAGATGCACCCCATGGGTAAAGGGCTATTGAGCGAATTTACATAATCTACATAATCAAGTTGCTACACTGCGGTGGTGGCATATGTTAGTCACATGGCAATCAAGTAAAAGTATCCTGTAATAATTTACCTAATCTCCTTTGCCACTGGTGTATCATCCAGTTCAGATCGATGACAACACAGAATAGGTATTGGATCTCAAAGTATTATGAAAGTATGATTCATTGGTACATCGAATATCGACATGTTGGTTTCATGTTTATTCACTGATTGCAAAAATATGTGGCACAACAGTGCGGAGAAATACATTCTCGCTACAAAAAGGAGGAATGTTCTTTTATGTCTTCCTCCATTTTGCTTTATTAATCGGGTCTTAAAACAGTCAGTAAGACCTTGCTTTAGGTTTTCGTACTGTCGGACTGGCTAAGCAGCCATGTTGCCTGCATAATAATACAACCATATATGGTTATTCTAAAAAACGAAAACTTTGCTGTCTCAAAATGTGGTTCAGGAAACCGGCCTCTGCATAATAAATTGATTGTTGACTTACACATTCTGAATGGATTGCCTTACGGCTCAGGTTGCCACATCAAGCCATGGATGTGCTCACGACAGAGTGCAGGGATAGTACCCAAAAAAGCAGTACATTCCTATTGAGGGGATCGGAAGCGGTTTGTTTAAATGTTAATGTTACATTTAATACGGTACAGATTACTGATGTCTTTCAGTTCATTCTTAAATGGCCTTTGACAATATTTCAGTTATAGAGCCACTACAGCTGCAACAAACGGGAACCACTCTGTCGGGTTCAACCCCGGTTATTGAGTTGTAAAAGAGATCTTGACACAAGTTCTCCCACTACAAGAATATGCAGTTTGGATATTGAGAATGTGTTAATACTTCACCAGGGGGTTCCAGCTACACACTTAGTTATGACACTAGTATCAGCACAACAATGTTTGCCCTCGTTGTGCTGATACTAGTGTCGTAAGCTGTGGCTAGATAGGATGGAGTTGGCTGCAGGTGCCATTACATTTTACATTTCCGATCTACACAAGCAGAGCATACCAGGGGTGGCAGGATTTAAGATTATATTTTGGATACCCCACGGACTCACGTCTATGTGGGAGGGCAGGCTTGCTATATTATATCAAAGCCACCAGAATCCTAAGAAGTGTGGAATCAGCATTGTTTATTAAGCGACAAACAACCACACAAGGAAAGGTCAGTTCAGACTATTTCAAGGTGGCTGCAACAGGTTCTGGTTTATGCAGGTATTAACACTGACGATTGTACATCTCATTCCACCAGGGCAGCATCAACGTTAGCGGCCAAGGCAAAGGACATTCCCATCGACCATATCCTCGCGACCGCAGGACGGTCAACTGAATTGATTTTTAAAATTTTTTTTAACCATAGTCCGGTTACTGACCTAGGGTTTTTGCCCATTCTGTTTTGCGTCCACTTTAGCCTCCCCTGAGATACAGGGGCTGCTATTGATTTCCTTATTAACGTAAACCTTTAATACATTTGAATCAATGTCATGCTTAATGCATTTTTTGATTATTCACACATCCTGAGACAATTGATGCAGTGAGACGCCGAGATTTGGATCTGCGGCATGAAATCACAGGGCTTTGAACCCTTCATGGAATCACTCACGTGACTCCGAAGTAAAATAGTAAGATTAAATGAGACATTACCAGTTTGAAGTTTGATCTTGATTTTATGAGGAGGTACGTTGGTGACTACGTGCCCTCCACGCCCAACCCTCTCTCATAAAGGTCATCTGGTAGTTCTCAGGTTGCTAATCTTACTATGTTCACTTTGATTTTTGTGTGTTATCTGTGATTTCATACCGCCGCGTTGAAGATTGATGCGCAAGCGATCTGGCGGGGTTCTTCACGTAATCACCAACGTAACTCCTCATAAAATCAAGATCAAACGTCAAACTGCTAAGCTCATTTAGTCTTACTATTTTCAATCATTACCCTACCCCCCAATACCAGGTGCACTCATTTTGCCCTCTAATCTCTTGTGTGGGACCTTGTCAAAGGCTTTCTGAAAGTCCAGGTACACTACATCCACTGGCTCTCTCTTGTCCATTTTATTTGGTACATCCTCAAAAAATTCCAGAAGATTTGTCAAGCAGGATTTCCCCTTTGTAAATCAATGCTGACTTGGACCAATTGTGTTACTGCTATCCAAATGTGCAGCTGTTACATTTTTTTATGATTGACTCCAGCATCTTCCCCACCACTAATGTCAGGCTAACTGGTCTATTATTCCCTGCTTTCTATCTCCCTCCTTTCTTGAAAAGTGGGATGACATTAGCTACCCTCCAATCCACACGAACTGATTCTAAATCTATAGAACATTGGAAAATGATCACCAATGTGTCCACAATTTTTGTAGGGCCACCTCATTGAGTACCCAGGGATGCAACCAAGTCTCTGATTATGTTAGCTGTTTTTCCATGGCAGTGTGAAATGTTGATGCAGTCAATGATGGGAGCTTTGGTCATTTGTGATGGACTGGGCTACATTACATCTATCTGCATTTTCTTATGGTCTTGGGTGGAGCTCTTCCCAAAGCAAGCTGTGGTGCAGCCCGACCCTGTGCTTGCTGTGCTGCATTTGCAGATGTTTGTAAGAGTCATTGGAGACATGCTGAATTTCCTCAGTCTCAGGAACTAGAGGCATTGGTGTGCCTCCCTGCTTGTCACATAATTGTGTTTAGTAATTGGTAATATTAACACCAAGCAACTTGAAGCTCTCAACCATTTCCACTTCCACATCCTTGTTGCTGATTGGGGCACGTAACTGAAGTTGATAACTAGCTACATTGTCTTGCTGATATTGAGAGAGAGATTATTGCCCAGACACACATTGCTAAGTTTTTTTTATTTCCTCCCAGCATTCCACCTTGTCTTTGCTTAGGATTTGGCCACCACAGTGGTTTCATCTGCAAACTGGTCGATGGAGTTAAATTCAAATTTGGTCGTCCAGTCGTGAGTCCATAGGGAATTTAGCAGGGGCTGAGAACGCATCCTTGTGGGCTACAGATGCTGAGAATTATTGTGGAGGAGGTTTCTATATTTCACCCATTGGCACTCCTTGTGGTCTGTGGGTCAGAAATTCGGAGATGCTTGGATGGGATTATGATGTTCAAGGAAGAACTATAATTGATAATTGGGAATGTTGTAGTCCATGGTGTTCCAGAGATTGTTTATGAAATATGCTGATGTGGACTTGTTGTGACTGCAGTGGAAGAAGGCTGGCTGGAGTTAACATGTGTCATCACCAGTCTCTCAACGCACTTCACGATGGTGGATGCCAGAGTCACTGGATGTTAATCACTAAGGCACGCTATCTTACTTTTCATTCACTCCCATCATTGTTGAATCAAAAGTTCCACGATTAAAAGAAGAAAAAGACTTCAATTTACTGTCCAAGTCAGGATACTGTGCAATTAAATTACAGTGGCGCAGCTGGTAGAGCTGCTGCGCACAGTGCTGGAGACCAAGGTTCGATCCTGATCTTGGGTACTGCTGTCCGGGGTTTGCACGTTTTCCCTGTGACAATGTGGCTTTCTTCCGGGTGCTCAGTTTCCGTCAACTTTCGACAGGCGTGCGTGTCTGTAGATTAATTGGCCACTGTAAATTGCACCTCGTGTGCAGGGAGTGGATAACATAGAACTAGTGTGAACGGGTGGTCGATGATCGGTATGGACTCAGTGGGCCGAAGGGTTCTGTTTCCACGTATGTTCTGAAGTAATAAAGTCATGACCAACTAACATATAGAAATTGCCATTCCACCTCAGCAGAGGTTTGCTTGCAGATAGTGTTACAAGTTGCAGAGTCGAGCTTCCCAATATTCTGCCAGCTTCGCCAGTTTCATTCCCCTGCCAACACTGAAACCCATGGGCTCATAAGCGCATAGGAACAGAATTAGGCCATTTGGCCCATCAAGCCTACTCCACTATTTAATCATGGCTGATCATCGTTTACCTCTCATCCCTATTCTCCTGCCATCTTCCCATAACCTTTGACACTGTATATATAACCTTTGGCTTCTATATATTAAATCTCATCCTATAGCAGACAGTATCTATTTAGGTAGACACAACATTTCTGGAGTAGCTCAGCATCCCTGAATAGAAGCAATGGGTGATGTTTCGGGTCAAGACCCTTCCTCAGTCTGTTGTCAGGGGAGGGGGCGGTACAGAGATAGAATGTAGTCAGAGATAGTAAGACTGGTGGGATAACGGGAAAGGGGAGGGGATGGAGAGAGAGGGAAAGCAAGGGCTACTTGAAGTTACAGAAGTCAATGTTCATACCGCTGGAGTGTAAATGACCCAAGCAAAATATAAGGTGCCGTTCCTCCAATTGCGCAGGGCCTCATTCTGACAATGAAGGAGGCACAGGACAGAAAGGTCAGATTGGGAATGGGAGGGGGAGTTAAACTGCTGAGCAAACGGGAGATCAGGTAGGTTAAGGCAGACTGAGCGGAGGAGTTGACACCTGGATACGAGGTTGGAGGAGGTGCAAGTGAACCTCTGCCTCACCTGAAAAGACTGTCGGGGTCCTTGGATGGAGTCAAGTGGGGAGGTAAAGGAACAGGTGTTGCATCTCCGGCAGTTGCAGGGGACAGTACCTGGGGAGGGGGTGGTTGAGGTGGGAAGGGATGAGTTGACCAGGCAGCTGGGGAAGGAATGGTCTCTGTGGAAAGCAGAAAGGGGTGAGGATGGGAAGATGTGGCCAGTGGTCGGATCCCATTGGAGGTAGCGAAACCTCCAACCTCCAACAGGATCCCACCACTGGCCACATCTTCTCATCTCTACCCCTTTCTGCTTTCCACAGAGACCGTTCCCTCGGCAACTCCCTGAGCATTATATTTTTTTGTAACCCAGCATCTATAGTTATTTGTCTCTCTAATATTCTTTGCACCATTAACCTCTTCAACACAAAAAGACTCCACTTGACAGTAAAGATCACTAGATCACTATTTTAAATCCTTCCATATGTTCTACACATCAGGATGATTTTGTTTGCTTTTAACAGGAAGTTTTAGCAATGAGCTGAACTCGATTGTTCCTAATTGTCTAATCTGTGGGATACCATGAAGTCAGGGCTCCCACTGCCTGTCCAAGAACCTCTCTGCATCTGCCTTGGAAGACCTGGTTCCCATGTGGGCTCATAGTCATAAAGTGATAGTCATACGGTGTGGAAACGGGCCCTTCGGCCCAACTTGGCCATACTACCCAATACAGTAGCAGCGTGGTGGCAGAGCGGTAGAGTTGCTGCCTTACAGCGCTAGAGATCCAGATTTGATCTTGGCTAAGGGTGCCTGTCTGCACGGAATTTTACATTCTTCCCGTGACCTGCATGGGTTTTCTCCGAGAAGTTTGGTTTCCTCCACACTCCAGACGTATAGCTTTTGTAGGTTAATTGGCTTGGTATAAAAGTTAAAAATTGTCGCTAGTGTAGAATAGTATAAATGTGCGGGGATCACTGGTCAGTGCGGACTCGATGGGCCAAAGGGCCTATTTCCTCACTGTATTTTTAAATTAAACTAAACATGTCCCATCTACACTAGCACCACCTGCCTGCATTTGGCCCATATCCCTCTAAACTGTCTTTCCCATGTACCTGTCTAAATGTCCCTAGTGTGTGTAGGATGGTGTTAATGTGCAGGGATAATTGGTCAGCACAGACTCTGTGGGCTGAAGGGCCTGGTTTCACACTATATCTCTAAACTATGACCCACATTCAGTGACAAGTTTGACCCCTTACATTTGCTCTGCAATACTCTTGTCTGCAACGTCTCACTCAAACCTTTCTCAGTGACTTGTGCATCCCAGCTGCCTGCCTAACATGAAGTCCAAATGAACCAGAACTTTCGTTAGCTCAACAGTAGCAAGGCTTATTTAATTTGGCAATCACTGGGAAGGTTTTGCCTCAGGTGTTGATTCCATCTAGGTTTCCAGCTCTGTGCTCAGATTGCACGGTTGATATGAAATGACCATGTTCTGTTTACCGCTGAGCACAGTTTCAAATTCCACACTTGGCCCACAGTCAAAGGCACTTATTTCCATTCATTCCAGTCCAAGGCTACAAATGGTAAATGTATATAAAGGATAATAATGACAAATCAATTCAAGGCTCTATCACACCAATAACTCCCTCAACTCTTCCCAAAGTAATGTCCATGTCAGGCAGCCTCCTGCTCTGCACTAAGGTCCACCAACACTGTCTGTCCCTGATGCCTGACACTGGCTTCTTGCCTCCACGACATGAAACTCAGAATGGACTTCAGCGGAAAGACCAGTGCTTGTGTTGCAACTCGTAAGATCTTCAGGGGACGTAACAGGGTCGATGTCAGGATGTCTCCACTGGTGGGAGAATCTCAAACGAGGAGGCAGATTGCAAGATCAGGTGGTGGTCGGAGGTTGGTGAATCTTGGGTATTATCCAGAGCATGATGCTTAGATTAATGAGGTTGTTTAGTTTAGTTTAGTGCTTCAGCCCACCAAGCCCACGCCCACCAACCAATGCTCAGCGATAAATCTGTGGAATTCATTGCCACAGACACCTGTGGAGGCCGACAATTGATATTTTTCAGGCAGAGACAGATAGATTCTTGATTAGTACAGGTGTCAAGGGTTATGGGGAGAAGGCAGGAGAATGGGGTTAGGAGGGAGAGTTGGATCAGTGATGATTGAATGGCAGACAGACTTGATGGGCCAAATGGCCTAATCCTACTCCTCGGACGTATGAACATGAATTTATGAATGCCATGTTTCATGTTGTATCTTGTACTCAGCCAGCTCATCCTTCGGAATGTGGGCACAGAAGTGGCTGAGAAAATAAATGGGCAAAATGGAACTACAAATGCTGGTTTAAACCGAAGATAGATACAAAAACTCAGTGAGACAGGCAGTATCTCTGGAGAGAAGGAATGGGTGACTTCTTCCGACATGGTGCAGACCATCGAGTGCTGGCAATGACAGTAAGGCTGCAATAACAGTGTCAACACTTTCCTGGATGTAACAACTGCCATGTAGGTCAGAGTTGGATACGAAATGTTGGAGTAACTCAGCGGGACAGGCAGCATCTCTTGAGAGAAGGAATGGGTGGCGTTTCGGGTCGAGACCCTTCTTCAGGCTGAGTTGGTATGCACCAGTTTCTATGCTTCAGCCAATGGAATCTACTGAAACATATGTGGATTCTAATCCCTGACTCTGTCTGTGTGTCAAGGGCCGGGATTGGGCTTGAGCCGATGGTGATAGTGGGAACATTCTCATGTCATTTCTGGTAGATAAACGACATGAGTGCTTGCTGAGACAACCATTTACTGCCTTGCCTTTTTATTACGAGGCAATGTAAATAATCCTCACGGCCCTCTGCTGCTGAGACAAAGAACAAATGTCTCTGCATCTTTATACAAAAATTTCCAGAATTAGGCTAGGGTCAAAGGGCGGCATGGTGGCACAGCGGTAGAGTTGCTGCCTCACAGCGCCAGAGATCCAGTTTCAATCCGGGTGCTGTCTGTATGGAGTTGTACGCTCTCCCTGTGACCTGTGTGGGTTTTCTCTGGGTTCTCCAGTTTCCTCCAACATTCCAAAGACGTACAGGTTTGTAGATTATTTGGCTTGGTTCAATTGCAAATTGCCCCCAGTGTGTGCGGGGATCGCTGGTTGGCGCAGACTAGGTGGGAGTAAAGTAGCATAATGCGACTGTATTATGTATGGTCCAACCATGACACAACAATGGCATACCTGCCACCATCATGGCTTGGGTGGATCTATGAAAAGTATGTCACATATTCAAGGAAGTCTGGCTGAAGCTCCAGAGAGTCCACACTTACATTCTGTAAAGTGATTGTCTTTATTTGAATAGTCAGCTGAAATATTCATGCAGAAGTTATCAAGAGTTTGATATTTTAATCTTGTAATGACATTTCACGCTAGGGCTGTTTGGAACCTTTGGTCAGTGCAGTTAATCAGTGCATGAAACGTAGTTATAGAAAAAACAAGCAAGCTGGAGCTGAAAGCAGGCGTAGCTTAACATTGATAGAACATTATATGTACAAACAAACGTACAAGAGAAATATCTAAATGTGATAGAAGGCAAGTTGTTCCTGACCACAAGATACCCAGTTTAGTTTAGTTTAGAAATACAGTGCAGAAAAAGGACATTCGGCCCACCAAGTCTGCACCGTCCAACGATCTCCACACACCAATGCTATCCTACACATCCTACAATGCTATCCTATCCTACATTAGAGCCAATTTTACATTTATAACCAAGCCAATTAACCTACAAACCTGCACATCTGTGTAGTGTAGTGGGAAACCAGAGTTTCCCGGAAAAAACCCATGTGGTTACGGTGAGAATGAACAAATTCCATACAGACCGCACCCATTGTCAGGATCGAACCAGGGGTTCTTGTGCTGTAAGGGAGCAACTCTACCGCTGCGCCACCGTCCCGCCCATGGTGTCTGAACTTAGTTTAGAAACACTGCATGGAAATAGGACCTAAGGCGCTCTGGGTCCATGCTGACCATCAATCACCTACTCACACTAGTTCAATGTTATCTCACTTTCTCATCCAGTCCCTACATATTATTTTACAAAGGTCAATTAACCAACAGCCACACACGTACTTAGGGTGTGGCAGGAAATCAGAGCACCTGGAGGAAACCCACGCAGTTACAGGGAGAATGTGCAAACTCCACCTGAATGGAGTCAAGGGGGAAGGTAAAGCGACAAGTGTAGCATTTCTTGCGGTTGCAAGGGAAAGTGCCTGGAGGGAGGGGGGGGGGGGGGGGGAAGTGACTAATTGCCCAGGGAGTTATGGAGGGAGTGGTCTCTGCGGAAAGCAGACGGGGAGGAGATGGGGAGATGCGGCAAGTGGTGGGATCACGTTGGAGTTGACGAAAATGTTGGAGGATTATATCTTGTATGTGATGGCTGGTAGGGTGGAAGGGTGGGGTGGAAGGTGAGGACAAGGGGGATTCTGCCCTTGTTATGAGTGGGGGGGATGGGGATTGAGAGCAGAGACCCTGGTGAGAGCCTCATCTATGGTAGAAGAGTGGAACGCCGTTCCCTGAAGAATGAGGACATCTGTGATGCCCTGGTGTGGAACACCTCATCCTGGGAGCAGATGTGGCATAGACGGGGGAATTGGGAGTTGGGTCCTTACAGGAAGCAGGGTGGGAAGAAGTGTAGTCCAGATAGCAATGAGAGTCAGTGGATGTCGGTCAGTAGTTTATCACCTGCGATGGAGATAGTGAGGTCAAGAAATGGTAGGGAAATGTTGGAAATGGTGCCGGTGTATTTGAGTGCCGGTTGGAAGTTAGTGGTGAAGACTGGCTCCAGCCATTCAGGAGTTTTGACTTCAACTGCTGATGCCACATCGAGGGTACTTGCTGTCATCTGACACCTGGAATTCTGTGGGTTACACAAAAAGCTGGAGAAACTCAGCGGGTGCAGCAGCATCTAAGGAGCGAAGGAGATAGGCGACTTTTCGGGTAGAGACCCTTCTTCAGACTGGTCAGGGATCAGGGAAACGAGAGATATAAATAGTGATGTGGAGAGATAAAGAACAATGAGTGAAAGATATGCAAAAAAGTATTGGTGATAAAGGAAGCAGGCCATTGTAAGCTGTTTGTGGTGTGAAAATGAGAAGCTAGTGCGACTGGGGGGGGGGGGGAGATGGAGAAGGAATGTCAGGGCCCAAGGGCTCTGACAACAACCCAGACTGGGTTATCAAACCCGCCGACAAGGGAGGTGCTGTGGTAGTCTGGCGCGTCGATATCTACAAAGCAGAGGCCACGCGCCAACTCTCAGACACCTCCTCCTACTTACCCCTGGACCATGACCCCACTGACGAGCACCAGGCCACCATCTCGAGCACCATAACCAACTTCATCAACTCCGGCTCCCTACCCCCCCGAGCCTCCAACCTCATCGTTTCCCAGCCCTGCACAGCCCGATTTTACCTTCTCCCCAAAATCCACAAACCCGACTGCCCCGGCAGACCCATTGTCTCTGCCTGTTCGTGCCCCACTGAACACATTTCCACATACCTTGACTCCATCCTATCCCCCTTTGTTAAATCCCTCCCCACCTATCTTCAAGACACCTCAGACACTCTCCGTCGGCTCCGCACATTCCGTTGTCCAGGCCCCCATCCTCTCATCTTCACCATGGACGTCCAGTCACTATACACCTGCATCCCCCACCAGGATGGTCTCAAAGCCCTCCGGTACTTCCTCGACCGGAGGAGCAACCCATACCCGTCCACTGACACCCTCCTCCGCCTAACGGAGTTGGTCCTTACCCTCAACAACTTCTCTTTTGACTCCTCCCATTTCCTCCAAACACAAGGCGTAGCTATGGGCACACGCATGGGCCCTAGCTACGCCTGCCTCTTTGTCGGGCACGTCGAACAATCTTTGTTCTCGGCGTACCAGGGCCCCACCCCCGACCTTTACCTCCGTTACATTGACGACTGCTTTGGCGTCACCTCCTGCACCCACGCAGAACTGACTGACCTCATCCATTTCACCACCAACTTCCATCCGGCACTCAAATATACTTGGACCATTTCCGACATTTCCCTACCATTCCTTGACCTCACCATCTCTATTGCAGGTGATACACTCCTAACTGACAGCTACCTGGACTACTCTTCCTCCCACCCTGCTTCCTGTAAGGACTCCATCCCCTATTCCCAATTCCTCCGTCTACGCTGCATCTGCTCCCAGGATGACGTGTTCCACACCAGGTCATCGCAAATGTCCTCGTTCTTCAGAGAACAGGGATTCCCCTCCCCCACTATAAATGAGGCTCGCACCAGGGTCTCCTCCATACCCCGCAACACTGCCCTCTCTCCCCATTCCCCCACTCACAACAAGGGCCGAGTCCCCCTGGTCCTCACCTTTCACCCCACCAGTCAGCGCATACAACAGATAGTCCTCCGCCAGTTTCGCCACCTCCAACGTGACCCCTCCACTCGCCACATCTTCCCATCTCCCCCCCTGTCTGCCTTCCGCAAAGACCGCTCCCTCCGCAACTCCCTTGTCAATTCTTCCCTTCCCTCCCGCTCCACTCCTTCCCCGGGCACTTTCCCTTGCAACCGCAAGAGATGCTACACTTGTCCCTTCACCTCCCCCATCCACTCCTTTCAGGGACCCAAGCAGTCATTCCAAGTCCGACAGAGGTTCACCTGTACCTCCTCCAACCTCATCTACTGCATCCGTTGCTCCAGATGCCAGCTGATCTACTTCAGTGAGACCAAGCGGAGGCTGGGCGATCGTTTTGCCGAACACCTCCGCTCAGTCCGCAATAACCAGCCCGACCTCCCGGTGGCTCAGCACTTCAACTCCCCCTCCCACTCCGTAACTGACCTCTCGGTCCTGGGCCTCCTCCACGGCCAGAGTGAGCAACACCACAAGTTGGAGGAACAGCACCTCATATTCCGCTTGGGGAGTCTGCATCCTCTGGGCTTAAACATTGAATTTTCTCAATTCTGTTAACCCAGACTGCCTCCTCCCCACCTCTCCCTCAGCCCTCGGGCCCTGACATTCCTTCTCCATCTCCCCCCCCCCCCCCAGTCGCACTAGCTTCTCATTTTCACACCACAAACAGCTTACAATGGCCTGTTTCCTTTATCACCAATACTTTTTTGCATATCTTTCACTCATTGTTCTTTATCTTTCCACATCACTGTTTATATCTCTCGTTTCCCTGATCCCTGACCAGTCTGAAGAAGGGTCTCGACCCGAAACGTTGCCTATCTCCTTCGCTCCTTAGATGCTGCTGCACCCGCTGAGTTTCTCCAGCTTTTTGTGTAACCCTCGATTCTCCAGCATCTGCAGTTCCTTCTTTAACACCTGGAATTCTGTGCTTTACTCAGCTCGTGCTGATGCAATGGTCCAAGTGATGTTGGCAACACACAAGCTGGGCTTTGATTAACAGCTTATTCCAGAGTCAGCCCCACTTCTTCGCACTGCTGACGACACTTTCCACCACTTTGCTGATAAATGAGAAGATTGATTGGGCACTAGATTAGCCGGTGAATATAAATACATAGACACACAGTGCTGGAGTAAGTCAGCAGGTCAGGCAACATCTCTGGAGGACATGGATAGGTGACGTATTGGGTCGGCACCTTTCTTTAGTCTCTGAATGTTGCGTGACACACTGATTCACTCCATCACTTTGTGTCTTTTCTGGTAAACCAGCATCTGCTGTTCCTTGTGTCTATAGCTGATGAATGTTTTTTGTGACCACGGCAGACCAGGTCATTTTGTGTATTGATTTGGTTACTGTAGACAATGGCTGGGCTACAGGGTGAGCCATTCTGGAGTGCACATCTTCACCGTGATTGCCACCATATTTGGTGTCATTAGTTGCTATGTTCAGTGTGATCAGCTAGTTTTGATGTGATGTGGAGTATATTGAATTCTCCAGTGATGGTGATGGCAGGAGGAAGTTGAGATCATTCATCCACTCAGTGTATGTGGCAGTCTCTAGCTGAGAAATCTTTGTTGTGTTTTCAGCTCTCACAAGCTGGTCCTTGAAGAGACGAGTGTTCCTGCATCCTCCTCCAGCCCAAACTTGTTTAATTATCCACCACCATTCGTGACTGGAGGTGGCAAGTCTGCAGACCTGTGCTCTGCTCTAGTGACTGTCGGATCATTTTGTTCTTATGCATGCTGCTTTCCGGTTCTTTAGAATTCATTTAGTCCCAAATTGCCCCATTTTTCGCTGCACCTGGTGCGTCTCCAGGCATGCTCCTGCACACCATTTGACTGCTATCTGCCGCACATTACACTTCATTGCCACCCTCTAACTGTCCCACTCACAGCCCGTTCCCTCGGCAACCTGAGCACCCATTGCCACCCATATTCTCTTTATCGTACTAATACCTCCCATACGAATTTCCCCTCTGTGTCTCAGTTCACTTTTGATTAGAGATACAGCATGGAAACAGGCCCTTTGACCCACGCAGTCCACATCGACCAGCAATCCCGCACGCTAACATTCTCCTACACACACAAGGGACAGGTGACAATGTTACAGAACCAATTAACCTACAAATCTGTACGTCTTTAGAGTGTGGGAGGTAACCGGAGTATCCGGAGAAAACCTACGCAGGTCACAGGGAGAACGTACAAACTCCAGACCGACAGGGCACATGGTTAGGATCAAACCCAGGTCTCTGGCGCTGTAAGGCAGCAACTCTACCGCTCCGCCACCCTGCTGATGAAGGATCTTCAGCCTGAAACATTATCTCTGCCATCTCTTTTCACAGATCCTGCCTGACTTGCTGAGTGTTTCCTCCATTTAATATGATTGTTTTATCCCCTTCACTCATCACGGGATGATTGATCCGTTTGAATGGTCAGGGAAGGATATGCCAGGCAGTGTGGTTACAGGGTGAGTTGGTGCAGTGTTACTGAGGGTGGGTTCCTCCTCACCAACATGCAGTCTCAGTTACTTCATCAGTTCTGACTACGATCATACATTATTGTCAGAAAGTACTGAAGAACAAGATGGGTCCCGACTCCAAACATCACCCATTGCTTCTCTCAATAGATGTCCCGCTGAGTTACTCCAGCATGTGGTGTCTATCTTTGTTTTAAACCAGCATCTGCAGTTCCTTCCTACACGCTTTATTGTCACCTGTAACTAGCTAGGTGCAGTTAAATTATTTGTTTCGGCGACAAAGTATACAAAAGAGTCACCACAAAGCTGCTGACAAAGTACTCATCCCCCCCACGCCAGGTCCCCCTTTGCTCTCTCAGCGGCCCCCACATGCCGGGTCCCCCTCAGTTCCTGGTGACGGGGCCCGTCTCCAACCTCAGCCCGACTCCAACCTCAGCCCATCTCCATTCAAGGCTCCGACCGAACCCTGTCCTGGAGATGGATATGCAGCTGTCACAATAATGTTAGAGTCAAACCTTCAGAGTGTTGACTCTGCTGATCCAAAGTAGTTTGGACGCAATGAGTGAATTGATGGTTGTGTGATTGAGTACAAAAGTAGAGATATTCTGATTAGGAAATGTTGATACTAATGCTGGGCAGATACAGGCCTCACCCCTGCTATGGAAATCTGAAATAAAAACAGAAATTGCCTTGAACACCTGGTAGGTCAGGCAGCATCTGCGGAAAATAAACTGTTCACTTTTAATGTTGAAGACTTCATCTGATCCTTCCTGGCGTGTAACAAAGGGTTTTCAGTCTCATCATTCCGGACACAGTTTTGCACCCTAGGAATTTGGCGAGGATGTTGGCTTGCATGATACGCATTTCATCCAAATTGAAGCAATGACCAAGAAAGCACACCGACAACTCTACTTGTTTATAAAGCTTAAGAAGTTCGGCATCTGCCCAACAACTCTCATCATTTATTCAGATGCGCTGAAGAAACCATTTTATCGGATCAGCACGGTTTGGAAATTATGGACACAGACCAGACCATCACATAACTTCCCTTCTATTAAGTCCGTTTACACTCAGGCTGCCTCGGCAAGGCCATGAGCAAAATCAAGGACAAGTCTCACCCTGTCACTCTTTACCCCTCTTCCATTGGGCAAAATGTACAGAAGTGTGAAAATGAAAACCTCCAGATTCAGGGACAGTTTCTACCCAGCTGTTATCAGGCAATTAGGCTATGACCATCCTACCAACAACTACCAGTCACGATACACTTCGGATACACATGACAATGAACTAAACTCAAGTATTTGCAATGTGCAGGAAGGAACTACAGATGCTGGTTTAAACTGAAGATAGACACAAAAAGCTGGGCAGCGGGACAGGCAGCATCTCTGGAGAAAAGGAATGGGTGGGATTTTTCGTTGAGACCCTTGTGAGTACTTCACAAGTAGTTTTGTTTAGTTTGGAGATACAGCAGAGAAACAGGCCCTTCAGCCCACCCTGCACACTAATACTATCCTACTAGAGACACTTTTTTTATACCAAGCCAATTAACCTACAAAACTGTACATCATTGGAGTGTGGGAGGAAACCGAAGATCTCAGAGAAAACACACACAGATCATGGGGAGAATGTACAAACAATACCTGTAGTCAGCATGGAACCCGGGTCTCCACCGCTGCGAGCACAGTCAGGCAGCATCTCAACGCTGCACCACCGTGCAGCATGCCATTATTTTTGGTTGCAGATTATTTGCTGAGTGCAGGTACCACACTTGTGTGTCACTTGACCCCCATTGCAGTACAATGGCAAGGACTGCCTTGCAGCAATATGATCTTTCATGTAAGTGCGCAAACAAGCAGAATAGTTGCCTTAGTTATTAATGTTCTGCAATAATAAAGTTGAACTAAATGAGAGAGAACTCTCTGTGGTTTCCATGCTGCGGGCATATACTTTGAGTAGGAAAGTGCTAAGTACATTTGTCTTGGCAACCTTCCTAAACATTGTGACCTCATTCAGTCCCATAGCTTTCTGCTATTTCCTTCTACGCACATTATTCAACCATACTGGTGGAAGGTGGAACTCAGATGCATGGAGGTTAACATGCCCACCAGGTGCTCCATATTTGGAGCGGAAAATATATAAACATTATGGATCAATCTGCCATGGGCCGAAGAGGAATGTCATTCTGTTTAATTCAGTCATATTTATGGATGCTGATTATAAATTGGTTATTGTTCAACATATTAATTGGACGCTATGTTCCAGACAGGTATTTCAGACCCGTATCACGACTTGGTTTGTAACTTGTCAGGGGAACCAAGTCAGGTCCGTGACTACAGCTCTGTACAAGTGTTCAGCAATGGCACTGAATACAGGGGATTAGAAGAATGAGATCAAAAGTCTCTAATTGTCACATGTACCAAAACGGAACTATTCCATTTTTACTTGCAGCAACACAACAGGTTTGTAAACAATGTGCTCAATAGATAACATAATAAAACAAACAAAAGAGTTCAAGAAATAAATAAATAAGTATGATTGCACAAAAGTGAAAAAAAAAGATTATTCAATGTTTGACAATCTTACTTCTTCAGGATGATATTGGAAATCCTTAGAATCTGGCTCTTTTTCAAAATAAATGCAAGTAATCAATTGATGCTTTAAAATGTCCCTCTTTAGTTTAGTTTAGCGATACTGGGCGGAAAAAGGCCCTTCGGTCCACGCTGAACAGTGAATCCCGTACACGAGCACCATCCTGCACATTCGGGATAATTTACAATTGTTATCAAAGCCAATTAGCCTACATAGAAACATAGAAACATAGAAAATAGGTCCAGGAGTAGGCCATTCGGCCCTTCGAGCCTGCACCGCCATTCAATGTGATCATGGCTGATCATCCAACTCAGTATCCCGTACCTGCCTTCTCTCCATACCCCCTGATCCCTTTAGCCACAAGTGCCACATCTAACGCCCTCTTAAATATAGCCAATGAACTGGCCTCAACTACCTTCTGTGGCAGAGAATTCCAGAGACTCACCACTCTCTGTGTAAAGAATGTTTTCCTCATTTCGGTCCTAAAGGAATTCCCCCTTATCCTTAGACTGTGACCCCTTGTTCTGGACTCCCCCAACATCGGGAACAATCTTCCAGCATCTAGCCTGTCCAACCCTTTAAGAATTTTGTAAGTTTCTATAAGATCCCCCCTCAATCTTCTAAATTCCAGCGAGTACAAGCCGAGTCTATCCAATCTTTCCTCATATGAAAGTCCTGACATCCCAGGAATCAGTCTGGTGAATCTTCTCTGTACCCCCTCTATGGCAAGGATGTCTTTCCTCAGATTTGGAGACCAAAACTGTACGCAATACTCCAGGTGTGGCCTCACCAAAACCCTGTACAACTGCAGTAGAACCTCCCTGCTCCTATACTCAAATCCTTTCGCTATGAATGCTAACATACCATTTGCTTTCTTCACTGCCTGCTGCACCTGCATGCCTACTTTCAATGACTGGTGTACCATGACACCCAGGTCTCATTGCATCTCCCCCTTTCCTAATCTGCCACCATTCAGATAATAGTCTACCCTCATGTTTTTGCCACCAAAGTGGATAACCTCACATTTATCCACATTATACTGCATCTGCCATGCATCTGCCCATTCACTCAGCCTATCCAAATCACCCTGCAGCCTCCAAGCATCCTCCTCACACCTAACTATACCCCCCAGCTTGGTATCATCTGCAAATTTGGAGATGTTGCATTGAATTCCCTCGTCCAAATCATTAATATATATTGTAAATAGCTGGGGTCCCAGCACTGAGCCTTGCGGCACCCCACTAGTCACTGCCTGCCATTCTGAAAAGGACCCGTTTACTCCTACCCTTTGCCTCCTGTCTGCTAGCCAGTTCTACAAACCCATACTTCTTAGGAGCATTGGAGGAAACCAGAGCACCCGGTGAAAATCCACACAGGTCACAGGGAGAACGTGCAAACTCTGTACAGATAACACTCGTAGTCAGGATTGAACCTGGGTCTCTGGCGCTGTGAGGAAGCAACTCTACCGCTGCGCCACTGTGCCGTCTTGAGAAGATCTGTTGGTGGGAAAGCCAGTGCACAGCCACTGAAATGGAGTTTGAAAAGTTGGACTGTTGACAAAAATGCAAAGCTGACACCAGCAAATTCCTAAACTAGAAAGGCTTTAATTCTTTAAACTAGAAAGGCTGGGGGCAGGGACTCGGGTAGAGGGGGCTAGGGGACAGGGTGTGGGGCAAGAGGCAGTGAAGGGAAGCACTCGGACCCAAAAGGTAGGCGAGAAAGAGGAAAAAGATAATAAACAGAGAATAAGGGATGGTGGGTTTCTAAAATGTGTATATTTTAATGCTAGGAGCATTGTAAGAAAGGTGGATGAACTTAGAGCCTGGATTGACACCTGGAAATATGATGTTGTGGCAATCAGTGAAACATGGTTGCGGGAGGGTTGAGATTGGAAACTAAATATTCCAGGATTTTGTTGCTTCAGATGTGATAGAATTGGGGGGACCAGAGGTGGAGGTGTTGCATTGCTTGTCAGAGAAGATATTACAGCAGTGCTTTGGTAGGATAGATTAGAGGGCTCGTCTAGGGAGGCTATTTGGGTGGAACTGAGAAGTGGGAATGGTGTAGCAACACTTTTAGGGGTGTATTATAGACCGCCAAATGGGGAGCGAGAATTGGAATAGCTAATATGTAAGGAGATAACAGATATTAGTAGTAAGCACAAGGTAGTGATTGTGGGAGATTTCAATTTTCCAAAAATAGACTGGGAAACACATTCTGTAAATGGGCTGGATGGTTTGGAGTTTGTTAAATGTGTGTAGGATGGTTTTTTGCAGCAATACATAGAGGTATCGATCAGAGAAGGGGCAGTGCTGGACCTCCTGTTAGGAAATGAGGCAGGTCAGGTGATGGAGGTATGCGTTGGTGAGCACTTCGGGACCAGTGATCACAATACCATTAGTTTCAATATAATTATGGAGAGAGTCAGAACTGGACCTAGGGTTGAGATTTTTGATTGGAGAAAGGCTAACTTTGAGGGAATGCGTAATTATTTAAAAGGAGTGAATTGGGACATTTTGTTTTATAAGAAGGATGTAGAAGAGAAATGGAGGACATTTAAAGGGGAAATTGTAAGAGTACAGAATCTTTATGTCCCTGTTCGGTTGAAAGGAAATAGTAAAAATCGGAAAGAGCCATGGTTTTCAAGGGAAATTGGACACTTGGTTTGAAAAAAAAGAGATATCTACAATAATTATAGGAGACATTGAGTAAATGAGGTGTTAGATGAGTATAAAGAATGTAAAAGGAATCTTAAGAAAGAAATAAGAAGAGCTAAAAGAAGATATGAGGTTGCTTTGGCAAGAAAGGTGAAAGTAAATCCAAAGGGTTTCTACAGCTACATTGATAGCAAAAAGATAACGAGGGATAAAATTGGACCATTAGAGAGCCAGAATGGACAGCTATCTGCAGAGCCAAAAGAGATGGGGGAGATATTGAACAATTTCTTTTCTTCGGTATTCACCAAGGAGAAGGATATTGAACTCTGTGAGGTAAGGGAAAAAAAGTAGAGTAGCTATGGAAACTATGAGATTCAAAGAGGAGGAAGTACTGACACTTTTGAAAAATATAAAAGTGGATAAGTCTCCAGGTGCTGACAGGATATTCCCTAGGACATTGAGGGAAGTTAGTGTAGAAATAGCAGGGGCTATGACAGAAATATTTCAAATGTCATTAGAAACGGGAATAATGCCGGAGGATTGGCGTACTGCGCATGTTGTTCCATTGTTCAAAAAGAGTTCAAAGAATAAACCTAGCAATTCTAGACCTGTTAGTTTGACGTCAGTGGTGGGCAAATTAATGGAAAGGATACTCAGAGATAATATATATACGCATCTGGATAAACAGGGTCTGATCAAGAACAGTCAACATGGATTTGTGCCTGGAAGGTCATGTTTGACAAACCTTCTTGAATTTTTTGAAGAGGTTACCAGGGAAATTTATGAGGGTAAAGCAGTGGATGTTGTCTATATGGATTTCAGTAAGGCCTTTGACAAGGTTTCCCATTGAAGGTTGGTTAAGAAGGTTCAATCTTAGGGTGTTAATGGTGGAGTAGCAAGATGGAGTCAACAGTGACTGAATGGGAGATGCCAGAGAGTAATGGTGGATGGCTGTTTGTCAGGTTGGAAGCCGGCGACCAGTGGGGTGCCTCAGAGATCTGTGTTGGGTCCACTGTTGTTTGTCATGTACATCAATGATCTGGATGATGGGGTGGAAAATTGGATAAGTAAGTATGCAGATGATACTAAGATAGGTGGTGCTGTGGATAATGAAGTAGATTTTCAAAGTCTACAGAGAGATTTGGGCCATTTGGAAGAGTGGGCTGAAAGATGGCAGATGGAGTTTAATGCTGATAAGTGTGAGGTGCTACATCTTGGCAGGACAAATCAAAATAGGATGTACATGGTAAATGGTAGGGAATTGAGGAATGCTGTGGAACAGAAGGATCTAGGAATAACTGTGCATAGTTCCCTGAAGGTGAAATCGCATGTAGATAGGGTGGTAAAGAAAGCTTTTGGTGTGCTGGCCTTCATAAATCAGAGCATTGAATATAGGAGTAGGGAAGTAATGTTAAAATTGTACAAGGCATTGATAAGACCACTTCTGGAGTATGGTGTACAATTTCGGTCGCCTAATTATAGGAAGGATGTCAACAAAATATAGAGTGTACAGAGGAGATTTACTAGAATGTTGCCTGGGTTCCAGCAACTAAGTTACAGAGAAAGGTTGAACAAGTTAGGGCTTTATTCTTTGGAGCGCAGAAGGTTAAGGGGGGACTTGATTGAGGTCTTTAAAATGATGAAAGGGATAAGCAGAGTTGACGTGGATAAGCTTTTCCCATTGAGGGTAGGGAAGATTCGAACAAGAGGGCATGACATGAGAATTAAGGAACAGATGTTTAGGGGTAACATGAGCAGGAACCTCTTTACTCAGAGAGTGGTGGCTGTGTGGAATGATCTTCCAGCAGAAGTGGTGGAGGCAGGATCGATTTTAGCATTTAAAGTAAAGTGGATAGGTATATGGATGGGAAGGGAATGGAGGGGTATGGTCCGAGTGCAGGTAGATGGGACTAGGGGAAAATAAATGGTCGGCACGGATTGGAAGGGCCGAGAAGGCCTGTTTCCGTGCTGTGATTGTTATATGTTATATGTTATATATATGTTATATGTTAAAATGGTCAACGAGTTACCATGTCTCTGCTTATTTCTTATGCAATGACTCCTCATAATACAGGTGTTTTATTGTATGCACATTTATTTAGAGAGAATAGCTTTTTCAGCTGAAACAGGATCTGAAACAGCAGAGCTGTTTTAAATTTGTTAAAAGACTCATGGAAATAAATCACTCTGTGTGATATTAGTGAAACATTTTGATAATGTACTCCTGGAATTATGTAATACCAAGGAAAATAAATGAGTATAGAAAATAATTTTCAATTAAAAAATAAATACATTTTGCATTATAGAATGTAAAGGATATTAGTTTTTGGTAATAGTTCAACAAAGAGCCTTGCAGCACCTGAGACCCAGGTTCAATCCTGACCTCGCGTGCTGTCTGTGTGGAGTTTGCATGCTCACCCTCTGACCTCAGGTTCCCTCTGGGTACTCCGTTTTCCTCCCATGTTCCAAAAATGTGTGGGGTGTCGGTTAACTGGCCTCTCTGTAAAAATTATCCCCTAGTGTGTAGGGAGTGGATGAGAAAGAGGGATAACAGAACTCATGTGAATGGGTGAACAATGGCCAGCAAGGACTCGTTGGGTCGAGTGACCAGTTTCCATCCTGTATCTGTAAACTAAACTATAGAATAGTCCTGAACTACAATCTACCTCATTGGAGACCCTCGGACTATCATTGATCGGACTTTACTGGCTTTATCTTGTACTGAATGCTATTCACATTATTCCCTTCATCATGTATCTGTACAATGTAGACGGCTCGATTGTAATCATGTACTGTCTTTCAACTGACTGGTTAGCACGCAACAAAAGCTTTTCACTATTACCTCGGTACACGTGGCAATAAACTAAACTAATTAACTAAACTAACTAACTAGAATACTGCCAGGGAGGTAAGGCATATCCACAAAGTTTAGAGTTAGAATTAGTAAATGTAGTTAGAAAATATTGTTCCCAGAGAAATCCATAGTCAGTGTCAAGTTGTGACACCATCGTGAAGTCTGTTAAGCAAGAAAATGATTTAGAAGCATCGCCAGAGAGAAAGAAACCTTAATTTTGACTGTCAAACAATGTAAAAACTTCCAAGCAACAAACCTCAACTCTACTCGGCAAAATTCAGAAATTCTCAGACTAAAAGAAGCAATCAGCTTTGGAATTTCAGGAATTCTTATGGAAACATGGCTGAGGAGAGGAGGAACCCACAGCAGAGAAATGAAAATGAGGAAGGTAAGTCAGGAACGTGAAGCATTTAACACGCAAAGCCTGCATTACATTCATTTTAGCAAGTCAAATAACTTGAAAAGCAATAGCTTTTAAAACTAATGGTTAAAAGGATTGGAGTGAGGGTGAAGTACACATGAGGTTAGGCACAAGGAAAGATTGCTTCATATCCCAGGGCTTTCTGGGTCAAGCAGTTACAGGTTGAAGAGGTTACAACAACTAAAAACAGACAAATGTCATAGATTCATGTTCATAAGTTCCAGGAGCAGAATTTGGCCATTCGTTCCATCAAGTCTATGCCACTTCAATCATGGCTGATCTATCTTTCTCTCTCAACCCCATTCTCTGCCTTCTTCCCATATATAATAGTAAGATTAAACAAGAACTTACCAGTTTGAAGTTTGATCTTTATTTTATGAGGAGTCGAGTTGAGGGACTACGTGAAGAACCCCGTACAGCCGTTGGTGCGTCAATCTTCAAAGCAGCGGAGTGAACTCACAGATAACAACAACTGAAGTATAATTGTAAGATAACGAAGACTAGAACTACCAGATGAAATCTATGAGGGCTGGGAGCGGAGGGCACGTAGTCCCTCAACTCGACTCCTCATAAAATAAAGATCAAACTTCAAACTGGTAAGTTCTTGTTTAATCTTACTATTTTACTTCGGAGTCACGTGAGTGACTACGTGAAGACTTCAAAGCTCTGTGATTTCACGCCGCAGACCCAAATCCGGCGTTCACACTGCATTGATTGACTGAAAGTCGTTAACAATCAATAATACATCAATAATGACACTTCTTAAATGAATAACAGTTTATTTACAAACAAAACCACAACAAACCCCACTAACTCAGGGGGAAACTATAACAGAACTCAAAACAGAATCAGCAAACACCCCCAGCCTTGAAATCGGCTTGTGGTAAAACTTTTCAAAAGTCAGCTCACTGGACCATCCTGCGGCCGCGAGAATATGGTCTATAGGCACGTCCATCGCCCTTGCCGCGGAAGTTGATGCCGCCCTGGTGGAATGAGATTTGAATTTATCAGTATCAATTCCAGCACTTCCCAGAACCTGCTTCAACCACCTTGAAATTGTTTGCACCGACACCTTACTGTGTGGTTTTTTGTGGCTAATAAATAATGCAGACTCTGTTCCTCGTAGGGCTTTAGTAACCTCAATGTAATGAGATAAATGTGAGACTACACACAAGCGATCATCTGTGGGGTATGCTGAAAACACAACCTTACATCCTGTCATGCCGATTCTACTATGTTTAAGCAAATCATAGACATAAAATATAATGGCATCTGCCGACACATGCATTCTGTCTATCCGTAGCTTTTGCAAAGTTTGTACACGTTGGGCTGAAACCAACGCCATAAGCATGACCAGCTTCAAACTTAATTTGGCTAAAGATAAGCTTGCAACAGGAGCCCACTGGCGAAGAAGCATAAAAACTTCACTCACATTCCAAATACCGGCATACCTGGGTTTAGGAGGATTAGAATTAAAAACTCCCTTCATAAATCGTGAAACTAACGGATGTGTCCCTACTGAACGCAATTCTGAATTCATGGCCAAATAAGAAGACAGAGCACTTCTGGCTGTATTGATCGCACTGTAACTTAATTTTTGATCAAAATAAAGACTGGACAAAAACTCCAATACATCTGTAATGCCTGCCGTTTGATATGAAATGTTCTGGTGTTGACAGAATTGCTCCCACTTCCTTATCGAGGTGACATACTGCTTCTGTGTACTATCCCTGCAGGCCGACGTGAGAACATCCACAGTACGATCAGACAGTCCTCTCCCCAGGTATGGCCTCCTCAAAATCTGCAAATCAACAGATCAATACGATCATGTAAAGGATGTTGATCCCCAGTTACTGGATTTACCAGTAGATTTTCATTCTTGGGAATAATCATGTGAGGCTCCCTAGCCATTTGTAATACCAGAGGAAACCATGCTTGTGTAGGCCAATCTGGCACTACCAATATCCCTGAAGCAGAATCCTGCGTGACCTTTTGCAAGCATCTACTGATGAGACAGAATGGAGGAAATACATACACAAACATTCCTCCCCAATGCAGCGAGAAAGCGTCTACCGCTGCTGCACCAGGATCTGGTTCCCATGAAACATATCTGGGCAACTGATGATTTAACCTAGATGCGAACAAATCAATGTCTGGCATTCCATACCGAACAACCACTTGATTAAATACATCCTGATTTAACATCCATTCTATGTTGTCATTAAACTGACGTGATCTAGTGTCAGCTACCGTGTTAAATCTACCTGGCAAATAAATTGCCGAAATCCAGATATTTCTGTCAATGCACCAGCTCCAAACCTGGTTAGCCAGTCTATCACAAGCCTGTGACTTGACTCCACCCATGTGGTTTACATATGCCACTGCTGTGGTGTTGTCAATCTGAACCTGCACATGCAAGTCCCTACAAGTAGAACAATAAGCCTTAAGGCCATACCAGGTTCCCAATAACTCTAAATAATTGATCCCTCTCAATTGAAGCAAGGATGTCTCTTCCGCATTCCATCTACCTCCACAGCTGGAAGACAAATCTGTTGCACCCCAACCTAGTGCACTAACATCAGTCTGTAATACCATTGAAGGCGGTTCCACCGAAACCTTCCGAAAACTTTTTGGAGCATTTACTATCCACCATTGTATGTCGGAAATTGCCCCAGCTGACAACTGCATAGACCTGTCAAAATGTCCCATTTGTATTCTCAGTGCCTGTTCCTTCAATCGTTGTAATTGTTGATAATGCAGAGGACCATACTGCACAGCTGGAAAAGCAGCTACCAGCTTACCAATCAGCTGAGCTACTTGTCTAATTGATGGTCGTTGTTCTCCAAGGAGATTAACACAATCCTCAATCAACTGTTGCAATTTGTCCCTGGGCAAAAATACCAACATGTGATTTGAATTAATGGTAAATCCCAAATAATCAATGATTTGAACTGGTGATAATTTGGATTTCTCTGGGTGAACAATGAACCCTAATTGTTGAAAAGTGGACTTAACAACTGAAACTGACAACAGAGCTTCAGCATGAGTCTTACCAACAATCAGAATATCATCTAAATAGGCCATTACCACATGCCCCTGAGCTCTGAGTAATGCTAACACAGGTTTTACCAATTTAGTAAATAATCTAGGGGCTGAAGTTAATCCATTAGGCAGTGCCTTAAATTGCCACAGCTGACTCATCCAAATGAATTTCAAATATCTTCTATCATCACCATGAATAGACACTGAGTAATATGCATCTTTCAAATCAATGCTAGCCATATAACACCCTTTGGAAATTAGATGTTTGGCCGTGGAAAATGTTTCCATTTTGAAATGCCTATAACAGACAAACTTGTTCAAACTTGTTAAATCCAGGATAATTCTACATCCCCCAGTCTTTTTAGCCCTAGGAAAAATACTTGACACAAATTGACAACTTTGATAGACTGATGTCTCAATTACCCCTTTCTTGTGTAATGAACTAATTTCTGTTTGTATAAGGACTTTTTCTTCATCTGAAAATATAAGTTTCCGACTTGGAGCATGTTGAGTGGGTGGTCTCTCATTAGAGTAAAATTCAATTTTTACCCCTTCAATACTGTTCAATATAAACACATCTGACGTTAACTCCTGCCATTGTTTGAGAAACCATTTTAACCTTCCCCCAACTTCAACAATACTTAATTCATTCTCTCTCGAAGGCTCATCCCTTACCTGCATATGTGCTTGTAGACCTTGTTGTCCACGGCCCCTTGAGAAAGGCGCCTTGCCCTTCATACCGGTGGCAGCCTGCCAATTCCGGTATTGGAGACCTGTATGGCTGGTTCCTTCACCTGCCACCGAACTGGTACCTCTTTGATAAGGATAAAACCTTTTTCCTGGTTTACCAGCTGTCTTAATGAGGCCCATAGTTTTTACGTCCTCATGACATTCTTTCACCCTTTTCACCAGATCCCCTCCGAACAGCAGGTTTCTTGGCGGTACACTGGGTGGTTTGCACAAAGCCGCCAAATTAGGATTAATTACCGGCCTTATAGCGGCTCTTCTGATATTATTAATTTCAAAAAATGCACTGCAGAACAGTCCTAGTGCATCTTGATGGGCCTCAGACATATTCCCGGTATCAATAATTTTCACCAAAGCCGTAAGCCCTGCCGAGAACAATCTGAGCACTTTTTGAAATTTCATCTCCTGAGCCCTAGCTGACACCCCCAACTGTGTCCAAATCTGATGATTCACCACCGGTACTTTCAGAAGGTCGCAATTAATAGGAGCCTCGTACTTCTTGGCGGTCTCATCCATGGCTAACTCCTGCAGCTGGTGGGAGAGCATATACTGAATTGCTGCAGCCAATTCTTCACCAACCGGCTCTCCTGCCTCTCTGGGCATAGCAAATTTCCCAGCAATATTCGGAATTACTTCCAACTGAACTCCCTTACTGCTCTCCCCCACCACAGACTCGGTGTCAGCGAACTGCACCATTGGAACATCCTCCTCACAGGCAGGATATTCCTGCAGCCCTGTAAAAGGTACTGCTGGCTCAGGCTCTCCAACAGCCTGGCTTGGGCACCACTCCTCCTCACGGAGCTGGTCCCTGTCGAGCATTCTTTGCAATAGAATCTCGACCTGGGAGAGCCGTGAGCAAACGGACTCTCCTATAGAGGGTAGAACCTCCAGGCCCGACTCTGGGTCAACGGGCCTATCTGACTTACCAGTGGCCTTCCGCCCTACTGGCAAGCCTACACTGCTCGAAGGCAGTGGGTCCGCAACCACTGGCTGTATAGCCAGCACCGGACCAGGTGCACAAGACGGGCCTCCACCAACAACACTCTCCTGGTCGTCAACCTTCTTCCCTCCGGAGCGCCTCGCCGCCACCTTTTTCACTTTCTGCAACATTCTCCAAAACGTTCTCCAACCGTCGCAGAAAATGAACTCTGAAAAAATTTTTAAAACTTACCTCGAGTTTTAAACTTACCGCTTGGAGGAGCGCTGCTGCTCCAACCGGCCGACTGCACCAATGCGTCTGACGTCATGACGCACCAACGGCTGTACGGGGTTCTTCACGTAGTCACTCACGTGACTCCGAAGTAAAATTTGTGGACATGTTGGAAAGTGCAAGACAGAAAAAAGCTAATATCTTCACTAAAACGCAAAGCAACAAATGAATCAGGTGGAGAAGTGCCACCTTATCTGTATCTCTGTCTCCCCTGACATCATTCTGAAGAAGGGTCTCGACCCGAAACATCACCCATTCCTTCTCTCCAGAGATGCTGCCGGTCCCACTGAGTTACTCCAGCATTTTGTGTCTATCTTCAGTGTAAACCAGCATCTGCAGTTCCTTCCTACACAAGAAGTTCCACTGATGGGTAGAATATCAACGCAGGCATCATCTGCTTGGAGTGAAGCAAATGAGAGGAAGAACATCACATGCCTTTTTATTTGGAGATACAACATGGAAATAGGCCCTTCAGCCCACTGAGTCCATGCCGACCAGTGATCACCCTGTACACCAGTTCTATCCTACACACTAGGGACAATTTACAGAGGGCCAATTAACCTATAAACCTTATGCCTTTGGCATGTGTGAGGAACCGGAGAAAACCCACACAGTCCCTGGTAGAACGTACAAACTCCGTACAGACAACACCCATAGTCAGGATCGAACCTGGGTCTCTGGTGCTGGAAGGCAACAAATCTACCGCTGCACCACCTTGCCAACCTGCAGATAAGTAAAGGGAAATCAAAGGGCAAACATGCTAGGATTGCACTGTAAGTAGCAGGGAGGAAGTCCAGGAAGAGGGAGGGATATTTGTGTTAAAACATTACTAATATTGTGCAACTTCAACAACATGGCCGTGTGTGAGAGACAGGCAGAGGTGATGAATCAGAAGGAGCAATATGTGGAGCCATTTTGAATAAAAAAGACAAGACAAGCAATAATTGGTGACAGATATTGTCATTAGGCTAAGAATCTCACACCATAGCTGTTCTTAAAGCAGCTTGCTCGGATTTCAGTGTTAGTGTCTTGTCTTTGGTTTTTCCATTACATGTCTGGAGTATGGTGTACAATTTTGGTCGCCCAATTATAGGAAGGATGTCAACAAAATAGAGAGGGTACAGAGGAGATTTACTAGAATGTTGCCTGGGTTTCAACAGCTAAGTTACAGAGATAGGTTGAATAAGTTAGGTCTTTATTCTCTGGAGCACAGAAGGTTAAGGGGGGACTTGATAGAGGTCTTTAAAATGATGAGAGGGATAGACAGAGTTAATGTGGACAAGCTTTTCCCTTTGAGAATAGGGAAGATTCAAACAAGAGGACATGACTTTAGAATTAAGGGACAGAAGTTTATGGGTAACATGAGGGGGAACTTCTTTACTCAGAGAGTGGTAGCGGTGTGGAATGAGCTTCCAGTGGAAGTGGTGGAGGCAGGTTTGTTGGTATCATTTAAAAATAAATTGGATAGGCATATGGATGAGAAGGGTATGGAGGATTATGATATGAGTGCAGGCAGTTGGGACTAAGGGAAAAAAGTTGATCGGCACGGACTTGAAGGGCCGAGATGGCCTGTTTCCGTGCTGTAATTGTTATATGGTTATATGGTTATATGTGCCACATGGACCACTCAAGCTGGTCTGTGGAATGTGCCAGACCAAGTTGGGCCAAAATCACCGCACACCTGAAGGCAATTTGAAGGCAAATATGGGCAGGCACAGTGGTAGAGTTACTGCCTTACAGCAAATGCATCACCGGAGATCCGGGTTTGTTCTTGACTACAGGTGCTGTCTGTACAAAGTCTGTACGTTCTCCCCGTGACCTGTGTGGGTTTTCTCCGAGATCTTCGGTTTCCTCCCACACTCCAAAGACGTGCAGGTTTCTAGGTTATTTGGCTTGGTAAATGTAAAAATTGTCCTTAGTGGGTGTAGGATAGTGTTAATGTGCAGGGATCGCTGGTCGGCGTGGACACGGTGGGCCAAAGGGCCTGTTTCTGCGCTGTATCTCTAAACTAAGTTAAAAAACTCAACTAAGTCTTACCTTCTCAAGTGGCAAAGACAAACCACTGATGGGCACAGATGCAGCACCTGCCTTGGCCAGGTCGGCAAGATCTTGCTAATTAGTAACAGAGTAACTCATGGCGGCATGGCGTTGCAGCGATAGAGTTGCTGCATTACAGCGGCAAAGACCCAGGTTCGATCCTGACTACGGGTGCTGTCTGTACAGAGTTTGTACGTTCTCTCCGTGACCTGTGTGGGTTTTCTCCGGGTGCTCCAGTTTTCTCCCACACTCCAAAGATGTGCAGGTTTGTAGCTTAATTTGCTTTGATAAAATTGTGTGAACTATAAAATACTACAAAATATTACCATGAGAAAGGTAAGACAATTTCTGAATGCATTTCAGTCATCCTCGAGTCAGGGGAGAAAGGATGACAAATATTTCAGTAAAAAAAAGCAGAAATTACTGACAGTGAATATTTTAAATATACAGAATATACAGAATAATAACAGATGGCCACACACATGCACATGCACACACAAACGCGCACTTACACGTGCGCACACACATATGCGCATACATACACATGCATGCGCATGCACACCACGCTCACACGCTCATGCACATGTAGTCAAGCGTGCGCACACACACACTCATGCATGCACACATGCGCACACACAATCATGCACACGAGCGTGCACACTCTCACACGCGTGCTCATGCACCCACATAGGCGCACACACACTCATGCACACATGAACACACGCAATCACACACACACACGCGTACATGTGAACACACACAATCGTGCACACTCACGCGCGTGCTCATGCACCCATACATGCGTGCACACACACGCAAGAGAACTCGAGGTACAGGCACCACTTGGAGGTAGTGATCATAATATGATTAGTTTTAATCTGCAATTTGAGAAGGAGAAGGCTAAATCGGAAGTGTCAGTGATGCAGTTGAACAAAGGGGACTATGAAGGCATGAGAGGGGAACTGGCCAAGATAGACTGGAACGGGATCCTAGCAGGAATGACGGTGGAACAGCAATGGCAGGAATTTCTGGGCATAATCCGGGAGAAGTAGGGTCATTTCATTCCAAAAAGGAAGAAAGATTCTAAGGGGAGTAGGAGGCAACCGTGACTGACAAGAGAAGTTAGGGATAGAATAAAACTAAAAGAAAAGATGTATAACACAGCAAAGAGTAGCCGGAAGCCAGAGGATTGGGAAACTTTCATAGGACAACAGAAGGAAACAAAACGGGCAATACGGGCTGAAAAGATGAAGTACGAGGGGAAGCTGGCCAGGAATATAAAGAAGGACAGTAAAAGCTTATTTAGATATGTTAAGGGAAAAAGAGTAGCAAAGTCAAATGTGGATCCCTTGCAGGCAGACACGGGTGAAATTATTATGGGGAACAAGGAAATGGCAGAAGAGTTGAATAGGTACTTCGGATCTGTCTTCACTAAGGAGGACACAAACAATCTCCCAGATGTACTGGAGGACAGAGGATCTAAGGTGGCAGAGGAACTGAAATAAATGTTCATTAGGCGAGAAATAGTGTTGGGTAGGCTAATGGGACTGAAGGATGATAAATCCCCTGGGTCTGATGGTCTGCATCCCAGGGTCCTCAGGGAAGTGGCTCTAGAAAGAGTGGATGCATTGGTGATCATTTTCCAATGTTAAATAGATTCAGGATCAGTTCCTGTGGATTGGCGGATAGCTAATGTTATCCCACTTTTCAAGAAAGGAGCGAAAGAGAAAACGGGGAATTACAGACCAGTTAGCCTGACTTAGGTGGTGGGAAAGATGCTGGAGTCAATTATTAAAGAGGTAATAATGGAGCATTTGGATAGCAGTAAAAGGATTAGTCCAAGTCAACAAGGATTTATGAAAGGGAAATCATGCTTGACTCATCTTCTGGAATTTTTTGAGGATGTGACAAGTAAAATGGATGAAGCAGTGCCAGTGGATGTAGTGTATCTGGACTTTCGGAAAGCCTTTGATAAGGTCCCACACTGGAGACTGGTGACTAAAATTAGAGCACATGGTATTGGGGGTAGGGTGTTGACATGGATAGAAAATTGCTTGACAGACCGGAAGCAAAGAGTAGGAGTGAACGGGTCCTTTTTAGAATGGCAGGCAGTGGCGAGTGGAATACCGTAAGGCTTGGTGTTGGGGCCGCAACTGTTTACCATATACAGTGGCTTGCAAAAGTATTTATACCCCTTGAACTTTTCCACATTTTGTCACGTTACAACCACAAACGTAAATGTATTTTATTGGGATTTTATGTGATAGACCAACACAAAGTGGCACATAATTGTGAAGTGGAAGGAAAATGATACATAGTTTACAAATAAAAAACTGAAAAGTGTGGCATGCAAAAGTATTCAGCCCCCTTTACTCTGATACCCCTAAATAAAATCCAGTGCAACCAATTGCCTTCAGAAGTCACCTAATTAGCAAATAGAGTCCACTTGTGTGTAATCTAATCTCAGTATAAATACAGCTGTTCTGTGAAGGCCTCAGAGGTTTGTTAGAGAATATTAGTGAACAAACAGCATCATGAAGCCCAAGGAACACACCAGACAGGTCAGGGATAAAGTTGTGGAGAAGTTTAAAGCAGGGTTAGGTTATAAAAAAATATCCCAAGCTTTGAACATATCACGGAGTACTGTTCAATCCATCATCTGAAAATGGAAAGAGTATGGCACAACTGCAAACCTACCAAGACATGGCCGTCCACCTAAACTGACAGGCCGGGCAAGGAGAGCATTGATCAGAGAAGCAGCCAAGAGGCCCATGGTAACTCTGGAGGAGCTGCAGAGATCCACAGCTCAGGTGGTAGAATCTGTCCACAGGACAACTATTAGTCGTGCACTCCACAAATCGGGCCTTTATGGAAGAGTGGCAAGAAGAAAGCCATTGTTGAAACAAAGCCATAAGAAGTCCCGTTTGCAGTTTGCCACAAGCCATGTGGGGGACACAGCAAACATGTGGAGGAAGGTGTTCTGGTCTGATGAGACCAAAATTGAAATTTTTGGCCAAAATGCAAAACGCCATGTGTGGCGGAAAACTAACACTGCACATCACCCTGAACACACCATCCCCACTGTGAAACATGGTGGTGGCAGCATCATGCTGTGGGGATGCTTTTCTTCAGCAGGGACAGGGAAGCTGGTCAGAGTTGATGGGAAGATGGATGGAGCCAAATACGGGGCAATCTTGGAAGAAAACCTGTTAGAGTCTGCAACCCTAAACATACAGCCAGAGCTACAATGGAATGGTTTAGATCAAAGCATATTCATGTGTTAGAATGGCCCAGTGAAAGTCCAGACCTAAATCCAATTGAGAATCTCTGGCAAGATTTGAAAATTGCTTTTCACAGACGCTCGCCATCCAATCTGGCTGAGCTTGAGCTATTTTGCAAAGAAGAATGGGCAAAAAATTTCAGTCTCTAGATGTGCAAAGCTGGTGGAGACATACCCCAAAAGACTTGCAACAAAAGGTGGTTCTACAAAGTATTGACTCAGGGGGCTGAATCCTTTTGCACACCACACTTTTCAGTTTTTTATTTATAATAAAATTTGGAACCATGTATCATTTTCCTTCCACTTCACAATTATGCACCACTTTGTGTTGGTCTATCACATAAAATCCCAATAAAATACATTTATATTTGTGGTTTTAACGTGACAACATGTGGAAACGTTCAAGGGGTATGAATACTTTTGCAAGCCACTGTATATTAATGATTTGGAAGAGGGAATTAGGAGCAACACTAGCAAGTTTACAGATGACACAAAGCTGGGTGGCAGTGTGAACTGTGAAGAGGACGTTAGGAGGTTGCAGGGTGACCTGGACAGGTTGAGTGAGTGGGCAGATGTGTGGCAGTTGCAGTATATTATAGATAAATGTGGGGTTATCCACATTGGCGGCAAAAACGAAAGGGCAGATTATTATCTCAATGGGGTTAGGTTAGGTAAGGGGGAGGTGCAGCGAGACCTGGGTGTCATAGAAATATAGAAATTAGGTGCAGGAGTAGGCCATTCGGCCCTTCGAGCCCTTGAAATTTTTCGGTGTCCTTGTACACCGGTCACTGAAAGTTTTCTTCCAGGTACAGCAGGCAGTGAAGAAAGCTAATGGAATGTTGGCCTTCATAACAAGAGGATTTCAGTATAGGAGTAAAGAGGTTCTTCTGCAGTTGTAAAGGGCTCTGGTGAGACCACATCTGGAGTATTGTGTACAGTTTTGGTCTCCTAATTCGAGGAAGGACATCCTTGTGATTTAGGCAGTGCAGCGTAGGTTCACGAGATTGATCCCTGGGATGGTGGGAGTGTCATATGAGGAAAGATTGAAAAGACTAGGCTTGTATTCACTGGAGTTTAGAAGGATGAGGCGGTATCTTATAGAAACATATAAAATGATAAATGGACTGCACTAGCTAGATGCAGGAAAAAATGTCCAAATGTTGGGTGAGTCCAGAACCAGGGGTCACGGTCTTAGAATAAAGGGGAGGTCATTTAAGACTGAGGTGAGAAAAAACCTTTTCACCCAGAGAGTTGTGAATTTATGGAATTCCCTGCCACAGAAGGCAGTGGAGGCCAAGTCTCTGGATGGTTTTAACAGAGAGTTAGATAGAACTCCAGGGGCTAGTGGAGTCAAGGGATATGGGGAGAAGGCAGGCACGGGTTATTGATAGCAGATGATCAGCCATGATCACAATGAATGGCAGTGCTGGCTCGAAGGGCCGAATGGCCTCCTCCTGCACCTATTTTCCATGTTTCTATATTTCTATGTTTCTATGACTATTGCCAGCCCACCCACCTGCCCACAGGCGCAGGGTAAAAGTTGCATCGAGGGTATTTCAATATAAAAATGAGTTGTCACCCTCATTTTTCGAGGAGTTATAGGAATAGGAACCGTTATAGGAAAGATGGCGTCAAGCTGGAAAGAGTATAGAGAAGATTTACGAGGATGTTGCCTGGACTAGAGGGTGTGAGTTGCAGGGCGAGGTTGAGTAGGCTGGGACTGTATTCCATGGTGTGCAAGAGGATGAGAGGTGATCTTGTAGCACCTATTTTCTATGTTTCTATGTTCACACACATGCACACCCACACACATATGCATGCACACACACACAAGAGCGCTCATGCACTCACATGTGCACAGACACACGCATGCTCACACACATGCGCACACACGCACACATGCACATATCCACACGCACACAAACATGTGCGCAAATGCCCACACACATAAGCGCGCACACACATTCGCACACACACATATGCACACACATGCACATGCATGCACAAACATTCACATGTATGCACAAACATACACATACATGTACACACACACAAGAGTGCACATGCATTCACATGCACTCACACACACACGCTCACACACATGCACACACACATGCGCACACATGCACATATCCATACACACACGCGCGCACACATGTGCACACATGCCCATACACACACACACACACACCCGCTCATGCACACACACCTGTGCACACACACTCGCGCACATGCACACACACACACATACACATGCTCACACACACACACACGTGCTCATGCACACACACATGCACTCACACCTGCACGCACATACACAATTGTGCACACGCACATGCACACTTATGTGTTAATACACACATACGTGGTCATGCTCGTGATCATGTGATACACAGACGCACCCACACACGCACACACACACACACACACACACGTGCATGCACACACACCCAAGAGCGCACATGCACTCACTTGCGCACATACACACACATGCTCATAAACACGCACACACACACACATGCGCATCATAATTATAGGCAGCATGGAGTAAATGAGGTGCTTGAGGAGTATAAGGAATGTAATAATTATCTTAAGAAAGAAATTAGAAAAGCTAAAAGAAGATATGAGGTTGCTTTGGCAAAAAAGGGTTTCTACAGCTATGTTAATAGCAAAAGGATAACAGGGATAAAATTGGTCCATTAGAGAGTCAGAATGGACAGCTATCTGCAGAGCCAAAAGAGATGGGGGGGATATTGAACAATTTATTTTCTTCGGTATTCACCAAGGAGAAGGATATTGAATTATGTGAGGTAAGGGAAAAAAGTAGAGTAGCTATGGATACTATGAGATTCAAAGAGAAGGAAGTACTGACACTTTTGAAAAATATAAAAGTGGACAGGACAGGATATTCCCTAGGACATTGAGGGAAGTTAGTGTAGAAATAGCAGGGGCTATGACAGAAATATTTCAAATGTCATTAGAAACGGGAATAGTGCCGGAGGATTGGCGTACTGCGCATGTTGTTCCATTGTTTAAAAAGGGTTCAAAGAATAAACCTAGCAATTATAAACCTGTTAGTTTGACGTCAGTGGTGGGCAAATTAATGGAAAGGATACTTAGAGATAATATATACAAGCATCTGGATAAACAGGTCTGATTAGGAACAGTCAACATGGATTTGTGCCTGGAACGTTATGTTTGACTAATCTTCTTGAATTCTTTGAAGAGGTTGCTAGGGAAATTGATGAGGGTAAAGCAGTGGATGTTGTCTATATGGATTTCAGTAAGGCGTTTGACAAGGTTCCACAAGGAAGGTTGGTGAAGAAGGTTCAATCTTTGGGTGTTAATGGCGGAGTAGCAAGATGGATTCAACAGTGGCTGAATGGGAGATGCCAGAGAGTAATGATGGATAACTGTTTGTAAAGGGTTGGAAGCCGGTGACCAGTGGGGTGCCTCAGGGATCTGTGTTGGGTCCACTGGTGTTTGTCATATACAACAATGATCTGGATGATGGGGTGGACAATTGGATAAGTAAGTATCCAGATGATACTAAGATAAGTGGTGCTGTGGATAATGAAGTAGATTTTCAAAGTCTACAGAGAGATTTGGGCCGTTTGGAATAGTGGGCTGAAAGATGACAGATGGAGTTTAATGCTGATAAGTGTGAGGTGCTACATCTTGGCAGGACAAATCAAAATAGGACGTGCTGGTAAATGGTAGCGAATTGAGGAATGCTGTGGAACAGAGGGATCTAGGAATAACTGCATTGTTCACTATAGGTGGAATCTCATGTAGATAGGGTGGTAAGGAAAGCTTTTGGTGTGCTGGCCTTTATAAATCAGAGCATTGAGTATAGAAGTTGGGATGTAATGTTAAAATTGCACAAGGCATTGGTGAGGCCAATTCTGGAGTATGGTGTACAATTTTGGTCGACAAATTATAGGAAAGAGAGTACAGAGGAGATTTACTAGAATGTTGCCTGGGTTCCAGCACCAAATTACAGAGAAAGATTGAACAAGTTAGGTCTTTATTCTTTGGAGCGCAGAAGGTTAAGGGGGGACTTGATAGAGGTCTTTAAAATGATGAGAGGTATAGAACCAGTTGACGTGTATAAGCTTTTTCCATTGAGAGTGGGGAAGATTCAAACAAGAGGACATGATTTGAGAATTAAAGGACAAAAGTTTAGGGGTAACATGAGGGGGAACATCTTTACTCAGAGACTGGTAGCTGTGTGGAATGAGCTTCCAGTGGAAGTGGTGGGGTAGGTTCGATTTTATCATTTAAAAATGAATTGGATAGGTATATGGACGGGAAAGGAATGGAGGGTTATGTTCTGAGTGCAGGTAGATGTGACTAGAAGTGTTCGGCATGACAAGAAGGGCTGAGATGGCCTGTTTCCGTGCTGTAATTGTTATATGGTTATAGGGTTATACATGCCCACACACACACACACACGCTCATACACACACACGCGCATACACACAAACACACACATGCACACACACACTCACGCACGCACACATGCAAACACACGTGCACATATGGTCACACATGATCGCGGACGCACAAATGTGCACTCATGCACACACATGCACACACACACACAATCGCACATATGCACATGCACACTCTCACACACTCGCTCATGCACCAGCACACGCACACACACACTCACGCACACAGGAAGACACACAATCACTCACACAAACACATGCACACACACGTGCACACAATTGCGTGCACACACGTGCATATACACACGCGTGCTCATGCACACACACAATTGCACATACACAATCGCGCACACTCTCAAGTGAGCTCATGCACCCATGCACATGCACACACACTCAGGTGCTCATACACATACACAAGCACACATGCACACACGCACGCACACATAAACACATACATGCACGCACACACATGCGATCACATCCACATGTGCACACACACGCGCATGCATACACACACACAGAAAAGAGCGCACATGCACTTCCACGTGCACACACACACTTCCGTGCTGAAATACATGTGCAAATGCACACACACATGAGCGCGCATGCACATATACACACACACACATGCACACACACATTCACACACGCAGGCACACTTCACATACACATTTGAGCTCCTGCCCACTCACACAAATACACACACACATGCTCATACACACACGCACTCATGTGCATACACATGCATGCATAAACACACGTGTGCACACACGCGTGCATACACACATGTGCACTCACAATCACATGCTCATGCACACACGTGCACCACACATGTGTGCATACACATGCTTACACACACATGCGTGCGTACACATGCTTGCACCCATGCCTGCACATAAAAACGCACACATGCGCACACACGTGCGCACACACATGCATTTGCACACACACATGCATGCACATACACACACAAGTGCACATGCATTCACACACGCACACACACATGCGTGCTCATACACATGCACACACATATGCGTGCACATACACATGCGCGCACACACTCATGCAAACACATGCATGCACACACTCATGCATGCACACACACACACACAGGAGAGCACACATGCATTCACACATGCACACATGCACTCACGCACATGTGCTCACACACATGTGCAAACATGCACACACATACATGTGCACTCATGCCAATACACACACATGTGCGCACCTGTGCACACATGCCCACACACACGCGCGCACACACACACACCTGCTCATGCACACACACGCGCATACACACAAGTGCAAACATTGAAACATGTGTATATATCCACACACATGCGCATGAACACACAGATACACGCACATGCATGCATACAAGCACACACACACACGCATACACACGCGATCACACACATGTGCACACATACGCATGATCGCACACACACAAGAGCGCACATGCAAACACACATGCGCACACACACATGTTCACACACATGCGCAAACATGCACATATCCACATACACATGTGCACACGCACCCACACACTCGCGCATGCACACATGCTCACACACACTTGATTGTGCACACATACTCACGTGCGCACTCATACGCACACACGCTCAAACACACACATGCATGCAAACACACACATAACAGCACACATGCATTCACACGCGCTCACACACAACCGCACACAGTCACACTCATGCACTCATACTCACACACAATCACGAGCTCATATACACAAGCACACGTACACATGCAAACACACATACGCACACACATGCACACACACATGATCACACACATGCATGTACACACACACATAAGACCGCACATGCACTCACGCACACACATGCACATATCCACACAAACACATACACGCACGCACACGCACACACAAACACATGTGTGCACATGCCAACACACACGGGCACACACACGGACGCGGTCATGCACACATACACGTGGTCACACACAAGCGCACACACATGCGCATAAACACATGTGCACACACAAGCTCCCACACAAGTGCACATATGCACACACTGGCACACACATGTACTAGTGCACACACACACACACGTGCACACAATTGCACACACACGTGCACACACATGCACACTGTCACATACACATTCACGCTCACATGCGCTCACACGCGTGCACACCTATGCATGCATGCACATACAAATGCATGCGCACACACACACAGACACAGGCATGCGCAAACATGCACACACACACTCACACACACACACATGCACACATATAATCCAAGCACACACACACATGCAGACACGCATGCACAGACAAGTGTGCACATGCCCATTCACACATGCACACACACGCTCATGCGCACACAAACCCGCATGTGCATATACACACGCGCACACACACTCACAGGCTCATACACACACACACAAGCACACACATGCACACACACATGCGATCATACACGCATGCACACACACCTGCACACACACACACACACACAAGTGCAGACATTCACTGACGCATGCATTTACACACACTGGCACACACGTATGCATGTGCACACATACGTGCAAACAAATACACACACACACACACACACATTGACTCATGCGCAAATATACACACGTGCGTGCACACACTGCTTGCGCACACACGGGCGCACTCACACACTCACACAGTGCACACACACACAAATGCGCACCCATGCACACACATATATGAACACACACACATGTGCAGACACCTCCACACACGCGCAGACAAACACATGCCCACACATGCACACATACGCAAACATGAACACACACAATCATGCAAGCATGCATGCTCACGCGTGCACACTCTCACACGCATGCTCATGCACCCACACATGTGCACAAACACTCACAGACACATGGACACACACAATCGCACACACATGTCCACACACACATGCACACACAAGAACACACACAATAGCTCATACTGACACATGCACACACATGCGTGCTCATGCACACACACAATCGCGCACACTCACATGCAATCACACACTCATGCACACAAACATGTGTACACATACACATGCATGCACACACACATACACACAACAGCGCACATGCACATATTCAGAGACACACATGCGCGTGTGCATGCGCGTGTTCAAGCGCACACAAATGCATGCACATGCTCACTCACACACGCACAGGCACATGTGTACACACATACATGTGCATTGACATCCATGCACACTTACACACACATGCACACACACACACATATACTTGTGTGTGTGCATGCATGTGAGTGCATGTGTGTGCACACATGTGTGTGATTGCATGTGTGTGCAAGTGTGCGTACATGCATGTGTGTGTGCCTGCGCGCTTTTGTGTGTGTGGCTATGTGTATGTGTGGGCATGTGTGTGAGCACACGTGTGTTTGGGTTTGTGAGTGCATGTGCGATCTTGTCTGTGTGTGTGCATACATGTCTGTGTGTGTGAAAGCATGTGTGTGCCTTTGCGCATGTGTGCACATTTGTATGTACATGTGTGCGTGCGTGTGCAGAGGTGCGAGCACGTGTTACCCCACATGTGTGTGTGCACAAGCATGTGTGTATGCACGTGTATGTCAATTTTGCATGTGTAAAGCATGTGTAAAGCATGTGTGCATGTGTGTATGTGCATGTGTGAGTGGAGTGCATGCTGTGTGTGTGTGCATGTGTGTGTGTGTGCATGTGTGTGTATGCGAACATGTGTGTGCATATGTGTGTGTTCGTGTGTTTGTGCATGTGTGTGCATGAGTGCATGAGTGTGTGTGTGCATGTGTGTGTGCATCCATGCGTGTGTGTGCATGCATGCATTTGTGTGCATGAGCACGTGTGTGTGCAGGGGCATTTGCGTGGATGTGTGTGTGTGCATGCTGGTGATATGTGCATGTGTGTGCAGTTGTGTGTGCATGCATGTGTGTGAGCATAAGTGTGTATGTGTGTGTGTGAGTGCACATGCTCTCTTGTGTGTGTGTGTACCTGTGTGTGTGCACGATTGTGTGTGTACACATGTGTGCATGAGCGCGCGTGTGAGCACAATTGTGTGTATGCATTTGTGTGTGTGAGCGCATGTGTTTGTGTGCACATGTTTGTGTGTGTGCATGTGCGTGCATGTGTGTGAATGTATATGTGTGTAAGTGCATGTGTGCACATGTGTGTGCACGCATGTTACATGTGCTTGCACGAGTGCATGTGTGTGCATACGTGTGTGTGCATGTATGTGTGCATGCATGTGTGTGATTGTGTGTGCATAAGCATGTGTGCACGTGTGTGGGTACATGAATGCATATGTGTGTATGCATTTGTGTGTACATGTGTGTGTGATCGTGTGCATGTGCGTGTGTGTGCTTGTGTGTGTGCATGAAGGCGTGAGTGTGTGTACGCGTGTGTGTGTATGCATGTGTGTTTGTTTGTGCATGAGCAGGCGTATGTGTGCCCATGTGTGTGGGAGTATTTGCACACATGGGTATGCGTGTATGTCTGCATGTGTGTGTGTGCGTGCGCGCATGTGTGTGGATATGTGCATGTGTGCGCATGTGTGTGAAAACGCATGTGTGTGGGTGCGTGTGAGTGCATGTGCACTCTTGTGTGCATGTGTGTGTGATTGTGTGTGTGTGTGCATGTGTGCGTGCATGTGTGTGCATGAGTGCGTGTGTGCTTGTGTGTGTGTATCAGTGCATGAGTGTGTGTACGCGTGTATGGAAGCATGAGCATGCATGTGAGTGTGCCTGATTGTGTGTGCACATGTGTGTGTACACTCACACACAAGCACACACATGCACACACACAGGCACATAGATGCACAAACACATGCACATATACACACATGCACACATGAACACACACAATCGCGCACACACACACGCATGATCATGCACCCACACACGTGCACACACTCACACATGTGCACATGCACCCACACAAGTTCACACTCTCACAGGCTGATGCACACGCGAGCACACACAAACTTGCACGCACACATGGATGCACACACACATATGCACACACATGCACTCATGAATGAGAGGCCCACAGGAGCTGTTGGAAGAGGAGGAGGGGGAGGAGCAACACCCGACCGGTAAGGTTTAAAATCCAGTGCGGGGCTTGTTTACCGCAATCCATAACGTTCCATTCGGAGAAGTGGTTTTTTTGGGGGTTATTTTTGAGGAAACCGCTGATTGGTGGGAAGTGGACTAGGGTAAGCAGCTGATTGGCAGTCAGATTCCAGCAGTTTGTTGTGTACTTTGTATTGTGTTGATATTGTATCCTGTGTAAGGGGGGAGTATGAAGGCCAGGGCAGTGTACTGTTGTGGATGTCAGATGTGGGAGGTCAGGGAAGCTGATAGCCCTCCAGACGTCCACATCTGCGCCAGGTGTGTCGAGATGGGGCTCCTAAAGGACTGTGTTAGGAACCTGGAGCAACAGCTCGAGGACCTCCGTCTGGTCAGGGAGAATGAGGAGGTCATAGACAGGAGTTACAGGGAGGTGGTCACTCCAGACCACGGCAGGCAGACAAGTGGGTCACTGTTAGGAAGGGCATGGGGCAGAGGCAGGGACTAGAGAGTACCCCGGTGGCTGTACACCTGGAAAATAGGTACTCATGTTTGAGTACGATTGGAGCGGACAGCCTACCTGGGGGCGGCAACAGCGGCCGGGCCTCCGGCACAGAGACCGGCCCTGATGCTCAGAAGGGTAGCAAAAAGAGGAGGGCAATTGTAATAGGGGACTCCATAGTTAGGGGATCAGATTGGCGATTCTGTGGACGCAGTCGGGAGACCCGGATGGTAGTTTGCCTCCCTGGTGCCAGGGTCCCGGATGGGTCGGAACGTGTTGAAAAGATTCTGAAAAGGGAGGGAGAGGAGCCTGATGTTGTGGTACACATTGGTACCAATGACATAAGCAGAAAAATAGAAGAGGTCCTGAAAGGAGAATTTAGGGAGTTGGGGGGAAAGTTAAGGAGAAGGACCAAAAGAGTAACAATTTCAGGATTACTGCCTGTGCCACGTGACAGTGAGAGTAGAAATGGAATGAGGTGGAGGATAAATGCGTGGCTGAGGGACTGGTGCAGTGGGCAGGGATTCAAGTTTCTTGATCACTGGGACCTCTTTTGGGGAAGGCATGATCTGAATAAAAAGGACCGGTTGCACTTGAACCCGAGGGGAACCAATATCCTGGCGGGGAGATTTGCAAAGGAGACTTTGAACTGTGTATATTTAATGCTAGGAGCATTGTTAGAAAGGTGGATGAACTTAGAGCCTGGATTGACACCTGGAAATATGATGTTGTGGCAATCAGTGAAACATGGTTGCGGGAGGGTTGTGATTGGAAACTAAATATTCCAGGATTTCGTTGCTTCAGGAGTGATAGAATTGGAGGGACCAGAGGTGGAGGGGTTGCATTGCTTGTCAGAGAAGATATTACAGCAGTGCTTTGGCAGGATAGATTAGAGGGCTCGTCTAGGGAGGCTATTTAGGTGGAACTGTATAGCAATACTTTTAGGGGTGTATTATAGACCACCAAATGGGGAGCAAGAATTGGAAGAGCTAAAATGTAAGGAGATAGCAGATATTAGTAGTAAGCACAAGGTAGTGATTGTGGGAGATTTCAATTTCCCAAAAAGAGACTGGGAAACACATTCTGTAAATGGGCTGGATGGTTTGGAGTTTGTTAAATGTGTGCAGGATAGTTTTTTGCAGCAATACATAGAGGCATTGACCAGAGAAGGGGAAGTGCTGGACCTCCTGTTAGGAAATTAGGCAGGTCAGGTGACGGAGGTATGCGTTGGTGAGCACTTCGGGACCTGTAATCACAATACCATTAGATCCAATATAATTATGGAGTGAGTCAGAACTGGACCACGCATACACGCACACACACGCTCATGCACACACATGCGCACACACACAATCACGTGCACGCAGATGCACACCCACACATGCATGCTCATGCACCCACACTCGCACACGCACATGTGCACACACACAACCTCCCACCACCTCCCCCACGCCAACCCCCCTCCCCCACCCCCCCACAACAACCCCCATCTCCCACATCACCCTCCCCTCTCCCACCCCAATGCAGATGCGGCATAGGCGGAGGAATTGGGAGTGAGGGATGGAGTCCTTACAGGAAGCAGGGTGGGAAGAAGCGTAGTCCATATAGTCATGGGAGTCAGTGGGTTTGTAGCGGATGTCGGTCAGGCGTCTATCGCCTGCGATGAAGATCCTACTCCATCCCCTACTCCTAATTCCTCCGTCTATGCCGCATCTGCACCAGGGCATCGGAGATAGCAACACAGAAGCATAGAACAATAGAAAATAGGTGCAGGAGTAGGCCATTCGGCCCTTCAAGCCTGCATCGCCATTCAATATGATCATGGCTTATCATTCAACTTAGTATCCCGTACCTGCCTTCTCTCCATACCCCCTGATCCCTTTAGCCACAAGGGCCACATCTTAATATATAGCCAATGAACTGGCCTCATTCTTCAGGGAATGGGGGTTCCCCTCCCCTACCATAGATGAGGCTCTCACCAGATTCACCCCTTAACTCTACTCTCACTCCCCATCCCCCCACTTGTAACAAGCGCAGAGTCCACCTTATCATAGAAACATAGAAACATAGAAAATAGGTGCAGGAGGCCAATAGGCCCTTCGAGCCAACACCGCCATTCAATGTGATCATGGCTGATTGTCCCCAATCAATAACCCGTGCCTGCCTTCTCCCCATATCCGTTGACTCCACCTACCAGCCGTCACGTACAACAAATAATCCTCCGTCATTTTCGCCACCTCCAACGTGACTCCACCACTTGCCACATCTTCCCATCTCCTCCCCTGTCTGCTTTCCGCAGAGACCGCTCCCTCCATAACTCCCTGGGCAATTTGTCACTTCCCACCCGAACCCCCCACCCCCCCTTTCCCTTGCAACCACAAGAAATGCTACACTTGTCGCTTTACCTCCCCCCTTGACTCCTTTCAAGGACCCAAACAGTCTTTCCAGCTGCGGCAGAGGTTCACCTGAACCTCCTCCAACCTCATCTATTGCATCCGCTGCTCGAGATGTCAGCTGATCTACACCGGTGAGACCAAGCGTAGGCATTGGCGATTGTTTCACCGAACACCTCCGCTCGGTTCGTAATAACCAACCTGATCTCCCGGTGGCTCAGCACTTCAACTCGCCCTCCCATACCGAATCCGACCTTTCTGTCCTCATCCTCCTCCATGGCCAGAGTGAGCACCACCGGAAATAGCAGGAGCAGCAACTCATATTTTGCTTGGGCAGTTTGCACCCTAGCGGTATGAACATTGACTTCTCTAATTTCAGGTAGTCCTTACTTTCCAAGCTCTTCCTCAGCCCACTGGCTCCTCCTCTTCCTTTCTTCTTCTTCCCGCCCCCCCCCCCCCCTCCCCCACTCTGACATCAGTCTGAAGAAGGGTTTCGGCGCAAAATGTTGCGTATTTCCTTTGCTCCATAGATGCTGCCATTTTTTTCATTTTTGTCTACATACCATGCTAATTATCTTGCGTTTAATTGTTTAATGTTTGAACCAGCTGCACGGTGGAGTCAAGTTTGAATACAACAAGTAAATATTGGCTGGCAGTATGCGATGAGATCATTGGCCTGTAAGTCTTTTTATTCACCAACTATCAAGCAATACTGAGGAATGCTCAACTGCCAACAGTTGAGATGGGATTTTGCAAATCATTTTCTTTACTGGTGTTGGCCCCAGCTGTGAATATGGAATAG